>OY754314.1:9107282-9814013 GCA_963573325.1 Astragalus glycyphyllos | reverse complement strand
TTGTTACTGTTGTTGTTGCTATTATTGTTACTGTTGTTGTTGTTACTGTTGCTGTTGTTGTTGTTGTTGTTGTTGTTACTGATGTTGTTGTTGCTGTTGTTGTTACTGTTGTTGTTGCTATTGTTGTACTGTTGTTGTTGTTGTTGTTGTCGTCGTTACTGTTGTTGTTGCTATTACTAACGTTGTTGGTGTTGCGGATTGTTGTTGTCATTGTTGTTGCTGTCGCGGTTGTGTTGTTGGTGTTGTCGTCGTTGTTGTTGTTGTCTCGGCTGTCGTTGAAGTCGCCATCGATGTTGTTGTTGTCGTCCTTATTAGTAGGGCATTATCGGGCAAGGTATCCCGTTCGGACATGGTATCCCGTTCGGGCATGGTATCTCGGTCCTGCGTCGTTGTTGCTGTTAGGGCATTATCGGGCAAGGTATCCTGTTTGAGCACGGTATCCCGGTCCTATTGTTGTTGATGTTGTTCTTTGTAGGTCATTATCGTGCAAGGTATCTTGTTCAGGCAAGGTATCCTGGTCCTATTGTTGTTGTTCGTCTTAGGGCATTATCGGGCAAGGTATCCCGTTCGGGCAAGGTATTCCGGTCCTATTGTTGTTGATGTTGTTCTTTGTAGGGCATTATAGGGCAAGGTGTCCCGTTTAGGCAAAGTTTCCTAGTCCTATTGTTATCGTTCGTCTTAGGGTATTATTGGGCAAGGTATCTCGTTTGGGCATGATATCTCGTTGTTGTTGTTGTTGTTGTTGTTATTGTGGTCATTGTTATTTGTAGCCGGTTGAGTTTGACGATTGAGTTTGGTTTGTTTGTGTCCGTATGATATGAATTGATTCGTTGTTACTGAACTTGATGAGTTTGATTTTTGTGCTAACTGCCTAGTTGTTGTCTCCATTGATTGCGCATGTTGCATGAATATGACTTTTTGCATGACTGCCTGTTAGTTGTCGGGTGCGTGTGTGTCAGGAACGCTCACTGAGATTTTTATCTCACCCTTTCACCATTCAAATTTTTTTTACAGTTAATTAGCAAGGAGAATTGAAGATATAATATTAATATTTTGTATTAAATCAGTTGATGTGTAATTTATAAATATAATGAGGATGATGTAAAGTTAATTTGTATAGAGAGATAATTGTACTGTTGTATTTATAAGGAAGTAGAAAATGATCACTCTATTAGTTTAGTACTGTTTGATGTTTTAAAGTCGAGAATAATGTTTAAGGGAATAAATGGTTTTTGGTTTCAAATTTTAAGATGAATTTTACGATGAAGAAATATGGTTTATTTGTTTCCTCAAAATTTTCCGCAATCACGTTTTTACTATAAAAATAGCTATAGTGAAACATGGTGTTACAGACATAAGATAGCATAGTCCATAGGGTGATACTGTGGGTACTTCAAATACAGGAGTGAATTTATTTAGCATGCTTAGACATAAGAGCTTGTAATGAAACCCTAAAGACAGTGACTGAAAAGCACATTTCTAATGCAACAACATTCAGTGCACCTGCATCACATATAAACACAAAGCTATTGAAAGTGACTTATTTGGTGAGAAACATCTCAACTATCATTCTCCACTGCTTTCATACATCTTTTATAACCTGTTTACATTCTGTTTGCACACTACCATCCATCACTTGTTATTTGACTACTCTAACACTAATATTTATATATTTAAGCATAAGAAATTAATCTAATCCCTTTGGGTACGATCCCATCTTCTCTATGTGGAAATTCACTGTATATTTTCCTGATTTGATGTATGATACAAGTGGGTTTAAATAACCTATGTTGTACAACAGAAAAGGAAATAAAATAACTCCTAATAATTCCTAATATACAAGAAAGGAAATGTTCTATATGGGAGACAAACATTCCTATAATTCAGCTGGACAGAGAGATTACAGCTAGCCCTGTTTGCTCAGCCTTGATGAGCTTTGAACATAACCAACACTCCCCCTCAAGTTGGGTCATAGATGTCGATCATGCTCAACTTGCATCTCAAGTTTTTATAATTAGTTTTAGGTAGTGCCTTGGTCAAAATATCAGCAATTTGGTGACTTGATGGTGTGTATTCAAGGGTAATTAATCAATCATCAATTTTCTCTTTAATAAAGTGTCGATCAATCTCCACATGCTTCGTCCTATCATGGTGCACAGGATTTTTTGCAATGCTTATGGTAGCTTTATTGTCACACACCAGGTTTATTGCATGGTTAGTGTTAACCTTAAGCTCTGCAAGCATCCTTTGCAACCACATTCCTTCGCATATCCCATGAGCCAAGGATCTGAATTCAGCTTCTGCACTACTCCTCGCAACCACAGATTGCTTCTTGCTCCTCCAAGTTACTAGGTTTCACCATACAAATGAACAATATCCACTTGTAGACCTTCTGTCAGTCACAGAACCAGCCCAATCAGCATCTGTGAATATGTCTACCTTTCTGTCTAAGCTCTTCTTGAAATGTAGTCCATTTCCAGGTTCTTTCTTAAGATACTGTAGAATGCGGTTAATGGCTCTCATGTGGGCTTCCTTGGGGTCATTCATGTGGCGGCTAGCCACACTAACTGCGAAACCAATATCTGGTCGTGTGTGGGTTAGGTAGATAAGTCTTCCAACCAGCCTTTGATACCTTTCCTTGTCGGTGGGTGGACTATCTTCTTCTGTCCCAATTTTCACATTTGACTCCATAGGTGTGTCTGCTGGCCTGCACCCCAACATTCCTGTTTCTTGGAGTAAGTCGAGTGTATATTTCCTTTGGGACAAATAAATTCCATGTGAGGATCGTGCCACTTCCATCCCAAGGAAATATTTTAATTGACCTAAGTCCTTTACTTCAAATTCTCTTGCCAGGAATAACTTCAATTCTTCAATTCCCGTGTGATCATCACCTGTAATAATGATGTCATCTACATAGACAATGAAGATGGTTACCTTGCCTTCTGCTGTGTGTTTTACAAACATTGTGTGGTCAGTTTGGCATTGGGAGAAATTGTGGCCTTTAACCACGCGTGTCAACCGATCAAACCATGCGCGTGGTGATTGTTTGAGACCATAAAGGGATCTCTTGAGCTTGCACACTTTACCTGAATTTTCTGAAGTTTCCAAACCAGGTGGTATTCTCATGAAGACATCTTCTTCTAGTTCACCATTTAAGAATGCATTTTTGATATCTAGTTGGTGAAGGGGCCAGTCTAGATTTACTGCTAATGTAAGGAGTACACGGACTGTATTTAGTTTTGCTACCGGTGAGAAGGTCTCCTCATAATCAACTCCATAGGATTGGGCGAACCCTTTTGCTACTAAGCGGGCTTTGTACCTGTTGATACTCCCATCGGCATTATATTTTACCGAGAAAATCCACTTGCATCCAACAGCCTTCTTTCCTTGTGGCAAATGTGAGAATTGCCATGTCCCATTCTTTTCCAATGCCTTTATTTCTTCCTTAACAGCAGCTTTCCACTCAGGTATTTTTACAGCTTCATCAAAATTTTGGGGTGTGTAGGTGCTGTCCAAAGTGCTAATAAATGTTTTATATTCCTGTGACAATTTTCCAAAAGACACATGGTTCCCAATAGGATGTTGGGTACATGACCTCACTCCCTTTCTCAAAGTAATAGGTAAGTCCAAATCATTATCAATTTGTGTATCATCAACCAAATTTGAGGAAGTATCAAGGCATGGAGTATTACCTGGATGACTATTTTCAGAATCTGAAATCTGGTCAGAATCTTGGTCTTGGCTTGGAGGAGTGCAGGCTTCTACTTCCCTGTCAGCTGGCTGTTTTTTCCTTTTCCTTATGTACACCTGTAATTCTTTGTCTTTGTTCGATCTAACCCCAAGTACAGAATTTGGTGTTTCAGTTTCTGGTTCGGGTACAACAATATGATGTTGCTGGGTAATTTCCAAAAATTGGTGTTCATCTTTAGTTCCGCTCTCCCCCTGAACAACATTTTTGGGATAAAAAGCTTGTTCCTCAAAGAATGTAACATCCATGGTGTAATAGAATCTCCGCTCGCGCGGGCAGTAGCACTTGTATCCTTTATTGGTTGGAGAAT
This sequence comes from Astragalus glycyphyllos, assembly GCA_963573325.1. Lineage (NCBI taxonomy): Eukaryota > Viridiplantae > Streptophyta > Magnoliopsida > Fabales > Fabaceae > Astragalus > Astragalus glycyphyllos. The sequence continues at coordinate 9,809,955 of OY754314.1, read as the reverse complement.
ATCCTAGGAAGATGCACTTGATGGCTCTAGGGTCCAGTTTGTTAGGGTTTGGCTTGTGTGTATGGACAAAGGCAGTGTAACCGAAATTTTTTGGTGAAAGGTTTGTGGTGAGCTTGGTAGTGGGATAATTAGATAGGAGGGCCTGGTGTGGGGTGGTAAAGTCTAAAGTTTTGGACGGCATTCTGTTTATTAGGTAGGCAGAGGAGAGGACTGCTTCACCCCAATAATGGCTAGGTACATTCATGGATATCACGAGGGCTCTAGTAACCTCCAAAAGGTGTCGGTTTTTTCTTTCTGCTATCCCATTTTGTTGTGGAGAGTTTGCACATGATGTTTGATGTACAATGCCGTGTCTACTAAGATATGTGCTCAGGGAGTGATGAAAGTATTCCCCCCATTGTCTGTTCTTAATATTTGAATATTGGCTTGAAATTGGTTTTTGACCATTTGATGGAAGTTCTCAAATATGCTTCCTACCTCGGATTTTTCTTTCATGAGGAACACCCAAGTGATTCTTGTATGATCATCAACAAATGTCACAAACCATCTAGATCCAGTGACATTATTAATTCTGGCTGGCCCCCACACATCACTGTGAATTAGGGTGAAAGGTTGGGATGGTTTATAGGGTTGCATAGCGTAATGTGACTTAGTGTGTTTGGCAAGTTCACATATTTCACACTTAAACAATTCTGAATTTTTATGGAATAGAGAAGGAAACATCCTTTTTAAATACAAGAAATTCGGGTGACCTAAGCGATAATGCCATAGCATTACATCATCCTTAGTGGTGCACATGAGAGCAGTCTTGTAAGATTCCTTGTTGAGATCTTCAGCTTTAAGGAAGTAGAGACCTGCACTCTCCTTACACTTGCCAATCTTCCTCCCTGATTCCAGATCCTGAAATTCACACAGGTTTGGAAAAAATTTAGTAGCACACTTTAAATCACGAGTTAGTTTGCTGATGGACAGCAAGTTGAAGTCTAATTTAGGGACGTATAGAACTGATTCGAGGGTTATGTCTTTGGAGATAACTACTGAGCCTTTACCAGCCACCTTGGAGGTGGTGCCGTCAGCTATCCGGACAATAGAACCATCATGGCAGGGACTATATCTGCTAAATACATTGATATCCCCAGTCATGTGATCTGAGGCACCAGAATCAACAATCCAAGTATTTTTCTGGTGGCCAACATATAGAGCAATAAAAAAAATTACCTTTTTGGGCAAGAGTGATACCAGAAGAAGAGGTACTTGTTGTGGGTAGACACTGTTGCAGTAATTTTTGTAGCACCTCCATCTGCTCTTTGTTGAAGGGGCTGGACTCAACATTGGTCCTGGTCTTTGTGTCATCAATAGCAGCGACATATGCACGATTCTCCTTGTGACGTGGCTTCAGATCAGCAGGTTTTCCATGGAGTACCCAACAAGTTTCTTTGGTGTGTCCGGTCCGTTTGCAGTGATCGTACCATCCTCGACCTTTCTTCAGCGGTCCTCTTGCTGCTAAGGCTGACCCTTCAATGTTAGAAGTCACATTCTGACTTCCAAGCATGATCTTCCTTCTGCTTTCTTCCCTACAAACTTCTGCAAATGCCTCACGGAGACTAGGAAGAGGTTTAGTGCCGAGTATCCTCCCTCTCACTTCATCCAGGTTCTTATTTAGTCCTAACAAGAACTGATAAATTCGATCCTTCTCTACCAATTTTTTGTAGAGTTTGTCATCCGTCGGACACTTCCATTCCATATCGGAATAGATGTCAAGTTGTTGCCAATACTTTGTGAGAGTATGGTAGTATTCTGTGACTGGAGAATCACCTTGGCGCAGATCATGCAACATGGTTTTGATCTCGAATATCGCAGAAGTGTTATCCACATTAGAGTAAGTCTCCTTTGCTGCTTCCCAGACTTCTGCAGCAGTATCATAGTACATAAAATTTTCGCCTGATTCGTTTGTCATAGAATTCAGCAACCAAGACATCACCAGGCTGTTTTCAAGTTTCCACTTGGCATGGGTAGGGTCAGATTTTTCTGGCTTCTTTGCATCACTAGTGATGTAGTCTTCCTTTCCTTTCCCTTGAAGGAAGATGCGGACAGATCTAGCCCACTGAGTGTAGTTCTGGCCATTTAGTTTGTAACCAGTGATAGGAATGTTTGTTTCGGTCTGACTGGTATTGCTGCCAGTCACCGCCTTGGGGTTTGCATTAGAGATGCTTGAGCTGCTTAATTCGTCAGCCATGGAAACCCTACTTTTTTTTTGTGCCACAGATCAGATCTGCTTTGATACCATGTGGAAATTCACTGTATATTTTCCTGATTTGATGTATGATACAAGTGGGTTTAAATAACCTATGTTGTACAACAGAAAAGGAAATAAAATAACTCCTAATAATTCCTAATATACAAGAAAGGAAATGTTCTATATGGGAGACAAACATCCCTATAATTCAGCTGGACAGAGAGATTACAGCTAGCCCTGTTTGCTCAGCCTTGATGAGCTTTGAACATAACCAACACTCTATATTACTTGTTGTAGACTGTGTACACTTGCACATTACTTTTTCTCACACCAGCAAGGTCGCCTTTAACTTTAAATGAATCCTTCATTTTAGTAGCCCTTAATTATATGTTTGCCTTCTTATCTGGTTTCCATGGTTACTTTGTTTACGTTTAGCAACTAACTAGGGCAAAAAAAGGAATTCACAGGATTTCGGCTACATGCCTGGCCTTTTTACAAAACGCTACTTTGATGAGGTTCCCTCCCACGTGGTGCTTACTGATCCTGTAGGTAACGAGTTCGACGTTGTTCTCATCAAGCAGTATGGAAAAGTCATTTTGACTGGTTGTCTACGCCTGGGGTTTTTCTACGGTATCCACCTTGGCGGTTATCTCCAAATGATTTACTTTGATGTAGGTAAGTTTGTAATCCGGGTCTTCAACAACTTTGGCCATGAAGTTGTTTACCCGCCATTAGCACCTCTGTTGCCTATCATTCCTACGGGAAACAATGGTGAGGGGTCTGCGCAAAATGGTTGTCCAATTGGCACTTTAGTTGAGGGAGATAATATTGATTACTACCTAATGTACATGAAAACATTAGGTAGAGAGGACATGCTGAAAAATTATTTGGTAGGTGTACCCAAATATGTTATTATATTATGCATCATGATGATTTTCTGGGATATTTTCATTTTGTTTTTTAGCCATGTTTACCCTTTGTTGATTTGTTTTCCAATCACCCGTTCTTTGCAACATCTTCCCCATCAAACAACAAAATGATTTACAGGGGTCCCTAATTAATTAGGTCGTTCTTTTTATCAGCATCCATAGCATATGTAAAAGTCTCTCTCCTTACAGGTCTTACGAATTAATTTTTAATAACATTCCAAGTTGATATCATGTTACAATGAGCCTAAAAAATAAACCATGTACCCTTCCAACTTCCATAAAACCAATACTCTGATCCACATTGTTAGGCCTTACTAACGTCATTACAAAAAATGGCACCACTAAGGTATAATGTTATTATCTAATAAAAAAAAACTCATTTTTGTTAGTAACAAAAATTCAGGTCTCATTTAACTAAGAACTTTGAAGGTAAACGTGACCTTTCTGTTCATAAATAGTTACTATCCTAACTCTATACTAACCATTATTCATTTCAATATCTGATGGTGTAACACTCTCTTTCTATATTAGTTATCTATTACTAAAACATAAACTTTGCCTACAAGATACACCCAACGGCCATACTACAATCCCATGTGAGTATCTCCAAATCATTTAATAATAATATATTTATGTTTAACAGTAGCACACCCTTGGTGTGTAAAACAAATGGGGTCTCAGCTGTAAAAGTTGTACCAGACAAGGTTAATAATTAAGTGCCCTGTTATATAACTACACCATCCACTGGCCCGAGTAAACATATTCACCACCATTCTCACTATCACTTTATTGGGAGTTATTCCCACATCCTTCACAACCTGCTGGAGAGTCACTATATCCCTCAATTATAAAATCTTCAAACTCACTGCGTAGCTGTATCAAAGTGGAGACCAAACGAAATGGATTCTGTGCCTCTACCACACAACTCAAACTATGGTTACGACTTGGAAATTTGATACGACCCATTTTTCCTAAAGTACAACAGATATGAGGTATTTCGTAGTTACACACATTTATTTGTCCATAAATACTTACGTTATTTAGTATGCATATAGCATTCTTTAGTATCTTCCATCATTGATCACATTTACAATTTCATTCGAACATTAATGGTATTTCAACAATATTTTTTGGCTACATAGTAATATCATCATTCTTTAGTTCTTCTATTTTTTGTAGAAGAACTACGTCAGATTCTTGATTTTCACAACCCCTATGTAAAAAATTATAGATTTGTTCGAGACAGACTATCCTGTCATTCGGTAGAGAACCTAAAAATGCGGATCATTGGAAAAAGGAATCATGATGCACGCAGGTACAATATACCTTCTACGAATGAGGTCATGGCAACATCTGACCAATGATATCTTATTCCGGCAATGACGCATTTATCCTTCTCAACGTATGCTTCTTATTTTATCGTTATTATATACCGTTAAACCGCATGGGATTTTCACAATAACCTTACCATATTTACTTACTTTGTAATTTTATATGATTTCAACATGCAGATTTGACCCTAGCCGATGAAGAGTTGCAGAACTATAGTTTGGTTGAAATTAACATCATCTTGCAAGCACATAATAAACGCCTCACTGACTACACCACCATGCCTGAATTCCATCATGAGTCCAATGAAGCTCAGCAAAACAGACTCATATATGATGAACTCAATTACAATCGAGTTATGCTGGCTTCAGAGTTCTTTCAACTTATGTCCACAATGACTAGGGAACAACGTGCAATATTTGATAAGATTGTCGACAGGGTTCAACAAAACAAACCAGGACTATTTTTCCTAAGCGGCTTTGGTGGTGCTGGGAAGACATATGTATGGCATGCTCTTGCTGAGTTTTTTAGATCCAAAGGGGAAATTGTACTGATTGTATCTCCCAGTGGTATAGCTTCTTTGCTTATTTCGGGTGGTCGAACAGCTCATTCAAGGTTCGCTATTCCACTTACTGTTAATGAAGATTCAACATGCAATATTCCACACGGTAGCCCATTGGCTGAGTTGATTATACGCACTAAATTAATCATTTGGGACGAGGCACCTATGATGCATAAACACTCATTTGAAGCCGTTGATCGAACACTTCGAGACATATTACGACTGCAACCAAACAACAATAGAGGTTTGCCATTTGGTGGAAAAGTTGTCGTCCTAGGGGGACTTTCGGCAAATCCTACCAGTCATACCAAAAAGGTACATGCCCAATGATTGTTAGTTCAGCGATTAACACATCTTATTTGTGGGATCATTGTGAAGTTATGACTCTTCATACCAACATGAGGTTATTGACAAGGGATTCATCTGATGATAAGGCAGAAAGAAAGAAATTTTCTGATTGGATTTTAGCTATTGGAGGTGGAACAATTGGGGACATGTACGACGATGCTATCCAACTTCCAATCCCCCATGAAAATCTATTACTGAGTTCAAATGATCCCGTTGCATCGATTGTGAACGCTACATATCCATCATTCTTAGATTCCTTGACAGATTTAACATACTATCAAAATAGGGCAATTCTAACACCAAAGATTGATATTGTAAACTACATCAATGAATACATGTCTGCTCAACTTCCCGGCGAAGAAAGAACTTACCTTAGTATGGATTCCATTCATTCTGATAATACGCATAGTGACCGTGTTGATAATGTTCACTCTGAGGAATTTCTGAACACAATATCTTCATTTGGATTGCCAAGTCACAAATTAAACCTCAAAGTAGGAGTCCCTGTCATGCTTTTAAGGAATGTTGATCAGATTACAGGGTTATGCAACCGGACACGATTAATAATCATTCGGCTTGGTAAATATGTACTTGAAGGAAAGGTTATCTCATGACGCAATATTGGGTTTAAGGTTTATATTCCTCGATTATCACTAACACTGTCTGATATACGAATCCCATTCAAATTTCAAAGGAGACAATTTCCTATCGGAATATCTTTCGCCATGACAAATTGACAATTAACAAAAGCCAAGGACAATCATTAAAACATGTTGGTGTCTATCTCCCCAGTCCAGTTTTTTCTCATGGCCAATTGCATGTTGCTTTCTCCCGTGTAACATCAAAAAAGGGACTACAAGTTTTGATAACCCACAAGGAAGACGTTTCATCATCTACTACTTCAAATGTTGTTTATCTTGAGGAGTTCAACAATGTAAAATAGAGTAGTTCTGATCATCCCATTCTTACATATAACCAAACTATGTAACTTTCATTTCAACTTTACAAATGTTGTGTACAACAATAAGAGTGTCAGTTTTCATTCTCTCTGTAACAAACTTTTATGAATGCATGTCCATCACTTCTTTTTAACACAGTCTTTCGATTAACAATGCTACTTCTTAAAAGAGACAGACATCTATTTGTTACACCAAAAAACAATGACACTTCCTCATTTCAGTTATAATCTATTCATCAATATTATAACAACTTAATGCCATTTTTGTAGATAACAATATCTCGCCACTCAACCCCGTGCAGAGCACGGGTGAGAGTCTAGTGGAGTTTATGGGCAGGAGGTAATACACAATAGTATTTCTACTTCCTCTATTCTGTATTGTTTGTTGTTTTAGCAAAATTAAGGCTTAAATATTTGATCCCCCATGCAAATATCCCAATTTTTCATTTACTCCCAGTAAAAAAAAAAGTTTTAAAATCAACCTTGCAAATAATAAGTGTTTCTAGTTACCCCTGTAGGGGGTAACCGTAAACTTTTTATATTTTGCAGGGGGTAACCGTACATGGTTTATACCCACTATACACTACATAATCTAACAGAGGGGGGTGACCGTAAACTGTATATATTTGTAGGGACTACAAGTTTTAAGAAATATAATTAGTAAATTTAGAAGAAGAAGACGAAATGTAGTAATAAAAATGTTCCAATATAACTGAATACATGATGGAGAGTTTTGTCGTCCATTGTGATCCAAATCGGTTCGAGAGATTAGTTTCTGCAGTTGCGCAGAGTATACCCGATTTATAAAAAAAAAAAGTTCTAATATAAGTTTCTTTTGCGACTAGATATAACTGAATACATGACACTGCATTTCGCTGACTTAGTGGTAAAGTAGCATCAGTCTCGCTTCTATGTGCAGGAGAGTACCCCATGATTACACCGGCAGCAACCGCCCCTATGTCTTGGTTTAGACTTGTTGATTCTTCTTCTTAACCAAGCACTTCATTTGGCTCCTTGTTTATACTAATTCAGTTCCCTAAACATACTGCCTTGGTAAGCATGCTAACATCAATAGAGAGCTTGCTCGAAACTGTGGCGCCTGAGCTAGACATCTCGTGAACCAAATTTAGAGCCTCCACCTTTGTTCTAAAAAATGTGCTTGTATATTGGATCAGGATCGCGCAATAGAGACGTCAGAGAAGAGGACGCCATGAACAAGTGCGATGGGAGAACTACTTCTCACACTAAATGGCGGCGATGGGCATACGTAGAGGCGGAGATGGCTCAACCTCACCGTGAGTCGCGGCGGCATAGGGCACTGCTCTTCCGAGCTTTGATTTACATTTCCAGTATGGCTTTTTCATTTCTGTGACTTCCTTTGGCTTCCCTGTTGAATTTTATATATATTGCTTCCTCTTGTTGTTGGCCATCTCTATTTGTTTCAAAGTCCTATTTATTTTTCAATTTTTTTATTACTGGCAACTAACATGAGGCCCATTTAAGTACTCAATTGACGTTTCTCTATTGCGGATGCTGTAACATCTCTTTCCGTGGTAGTGACATTTCTGACTTTCAAGTTTGAGAGAGAGTGTTTGTATATAATGCTTTGTATTTTTATTTTATTTTTTAAATAAATATTGGTACAGTGCCATCCTAGACTATTACTTATTTTTGAATAATAAATATACAGTTAGGATAATAGGAGACTTGCAGCACCCAAACCATACTTGTTTATCAGCTTATTTTGTGACTGCTTCTTTTCATCTTGAACTGGATAAGAGCTTAACTTTCTGATCTCTTTTTACACATTATATTCCAAACTACTCTTTTTCTTCCTTGCTTTTTTGAGTTTTAACTTTTTAATTTTCTATTTTCTCCTTATTTATAATTCATAATTTGATTGGTATACTCAACAAATTTCTGGTTGATTGACTTTGATTCACATCAGTTGTAAGTATAGTTTCTGTGAGTTGTTTAATTTCCAGTTTCTATCAGAGATCTGTTGACTGAGAATTGAAGTCAACTCAAAACTGGTTTGCTTGCTTACTTTTTTGTGTTTAGATGGCTTCTTCCTCTTCATCTTCTATTGGTGCTTCTCAATCAAACTCAAAGCATGATGTTTTTCTCAACTTTAGAGGGGAAGATACTCGCTGCAATTTCACAAGCCATCTCTATGCTGCCTTGTGTAGAAAAAAAATCCACACTTTCATTGATGACGAGGAAATTAAGAGAGGAGACAATATCTCACCAACGCTTCTTTCAGCTATTGAAAGATCAAGGATTTGCGTAACAATTTTCTCGCAGGATTATGCTTCTTCTAAATGGTGTTTGGATGAACTCACAAAGATCATTGAGTGCAAGGAGAAGAAACAACTAGTTGTCATACCTGTTTTCTATCACGTTAATCCGTCGCATGTAAGACACCAGAGTGGAACTTATGAAGATGCGTTTGCCAAACATGAGAAGCGTTTCAAGGATAATCAAATCAAGTTACGCAAGTGGAGAACTGCTCTGCATGAAGCAGCCAATTCAGCAGGATGGGATTCCTCAAATATTAGGTAAAGTCGTCAATAGTTTGCGGTATAAATTCCTTTTAACACTACTTAGATTATTTGTATACCTGCTTATGTCATAGAAGTATATTCACTGCAAACTGCTTTTGAGATATTCGCTAAGCACTTTCTCGCCCTATTTGAGTATGAAAATATTTTGTAAAAGTTTAAATACAATCATATGGAGTATGGTGGGTGTTTGATTTACATGCCTACTAATTTTGCAAGTTTTCTTTTACATCTAGGCTGGAGGCTGACTTAGTTGAAAAAGTTGTTGAAGATGTATTAGATAAATTGAAATGTATGAGCCCACATGTTCCAAAGGAGGGTCTTGTAGGAATTACTCGACACATAGAACATGTAGAATCGTTGTTATGTATTGGGTCAGCTGATGTACGGATTATTGGTATTTGGGGTATGGGAGGTATAGGTAAGACAACCATTGCAGAGGCTCTATATGCAAAAGTCTCTTCTCAATATGAGGGGTGCTACTTTGCTGCCAATGTGAGCGAAAAATGGAGATATTCTAGAGAGATTGAGTTACGTGATAAGCTTCTGGCTGGTTTATTAAGGGACCAAAACTTGGATATTTGCACCCCCACTATGAGTTCCACTTTTGTTGTAAGAAGGCTTCGGCATAAAAAGCTTCTCATTGTTCTTGATGACGTAAGTGATTCCAAACAAATAGAGTATCTTGTTGGAGAAAAAGATATGTTTGGACTTGGCAGTCGGATAATAGTGACAACCAGAAATAAAAATGTGTTTAACAGAGGAGTTGGCGGAGTATATGAAGTGACGGTGCTCAATTCTAATGAAGCACTAGAGCTTTTTTGCTTGAATGCCTTTCAACAAGACTATCCATTGAAGGAATACCAACACTTATCAGAAAGGGCAGTAGATTATGCTCAGGGCATTCCTCTTGCTCTTAAAATCTTGGGTTCTCATCTTTGTACCAAACGACCAAAAGAATGGGAGAGTGCACTACTGAAACTGAAGAAAATTCCCAAAGCTGAAATTTATGATGTGTTAAGATTGAGTTATGAAGGATTAGACCCTGATGAGCAGAACATATTTTTAGATATTGCGTGCTCGTTGAAAGGAGCAACCAAAAGCAGTATAACAAGAGTATTAGATGGCTGTGGAAGTTTTACAGATATTGGGTTGAGAGGCCTTGAAGATAAGTCTCTTGTAACTGTTTCCAAAGGCAACAAGGTACAGATGCATGATTTGATACAAGAGATGGGTTGGCAAATAGTTCGCGAAGAATCTATAAAAGAGCCCGGAAAACGAAGTAGATTGTGGGATCCTAAAGAAATTTATGATGTCCTCAAGTACAACACGGTACGGATCAATTTGCTTAGTCCATGTTTCTAAATTTGTGGATGTTAGTAAAATAATCTGCCCATAATCATGTTTTTACTTTCTGAGTTTACATGTTGCTTTTGTTTGCTACTAGGGCACTGAAAGTATTGAGAGCATAGCGTTGGATGTGTCTCAGATCAAAGAGGTGACTTTAAGGCCTCAAACTTTTGACAGAATGTACAAGCTAAGGCTTTTGAATTTTTATGTGCCCTCACACGATAAGAGAAGAAGCAATGTCCATATTTCCAGAGGTCTTGAATGTTTGCCTGATGAATTAAGTTATCTCCGATGGGACTATTTTCCATTGAAATCTTTGCCACCGTCGTTTTGTGCAGAGAAGCTTGTTGAACTTGATCTAAAACATAGCCTCGTTGAAAAGCTCTGGGATGGAATGCAGGTATCTTACTGAAACTTGTAAACTTTATACATACAAAGATTTGATAAAAAAAATTCACAACTTACCTAATAAATTTTCTTTCATATAATACAGGATCTTGTGAACTTGAAGTCATTGTACCTTGGTAGTTGCAAGCACCTGATTGAGCTCCCAGATTTGTCATTGGCCTCAAAACTTGAAGAAGTACATCTTGATGATTGTACAAGCTTGTTGCATGTTCCTTCATCCATTTTGTCACTTGATAGTCTCTTTGCACTAAATCTGAAAGGCTGTAAAGAGCTTCGTTACATTCAAAGTGAGAAGCAGTCTAGATCTCTCAAGTGGCTTAATCTAAGAGGGTGCTCAAGACTAGTAAAATATTCAGTTGTTTCAGAGAAATTGGAGTACTTGAACTTAGATGGCACAACAGTTGAAGAACTGCCCTCACTAGTTATTATTGGTTTAGATTGTAGCATTCAGCTTCTTGAGTGCCCAAAATTTGAAAAATTACCAGCAATAGTTGACTCCTCATTGTCCATTACTTCACTCTGTCTAGATAATTGTTTAAACTTATCAGAACTCCCTGAAAACCTCGGTCTCTTGTCAAAATTAAATAAACTATCCTTAAGAGGAAGCAATATTGAAAAATTGCCTGGTAGCATAAAATTTATTTCTCAGTTAAGAGATCTCAATGTAAGCAACTGTAGGAGGCTCCGTTCCTTGCCCGAGCTTCCATTCTTGTTACAGGACTTGAATGCAAGTAATTGCATTTCCCTAGAGACAATATCCAGCTTAGGGATCACACTGTTGCGAGATTCTTTTGATAACTTGAAGAAGATATCATTGCTCAGACAGATTCAAGAGGAAGAAAAAATGTCTATTCGTCATCGTGACTATTTGGGAAGATTTGAGTTCTATAATTGCATGAAATTGGATCAGATTGAATGCAAGGCTATTATGGAGGAAGCTGTGATTAGAATTCAGCTAGCAGCCTACCTGTCGTCAAAGATTGTAGAATGTAATGATGCTTGTTGTGGAACTGGTGAAATTTCTGAAAATTTTGACCATGAAGATTGTGTATATATTTCTCGTCCGGTTTATTTTATTTTACCAGGAAATGAAGTGCCAGATTGGTTCATGCATAACAGAACAGACACCTCTTTCATAACAACTAAACTTTCTGCATCATGGCTTTATCATAACAAACTCCCGGGTTTCGCTTTCTGCCTTGTTCTTGGACCACCATCTGACTCAAACAGGAAGAAAATTTGTCGTTCTGGTTTTATGGCAGGGTGTAGAAGCTATTTTAAAGGAGAATATGCTGGAACTTGCATTATAAAATCTTCTTGCAATGATGCCGGATCAGATCAGGTATGGCTTTGGTATGACCAAATTTTTGAAGTTGTAGACGTAAGAAGCTCTTTACCTTCAGATGAGGTCTCCTTTGAGTTTTTTGTTCGGCCTGGTAGTTCAGGACTTGTTGTGAAACAGTGTGGAATTAGACCAGTGTCTGCTCCGTATGACTTCATGCAAAGCTCAAATGAGAAAGAAACTAGCAGAGAAGGTAAGAGACCTTATCACGAGTTTGAAGTCAACAGGGAGGTCAACAGGGAGAAAGAAGCTAGCAGAGAAGGTAAGAGACCTTATCACGAGTTTGAAGACAACAGGGAGAAAGAAGCTCCTCAAATGAATTATATTTATGCCCTTAGTCGCCGCTATGCTTGTCCTCTTGACAAGGGCCTTGAATTGTCATCAAAACAAACAATTTCAGGGTATCACGATGGACATTTTGGGAAATTCATCAAATCAATTTTTTGTGCCACATATGTTGTTGAACTTCAAATGCAACACAACCATTTTGGTAGTCATGTTGAAGTAACTGTTAGTTTTGGCCTTGTTGGTAGTAGTCACCACCTACGACGTGGCCCGCGGTATTTTGCACGACAACTCCAGGATTACTATTGTTATTTTGGAAAATTCGTAGACAATATCAATGTCTTTTCATCCCTATTGAGATTGTCTCTATATGATTGCAATATTGAAAGCTTGTCTGCTAGCATCAAAAATCTTTCAAGTCTTGAATATCTTACAATAAGGCACTGCAAGAGGCTTAGGTCTCTCCCCAAGCTTCCACCATCCCTCAGGGGTTTCTCTGTTGCTGAGTGCACGTCTCTGGAGACAGTTGAATTAGCTGAGGAAAACATCATCCAAGTTTGTGGAAATTTTCCCAATGAAATGGACAGTATGGTGTATGAGGAAGTATTGAAAATACAAGTTACTGACCCAGGAACAACTGTCACAGGATGGTCCATGCAAAAGTCATGGCTAGGTCCAATGAGGATTATATTTTGTATTGCTCCGCACACCAAGTCACTGAATGCCATGTGTGTATGTGGTACATTAGTAGTTACCATCACGTGATAAATAGTAAAGGAAATCGAAGCCAATAATGTGGCGGTTTCATTTGAATTCAGACTATCCAGTTGCTATATCAATGAGTCTGCGGTGTTCCCCGTAAAGCCAAGGATGAGAATATTTACATGTTAAAACCAACCAAGTCATAATTGCTACCTTGGGAAGCTTTGATTAGAATGCAAATTCATTGATGGAATTTGATCATCTTTCCAACTGAAAATAGGCTTCAAGATGCAATGCTCCTGTCGTTGCTTCACAGGTACGAAACCCATTTTCTGTCTCCAGCAGATTTTATATCCCATAATTATGAAGCTTCTTGTTAATAGGTGAGAAATTAGTACTTAAACTACAACAGTTTGTTGGTTTGAGTCTCTTAAAATAATGATTTTTTTATTTTTATTTTTAATAATCTAAAAATAATAATTATTTTTAAATTTGTATAAAAAGTACTTTATTTTTCTAGAAAATTATGTAAAGTACAAGTTTTTAATTAGTTATAATTATTAAAAATATTTTCAAATTAAAAACTAATCATTATTTAATTTCCAGGTTAATCAATAATGGAACTTTTTCTTATTTTAAAAGTTTAAACGAAAACTTTTGAAAAGTAATTTTTTTACCTTAAATTTTTTACAATTTTGAGAATCTCACGTCGTACCAAAATATGTTGATTCAATTGTTAAGGAGTTTGGCTCCCTTTACATTAAATGTCTGGAGTTTAAATTTTACTAATGAAAACTGTGTTTGTGAGAGCCTTTGTTGGACTCAACTAGAATTAGTTGAGATATGTTGAAATAAGAGACAGGACATTGGTTACGCAGTTCGGGCGAATCTTTGCCTACGCCTGCGACTACAGAGCAGCTGTAGTTCCGTATTATTGATTGTATATTTCTATGTAATAAGTACAAGCACTAATGAGTTTAAATAGAGAAAACCTAACGGGCATGGGCCGAATACATATAAAACTACTATTTACAACATATCTTAACACTCCCCCTCAAGCTGGAGCGTATAGATTGTAGGCATCCAGCTTGTCACATATGTAAGTTATCATTGGTCCCCGAAGAGCTTTTGTGAAGATGTCTGCCAATTGATCATTAGAACCAACAAATGAAGTAGCAATGTCACCGGACACAATCTTCTCACGAACAAAGTGACAATCAATTTCAATGTGTTCGGTTCGCTCATGAAAGACTGGATTGGACGCAATATGTAGGGCTGCTTGATTATCACAGATGAGACTCATAGTGCCTATTTTACAAAAGCGCAACTCTTGGAGAAGATGTTTCAGCCATATAAGCTCCTGAGTGGTAAGTGCCATAGCTCGATATTCAGCCTCAGCACTGGATCTGGCAACAACATTTTGCTTTTTACTTTTCCATGAAATTAGATTTCCACCAATAAGAACACAGTACCCAGATGTGGACCTTCTATCAAAGGGACAACCAGCCCAATCAGCATCTGTGTAAGCGACGACATTTGAATCACCTCTATCTGTGTAAACGAGACCTTTTCCAGGAGCTCCTTTGATGTACCTCAGGATTCTAACCACGGCATCCCAATGACTGTCACAAGGGGAATTTAGGAATTGACTCACCACACTACAGCGTATGAAATATCTGGCCTCGTTATGGTCAAGTAATTCAACTTCCCAACTAGCCTCCTATACCTTCCTGGATCCGAAAAGGACTCCCCCTGATCTGGTAGGATCTTGACATTAGGATCCATAGGAGAGTCAATTGGCTTGCAATCCAGCATGCCGGTTTCTTCTAAGATATCCAAAGCATACTTTCTCTGAGAAATAGCAATGCCTGCCTTAGAATGAGCTACCTCAATGCCAAGAAAGTATCGTAACTTCCCAAGATCTTTGACCTGAAAGTGGTGAACTAGAGGTTGTTTAAGTCATGCAATCCCATCATGATCATCACCTGTAATAACAATATCATCGACATAGACAACCAGATAAATACATTTGTGAGAGGAAAACTTATAAAAGACAGAGTGATCAGCTTCACTCTGAATCATGCCATAGTCTTGAACGACACTCCTGAATCTCCCAAACCATGCCCGCGGGGATTGTTTAAGACCATACAAGGCTTTGTGAAGTCGACAGACATACCCACGACACTCCCCCTGAGCAACGAAACCAGGTGGTTGCTCTAGATAAACTTCTTCTTCAAGATCGTCGTGGAGAAATGCATTCTTGATGTCAAGTTGATACAATGGCCAATGTCTGGTTAGATTCTAAGGCTGTCATCTCATCAATCATAGCCTGTCGCCAAACCTGAATGAGAAAGGGCTTCCTGCGTGGACTTAGGAATGGTGATGGAAGAAATAACAGACACAAATGTATAGTGTGAAGGTGATAAGCGGTGATAACTGAGGAAATTATAAAAAGGATGAGGGTTACGTGTGGAACGTGTACCTTTACGCAGAGCAACAGGAGGGTCGTCTGAATCGGCAGACGGATCCGAAGTAGGAGAGGAAATCGGGGCAGGAGATGAGTCACTAGGATCTTCTGTAGGAGGTGGGTCGACAGGAGGGAAACGAGCACGACGCTGATAAGTTTGCAAGGGAGGAGGACTACGAGGACTAGGAAGTTCCGTAGGAGAAGGTGGATCTATCTAATCAATGATGGGTGTGAGTGGAACTACCGGGACAATGTCAGGAATAGGTAATACTTGAGAGACAGACTCAGACGCAATGGGAGATGCAAATAAGGGCGCATCTTCAAAGAAGGTGACATCAGCAGACATATAGAAGCGATGTGTGGAGGGACAGTAGCATCGATACCCTTTTTGAACTCTGGAATAGCCAAGGAAGACACATTTAACTGCACGAGCAGACAATTTATCAAGTCCCGGGGTGAGATCATGAATAAAACAAGTTGATCCGAAGACTCGAGGAGAGATACGGAACAAGGGTTCATCGGGGAACAATATGGAATGAGGAACCCTATTCTGGTAGCAGAGGATGGCATTCTATTAATCAAGTGCCCTGCAGTGAGGACAGCATCCCCCAAAACTTCAAAGGAACATTAGCATTAATAAGCAAAGTGCGTGCTGTTTCAATTATATGACGGTTCTTACGTTCAACAATCCCATTTTGTTGTGGGGTATGGGGACAAGATGATTGATGTATGACACCATTTTCAACCATAAAAGAATTAAATGATGCAGAAAAATACTCTTTCGCATTATCACTACGTAAAGTACGAATAAAACAACCAAATTGATTTTTGATTTCCTTGAAGAAATTTTGAAAAAACACAGAAGTTCAGATCTATCCTTAAGTAGGTAGATCCACGTACATCTAGAAAACTCATCAATAAAAGTGACAAAATATCTATGTCCTACAACTGAAGTGACTCGACTTGGTCCCCATATATCTGAGTGAACAACATCAAAAGGAGAACGAGCTTGTGACTGAGTACTGCTAGGGAAGGAAGAACAAACGTGTTTCCCAAGCTGACAAGACTCACAATCTAATGACTGCAGGTGGGACAAATGAGGAGTCATGACTTTGAACTTCTGGAGACTTGGATGACCTAACCGACGATGAAGAAGACTTGGAGACTCTGTAGTAGAAGTGGAGGCAAGTGTAGATGAAGGCTGGATGGGCTGGAGGTAGTAAAGTCCATGTGACTCATATCCTGTACCAATTGTCTGCTTTGTACTCCGGTCCTGTATAACAAAATAATTATCATCAAAAGTTACAGAACATTTTAGACTTCGAGTCAGACGACTAACTGAAATTAAATTAAATGGGCAATTGGGAACAAGAAGAACATTGTCAAGGGGTAAGGATGGAAGAGGAGTAGCTTCACCAATGCCACTAGCTTTAACTTTTGATCCGTCGGCAACAGTAATATAATGTGGGGTGTTAGGTTGGGATATTTTGGATAAAAGAGATGGGTTACCAGCCACGCAATCGGAAGCTTAAGTGTCCATAACCCAGGAGTCAACAGGTGATGATTGAGAGAAACAGACTGTAGAATTACCAGAATGAGCAACCGTTGCCGATGATGATGAAGCCTGGGAAGCTTTGTACTGCAGGAATGCCTTATACTCCTCATCAGACAGAACATTTTGTTTAGTGTTTCTTTGTTCAGAATCATTAACTTGAGTCACATTTACTGGTTTCTCTGGAAAGCCATGAAGGGAATAACACTTGTCTTCAGTATAACCAAGTCTCTTACAATAAGTGCATTGAGGACGTCCTCCAACACGACCTCCTCGACCACCCCCACGACCACGACCGCGTCCCCCACGACCTGCAAAATTAGAAACAAGAGCAGAAGATTCTATGTTAGTCTGAGATACATTCCCTCCAGTTCCTTCCAATCCAGGAAGACGTATGAGATGCCTGATAAGATCCTCTGTTGAGGGAATGTGTGATGCAGAAAGAATGTTGCTCCGTACTGACTCATACTTTTGATGGAGACCATGAAGAACATAGATCATACACACATTATCTAGTTTCTCAAGCATCTTCTTCGGGTCATTGTCGGTCACAAGGAGCTTGAACTCATTTACTGCTGACTGAGCTTTATTAGCATATGTCATGATGTTGTCTTCTGTCATCTGAAGGGTGGCTAAATTATGAATAACACCATAAAGACGCTGGATATCATTAGAATAAACATTTTTAGCCTTCTGCCAAATGTCATAACAAGTGGTGTATGAGCGATAATGGACCAGCAAGGAGGGTTCAATAGATTGCCACAAAAGAGAGACCAACTGACAATCTGCTTGTTCCCAATCTTCACCCAAATCTTTACCAATATCTGTAGAATTCTTAGGGAGGTGATCTAAAAGCCTTTCCCCATAAACCACATTTTTACTGATGCAGACCAATTCAAATAATTATCACCATTGAGTTTCTCTGTTGTAATAGAGGGATTACCGGAGAAAACATAAGACACAATGCTCTTACTTGAAGATCCAGATTTATTGTTGTCCATAGACTTACTTTTGTCCCTATACAATTGTTCTGAATTTGAACTCATCTTTGACAAAGACGAAAATACCAACGTATGGAGTGAACAGTGATGATGAACAGTGACGATGAATAGTGCCTGTGAACAGTAATCGCGGAACGATGGCGGCTAAGGTTTTTTTATTTTTGGAACCAACGAGACGGCTAGGGTTTTTTTTCTGTTGAGAACTTTGCTAGGACCTATTGACTGTAGGCTCTAGATACCATGTTGAAATAAGAGACAGGACACTGGTTACGCAGTTCGGCCAATCTTTGCCTACGTCTGCGACTACAGAGCAGCTGTAGTTCCGTATTATTGATTGTATATTTCTATGTAATGAGTACAAGCACTAATGAGTTTAAATAGCGAAAACCTAACGGGTCTGGGCCGAATACATGTAAAACTACTATTTACAACATATCTTAACAAGATATATTGTGGCTTTTGGAGAAGAGGTTCTTGACACGGAAAAAAAAGGACCATTTAAATGTGAATATCTCCTTTCTTGAGCTGTTTATCCAGATTGGTAATTGAGCATTTTGCTCTTACCTTTTTAATTTTGAATCATGCAGCTCTGCCTACATTTCCCTGTACACACTTTAACATGTATGTGCAATTTGACATATACCTTTTTTAATTAGACTTTAGAGTCAGTAAAGCATTCAAACAATTTAAAGACTTTTATTGATACAATTTCCTGTGCATTTTCAATATGATGTTTGGTTTGACAGATATATTGATTACATGAGCTTACAATGTGCTTCTTCAGTTTCCACAACTTGGGTTCATGATCTATATAATGTAATATTGAATGTCCCTGATCTCAATTTTCCAGAACCTACAAATTTTCTAGTTGGCATTCTTCACAAAATGGATCAATTATATACATATGCATCTGCTTTCCCTGTTGCAAACAAGTTAGACAATTTTCTCAGGCTATTGGTAATGTTTTATTTCAGAAAAGGGAACACAATTCTGCACTGATGAAATAAACTTCAACTGTTACTTTTGTATCCTAATTTTATTAGTTTATGTTTTTAGTTATAGTTACTGGACACAAGCATTAATTCCCACTCTAATTCAATTTACAGTTTTTCAATTGCTCAATCTCGGCAGTAGTTAACAGATACTTTAACCAAGTCTAGCATGCACAGTTGGTCAATTTGAGAGATTTAGAGCCAGAGTACACACCCAATGTTTTTTTTGTGACATCTACACTTTCAGCGGCTAAACACAGGTGTATGATCTTCGAAGCAGCATGCCGATTTATCAGGCATGTTGGACAAATTGTTACTGAAACTTGAAAGTAGGGTTTAATCAAATATCATATTCCATCCAGTTGTTGTTGCATCTCAAACGTTTGATGACTGTGTAAAGTCTTAGTTTATTAGTTACGTCATGTAATTAAAAGACTGATTTGGTTTTTAGAAGCTGTGTCAGAGATTATTTTTGACATTATTCCCTTATTTTGTTATCGTTCCAATTTAAGTTTTTTTTTTTTATGTATTTGATTGATCAAATCAAATGCTTTCACAAACAATTTTGGGCTTGGACACATATTGGTAATGGTTCATGCACATAAGTTTTCATAGGAAGTTCTACTTATGTTTCCTGTTGATGTAATACGATTTTCTTTATCAATTGATCCAGTATAAGTTTCTGAGGATGTAATATATGACTTTGGTATTGTGTTTTGGTTGCAGGCTATGACAGTGGCATTATTGATGCACAATCACTTCATACAAGTCTCCAATTACAGTAAGTAAGCTGCATTTCTGTATTATTTGTTCTATGTAACTATTGGTCTGTGCATCAGTATGAGTACTATACAGATTGCAGACCCCTACTATAGTATTAGTGGATGTGAGAGTAGGTTGCATTATATTTCTCAAGAGCAAGCAGAGAGAGTCATGGCACTGTAAAATTTTACCAATTGAAAAATCAGCAGAACATTGGATGTGGTCGAAAGTTAGTGGCATTAATTTTTTATTTTCTTAAGTTGATATGCATCAAGTATAACAATAGCAAGAGAATACTTTATGACAACGTCTCTGTGCAATTCATAAAACACTTGGCATTCAAAACAAAAGGAAAAGAGAGCTAATATGTTATTGGCATTTTGTAATGTTAAATGATTAGCATATTGGTTATTCTTATTTTTAGCTAGCAGTAACTTTTGGTAAAAGCAAAACAAACTTCAAAATTTTAGCCTCTTTTGTTATTTTGACATATATCAAAAAAATAGGTCGTGTATTTAATGTGTCTATTGTGTATTGATGTGCCCAACACTAATTTTTCATTACCCTAGTGGAGCATGACAGATTTGCATCTGGTAGGTCCTAGGTTCAAATTCCCACTAATTCCCTTTAGGTGAGGTAAATGTAATTCTCTTTCGAAAGTGCTTAAAGAACTCGAAGGTCTTCCCTTCCTTAGATTGAGGCGCAATCCCCTCGCCCTAAAATTTTTGTAACAAAAAAGTACTACTATTCAACTCTGAAGATTTATCCCTCAAGACAAATAAGTGCTCGTATTATTAAGGGGTATATTTGAAAAATGAATAAATGCATCTAATAGTTTGAAAGAGAGCATCTAATAGTTTGAAAGTATATATTTACGGACAATTTTGTTTCTCCTTAAGAGAGCTTATAATTCGGGACTGTAGTTTATTCAGGAACAAAAAATTAAAGAGTTAGACTTTAGAGTACTTGGTGTGCTTTCCATTTTCTGGGTTTATCATTATACCTTTGTGATTCATAATAAAACTGATACTTTGGAATTCATAAAAGGATAGGAAAGGAGAGTAATGGGTATAACCAATTTGTCTAAATGTGTCTGGACTTGGACAACATAATGTGAGTTATATTGCACTTTTAAGTGTAATTCACGTCATCAAGGATTTTACGCTTACATTTGCAAACAGTGGCTGTTAGATAAGGTTTAGTTCTTTTTCAAGTCGCTTGATTTCCATTTCCATCTATCTCTCTTGTTTCGAAATCACATAGCTAACTGCAGCTTCTTTTTCCTTCTTTCTTTGGAAAATTAATGTCTCTCTTTGTCTGTGTTTCTGTTGTTAGCCTTTTTGAGATAAACTCTGTGTGCCCTGTTTATGGATCTGAGCCATATTTTTGTTAGCTTGGGTTGTAGTTGTGTGGCTTGTTTATGTGATTATTATTGGTTTCTAATGTTGTTGTATGTGTATGAGCAAATTAATGGCTTGTAGTTCCTCTTCTATCCAGTGTTTTCTAAGTATTTTTTTTTATGCATATGTATGTATGTGTATGATGTTGTATTGATTCAATTTCATGGTTATGACTTATGACTGGTTCTATACTTTATGCAGTGCCACTTGGTGGTTGATCAGAAAATGACTGACTACGATTTTGTTCCGCCGTCTGAGACAGCTGAGAATACAGTTACGGGGTTGCCGCGTCGGCGTAAAAACACATCTAATGTTTTGTTATTTTCCTTCTGGGCTGGCTCGGATGTGTACATCATAATACTGTAGTGCTGTCAATTAATTAAGGCCACGTACAAAGCTAATTAACGATCATATATGACTACACTTATAAATCCTTTTTTTATTTTCTGCTCATATGTAAATAAATTCTACCAACTGAAGGGGCACATATGGTTTGACCTTCCTTCCGATGCTATATAACACCTTAAACACCAATGTTTGTGCTGCCTACACATACATACACCAGAAGATGGAATGATAAATTTGAGACACCACTTCAATTCACCTGGCAAACATTGAATAAAGAAGCAGCACTCTTATAAGTTGACAAAAAAAATTCAGTTCTAGCAACAGGAAAGAAACAAATTCATCGAACAAAAATGAACAAATTATGAAAAAAGGATAATTTTGAAAGACAAATATGTGGGATGTCCAAACCAAATGCCTTTACTTGCTTGTCGTGATCATTAATTTTGTAACTTTTGAGAATTGATTAATAGTTGCATGAGCGCCTCATAACAACAAAGTTGTTGTAGTATAGTGGTAAGTATTCCCGCCTGTCACGCGGGTGACCCGGGTTCGATCCCCGGCAACGGCGTATTATTTGTGACTTTTTGTTCGCTCAAAGAGTGTGTGCTCTCCCAACTTCTATTTCTCAATACTTTTGAATTCGCACATACAAATTTTGCAAGATTGAATAGAAAGAAGTTGTATGTGCGAATCTATAATGACATCAATAAAATAATAAATCAATATGATTTTCAGATGTATTAACCCTAAGGCATGAATTATAAACAGAAAAGTTCATTTTCACAATGAAAATATACTGTTGATATACTATAAAAGGCAATCATGCATGAATTATAAACAGAAAAGTTCATTTTCACAATGAAAATATACTGTTGATATACTATAAAAGGCAATCATGGATGTCAAAACTCATGCATCTAACTCTATGTTATGGAGGGTTCAACCTCTTCATAAACTAATCATCTCCAGGTTGAAACTCTTCACTTCACCGCTACCTCAGCTGAAAGG
Source organism: Astragalus glycyphyllos (assembly GCA_963573325.1). Classification (NCBI taxonomy): domain Eukaryota; kingdom Viridiplantae; phylum Streptophyta; class Magnoliopsida; order Fabales; family Fabaceae; genus Astragalus; species Astragalus glycyphyllos. The sequence continues at coordinate 9,787,415 of OY754314.1, read as the reverse complement.
TAATTTGAATGAAGTACTACATCCTGGAAACTTTGGGATAATGGCAGTTGAAGTTCCAGCTAGCAACAACACATAGTGGTTTCCCATGAAACATGAATCCTGCATCATAAAGCACCAACTTAAACATGGTCAAGACAATAAAGACATTGCAGATATAATAGTGCTAAATACATGCTTCACTTACACAAAATAATATAAATCTTCACCAAGAAATATATCAAGAGGTGGGATGCAAATTTGAAAGATCTTAAGTTCTAGACTAGTTTACAAAAAGTAACATAATATATGACTAGATATATTATCAGATTTATTGATTTCCTTAATTTTCATCATGTCAATTGTTTGGTTGTGTTTTGTTTTGTTGGTGGTATTCTAGAGATGGTATGCAGAAACGTGAAATAAGAAGAGAATAAAATTGGGACTAAGAGATACTTCTTGATTCTATTTCTTTGTAATTTGTTTTTCTCTTGACAATCATTGAAGATGAGTCACATATTTATAGTGATCATTAGAATTCTCTAGATACTATTAACTCTAAGTTCATGCACTCACAGTAGCCTAGGTTCATGATTATGCAATTCTCTAGATACATGAACAGTAATTAATAATAAAGCATTTATGCTACTGCACATTATTCAACATTCTCCCCCTTAATGTGCTGCTCCTGAATTCCAAGAGCTGCTCTAAATTTCTGGAATTTTTCTCTAGGAAGTGCCTTTGTGAAAATATCAGCAACTTGATCATTGGACTTGCAAAATTTCAGCTGCACTTCATCTTCTTCAATTGCTTCACGAATAAAGTGATGTTTGATGGCAATATGCTTTGTTCGTCCATGAAAGACTGGGTTCCTCGCCATAGCAATGGCCGACTTGTTATCACAATGGATAGTCACAACTTCTTGTTTTTCATCAAAGTCTTCAAGTATTCTCTTCAGCCATATTGCTTGTTGAGTAGCTAAACCAGCTGAAATATATTCAGCTTCTGCAGAAGATTGAGAGACACTTTGTTGCTTTTTTGAGCACCATGAGAATGCAGCTGAACCAAGTGAAAAAGCATACCCGGAAGTGCTTTTCATATCATCCATGCAACCTGCCCAATCACTATCACAAAAGCCAACCAATTTTGTTTCAACTTTGCTGTCATATTTGATCCCATAATTCAAAGTCCCTTGAATGTATCTTAGAGCCCTTTTTGCTGCACCTAAATGAATGTGGCTTGGATCACTCATGAAGCGAGAAAGTAAACTTGTTGCAAACATGATATCAGGTCTTGTGTTAGTGAGGTAAAATAAGTTACCAATCAGACTTCTATAGTGACTAGCATCTACCTTCCTGCCACCATCTTCTTTCTTCAATTTTTCATTCACAACCAATGGTGTATCAGTTGGATTACAACCAAACATCCCAAACTTCTTCAATATTTTTTCAGCATATTTCTTTTGACAAATAAATACTCCATCATCCTCTTGGTAAATTTCTATTCCAAGAAAATGATGTAGCAAGCCCAAGTTGTTCATCTCATATTTATTCATCATGTCTTTTCTAAAATCTTCAATCAACTTTAAATTATTTCCAGTAAAGATTAAATCATCCACATAGAGTGCAACAATCAAAATATCAGCCATACCTTGTCGTTTGACGTATAAGGTAGGTTCATTCTTGCTCTTTTCAAAGCCTTTCTCCATGAAGTAGCTATCAATGTTGCTGTACCATGCTCTTGGTGCTTGTTTTAGCCCATAAAGAGCTTTCTTCAATCTATAGACTTTTTCTTCTTGGCCTTCAGTTTCAAAACCTTGAGGTTGTTCCACATAGACTTCTTCTTTTAATTCTCCATTCAAAAAAGCTGACTTTACATCTAGTTGATACAACTTCCATCCTTTTTGGGCTGCGAGACAGATTAGAGCTCTAATGGTGTCCATACGTGCCACAGGTGCAAACGTTTCTTCATAGTCAACATCTGGTTGTTGTAAATAGCCCTTTGCAACAAGTCTTGCTTTATTCCTCTGAACCGAACCATCTGGGTTATGCTTCACCTTGTAGACCCATTTCACTCCAATGGCTTCTTTGTCTTTTGGCTTATCAACCAACTCCCATGTCTTGTTCTTTTCAAGTGCATCTATTTCTTCTTGCATTGCCTTCCTCCAAGCATCTTCCTTAATGGCTTCTTCAAAATTTTCTGGTTCCACTTCACAAAAATTGCAGCTAGCATAAATGTCATCCAAACACCTCATTCTTACTGGAGTTGAACTAGGAGGTGATGTGCTGGAACTTGGAGAGGATGGAGTGCTGGTTGGGGAGTTCGGTGTGCTCGGAACTTGTTGCTCATTCTCAGTTGAGGTTGGACTTTGCTCTAAAATTATTGCTGGAGTTGTCTTCTCAATCTTTTCTATTTGCCAATTCCAAACAGCATTCTCATCAAATACAACATCCCGGCTAATGATCACTTTTTTGGTGTTTAAGTTGTAAAGTCTATAGCCCTTTGACATAGAGCTATAGCCAATAAAGATGCATCTCTGACTTGCTTCTTCAAGCTTTGTCCTCTTTTCCTTGAGAACTTGAGCATAGCAAACACAACCAAAAATTTTAAGGTGTTTCACCGAAGGCTTTCTTCCGCTCCATGCTTCAAATGGTGTCATATTCCATACAGCTCTTGTTGGGCATCTATTTAGTAGGTACACCGCTGTATTGACAGCCTCGGGCCAGAATTCTTTAGGCAATCCTTTCTCAAACAACATGGACTTAGCCATCTCCATAACAGTTCGATTCTTCCTTTCAGATACACCGTTTTGTTGAGGTGTATATCCAACAGTCAATTGCCTCTCCACACCTTCTTCTTCACAAAATTTATCAAATTCATTGGAGGTGTACTCAGTTCCTCTGTCACTTCTCAAAACTTTTATAGACCTGCCACTTTGTTTCTCAACAAAAGCTTTGAACCTTTTAAATATCACAAAGACTTCAGATTTCTGTCTCATAAAATAAACCCATGTCATGCGGGTTAAGTCATCAATAAACAAAATAAAGTACCTATTTTGAGCATGAGACAAGGTTCTCATAGGACCACACACATCTGTATGCACCAATTCCAGCACTTCTTTGGCTCTCCTTGCTCCTTCCTTTGGAAACGGTTGCCGGTGGTGCTTTCCAAGTACACATCCTTCACAAACTCCTTGCTTTTTTCCGATTATTGGTAGCCCAAACACCATATTCTTTTGGGAAAGCAATGTGAGGCTGTTGTAGTTTAAGTGTCCGAGTCTCTTGTGCCATAGACCAGATTCTCCTTCTTCTTTGGCCATCAAGTTGAGATTCTTTTCATATTGAAGAGAGAGTGGAAAGCTTTTATTTTTTGCCATTTTTACTATAGCAACAAGACTTCCTTTTGAATCAGAAATTCTGCACTCTCGATTCTCAAAATGCAGAGAGTAATCATGTTCCAAAAGTTGTCCAACACTCAACAAATTTTCAGTTAATTGAGGTACATAAAGGGTGTCATGAATGACCTTACCTCCTTGTTTTGTTGAGACTCTAATGCTGCCTTTTCCTTGAACTTCAACATATTCTCCATTCCCTAATTTAACTTTTGAGCTAAATGAAGGATTCATGCTAATGAAAGCATCTTTATCTCCAGTCATATGATTGGTGCAACCGCTGTCCACATACCACACATTTTTGGATTCTTCAGTCGCCTTTAGACAAGCAAAGAACAAGTTTCCTTCATCTGTTTCTGCAAATGCAACATGTTGCTGGTTGCTAAAGTGACAATCTTTCTGTACATGCCCGAACCTTTTGCAATTCTGACACTGTGGCTTGCCTTTGTTCCAACAGTCTTTCTCTTCATGGGTATTCTTCTTGCATATTCCACACCATTTATTTGACTCTCCAATATTTTCTCGTCTACCATAAGTGCCTCTTCCTCTTCCTCGCGAGTTTCTGCCACCTCTAGAAGACTCACCTCTATTTTGGCCTGATTTATCGTTATTGGATTGAATAGTGAGCTTGGATTGAAACGCGCTTTCACCTGACTTTTCAATGCGTCGTAACAACCTTTGTTCATAGGATCTAAGTGACCCCATCAACCCTTGAACAGACATGGTTGATAGATCCTTGGTTTCTTCTATAACAGCCACCATTGGATCAAACTTTTCAGTCAAGCTAATCAGAATTTTATCAACAATTCTGCGGTCATCTATTGTGTCTCCATGAGACTTCATTTGATTGACCAACTCAGACAATCTATTGAAATATTCATTCAAGCTTTCATTCTCTTTCATTTTTTCATTTTCAAAATCTCTTTTCAAAGATTGGAGTTTCACCGTTCTCACCTTTGAATCTCCTTCAAATTCTTGTTGCAGAGTTTCCCACGCTTCTTTGGCGGTTTTTGCCCTCATAATTCTTGGAAATATGGCTATTGAGACTCCTCTTTGAATCATCCCAAGAACTCCAGCATCTGTGATTTTTTTCTTCTTCAAAACATCACGTTGTGCAGCACTAACTTCTGCTGTATCTTCTGTTGTATCTTCGGTTTCTTCGTATCCTTCTTTGACGAACTCCAATACATCCAAAGAGGTGAATAAAGTCTCCATCTTTACTGCCCAGAAGTCATAATTTTCTCCTTCAAATAAAGGTACTTGGACATTGCTATAGGTTGAACTTATATTTGTTGAGTTGTTGCTTGAGGAGGCCATGACTCTTCACTTCCTTTTTTTGCTGCAAGGATCTAAGTGCTTTGATACCACTTTGTTGGTGGTATTCTAGAGATGGTATGCAGAAACGTGAAATAAAAAGAGAATAAAATTGGGACTAAGAGATACTTCTTTATTCTATTTCTTTGTAATTTGTTTTTCTCTTGACAATCATTGAAGATGAGTCACATATTTATAGTGATCATTAGAATTCTCTAGATACTATTAACTCTAAGTTCATGCACTCACAATAGCCTAGGTTCATGATTATGCAATTCTCTAGATACACGAACAGTAATTAATAATAAAGCATTTATGCTACTGCACATTATTCAACATGTTTTATAAACCTGCAAAATGCTCCTCTAAAATGAGCTTGTTAGAAAAATGCATAGATTAGGGTGTATTCATCCTTAAATATAAGTAGGTTAACATCACAATGTGATTTAAATTAAATCAAGAGTTGATACACCATTACTTGTTAAAGATGCCTTATTCCATTAACCCAACGGATAGTAGTGACATTCTCTTTAATTCTTGAAAAGAATAATTCAATTTTCTTTTTTTTTGACACAATAATTCAATTTCTAAAATCAACCCAAGAGCACGGTGAGTATTTAATCCTTTCTTTTATATTTGATAATAGTATAAACTTTTTCTTCCCACAAATTTCATGGTACAAAATAACTAGACAAACAAAGTTTGAAGCAACTAAGGGCCATACTATCTGAATCTTAACCACATCCACGCTCTTTAGATCTTGATGCTGCAATATACCAGAAAACGAAAATAAGAAAGTCAAGTAAAATAATTTTCAGGATGAACTCTGGAATTCTTAGTCTCTATAAATATAGTTTTGCAAAAAATTAAGGATCTCTAAAAGTAAACATACGTGGAACATTTGAAGGAGGTGCTGATCTTGTAAGGAATGTAGACACCGCATTTTCCAGGGAGTGCTTCAGCGTTAGCTTCGTTCAACCCAAAAACCATAGAAGCTGCTTTTTTCATACAGTTACAGGCGGTTCGACGGTTAGAGATGGTTCTAGTGGCAGCATTGAGTTTCCTAATTCCACCACAGCAAGAATTGGATGGACCCGGACCACCAAGCAAATGTCTGAAGCAAGGAGCAAGCGCAGCTGCCACTTGACGGCAGCGGATTGCTGCCACTGTTATGGGTGGCCTCAACACTACCATGATGCACATCACCACAATTACACATGCAAATTTCATGCTTGCTATTGCTTCTTTGCTTTGTTTTTCTTGCCTTTGGAATTTATATATTGCTTAATTTGCTTGGTGAGTATGAAGCGCTAGGTAGTAGTTGTATTCCATAATAAATGCTCCATGCTCCATTTTTTTTATAGTCAAAGTGGTTAGAAATTATTGTGTTAATAGTTAGAGGAGAGGGAGAGCGGGGTTCGAACCCCGTACGCCTACATTTTCACCAACTATCTCCCTTTCACTCAACCACATGAGCTACCCTTCTGGGACATGCTGCATGCTCCATGGGAGGTGTGAGGACAATATCTTTCTATTATAATTTATAAGCACAAAATCCATTCTTCTCTTCCAACTAGTGTAGGGACCAAACTTAATAATTTTAAGTTTTTCAAGGGATATTTTAAAAGAAAACTTTTTGTAAGGACCGAATTAAATGAATAATGTTAAATTTTGTAAGGACTATTTAAAAAGAAACTTTTTGCAAGGACCAAAAAGGATATTTGTTGTATTTACAAGGACCAAAATGATATTTAAGTCATGTTTCTTTTACTTTCATAAGTATAATTACGAAATAATTTTATTCAAGTCATATCATTTGATCCACCCCAAATGCAAAACTAAATTCAGTAGTAAGATCTCTAGGACTCTAAACATAGCAACATTATCTTCATTAATTACTCTCTCAATAATGATAGAAGCAATTAAACATGAAAAAAAGAAAAGTTATTCCTATAAAATTAGAACATTAACAAAGAGGGCAACCCGACCTAGCCATGAGAGGACCATATGAATATCATAACGGTTAACTAAGGTATCACCATTTGTTATATTTTTTTTTTGACAAGACACCATTTGTTATATTATAATGTTATCTATTAAAAAAATAATTTGTATCAATGGTGAATTTGTTATATCACCATTTCTGTTACTCTCATTGTTTTTTCTGTTTTTCAATAATAATAATAGGGGGAGTATTTTTCCTTTTAGATGATTTTACCTAAAGAGAATTTGCATAAAAAGATTTTAACAAGGCTCCCTTACCTCTTTTTTGCCAAAACAAATGGTGATAGCAAAATCCATGTCAATGAAAGGAAATAAGGAATAGTGTTTTCTCTACCTTGTTTCCCTTTTTCTTATGGAAAGGGTATTGAGATCATTTTTCCTCTGATTTTAGATGCGTACTGTGGGTGAGGCCAATGTCATCATTATATTGATTTTTTTGTTTAAGTGGTAAAAATAATAAAAGAATGATTTAAATATATGTTTTGCCCCTGCAAATATCACCATAATCCAGTTATACCCCAGTAAAAATAAAAACTTTAAAATTACCCTTGCAAATATAAATCGCTTACGGTTATGCCCATCGGTCAGTTTCTCATCCAAAAAAATAATTTAAATATATGTTTTACCCATACAAATATCACCATAATCCAGTTATGCCCCTGCAAATATCAGCATAATCCAGTTATGCCCCTGTCAAAATCTTTAATTTTTCTATTATGCTAATATTTGCAGGGGCATAACTGGATTATGGTGATATTTGCAGTGGCAGAACATATATTTAAACCTTATTTAAATTATTTTTTTGGATGGGAAGCTGACCGAGGGGCATAACCGTAAGCGATTTATATTTGCAAGGGTAGTTTTAAAGTTTTTATTTTTACAGGGGTATAACTGGATTATGGTGATATTTGCAGGGGCAGAATACATATTTAAGTCTAAAAGAATTTGGCTAAAGCCCATGGTCGAAGTGGGGATCGTAAGTAAAAACTTTTAAAACGACATAAAAATATTGTTTTTAAAAAAGTAAACGTAAGAAGAAATGCAAATACAATTTTTTTTTCTTTGAGATTCGATAGTGCCCGAACTAAATTGATTGAATAGATATTTGTGATTTGATAGTGACCAAGCTAAATGATTGGATAGATATTTGTGGTTCACTACAAGAATAACCGTGATTTGCTACGAACGTTTCCGAAGGAAAGTATTCAGTCGCTATTTGCGACAGATTTGTGACCGAATTTTCGTCGTAACTCTTCGAGAAAAACACACTAAAATTCACGCTTGATGTTTCCGACGGATTTGAACTTCGTCGCTAATTTTCGACAGAATTTTCCATGGGAAAGCCGTCGCAAACTATCATATTTCCTTTAAGCAAATTTCAAGCCATTGATTCCTCATTTCACCCCAAACTCAGAACTCATTTTGCGATGAAATTTTCTGCAATTGCGACATATTTTTCTGTCAGAAATCAGCGAACTTCTTGTAGTGATTTGATAGTGATCGAACTAAATTAATTGAATAGAGATATTTGTAATTTGGTAGGGACCGAACTAAATGGAATTAGTAGATATTTGGGATGTGGTAGAGACCGGACTAAATGAATTCAATAGATATTTCAGGTTCAGAAAAACATAGTTCTAAAAAATATAAGGAGAAGAAATATAAAAATTAATTGATTTTTTAAAGGTTCGGAAAATATATGATTCTAAGAAATATAAGGAGTATAAAATTAAATTGTTTTTTTAAAATAGTGAAATGAGTAAAAGGCTATGTTGCACGAGTTAGTGCTAATTAGATCTTTAAACAAATCGTGAAGGGAAGCCAAAAAATTTCTATATATGCTCTAGTAAGACTGAATTTAAAATGAACCATAAAATTTCGACAAACAAAACAAAAAAGATCAATATTAATTTGTCATTTTCTTTATACTCATTAAATACTATTTACAATTAAACACTAAAAAGCGAGACTCAAAAATAAAATATAAACAATAATTTAAGACCAATCAGTGTAAAATGACAAAAGTAAAGACTATAAAGAAAAAAAAAGTACTCTATAAAAAAAGAATACAATATAAAAAAATATTTAATAAAACAAAACCTTAAATATGAGAGGGGGTTAGGGGTTGTGTTGGAATTCTTTTTTTTATCTTGAGAGTGAATTGTAAAAAGTCCCACATCAGATACACCAAGAACCTATCCTCACTCATTGGACTATATAAGGAGATCTTCTCCTCACTTGTTCTTCACACCAAAAAGTTGTGGATCAAGAGTTTTCTCCTCAACTTTTTCTCTCTTCTCCCTAAATAATTTCTAGTTCTTTGAAAGCTTGAAGCATTTCCAAGCTAAAAGTGGTTTTTATAACCATAAGAGTGGTTTTTTATAACCATAAGAGGTGTTTTTATAACCATATTGAAGGTGTATATCTTAGAGCTAATTTCTCACAGTGCAGTGGAAATTAGTAACAGTTGTCTGGGCTGTTTTATTCTGGGGACATTGTGGTTGATAGCCTACCTGCACCTTGGAGTAGTGCCACGAAACGTCTTAAAGAAAGTGACCTAGTCCGCGACTCATCCCAGTAATCTCTTCGGCTTGATTTCGAAAACATTGTTATTTAGGGGAAAGTTCTGGCTAGGAAAGACTTGGTTTCTACGCGTGTCCATTGTGACCCACCTCTCTTTCCTGGGAACCTACTCGGAATAACAATTTTAAGACGTTTCAATTCAGCCATGACAATCGAAGAAATTACTGGTGTTGGTTCCGCTGCTTCGGACTTCAACAAACCATTCCGGTTTGAAGGAGCTCACTTCAAACGGTGACAGCAAAAGATGCTTTTCTTCTTGACTGTGAAAAAGGTTGCCAATGTTTTGACTAATGAGTGTCCAGTGGCAGATGAGACTGCTGAACAGGATGAAAGAGCCAAAACTGCAAAAGAAATACTCCTATGGAAGGAGCATGACTATCTCTATAAGAATTTTATTCTTAATGGGCTTGCTGATGATCTTTATGATTATTACAGCACTTGCAAGTCTGCCAGGGATGTGTGGAATGCTTTGAAAAAGAAATATGATACTGAAGAAGCGGGTGCTAAGAAATATGCTGTGAGCCGCTATCTCAACTACAAGATGACAGATGAAAAATCTGTAGAGACTCAGTCACATGAGATACAGAAAATAGCTCATGAAATTATCCCTGAAGGCATGGCCTTAGATGAACAATTTCAAGTAGCTGTTATTATTGACAAACTCCCTCCTGCTTGGAAGGATTTCAAGAATTCTCTCAGGCACAAGTCCAAAGAGTTTTCTTTGGAAAGTTTGATTACGCGACTCCGAATTGAGGAGGAATCTCGGAAACAAGATCAGAATGATGAAGTCTTGTTTGTTTCAAACAAGAAAGCAGGAGCAGTTCTGAAGCCAACTGGCAAACCTTTCAAGAATCAGAACCGTAATCAGATTCAAAAGAACCGCAACAACAAGAATGGGAACCCTCCAAAGTCCCCAAATGCTAAGCCTCAACCTCCACCACAACCTAAGAATGATGCTGCTCCTCTATTCACTTGTTTCAATTGTGGGAGACCAGGTCATATGGCACGCAAGTGTAGGAACAGGCCTAATCCTGCTCCGCAGGCTAACCTGATTGAAGAGCAGCATTTTACTGCTATGATTTCTGAAATCAATCTTGTTGGTGGAACTGAGGATTGGTGGTTGGACACAGGATCATCTATCCACATGTGCAACAATCGTGCTATGTTCAAAACATACACTGTTGTTGATGATAAGAATGTGTTGTTGGGCGATGCTCACACCACTATTGTTGTTGGTATTGGAGATGTGGAACTGAAATTTACTTCTGGAAAGATTTTGATCCTGAAAGATGTGAAGCACACTCCAGAGATAAGGAAGAATCTAGTTTCTGGTTTCCTTCTGAATAAGGCAGGGTTCACTCAAACTATTGGGGGGATTTATTTACTTTGACCAAAAATAATGTATTTGTTGGGAAAGGGTACGCCACTGATGGCATGTTTAAGCTGAATGTTGAAATGAATAAAACTTCTCCTTTTGCTTATATGCTGTGTGATTTTAATATTTGGCATGCTCGTTTTTGTCATGTTAATAAGCGCATTATTTCGAACATGAGCAACTTAGGATTAATTCCTAAATTATCTTTAAATGATTTTCAAAAATGCGAATTTTGTAGTCAAGCAAAAATTACGAAAACATCTCATAAATCAGTAATGAGAGAATCTGAACCCTTGGATTTAATTCATTCTGATATATGCGAATTGGACGGAACGTTAACTAGAAATGGTAAACGTTATTTTATCACTTTTATTGACGATTGCTCGGACTACACTTTTGTATACCTTATGAAAAATAAAAGTGAAGCGCTTGACATGTTCAAAGTTTTTGTAAACGAAGTTGAAAATCAATTTAGCAAAAAGATAAAGCGTTTTCGAAGTGATAGAGGAACTGAATATGATTCCCAAATGTTTAATGATTTTTATAAATCAAAGGGAATCATACATGAAACGACTGCACCATATTTTCCTGAAATGAATGGTAAAGCAGAAAGAAAGAATAGAACTTTTACCGAATTGGTAGTTGCTATTATGCTCTATTCTGGAGTTGCATCTCACTGGTGGGGGGAAATTTTGCTAACTGTATGTTATGTCCTGAATAGACTTCCAAAGTCTAAGAGCAAAATTTCTCCTTATGAGATAATAAAGAAAAGACAACCAAATGTGTCTTATTTCCGAATCTGGGGTTGCTTGGCTTATGTCAGGATCCCAGATCCAAAAAGAGTTAAACTCGCCAGTAGAGCCTATGAATGTGTATTTATTGGGTATGCAGTAAACAGTAAAGCTTACAGGTTCTATGACCTTAAATCTAAAGTGATCATAGAGTCAAATGATGTTGACTTTTATGAAAATGAATTCCCTTTTAAATCTAGAAATAGTGGGGGCACTGGAACTAGTCAAGTTTCTGTGCCTAGGAACGTTGAAAACAACGAGCAAAGGGAAATAGAACCTCGAAGAGGTAAGAGAGCACGTGTTGCTAAGGACTATGGACCCGACTATTTGGTCTATACGTTAGAAGAGGATCCAACTAGCATTCAAGAAGCATTGTCTTCTTTGGATGCCGATTTGTGGCAAGAAGCCATCAATGATGAGATGGATTCTCTAGAGTCAAACAAGACATGGCACTTAGTGGACTTGCCCCCTGGTTGCAAACCCATTGGTTGTAAATGGATTTTGAAAAAGAAACTCAAACCTGATGGCACTGTTGATAAATACAAGGCTCGCCTTGTAGCCAAAGGTTTTAGACAAAGAGAGAATATATATTTCTTCGACACATATTCACCTGTTACTAGAATCACATCCATAAGGGTACTAATTTCGTTGGCCGCAATTTACAATTTGGAAGTACACCAAATGGATGTTAAAACTGCTTTTTTAAATGGTGAATTAGAAGAAGAAATCTATATGGAACAACCTGAAGGGTTTGGAGTTCATGGGCAAGAACAGAAGGCCTGTAAGTTGGATAAGTCTCTATATGGTCTCAAGCAAGCTCCTAAACAATGGCATGAAAAGTTTGATAATTTGATTATATCGAATGGGTTTAAAGTGAATGAAAGTGACAAATGCATTTATTACAAAACTGAGAATGACATTTGCACTATCATATGTCTCTATGTAGACGACTTACTCATATTTGGATCAAACATTCATGCTGTTAATAAAGTGAAGTCACTATTGTGCGACAACTTTGATATGAAAGACCTCGGAGAAGCCAGTGTAATACTTGGTATTAAGATCACTAGGTCTGAGAAGGGAATTTCTTTGGATCAATCTCATTACATTGAGAAGATCTTAAAGAAATACAATTACTTTGATTGTAAACCTGCATGTTCACCATATGATCCGAGTGTCAAGCTATTTAAGAACACTGGTGACAGTGTAAGACAAACGGAATATGCGAGCATCATTGGCAGCCTAAGGTATGCCACTGATTGTACTAGACCAGACATTGCCTATGTTGTGGGATTATTATGCAGGTTTACTAGTCGACCTAGTATAGAGCATTGGCATGCTATTGAGAGAGTCATGAGATACCTTAAAAGGACCATGAATCTCGGATTACATTATCAGAGATTTCCAGCTGTACTTGAAGGGTACAGTGATGCTGATTGGAATACTCTATCAGATGATTCCAAAGCAACCAGTGGCTATATTTTCAGTATAGCTGGTGGTGCCGTCTCATGGAAATCTAAGAAACAAACCATAATGGCCCAGTCCACTATGGAGTCTGAAATGATTGCACTAGCAACCGCTAGTTGGTTAAGATGCCTACTAGCAGAGATTCCCTTATGGGAAAAACCGATGCCAGCTGTGTTGATCCACTGCGATAGTAACGCGGCTATTGCAAAAATAGAGAACCGCTATTTTAACGGTAACAGACGACAAATACGTCGTAAGCACAGCACTGTGAGAGACTGTCTCACAAAAGGAGCTGTGAGAGTGGATCATGTACGCACTGATCAGAACTTAGCTGATCCTTTGACGAAAGGATTAGCTAGGGAGAAAGTCCAAAATACATTTCAAAGGATGGGACTACTGCCATTAGAATCATGAGTCGCTCACGATGGTCACCCGACCTAAAAGACTGGAGATCCCAAGAATTAGGTTCAATGGGTAATAACAAGTTGTGGAGTGATACGAGATGAACATGCTATTATAATTAAAGAAGCATGATTCCTGCAGAGGCCATGTTTTTATTCGTAGGTGGTTACTAACCATGGTAAGTCTATAACATGGACCTAGTTCAAAAGTATAGACGGCTGCAATTCTACTTTTAAGATATTTGATTGGTGGGGTAATCTTTTGGTTTGTATGAACTCGGTGTAACTGACTTATTGCCTCATTCTTCTTGGGGTACTCTTTTTCCTACTTGGGTCTTTTTCCATTGGGTTTTGGCCCAAGGAAGTTTTAATGAGGTCCCTTATATATGTAACGGTTGGGGTGCTCGCTTGCACCCTCTTTAATATAATTTTTTTTCCTTATAAAAATGTTACATTTTAGAGAATGCATTTTTTATAAGAAATTTGCAAAACACAAACGGAAATAGTTAAGATCGACTATAGTCTCTTTAAAATGTTTCGTGCTTGACTCTATCTAAGATGTACAGTAGTGTTCAGCCTTGTCGTCTGCGAGATAGAACAATCTTCTCAAGATATAGGATCTTCTCTGCACCTAGAAAAACCACCAAACTCATATCCTCTTATTTTTTGTTAATACTTGTTGCTCGACATTCTTAAGGATTGAATATCCATTCTTTGTTTTAAAAGCTTTTCTCTATCTCATGTTTTTTGACATATCTTTTCACGATCATGAATAGATATATGTTTTTCAAATAAGGATTCACCCTCACTTCAACTGCGTTAAAAACCATATACCTCTCATTGACTATATATTTTAATAACAATTCAATTGAAAAATGATTAAATATGATTTTGCTCCTATTGAATTTATCTTTTTGACAAAATTTTGGTCCTATTGAATTGGGTTCCTTGTTTTAGTTCCTAAAAAACGTCCACCTATTTTAGGTTCGCCAAGTTTTATTTTATTGTTAGTTTTAGTCTCTTATGCCTTTTAATAGTGGTTCAAGACTTTTAATAACACTTATAAAAGGTTAAAAAATATTTAGGGACCAAAAGTAGGTGAAATATTTTTTGAAGAACTAAAAAGAACCTAAATTTTATAGAAATCAACAACATATTTAACCCATTGAAACATAATTCAATCGGGTAAAAAACCAACTTTAGTTAAGAGAGTTGTCGCCTTTTTCCTCCTTAATTGGGTTTTCCGTGGGGTTTTGACTCAATGAGGTTTTAACGAGACCCAAATTAATTGTACGGGTTGGAGTATCCCCTATACTTCCGTTAATGCAATATTTCACTTATAAAAAAAATTTTAGTTAAGAGAGGGCACGGTAGGGGAGTTAAATTGTTCTAAATCAATTCAATATACTAATAATAACAAAGAATTAAAACAAACCAAAAATACATAACTTATTTAATTTCAGCATTCGACTTAAACATCTCATCGTTAAAACAACTCTTCCCTACAAAAATATATTTCTTTGCAAGAGTATACACATATTGTTTAGATAAACATGTTCATACTAGAAACTACACAACAGCAGCTTTCCTTTGCACGTGGTAGTCGATGGTTTCAAGTCTTCATGCCGGAAGTGTCCTTTCAAAGACACTCTAATGCCTAAGTCAATTTAGGGCTTAAAGAGAATAAGAGGAGAGCATATGAGATTTTAGGTCAAATTAGACTTAAGCACACTTGGGGTGAGAACCCCTATTTATAATAACAGTGAGGTAAACCCTAGATGGAGTGGGGTAAATCCTAAATGGGTTAATTACCTGTTCTCGCAGAATTACAATCGCAGCGAGATGTCTCGAGACAATTGGTACCTCTCTGTTGAGCCAGAAAATGAAAGACTTAACTGTACTTTTGGTCCCCCTATTTTACTTATTGTGCAATTTTAATCCCCCTATTTTATTTTCGACAATTTTGGTCCCATATTTTACAAAATAATGCAATGTTGACCAAATTGGAATTTCAAACTCTAAGGCATAGTATCCATTATATTTGATTCTCCAAACCAAGCTAAAACACCTGTCAACTTGAGCATTGGAGTTGCTTTCTAGATACCCATCCCACCAAATCAACTTAGGCCAGAATATCCCAAGTAGGTAGCTCAGTTGGCGAGCTTAGGGATACAGAAGGAGTGCACCAAAAGAGTGCAAAGAGTGCAAGAAGGAGGTCCCGGGTTCAATCCCCGGAAACTAACATTTCCCCCACCCCCACTAACATTGCCTATCAAAAAAAAAACTTAGGCCAGACTAGAGACGCCACTTTTTGGACCACCAAAAGGAGGCCAAATTCACTCTTTAAACTATTTTTTAATCAACATAAAGAAGGAATGAGCAAACTTACAAAGGTGAGTTCTAGGTTGCCTTTGAAGAAATATGAGTAAATTACCTTACATGATGTGGCACCAATAAAGTCAGTCATATGTTATCCACTATCTCTATCTCGCATATAATTATATTTTTTCAAATTATTATAGATACTTTTGTTATTTGTATATTGATCCATTTACATTGATGTTAGTTTGTATTTCCAAGATGTGTGTTGCAAGTTTCCAAGAATTGAATATTCAGCTTTTTTTATTGAACAACAAACATTGTAAAACTTCCGTAAATCTTTATTTTCAATACTTTTTTTGAATGAAATTATTTTCAATACTCAATACTGAAGTTAAATTCTCTTATAGATGCTACCGTTTCTTTTTCTTTTTAAAATCATGAAGTTTTTATACACATAATATTCTTCACAAATGAGTTGTTATTATTTGTTTATATATAAATATCTTATTTGTTCTTAAAATTAGGATATATGATTAATTGAAGAATACATGATTGATTTTAAAATAAATAGTATTGTGCATTAATGGTTAATTAAATTTAATATAACTTATTTCAATTTTAAATTCATAATTCTCAAATTAAAAGTTCTAATATTTTTCACAAAAAAGAAATCTCAATCTCCTTCCGTTACTCTTTAAAGTAAAAATCTGAAGGACACTTTTTCATAATGTCGTGTCAATGATAAAAACAATCTTCAAACTCAATTAAAAGAAAATCCAAAGTTAAAGTTAACCCTATTAATTAAATGACATAGTGTGACAATGGAACCAGAAGGTAATGTAATACAAGAATTCATCTTTGATTAGTTTCGGTAAGTGAATCCTTATTCATTGTGATACATGGAATCATCTTTAATTAACCAATCGAATCAGATGTTAAGTAAACCCTAGTTCACACAGTGATAGACATAGTCATCCATGATTTAATGATATGTATACTAAGTCACGCCGAGTTCATAGTGGTACATGAAATCCTTCACGGTCATTGAATTCTTGTTAGCACTGTGATACGTGGAATCATCCTTGGTGAGTGAAACCAAAAGGTAAGTGAACCCTAGTTTACACCGTCATACATGGAATCATCTTTGATCTATCGAATTAGACGTTAAGTGAATCCTAGTTCACACGGTGATAGACAGAGTCATCTGTGGTTTAATGAGCTAGACACTAAGTGATGCCAATCATAGTTCTACATAAAATTCTCAACAGTCATTGAATCCTTGTAAGCTTGTGATACACGGAATCATCCATGGTCATTGGAACTAGAAGGCAAGCGAACCTAGTTTGCACCATGATATATGGAATAATCTTTGATCAGTCTAATTAGACGTTAAGTGAGCCCTAATCACACACGGTGATACACAGAGTCATCCATGGTTTAAGAACATGATGCTAAGTTCATAGTGGTACAAGAAATAGTCATTGAATCCTTGTTAGCACTAAGATACATGGAATTATCCATGGCCAGTATAATTGAAAATTTATTTAAATAAAATTAAAAAATTAATTATATCGTTAACTAAAATAATTTTTTATTATCTAATAAAAAATTGGTTTTTTAATTATATCATTAATCAAATAATTAATTGTTCAATTTATTTAATTATATTTTACTTTATTTATTTCAACAATTAAATAAAAAACTTAAAACTTTAAGTTTTTATTGATTATATCTGGAATATTATTTATTTTTTCAAGTCTTTTTTGTATTCCTTTTTAACACCAAGTCTTTTTGTATTCCTATTTTTATTTATATGTAAAATTTGTTTTTTATCTTTAAAAACTTGTAATATTTTTAACATTTTTCTACATGTTATGTTGGGACTTAATCAGTTTTAAAAGCAAATGTTTAATCCAGTATTTTAAGAACCAGACCGATTGTCGACTCGGTCAGGATACTAAGTCACTAGGTCAGAGGTCGATTTGAAGAGTGAACTATTGAACCGCGTGACCATTGACTCGATTTCATTTTAAATATTCTCAAATTTTCATATATTAAAAATTTTTAAAAAATCCTAACTATGTAAATTGCATACCTAATGAAATATATAAAGTTCATATCATAATTTAATTATGCGTGATATTAATATATTTTCATATTTATAGAAAAGAGAAGTTCTAATTATTATATCAAAATTATCTATACAATAATTCATTAAAATATAAAATAAATATTATGCAACACTAATGCATTAGTTATTTATGGTGAGAAAGAGTAATAATAGTGATCCGCATTTAAAGTATCAATTTTTACTGAAATGAGATATAAATATATAATTTGAGTATATGCATTTATTAAACAATAAACAGGAGTAGCTAGTGGTTGAGTACTCCAACGTGCAATTTATTAAAGATAAACCAAAAGACAAATGTATTTATTAATTGGAGTGAATGTGTAAATAATATAAATATATAACAAGAACTGTAAAATAAATAATATAAATGTATTTATGTGATAAATGTTAGTGCAATTCATGCGTCATCTTTTAAGTGGTTAGAATAAATTGCCCACATTTATTCAAAGGGCAACGTAGGCCTCACCTTTATAACAATATTTGTTACTTTATATGTAAAGATATTTTTCGTTGATGCATTTATATTATAAACTTACCTCTCGTCAAAACTGATTTGATCTAGAAATGATTTTGCTTCTTTACGCCCCTCTTAATTTTTTACAGTTTACACATACTCTCAGATACACTATGTCATGAACAACCATTCTTTAGAATATCCTATCTTAAGATAGAAGAAATCTCTCATATACCTGTTTTCAAAATACATTTCTTATACACTTTGGATCTATTTCATCTAACTGGACAAAGTTAGCCGTAAAGCTTAACCCATTTCGACCGCTTGTAAAGTTGTACCGACAAATTTTTCATCAAAAAAGTTACACCGACAAATAGTTGCAAAGTCGCACTGTATCATACTGAGGAGAAAACTTACTAAAACACTGAAAGAAGAAAACAAAATAAGTATTCCGTAATTGCATTGCCAGACCTAGACGTCATCACCTAACATCCAATTACAGTTACGCAATCCCTACTCTTCAGAGCGCAGTACTAAAAAAGATTAAAATAGCTTGTATCCACCAAAAAGATATTACTATTAATGCAATAAGGATGACATATAATAATAAGAATAACATAAATAATAATAACGACATTAATATCAATAAACTGTTCTGAAGTCTAGCAAAATATCAAAAACAAATAAATAATCGCAAACAAATTTGATAATCAGGATAAATTAAAAACTGACTGAAAACTACTCTCAGCTACAAGAAGTTGTTCACTTGGTAGCCTCAGAAGCTTTGCTTGATGAATTTTCTTCAGATGAGTTGTTAAGTTCATCCCAAGCTTCAATCCAAGTGACCATGGCATCAGCTAGTTTGATGAAATAGGGATCAATAGTCCCAAGCTTCTCCTTGACTTGCTTGGAGAGTTCAATGTAGCACTTTTGAACAGAGGTGCAACCTTTTGAAAGGGTGGCAGCTTGGAAAAATGGAATGATCTCTTCTTGCCAGAAGATACCTTTGTACTCCTTTTTGAGATTCACAAATGGGTTGCTTGCTTTGCTGTGCCAGATGTATGGAAGACCAGTCTTGACTCCAAGCCCCAAATGATCACAGATTACCTGTAGATTCACCAATGTACCATGCATTAGTTGTCAGTCACGTTAGGTTAGTGGGAGTAGATTTTAAAGTTGAGTAAATATAAAAAGTTGCCACTAACTAGGTGGATAATCTATTTAGAACAATAATTGGGGAGATTTGATCACTTAAAATTATCAAGAAGATGCTTGGAAACAGGAAAGAAGGACCACTTCAATAAAAAATTAAAAGAACTGAATTTAAAATTGAAGAATGAAGAACTGTGCATAAGAGTCAAACAAAGTAGAAAACAAACAGTAAACAACAACATTTTGTTTTGGGGAGAATTGTATTTACCTCCCATAAAATATGCTTAAAGGACATATATACAGCCCATTTATTTATAAAAAAAGTATGGACTTCCTCGAAATTACACAGATCCCCACTCAATTATGTAAAAATAGAAGGGATATGTGTCATTTAAACAAACATGAGAGAATGTGAATGCAGTACTTCATGGGAGATTGGTGCGATTTCCTCTTTGTTTTTTTTTAAGAAACAAAGAGGATAAAAAGAGACATAAAAATAGAAACAAAATGACAGTTATTAAAAATTGAAAATATATCAACTAAAACTGAAAACATGATATAAATCAAACGCAACCCGAATAATCACTTGAGTAATTGAAATACAATTAATAACGATCCAGAAGTAGCCATTGACTCATTGATTTAAAAGGTTGTTCAACAGGGAAGGGACAAGTTTAATGTACCTTTATGCACCATCCAGCCCACATATCATCGTATCGTCCAATAGGCTGACCATCACCCATGAGTCCAAAGTACATTGCAGGTCCAATCAGCTCACGGTCGAAGGCCAGATTCATACCGCACATGGGGAACAATGTCCCTTTGGGAATGGTCATTACAGCATCAACATACCTAAAAATATACTCAAGAACTAATTAGCAAATGTTTATAAAGAAAAGAGTGTCTCTGTCTGTGTATTTTTATAAAGGAAATGTATATATCAATTGACGACAATGAAGAAGCTAACTACAGACCTGGTGTTCCTCTCATGGGGCTTGACAAGCTGTGTTGGAGCGTCATAATCAGGTATGTTGAGCCAAAGGCCATGAGACACAGCAGTGGGGACACCCTCACGAAGACTGAAAGGGTAACCACGGACGAAATCAGCACCTTCTCTGTATGGATCATAAAGAGTGTTGAAGAAAAATGGAGTGGATGGTTTTAGAAGATTCTTAATGTGCTGCTCAAGTGCATTGATCTCACGTCCAGATGGGTCTTTAGCAACCTGCACATGAAAATAGAAAGCATTGAGTAAATCAAGCCTACATTTTGAAACAGTACATATACATTCCCTGAAATTTTGTATCAGAAGAATCAACCGATAGCAACAATCAAGTCATGGTCAATATATCAATGCCTAGCTAAAATGTAGATCTAGCATGAAAAAGGGAAACTTGAACAATAAGACAAGAAAACCCACTTCAAATTTGACTAGCAATCCTTACTGACCCACCCACACCCACCCACGGTGACAGATCTTTAAAGAATTTTATGAGAAGACTGTCATATTAAGTAAAATTATTTCACCACTTTGGCATAAGCTTTTATGTAGCGTTGTGGTTTGATCACACACATAGTGTATTCAGGGATTGCAACTCAATCCTGCTTAGTTTAATTTCTTGTGCAATAAACACAATCGAGTTGAGAAAAATTCTTCTGCCAGATTCGATTCTAGACTTCTAGTTATGTTTCTTACTTTTTTGCAAAAAATTAGTTAGCAAAAAATTAGTTAACTACTGTGCCGCTTTAAACAATTAGAATAATAATTAATAAATGGAAAACATAATATATATATATATATATATATATATATATATATTTATATAATATGATGTGTGTTGATGTGTGTGCCTATCTATTTAAAACAATTGGGGCCATGGCCCCCCTGTTGCAAGAAAGATCTGCTACCACACTCCCATAGGCACAGAAAGGAAAATAAATTATTAAGTTTGAATCGCTTAAAAATATCAAAAGGAAAATGAAGGAAATTTACAACATTTGTTCCAATTATTAGCTTCAATAATTGCGGAAAAGGTAATAATAAAGGACCCAAATGATTACCAATAGCAATCTGGACAGATCCAATTGTATTTTAAATCATTAAGATCAGAATCAATCAGATTTCATTTCACTTAGAAATCAAATCAATTCTGATGTTTGAAACCCTGTGTAGTAAAAACCCAATCTCCACACTTTATTTACCTTAATCAGAGAATAGGCAAAATGGATCACCAAACAAGGCTTATAACTCAAACAAACAAAACTAAAATAAAATCAAACCCTATTAAATCCGAGTGCAATTCCAAAATGCTCAACGATTTCTAAACTAAAACCCAATCTTAAATTTTTCAAAAAATTTCAAACAAAAAATTCATTCAAAATTCAATCCAAAACCCTTCCAAACACAGTCATCCACATAAATCAAGCTATAAACAATAACCAGATCTATACATCCATCATGCAAAGCAAATCATTTCAAGGTCAAAACAAGTCAACTCAATTTCAAAATCCTAAAACAAAAAACAAAACAACTTTAATTCAAAATCAAAAACTTACAAAGCAATCATCATCAATGGTATAGATATACTTCTTCTTGGAAACCATATAACCGAAGCAGCGACAAGCGGAATCCTTGAAAGAGATACAAGAAGCTTTAGGACCCAAGATCCTGTTAATATCATTCCGATTGTAGAGTTCGTAATCGAAACCCTCAGGCACATTGATTTTCTTTGAAGGATCACCGTCTTGAACGATGATGAGATGATATGGTTGAAAGAATGGCCTCCACATCTCTAAGAAATCAAGGTTTCGAATCGTTGGGATAACGATGTCGAGTTCATCTTTCAACAATGGAACCGATGAAGCCATCGGAGAAGAGAAGAGAAGTGGTGTGAAGTAAAAAAAGGGGGTGGTGATAGTAGATTTAATTCAACGCGGAAAGTGTTGAGTGAAAGGTGTCTCTGTATGATGTCGGATAGTGTTTGTATTTATAGGGCATAAATGCTTACAAAAAAGGAATAAGAACGTTTGTCAAAAAAAAAAAAAAAATTAATAAGGACAATTTTTTTTGACCAAATTAATTAATAAGAACAAATGAAAAATTAATAAATGTCTTACGTGTTGGACTTTTGGGGCTGCTGTGCTGCCCTGCCCATTTGATGTTGACGCTCAATTTATTACTTTAATTTTTTTATATTTAGTCCTTCAAATAAATATAATTAATTCTTACCAAAAATATAATTAATAATGATATTTTATGATACCTTTAGAAGTTTTTTATTCATTTGTTTTTAGAGCAATGCTATTTATCTCGAGAAGTCATTTTGGGAAATATAGTAGTGTTTTTTACAAAGAGAATGGTTTACTTCTTTATTTAGTGAAATAAAATATGGTCAAGAGTGTTGAAGAAATATTTATGTATTTTTATTTACTTCCTTTTTTAAAGAAAATTATGAAAAATTAATTACGGATATTTGCATTATATTTTTGAAATTTGATTTTAATTCAAACTTGATTTTACAACCTTATTTTGGTCAAAAACTGGTATTTATGTGACAATATATAAGTTAATAACAATTGGAATTTTTTACATTTTCTATAAAACTAAAAATAAATTTATTCAAAGTAGATTTTGAAAAATTAATTATGTCTATTTGAATTATATTTTTGATAATTAATTTTAATTCAAACTTGATTTTACAACCATATTTTGGTCAAAAACTAGTATTTATGTTACAATATATAAGTCAATAACAATTAGACTTTTTTAAAAATTATGAATCAAACTAAAAAAAAAAAGAAAATTAAAGTAGATTTTGAAAAATTAATTATGTCTATTTGCATTGTATTTTTGAAAATTAGTTTTAATTCAAACTTGATTTTACAACCATATTTTGGTCAAAAATATTATTTATGTAACTATATATATATATATATATATATATATATATATATATATAAAAGTCAATACCAATTGGACTTTTTTTACTTTAGCAATCGAACTAAAAATAAATTTATTCAAAGTAGATTTTGAAACTTTAATTATGTATATTTGCATTATATATTTGAAAATTAATTTTAATTCAAACTTCATTTTACAACCATATTTTGGTCAAAAACTAGTATTTATGTGACAATATAAAAATCAATTTTAATTCCTGTATTTATAATCATAACAAAAATCAATTTTAATTCATAATCACCAAAGATATTGATACATTAATTCAAGTCATATTAATAGTTAGGAGCCTTTTATTTTTTAGTTACAAAATGTTTAAATGAGTTGAGCGGGTGAGACTTTTTTCATGTCCACCACTATCTTTTTATGCGAATTGAAGTAATCTTGCTTGAAGTAAGGTGTCTTACGAAGCATGTGTTTCATTTTACATGCTTCCTATGCACTTCATGTGAGAGCTCTCAAGTTTTGTGGGTTGGCTTTCAATGAGCATTCACAAGGATTGCAATGCCTAGACAAGAAATACACACCAACACAAAGTTTGAAAAAATATATTTCCCAAAATTTCTTTTTTTTTTTTGGTGAAAAAAAAACATATAAAGAAGAGAAAAACAATGATTAAGGCCCACATGATTCCATACCCTCATTTCGGACAAAAAGGGATGACATCATGGGATAGTCCCTAACAGGGTGCTGGTATCCAATATGTTGCGGATTTTAGTCTCACCAATCTCTTTAAATGTGATAAATGTAAGGTTTAATTACACTTTTGATCTCCATATAATTATTCATCTGTGATTTTAATTTCCCTATTTTTTCGCAATTTTGGTCCCACGATTTTCCTAATTTCTGAAATGTAGGCCACTTTTAAATTAGTAAATTATGAGTCTGACGTGGCAACCACGTTATATATATATATGTATATATATATATATATGTATATAAGGCACATTTGGAGTCAGTTGTTCAAATATCAACTCCATACATGGTTGTTGAGAGCCATTTTGGCATTAAAATACTCACATTTGTAGTTGCTTGTATTGTAAGAATAACGACTCCAAATGTTACATATAGAGTCGGCTAAACGATCAAATCTAAATGCCTCACTTTTAATAACTGTTCTGTACCTTACTGTCATTCGGGTGGATCCGAGATTGCAATTGGTAGAGCTCCTATCGAGTCAGATCTCAGTGTTTTTACCTCGAAGGGGGGAGGGGTACCTGCAAAGCCACTCCGACGCTCAAGTCAGTATTGAGAATTGAAGAGTGTGCGGGAAAGTGAGTAAATGTGTACCTTGTTGAGATAAGTGGGATGGTATTTATAGGCATTGTGTCAGCCTCATGTTTATTAATGGATCGGTCGGATGTATCTGAGTCGTTGATGCATGAGAACAAGGACTTGGACATGGACCCTAGCTATTGGGGAGATCCAGGTCTAGTTGGCTGAGTGGGCCTCGTGGCCTAGTCCAGAATACAAGGCCTTGGATATGAATCCTAGCTATTGGGCTGATCCAGGCCCGGTTGGCTGAGTGGGTCTTGTGGCCCAATCTAGAACAATAACCAAACAAATGAAGTCACCAACTTTAAATCCAAAACAATCGACTTTAAATATCTTTTCTGCACTAATGGGACACTTCATAGATGGTGTGATCAATGACATGCGTAACCATGACACTATAGGAGTTGTGTGAAGCCCCCCATAGACACCACATAGGGTTTTGATGCACGAAACACCAGGTCACTTCATTTGACCGGCGCTCTCTTCGCTTCTCTGTTGAAGAGATTGTAAACCCAAAGGGGGGAAACTGACGAGAAAATTCAGGATTAACATGCAAACGAGATGGTGCGATTGCAGTAAATTGCAAGTGCTACACATTTCAAGGTCACTGCTACACATTCTCAACTTGACCATTTGACGCTTGTGGTAGATGTTTACGAGTTGCAACATGTCTTCAACGTATACCACAATGATTTCGTAGTCATTAGCAATTACAATTGGCCTGTATACGAAGGTGATCAGATATTCTACAATCCTGAAATGCGATGGGTAAAAGACACAAAGTAGCGGCTTATTGTGAAGAGGGTAACAAAACAGTCCAATTCACAACATTCGTAATTTAAATATTATTTAAAAAATTATAAAAAATTTACTATTTTTTTTTCAATTTTCATCCTTCATCCCCTAATAAGCATTGCGATTTATATATTTTATCACGAAACTAATTTTTTTGCCTAAACTCCTTATTAAGGATTAAACTTGTCATATTTAAACAGTTAAATTTTTTCTAATTATTTTTTCTGTGCAAGTGTTCGCTTACGATTCATAATTGTGAGAGCTCTGCGGTTATCGATTCTCCGGTTGGTGTCATGCATTTTCAGGCTCATGGTGTTCGAATGGATTCCAAGTGTGCAGTACTTGTTTTGGATATGGCAGTGACGTGGTGTATCTAGGTTCATTGGAACCATATTCTTTTCAGAGCTAGAGTCTTTAACCCTCAGGTGGTTGTCAAATGTTAAGTCTTTAACTTGGAGTTGGTTCATAAGCACAGAAGATCGCAATTCTGCTTTAAAAAAGAT
Organism: Astragalus glycyphyllos; assembly: GCA_963573325.1. Lineage (NCBI taxonomy): Eukaryota > Viridiplantae > Streptophyta > Magnoliopsida > Fabales > Fabaceae > Astragalus > Astragalus glycyphyllos. The sequence goes on along the minus strand of OY754314.1, from coordinate 9,761,520 downwards.
TTGTGATTGGTGGGGAAATATGTAAGAATTATTTTCATTGATCATACGTTCCTGATAACAAAATAACAACCAAGTCAATAAGCCAAATGCGGAAAATAGTAACTACTATTTACCTCCAGCCATTTTACGTTGTTGTGAGTATCCAACTCTCGGTTAAGTTCTCACTTTCTCCTATTTAGATGGTGTATATTCTTAGTGGAGGATGATGGCAAGCCTAGGGACCAAAGGCTATTAGAGGCTTGATTCTTCCATCAAGAAATTAAGAGCCATTAGCACTCATGTAATGGTCATTCAAGACCATTAAGCCATTCTACAACCAAAACTCCCATAACCTATGAACCACTTAAGAGTCATTCAAGAGAGAGGTTTACAAACCACTTAAGACCCATTCAAGAGTAAGGTTTATTTTGGTTACGAAAAGTTTAGGTGAGTTGCGCTTTGGGGGCTCACCAGGGTCACGACAGGCCTCACGCCTCTTTGAGCGCATACAGAGGTACTTACTGATCACCCACCAAAGAGGTCCTCACGCCGGCAGTGGGAGTTGAACCCACGCCCTTGCGGGGAATGAGTCAACTCCTTACTAGCTGAGTCAACCTTCATTGGCAGAGTGATGTTTAATAACAAATTAATTTTAAAACTGAAATATTATTTCAAAATCCTCTTGTATGTCTGAACTCGGCATAATTGGCTTCTTGTCTCGTCTTTTCTGGGGTACTCTTTTCATTCTTGGGTCTTTTTCCATGGAGTTTTGGCCTAGGGAGGTTTTAATGAGGCCCCTTGTATATGTAAGAGTTTTTTTTGTTACCATGTCATTGGTGGACAGTTTCTACCGACTTTTCCCATGACTAATCTACGTCGGGGAACCTGGCTAGCCACAATTACCCGAATTTGCTGGTCCGTGTGGTTCTCATCTCCCTACAGAATTTTTGCCACACCCAAGATTCGAATCTGAGTCCTTGATGTGGGATCCGAGTCCAGTTATCATTTAGACCAACCCTTATTGGTTGTATATGTAAGAGTTGGGTACCTTTAATATTCCATTTTATATAATATATTTTGCTTACAGAAAAACAAAATAACATTAATATATGAAAAAATACAAGTGGGATATCACATATTCAGAAATATGTGATACCCTAACATAGGAAAAAAAATCACGTTGGGCTATCGCACTTTCAAAGTGCGATACACTACCTAATATTAAAATTACGACATTTTGGTATATAATGAGGGAAGTGGGGTATTGGGTATACATTTTTTTAGGGTTATTTAGAAAAACATGTGTCGTGACAAAGTTGTAATTCATTATTTTTATTTTTATATGTATATATGCAGTTACTCTATTTCCCCCACACGACATGCAAACCAGTGGAACCAGAATATTAGAACCAGATCGAGAATAGAGCCTTCTAGTTAATAATCCACGCTTCAAGCTCACTCGTCAAGCTTCAGGACCAGCTCGAAGTGTGGTCTAGGGGATGGAGTTGTTATTTGGTTGGGGAATTCCAATTGCGACGCCTTATAAATGTACGTAGTGAAAGGGATGCATGGATTAGGAGCAACATGCCAGGGCTGGCCACCGACGCTGATGGCGGGGATAGAATTAGGGTTTGAGATCAGAGATATTGTGCCAATTTATTTACTCTTTCTAAGGTTGTGTATGCTAGAGAAAGCATATATGATTTTACATTTATCAGTTAGTTAAGCTCTAATTTTATCAAACATAGCATTCGCTATCAATTAGCTTATCTGTCATCATATAACTTATCTATTATCCATTACTTTTATACCAAACAAAGCTTTAATACAAATTTATTTGCTATAAGCTAATAGTATTTGCCAAACATAAGTTTAATAAGCTTTTAATGTAGCACATTTTCACTAGATAGAAAAGAAAAAGCACGATTATCAAAGATAGTGGTTATACATGATTTTTTTGGGAGGAATTAAAGATAGAGTTAATACATACGTATTTTTTAAAATATGTTTTTAGCTTTATGTGTATATGTAGTTACTCTATTCCCCTTCACAGTGCATACGAACCAGTGAAACTGGAATATTAGAACAAGATCAGCAAACCAGATTGAGAACGGAGTCTTCTAGCTAATCCCCCACGCTTCAAGCTCACCCGTCAAGCTTCTCATTGCTTCCTCGAGGACCCGCCCCGAAGTGTGGTCTAGGCGATGGAGTTGTTATTTGGTTGAGGAATTCCAATTGCGGCGCCTAAGGTTCTGGTGCTGCCAAGAGCTTCTTTAATGCGTCTGATTCGAAGGAGCTCGGTGGAGGGCTAAGAAGGTGTGTGCCTTTTTTTCAATGATTTTGCGATTTGCACTGAACTCCTATGTTATAGAAGGTTGATGATGAACGTAGTGAACTAGGTTATATGAAAGGGATGCATGGAGCAAGAGCTGCATGTGGCGAAGCTGGCCACCGACGCTGATGGCGGAGATAGAATTAGGCTTTGAGATCTGAGATGTTATGCCACTTTATTGACTTGTTCTAAGGTTGTGTATGCTAAACAAAGCCTATATAATTTTACATTTATGAGTTAGTTAAGCTTTAATTTTATCAAACATCTCACTCGCTATCAGTTAGCTTATGTACCATTAGCTAATTTATACACTACCCATTACTTTATACCAAACAAAGCTTTAACACGAATTTATCCGCTACAAGCTAATAACAGTTGCCAAACATAAGCTTAATAAGCTTTTAATGTAGCGTATTCTTACCGGATAGAAAAGAAAAAGTAGGATTATCAAAGATAGTGGTTATACATATTTTTTGGGCTAAGTACAAAAACAGATAGTGCTAAATTAAAGATAGAGTTAATACTTATGATTGAAATTATGTCATCACCCAAAAAAATATATATGATTGAAATTATGTTATTGCCATTTGATGAGTCACCTTCTACGAAAATGGAAAACTTATTGTCCCATACAAAAAACCACTTGACTTTCTACAATACACAAGTATATGATTTTAATTTGTTTCCGAATGGAAACGAAAAGCCAAAATAGGAGACTTTGTTGTTGTTGAGACAATCCAAAATAAGAGAACATCATTAATTAACAGTTAAAACACTATACGTAATGTGTTAACAATCATTATATTATGGGTAATTTAAGCTCCTCTTCTAAGAGAAGTTTAAATTTTCTGCAATTCCTTTTTTTAAAAAAGTTTACACTCCCTTTCCCTTCTTTTAGACGGACAGGTAAGCAGATACAGATTCACATTAATCTAATTGAGGGCACTCTTTTTTTTGTGTGACTAATCCACTCGCTGGATTGGAGGCACCTCGAAGGGTGGAACAGCTGGCCCAGAGATTTAAAGCTGTTCCATACCCAAAGCAAGGATCGAACCCTCGACACTTGGTTAAGGGAAGATGAGCCCCAACCGCTCAACCACACCCTGAATTTCTAATTGAGGGCACTTGCCTCCACTTGATAAACATATTTACGTAGAATTAATATATAAATATAATAATTTTGATTTGTCCTTATATAAAAATAGATGTTGCCTCCATAAAATATACTCTTTAGATAAATGTAGAAACTTGCAAGAGGTGGCATTTAGGTAAATAATCCGGATAGTCTTGTAAGTTGGTATTGATTTATTTTTTTTAGTCTTGTAACTTGTAGGAATTTATGTATCTTAAGTTTGTGTTTATCATGAAATTATGTATTAAGTAAAGCTTAGGTATATTTTGGACTTTTTCTAAATATTTTATAAATTAAAAATTAATTATTGTATTTTAATGGACGACTTTTAGGATGAGATATTAACTAAATTCCTCATCGTTGTACCATTCAAATTGGGCGTTGAATATTGTATAAAATATTATGAATGATTAAGATTTCATGCTAATTGACACAATCTCAACTATTCATAACTTTTTATATTATATCAAATGGTCAATTTAATTGGTACATTAATGGACTCAATTGGTTAATTATTTCCTCACCATGAAAGCCACCATTTTAATGGAATTTGGATCCTCGCAAGTACTTGTGGGACAATTTCGGAGAGGACTTTTTTTTTTTCATACCCCCCTCATTAAACACCATACCCCATAAATGCGTTTTGGACCAAAATGCCCCAAAAAAACATAATCTATACTCATTTACGTATATTTCCGGAAAAAAAAGCAAGTAAAACACTCTAAATTGGAAAAAAAATTGTAAATTTTCCGGAAATAGGTGTAAATTCGGAATGTAATATTTGGGTTTTTCTGAAAATTTCTGGATATACGTTGAAAGGTGTATATCCGGAACACATTTTGACTTCCGGATATACACCTTTTTGACGTATATCCGGAAAATTAAAAAAAAAATTCCGAATTTACGCGTAAATCCGGAAAATTTTCCCGAATTTACGCCTATTTCTGGAATTTTTTGATTTTTTTTAAAAAATTCATTTTAATTTTTTTTTGTTGCTTTTTCAGTGGCAACCAGATCAGGTAACATTGAGCGAGGCGAGTCTTCTGGAGCGACACCACGAGATGACGAGACTCCTGGTCTCAGCAATAAGACGAGGATTCGGGTGAGGACGAGACTAGCTGGGCACGCTTCAGAGCGTCAGAGGCGTGTCCGACAGCGAGAGGATCGATACACGCGAGGCTGATCTGGGGCAGCCTGAGCAGCATTATGAGGAGGCTGCTCAACATCATTATCATGAGCAGTATTATCAGGAGCCTGCTCAGCAGGACTACTTCCAACAGGACGCTCAGCATGAGCCGGTAGAGCCTGCTCAGCAGGACTACTTTCAGCAGGACGCTCAGCATGAGCCGGTAGAGCCTGCTCAGCCTGACGCTCAGGCTGCTGCTGAGCAGCCTTTGTTGCACCGGTTGGTGGATCATCGCATCAGTAAGCTACTGATTGGGCAGGTAATAATAATTTATTTATTTATTTTTTACCAATAATTATTTAATTAGTTTTGTTTATTTATTAATTCCTTTTTTTTACAAGACCGAGGTAGGCTCAAGGTGGCATCTAATGGAGGAAAGATTTTGACTATTAGACTAGAGGAGCACCACCCACATATTGCCAGATGGTTGCAGCAAGCCAAGCTATTTCAGCTGGACGCCACACCTCTCAACAACATTAACCATGAGCTCGTGTCTGCTTTTGTTGAGAGGTGGCATTCTGAGACCAGCTCATTCCACAAGCCGTGGGGGGAGATGACGTATGATGACATTGGACGACGTGTCCGCATTGCTCCACTTGCCGCTCACCGGCAATCCTTTGGCAGAGCATCTTCATTATACCACTGCTGATGTTGTTCGGGCTGGAGAGGATTACTTGGGCATAGATGGGACTGCGTGCTGGAACGAGTGTAATTTCAATAGGGTTCCGGTATTCAGATTCAGATTTTTGGAGGATGCGTACCGAGAGAACATGCAGGCGGGGCATTATGATCATGTGGCACAGTGCTATTTTGCTGCACTTGTTGGGGGCCACCATCTTCTCCGACAAGAGTCACACCTACGTGCTTGTTAAGTGGATTAGTCTCATTCAGGATTTTGAGACATGTGGCCAGTGGGCTTGGGGTCCAGCTGCTCTGGCATTTCTTTAAGACCAGCTGAACTACGCCTCTTACTAGGAGACTAAGCAGATTGGCGGATACGCTTCTTTGCTACATGTAGTTAATTAATTATTTACTTTTATTCTTTTAATTAGTTTTATTTATATAATTACTTATTTATTCATTTAATTATTTTATTTCAGTGCTGGATATACGAGTATTTTCCCACCATCGTGGTGCGGAGAACCTACCCTGTTACTCCGCTTCCACGTTGCAGCAGGTGGAAGAACTTTAAGTATGACGAGCTCAAGCTTAAAGATTTTCGGGAGCGGATCGATAATCTACAGCTGGATCAGGTCATTTGGAGGCCTTGGGAGAACCACAGACAGTTCGCTCCTTTGCATAGCATTTCCCATTTCAGGGGTTGGCTGCTCTGGGGCGATATCATTGTTCCCTATATGGCAGACAAGGTGCGCTGGCAGTTTGGGTACGTCCAGCAGATCCCTCTTGCACCTCTTCCGGGACCACGTCCATTTTACAGAGGTTGACATTCTATCAGAGCCCGACGCAGACTTTCAAGGACAATGGTAGACGGACACGCAAGGCATATGAGTTGGCGGATGATTACCTATCATGGTACAAGTCAGTGTCCATTCTCCGCCTGACTCAGGCTCCGCCTCCACCTCCACCTCCAGAGCATCATGTACCAGATTACGAGCCAGCAGCTGAGGATGTTGGTCCACGGACCATGGAGGATAGGCTCGATTCTGCCGCTGGACATATCCTTTATGCCATGGGATACGAGGGCCTTCCAGCTGATGTTATGACAGTCTCCTTCAGGCTTTGGGAGATTTAGACTTTGATCATTAGTTGTATTTATTTATGTATTTTTTGGTGTATTTGTACTCGTATTTTATCGACATATATTATGGCTACCGTATGTTATCGTTATCGTAGTTTAGCGAGTTTCATAATTTATTGTTATTTATCGTAATTATCCTGATTTTTTAATTAAAAAAATGATCTTTTTAAAAAAATTTAATCTGTTTTTATAAGTTTTTGAAATTTCCGGAAATACGTCAAATAGACGTATTGTCGGAAGCCATTTTAACTTCTGACAGTACGTCTATTTGACGTATTTTCGGAAATTTCAAAAACTTATATTCCGAATTTATTGCATAAATCCGGAAAATATCTAAAAAAAATGTTTTTTTTTTAAAAAAATCAGGGGCATTTTAGGGTTTTTGCCTAATATGAGGGTATGGGGTTTAATGATGGGGGTATGAAAAAAAAACTTCGGAGAGAGAGTAACACATACAATATAGTAATAAATGCAATAAATACTATTATCTTTTTGTTTGTGTCACTCTCTCTCTCCAAAGTTGTCCACAAGTATTTGTAAGGATCCAAACTCATTTTAATGTGTCCAACATTAGAAAAATTTTTAACATATGATACACCAAGTGAAGACGGTCAATTACCTAGTGTTGAGAATTACAGCAACAACAGAATTCAATTTAACCGAATTAACACGAATTGAATAGAATTCTGATAATCCCCAAATTGAAACCCTAATTCTTGCGAAAGTGAAATTAAGCGAATTAACAGAAATTGACACACGATTTGGTAACGCAGTTCAGTACCAAAGTGGTAACCTACATCTGCGGGATCAAGCAACTACTTGAGTCCATTTGGATTGAATCTGAATGTGAAATTGTGATACAATTTTGGAATCCCTAATCGTTGAATCCCCCTCACTTCCCAATTCCTAAAGTTCCCGTGTTTGTTCACTCTCTCAATGCCCAAAGATTCGTCGTCTTCACTATGAGCTTGATCAAGCATTTATATGGCTGATCCTCAAGTGTTACATGATAACAGATTTTTGGCGCCTAACAGAAAAACCGTTTTTAACAGTAAACAACTAACAAAACTAATTTGGAAATGAAGTAATTGAGGGAACCAATCACGCCTTGCCACGTCATCAGACTTTGTCCACGTAAGCAACTTGTGTATGCCAAACTCAACAATTCTCCACCTTGCCATACACTCCCATCAGATTCTCAACCATGAACTCAGCTGCAATTACTCGATCCAATTAAGCCACTAACCATTTCCAACACTCAACAAGTTCAAGCAATGCTTAAACTTGGATAGTGGCACAACTTTTGTGATGATATCAGATGCATTATGAGCAGTGTGCACCTTATGAACCTGCACCTTTCCCTCAGCCACAATGTCCTTAATCCAATGCAATCTAGTGTCTATGTGTTTGGTCCTTTCATGAAAGGATTGATTCCTACATAGATGTATTGCACTTTGATTGTCACAAAACAGCTTGACATGCTCTTGTTTTTCCCCAAGTTCATTCACAATTCCTCTTAGCCACAGAGCTTCTTTCATGGCTTCTATGATGCCTATGTATTCTGCTTCTTCGTAGACAGTGCCACAACATGCTGCAGTGAAGCTTTCCAGCTGACTGTATTGCCATAAAGAGTGAAAACATAGCCTGTGAGGGATCTCCTCTTATCTCTATCACCAGAAAAATCAGAGTCCACATACCTAATTACTCCACCTGAGTTTGGGTTACCTTTGCTGTAGTTGATCCCCACCTTCACACTTCCTTTCAGGTATCTCAGTAGATGTTTCACAGCAAGCTAATGTTGCCGTCCTGGCTTTGCCAAATACCTGCTCACAAGACTCAAACCATAGGCAAGGTCTGGCCTAGTGGATACCATTGCATACATGAGACTACTCACTGCACTTGCATAAGGGATTTTATCCATTAATTTGCCTTTGTTCTTCTTCTGTTCCTGGGCAGTCACTTAGTGACAATTTAAACTGAGTACCAATTGGTATACTGGCAGACTTGGCCTCATTCATGTTAAATCTATCCAGGACTCTCCTTGAGTATCCTTCTTATGCCACACAGAGACCTTGATTATCAGGTTTCCATTTGATCTCCATTCCAAGTATCTTCTTGGCTTTTCCCATGTCTTTTATTTCAAACTCTTGTTTTAACAATTCCTTGAGTTTGACAATCTCATAATGACTTTTGCTTGCTATAAGCATGTCATCAACATAGAGAAGCAAGTAGATGTAACTGTGATCCTTATGTTGTTTATAATACACACAACTGTCATAGTTACTTCTCTTGAACTTAATGTCAATCATATAGCTATCAAACCTCTTATACCACTGCCTTGGAGATTGCTTTAATCCATACAAGGATCTTTGCAGTAGGCATACAAGGTTCTCATTTCCTTTTTCCTCAAACCCTTTTGGTTGAGACATGTAGATTTTCTCCTCTAGAACTCCATGTAGAAAGGCAGTCTTAACATCCATTTGCTCAAGGTGTAGTTGATGATGAGCAACTAGAGCAACTAGGATTCTTATTGAGGTCTGCTTGACCATTGGTGAGAAGATCTCGTTATAATCCACTCCTTCTCTTTGAGTGTACCCCTTGGCCACTAGCCTGGCTTTGAACCTTGGTGGATCAGTGTCTGAATTTCCTTCTTTCTTTTTGAATATCCATTTGTATCCAACTAGTTTTACACCAGTTGGCTTCTTCACTAATTTCCAAGTCTTGTTCTTATGCAAGGCATTCATTTCTTCAACCATAGCAGCATGCCGCTCCTTGTGCTCCTTGCTAGTCATAGCATCCTGATAAGTCTTTGGTTCATCATTTATCAGACTTTCAGCAGTATTGAGTGCATATGCAGTGTTTGATTCATACCCAAACCTCCTTGGTGGCCTAGTTTCTCTCTTTTCTCTGTCTCTGCACAACAGATAGTCTTCATCAGGTTCTTCATCAGTTTCAGATTCATGATCAACATCTTCCAATTGATTTTCATGATTCTCATGACCTGCTTCTACAATATCAGGTTCTGTTTGAGCCTTTGTTAGCTCCACCTCAAGTTGGAATTCCTCACTCTTGTCTTGCTTTTCAAGTGTCTCATTGTTGCTACTAGATTCAGTCAACTTATCTTCTTGGAATATGACATCTCTACTGATTATACATTTCCTCTCATCACTTGACCAAATTCTATAGCCTTTGACTCCATCAGGATACCCCATGAACAACCCCTTCCTTGACCTAGGCTCCAATTTCCCTTCACTTACATGGAAGTAAGCTGGACAACCAAAAATTCTCAAATTTTTGAAGTCTGGTGCTTTACCTGACCATATCTCTTGTGGTGTTTTAAATTGCAGAACTGTAGAAGGGCTTCTGTTGATGAGATAGCATGCTGTGTGAACTGCCTCACCCCAAAAGGACTTAGGTAGCTTGGCACATGACAACATGCATCTTACCTTCTCCAGCAAGGTTCTATTTAACCTCTCAGCCAATCCATTTTGGTGTGGAGTGCCTCTCATCACAGTTAGATTCCTGTATATCCCATGCTCTTTACAAAAGTTGTTGAAATCCTCATTGCAAAGTTCTAGACCATTGTCTGTTCTAAGTGCTTTCACCTTCAAGCCACTCTATGTCTCAACTCTTTTTTTCCATTCTACAAATGTCTTAAAAGCCTCATCTTTTGTTTTTATTAGATATATCCAAACCTTTCTACTAAAATCATCAGTGAAGGTTATGAAATACCTCTTTCCTCCATGTGTTGGTGTCTGTGATGGTCCCCATAGATCAGAGTGATTGTAGCCCAACTTCTCTTGTGTCTTGTGTACTACAGTGGAAAATCTGACTCTTGTCTATTTGCCCATTATACAGTGTTCACAAAATCCCAATTTAGTGATTTTGTCTCCACAAAGAAGCCCTTGTCTGTCCAATTCCTTCAAGCCTTTCTCACTCATGTGGCCTAGCCTTTGATGACACATGAGTGTCTTGTTGTCTGTGGAATTGACCACATTTGCTTCACCAGTCACAGTGCTGCCTTATAGCACATATAAGTTCTTCTTTCTTCTCTCACCCTTCAGAACTATCCTTGAACCTTTCATCACCTTTACCAAACCATCTTCACCCTTGAAGCTAAAACCAGCAGCTTCCAAAGTGCCCAGAGATATGAGGGATCTCTTTAGATCGGGCACATGCCTTACATTGGTGAGCTTCTTCACTGTACCATCAGCTAACAGCAGCTTTACAGTTCCAATACCAATCACCTTGCAAGCTTTGTTGTTCCCCATAATGACTTGACCTCCATTGTATGATTTATACTCAACAAACCATTCCCTTCTTGGACACATATGGGTATGAACATCCTGAATCTAATACCCAATCATTATCACCAGAAGTTGTTGCAGTAGAATTGGATTCAATTCTTTCATAATCTGCAGCAACAAGAATCTCACATTCATCTTCATGACATGTGCATTGAAACTCATCATATTCTCCAAGAGTTTCACAATCATCCTCATGATCAGTGCTCAGAACTTCATCAGTTTCAGTGGTGTCAAACCTATCTTGACAGTTATCTTCACCATCCATTAGCAATAGCTCACAGCTATCATAACCATCTGATGCCACAGAAGCACTACCAGTGTCTTCTTTGTTCTGATTCTTCTTTTTGTTATTTTTCTCAGGGCAATTTTTCTTGAAATGCCCTTCTTTGTCACAAATATAGAACCTATTATGCTTAGGCCTAGATTTTGACCTGCTTTTATTCTTGCCTTTGCCTGTGTCTTTCTTTTCAGGCCTCCCTCTGATCATCAAACTCTCTCCATGATCAGTGTCCTTTTGATTTCCTTTCTTTGATAATTCTTTAGACATTAAGGCACTTTGCTCTTCTTCAAGACTTAGTGTCTCTCTACCATATATCAGTGTATCAGCAATAGTGTCATATGAGCTAGTTAATGACCTAATCAACAATATAGCTTGATCCTCATCATCAATCTTTATATCTATATTTTCAAGATCTAGGATTAACCTATTAAACTCATCAATATGATCCCCTATCTGTGTTCCTTGGCTCATCTTGAAGGTATACAGTTTTTGTTTTAGATAGAGCCTGTTAGCTAAGCTTTTAGTCATGTACAGGTTTTCTAACTTTAACCAAATTGCAGCAGCAGTCTTTTCTTTAGAGATCTCACGAAGTACCTTGTCACTCAAGCATAGGATTATTGCACTGAAGGCCTTGTTCATGATTTCCTTCTTCTCTTTCTCAGACAAAGATTCTGGCAACTTGCTTTCCCCTTCAAGAGCTTCTTCGAGTCCCTGTTGAACAAGGATGGCTCTCATCTTCATTCTTCACAGGCCGAATTCATTCTTGCCGTTGAACTTCTCAATGTTAAACTTCGCCATCTCCATTGATGCTTCTACCTTCCCAACTGACGCTCTTGATACCAGTTGTTGAGAAATACAGCAACAACAGAATTCAATTTAACCGAATTAACACGAAATGAATAGAATTCTGATAATCCCCAAATTGAAACCCTAATTCTTGCGGAAGCGAAATTAAGCGAATTAACAGAAATTGACACACGATTTGGTTACGCAGTTCAGTACCAAAGTGGTAACCTATATCTGCGGAATCAAGCAACTGCTTGAGTCCATTTGGATTGAATCTGAATGTGAAATTGTGATTCAATTTTGGAATCCCTAATCGTTGAATCCCCCTCACTTCCCAATTCCAAAAGTTCCCGTGTTTGTTCACTCTCTCAATGCCCAAAGATTCGTCGTCTTCACTATGAGCTTGATCAAGCATTTATATGGCTGATCCTCAAGTGTTAAATGATAACAGATTTTTGGCGCCTAACAGAAAAACCGTTTTTAACAGTAAACAACTAACAAAACTAACTTTGGAAATGAAGTAATTGAGGGAACCAATCACGCCTTGCCACGTCATCAGACTTTGTCCACGTAAGCAACTTGTGTATGCCAAACTCAACACCTAGCATTTTTTTATAAAAAAAGGTCATTGATTGAATATAAAGGGCAGAAAGAAGAAGTAATTAAATTAGTCTCATGATGAAGTTGGAAATGGCCCACTTAATTGACATCCACGAAAATGGAAGTGGGGAAGCACCAAAGCGACTATCTAGTTAAAATATTGAATTGCATTGGATATGTTTATTCATGCTCCGGTGGTGACTTGCTGGCTATCATGCATGGACTGAAAAGTCATGGCTAGAAGATGCCAGCCAGGGTAGATAATTACGAAATAAACAATAAAAAAGTGTTTTGGATTTTTTCTTTTTGTGTTTTGCATCTCAGAGTAAACATAGGCATATATAGCACATTAATTAGCACTCAAGAATATGCTTTATACCATATTAACTTGACAGACACTTCGATATCTCTCCCTTTCTCACGTTGTTTTCACGTTCACACCGGTGATAATGCGTGAGTGAAGTGAGTGAGATCTTACCTTTAATAATCACTTTGTTAAAAAATTTAAAAGTCTAATTGCACTAATTGTATACAAGAATTATACATATACGTTAAATCCAAGTTCAACGTACATGATAAGTATGACTTTGCTTTCTTATAAATATTTACACAACTTCTGCCAAAAAAAAAATAATCTGCGCATATTCAGATAATATTGAGATATGGTTAAATTTCTGTATAAAAATATTTATGTTGCAAATGTAATGATAACTGAATTAATTTTAAAATTAAAACTATATGGAACTTTTTAAGGCTTGTTTGGGAGTTTGGAGGAAAGGGATGGGGAGGGTTTTGAGGGGAGTGGAGTCGAGATAAAGATATAGAAATATTTCACATTAATTGAGAGAGTAATTTTGTAGATAATGTAAGAGAATGTTTATGATTAAGCTATCCTAGGACACGGGGGGTCGACCCGATGCTCCCATGTTCGATTCTCGTAGTGGACAAACTCAGTGTTGATTAGTGTGAAATTTGCTTCTAAGCACAAACTAATATTAATTCGTTGAAAGCGTGGGATACTCCGTGGGTAGCCAACAATCATTCGAACAAAAAAAAAGAATGCTCATGATTAATATATTTTTAATTTTAAGACTATCATAAAAGGGTGTCAATGATTTGAAGCGCTCCCAAACCCTCCTCCAATACATTTTTTCAGTTTCTCCAAAGTAGGGAAATTTGGTTTTAGGAAGAAAACTAAACTCCCCAATATTGAAGTTGATGGTTTATCCTTCCATCCATTTGTGTTTCATCCTTCCTTTTTTTTTTTTCCAAACCCTCCCCTCCCCTCCAAACAAGCCCTTAAGGTCTCATGTAACGTTTTTAAAATTTAAGCAAAATTGCTCCTGGAATCCTTTTAAGTTATTTTTGAATATCGAGTTCATCCTTTAAGTTTTTTGTCATTTAGGTCCTTTTAACTCTTAAAACGTATACGCCGTTGAGCTTTTTTAGCATTCTATTTAAAAAATGCTTATGTGGATGTTACGGATATGATGTGGGCTAAACGGGGCAGACTTGGGTTTCCATTTCATCATTTATTTTTCCGAATCCCCCTAATACGGACCTTTTTAAAAAAAGTCCATCGGTGGACTTTTTAGTAAATTTTAATAAAATTAATGCTATTTTTATTTCCCATTTTTTATTATTCTAAAATTTATTTTTTGTAAAAATGGTAAAGGTCCACCGGTGCACTTTTTAAAAAAATGTCCATATTAAGGGGACCCTTAGTTCATCTTTAATTTTTGGTCTTCTACCTCACCACTCACCACATCATCCTTACCTAGAGTGCACGGTCGGTGCATGTGCTCACCGATTTGCATAGCTTGAGTTTATTCAGAAACTCTTTGACATACTTTGATGTATGTATATGCCTTCTTAGGTTTGGTTTGGATCTCCAAGAAGAACTTGAGTTCTTCCCTCATACTCATTTCAAACTCATTCTGCATAAGCTTAGAAAGCTCCTTGCAAAGCTTTTCATTAGTCGCTCCAAATATTATATCATCAACATATATTTGAACTAGAATACATTCTTTTTATATGATTTTCTATAAGGTGGTATCTACTTGGCCTTGTTCAACATATCATTTGCCATTAAAAGCATTGGCGGACCTACATTATGTTCGAGGGTGAACCCCTTGAAAAAATAAAATTAGCACCGATATCTTAGGGAAAAATGTTTTTGCATCCCCTGAAAAATATATTTTGCACCCAAGTTCTTAGTTTTGCACCAAAGTTCCTAATTTTGCACTACTCTAATGCACCGCACTCACACAATCACTCACACTCTTATATTTTATTTTAAATAAGTTTCTCTATCTCTCTATCTCCTTGGATCCGTTCTTGTTCTTATTATCCTAATTTTTAATCTGTTAGTACTATTTAATTGGTAATTTGTGTTAGTGCTATTTAATTTATTTTGATTATTTTTGTCTATTTAATTTGAATTTTTTACATTCCTGTTAAGCAACAGGAGTTCCTCAAGCATATGTGCACTATATCCATTATATCCTACAAATCGTTGAGTTTTCAAAAGTAAATTAAAATGTGATTGCAAATGAAAATCATTAGCTGAATATTTTTTTATCTACCCTCATACCCTTTATATAGTAATTTTTACGCTCAGATTTGGTGGGAATATTTGCTGAAAGTGTTAAAATTTATTTCACCAAAATTTTCACTAATATGCCAATTTCAAATTCAAATTCAAAGCAGCCCAAAAGTTTAAATAGTTATTAAGATAATAATATTAGTGTAACATTTCAAAATAAAATGAGTTTCTTTGTGCCATTTTCGGATTTCATGATTATTTTTTCTACACTAAAATTTTGACATTTGATTAAATAAAAAAAATTGTTCCTAACTTAGTGGGAAAAAAATAAATTATATTAGTGAAATTTTTTGAAATTTAGAAAAGATTTTTTAAAATTAAATTGAATTAGTAAAAATTTTAGAAAAGAACTTTAGTAAAGGTTTTGCTGAAAGTTAAATTAAGGTAGCATGAAATATTGTGCAATTATTGGATTTCAATATTATTACTATTAATCAAATATTGAAAATCACATTTAGCGACTTTTTTCAAATCCAATTGTGTTGCAGGTAGATGAACAAAATAATAGTGAGGTGAAATTATAGGTTGTCAATAATCTGGATCATTGAATGGGCTTGCTAGTTGATTCACGATTAGATGGAGTATTTTTATTATTGCAAATAATTATATAAAATATTGTACTACAAAAATAAAGTATATTGCTAATTAAATGCATGTCCAATATTTATTATGATGTGCATAAGAAATTGACATTTGGCAATGCATTAATGAAGATGCATTGTCAAATATTATAGATATAGATATAGATATAGAGTTTTGTACGTTTTTACCTTTTAAAAGTAGAATAGCAGATGCTTGATTGGAGACATGTCTCAATTCCTCCTCTGATGGGAATATATTTTGTTAGAAACTTTAGTTGTTGTTCCAATGCTGCTAATGGTGCAGTTCTTCGATCACTATATGCCATCTGAAACTTTTCTAATAACATAAAGGTTTTTTTTTTACCCCATCTTCTCTTCCATACCCCCATTTTTATCTTTTAGACCAAAATACCCTCATTTTTAAAAAAAAAACCTTTTTTTTTTTCGGAAATACACATAAATTCGGAAGGGGGTATGAAAATTTCTGTGTAAATTCGGAATGCAATTTTTTAAAATACATTCCGAATTTACGTATATTCGGAATATATAAAAAACTGTATTCCGAATTTGGAAATTTGAATTTTTTTATTTAAAAAATCAGTTTAAATTAGTTAAAAAATCAGTTTAAATTAGACGATAACGACAGTAATTTAATAAAGTACGATAACGATAACAAACGGGAAAAAAAACCGTAATATAATAAATTCGATAAACTACGAGTACATATACAAAAAGAAAACCAAAATAAATACATCTACGGATGAAAGTCTAAGTGTCCTAAAGCCTGAAGGAGGCTGTCATATACATCGGCTGGAATGCTTCCCTCATAACCCATAACATCCAGTATGTGTGGAGCGGCAGCATCCATCGCATCCTGATAGGTCCATGGACCGACATCCTCAGCTACAGCCTGGTGATCTGGTATATGCTGCTCTGGTACATGCTGTTCTGGTCCATGCTGCTCTGGTACATCCTCAGCTGCAGTCAGTTGTGTAATGGACACTCGCTAATACCAAGGTAGATAGTCATCGGTGCACTCACCCGCCATGCCTGTGACTCTGCTAGTACGAAAAAAATCTGCGCTGGGGATGGATACACCGACAATCTCTCTAAAATGGAGATCACTGATGGACGTGGTCCTGAGATGGGTGCAGGAGGGATCTGCTGGATGCGCCCAAACTGCCAGCGGACCCGGTCAGCCATATATGTCACAACAATGTCTCCCCAGAGCAGTCAACCTCTGAAGTGTGCCATGGTGTGGAATGGAGTGTACACTCGGTGGTCCTCCCAAGGCGTCAGAATGACCTGGTCCAACCGCAGGTTATCAATCCGCTCCCGAAAATGTATAAGCTTCAGATCGTCACACTTAAAGTGGAAGCCCAATATCAGGGAACATCCTCCGTCGGACGATAGTGGGGAAGTACTCATAAATCTAGCACTGAAATAAAATAATTAAATGAATAAATAGTTAATTATATCAATAAAACCAATTAAAAGAATAAAACTAATTAATTTATTAATTACCTGTAGCAGAGAAGCGTATCCGCCAATCTGCCTGGTGTCCCAGTAAGCGGCCAAGTTCAGCTGGTCATAGAGATATGGCAGAGCAGATGGACCCCAAGCCCACTGGCCATTGTGTCAAAATTGCAAATGAGACTAATCCACTTAGCAGGCACGTACGTGTGACTCTTGTCGGAGAAGATGGTGCCCCCAACAAGTGTAGAATATAGCACCGTGTTGCATGATCAAACTGCCCCTGATGCATGTTATCTTTGTAGGCATCCTCTAAAAATCTGAATCTGAATGCTGGAGTCCTACTGGCATTAATCTCGGTCCAGCAGGCCGCCCCATCTACTCTGAGATAATCCACCCCAGCCTGAACGGCATCAGCATGTGAAAGATGTAGAGGCTCAGCCAAATGATTGCCGGTGAGCGGCAAGTGGAGCAACGCAGCCACGTCGTCCAATGTGATGGTCATCTCCCCGCAAGGCATGTGAAAGGAGCTAGTCTAAGAAGGCCACCTCTCAACAAAAGCAGATACAAGCTCATGGTTGATGTTGTTGAGAGGTGTGGCGTCCAACTGAAATAGCTTCGCCTGGTCCAACCATGCTGCAATATGAGGGTGGTGCACCTCAGGTCGAATAGTGGATATCTTCCCCGTGAGATGCAACCTTCAGCGTACCTCGGTCCTGTAAAAAAATAAAAGTAATTAATAAATAATTTAAACTAAAAAATAAAAGTAATTAATAAATAATTTGAACTAATAAATAATTACCTCCCTGGCCAGTAGCCGACTAACGCGGTGATCCACAAAGCGGTGCAACAAAGGCCGCTCAGCAGCAGCCTCAGCCTGATGCTCAGCAGGCTCCTGTATATCTGGCTGCTTAGCCTGTGGTATGTCTGGCAGATCTCTGGCTGCTCAGCCTGCTGTATCTCTGGCTGCTGAGCAAGCTGCTCCTGGTCCTGTCGCTGTCAGACACGCCTCCGATGCTCAGAAGCATGACCGGCCTGTCTAACCAATCTGATCCTCGTACTAGGAGCAGGATCATCTCGCGGTGTACGTCCAGATGCCTCGCCTGGTGCAAAATTTCCTCCTCCACTGGTAGCCACTGAAAAACAAAAAAATGAATTAAAACGAATTTTTTTAAAAAAAATCGGAAGGTTTTTTATAGAAATTTCCGGAAATACATGTAAATTCGGAAGGTAATTTCCGAATTTACATTCCAAATTTACATGTATTTCTGGAAATTTTTTAAAAAATTTTGAATTCGCCTTTCGAATTTATGCGTATTTCCAGAAAAATTTCAATTTTTTTTTCCGGAAATACGTATAAATCTGGAAAATTTAGGGAGAGAAACTTACTAATTTCCGGATATATGTGTAAAGGAGGGGAATTGTACTTTTTTAAAGTTTTTTAAGGGGTATTTTAGTCCGTTTGCGTAAAATGGGGGTATGGGAGAGAAGCTGGGGGGTACTGATAACAATCAAATGTGATTGTTATTACCTCTTATTTCAAGCTTAAATCATTGATTATTCGCAAGCAATTTAGTGATTAAATGTTGTAAATATGTTAGTTTAGAATAATTTAAGGTGCAAGCTTTATTTTGTTATAATGGGCACTTTGGTGCCCAAATTGTGGTCTAATGCGTTTGTTTAATTGCTGCAGCACTTATTGTGGCAGCAATGCCAAATTACACAACATGAGAGAGAAGGCAATGGAAAACACGGAAATATTGGAAAGGACACCTGTCAGCTGTCACCCATCATCAGCGTGCGTGCCAATCATTGAAGATTCCTTGGTGACCTAGGGAATTGGGTAGAAAGGACATTTTGCCCTCACAAAGGACAAAATGCGCCTCCACAATTAGGGTTATTCTCTGCCCAAGGGATCTCCTATAAATAGACACACTTTCCCAGAATTAGGTTAAGCCGAATTTCAGAGGTATAGGAATAGCCTTTTGATTTCGTGCCTCCATTGTTACTTAGAATCAGTTGCTGGAATATTGATTGCTGCAGCAATACTGGAACTACTTCAATTTCGAATGAGCTGCATTTTGAGAGCTGGAATCGCTTGGTGGATCACCATTGAAGCTGTCTCAGTATCAAGACTTGTAGTTGAACTTCTCTTCTCGGGTTTTAGTATGAAATTCCTACTTCCCTTGATGTTTAGTTTAGTTGTCATGTTGTGTAAGCTCAATATGAGCTAAACCTCTGTAGTTGGGATGCTATTATGAATTTAATGAAGTTAATTTGTTCTTGATGCTTATGTTATTGTGTTGAGCACTTTGTCTTGTGTGTTTTACTACATCCATCTTAGCTTAGGGTTGGCCGTCTAATCTAAGTAGAAATACATTCACAAGAATGGTTTGTATTTATATCTCACAAGATGACATGGTATGTTGCACTATAGGAATATAGTTGTTCCTTGCTTGAGTCCTAGGAATAGGAGAGGCATAAGCCATGAGGTACAACACTTAGGTGTAAAGCTGCTTGTTCTCCAGTAGCCTAGGGAAATAATCCTTTCTGAATTAGGAATAAGTTGGGAGGACTAAAGCCTAGTGTTAAGCATTAGGAATATTGCACAATTACGGCAGCACCTAGTGCTGCAGCACTTAGCATAGCATTTTGAGCATTTTAATGGATTTATTGAAGTATTGCATCTCAACTTGTCCCAAATCTGATTTTCAATACCCTGATACTTTTTACTTTTATTGTTTGTTACCCAAAATTGTGTGTCATTTACTTTTTACCCCAAATCACTATTTGTTACATTGATTAAACATTTGTTTACAACTTAATCCTCGTGGGAACGATCTCACTTATTCACTGTATTACTTATTGCGATTGTATACACTTGCACAAGAAATAATCACACGTTTCTCCGCAACAGGTAAAAAAAAAAGCCTAACATAAATGACAAATAGCTAATATAAACTAAATAATCCACATAACATGGTGTGGTCAGTGAGCAGCTCCAACAATACTGTTGGAAAAACATCTAAGTTTTCCATTATAAATAAATAAATAAATAAAATCTAAGTTTTCCCCATTTTTTAGAGGTAGTTGATTACCACGACTTTTCAACTATGTTCTTTTCTTTGGAGATAAGGCCCATTACATCATCTATGCATACAAGCATTATTTGCCCTGACTTGTTGCAGACTTTTATGGAGGCATTTGGTGACAAATGTTTTGTGTCTAGTCACGTTTAAATGCAGACATTTAGGGTTACTTACGTCATGTATGCTTTCATTTATTTGGAGATGTTTTTTTCTTTACGAGTAGAAATCAAGGAAATGTTTTTTTTTTTTTACAAGAAATCAAGGAGATGTTGATTACTAAAGTTGAGATATAATTGCACATAGTGGTGACATAATGGTAGTAATGGACAAGAAGTGGGGAAAGTTTTACATTGAAAGAATTAGAGGGGGAATGATCTATTAAAAACTTAGGCCAAGGATCTAATAAAATATTTTGAATCAAATAGTTACAATCCCAAGTATTTTTCATACTTAAACCATGAATGCCAAATACTCTTAAAAGCCCATATTGCAAATGCCGCAAAATGTTAAGTAGAGAATTTTTTTAAAAAATGGTCAAAGAATTCAAAATTTCAGAACAAGGAGTTCAAAACAGATGAGCACTAACATAAGGGGGAGCACCGGATCACAGCTTTAGCTAATTTTAAAAGTCCTAAATCTGCTAAGCATTATTATGAAATAATTCAGGTACATCTGAAAATTTCTCGGATACAACTTGTTAGTCAGTTTGATGTTCGAATCTCTCTCATGTTACTCAGTTTAGTCAATGCATATTTGTTAACAAGTTTAGTTGTTAAATTTATTAAAACAAATCACCTGCCAAAATATTTTTGTAATTTCAATCATGCAAGAGACTATAATGACATTGTCTCACACATTTAGAGACCAACATGACCATTTCCCCAACACTTTTTTGGTGACCTATGTACGCAACTCCTTATACAAAAACAATAGGGACAGTATAGTTGAAAATTCATAGTTTCTTACGATATTTTCAATGGTTATGAAAGTAGAAAGTTGTCAATGATGAAACAAAAGCTCTTCCTCACTGTATAAGAAAAACTATTCAATATTCAGTTATGTGAAACAGAAATGAAGAGATAGTAGCCAGGTGAAAAGCACAAACACTGGCTGGATTTTATTGCTGTGATGAGATTATCTGAATTTGAACTTGGACATTGGTGAGTACAAACTACTTAAACTTGGGACACATCAATGACACACCAAAACGCCACACTTATAGTTTCTGAATGAATCTATTTGTTGATTTTAATTCAGCTATAACAATATTTACATACATATAAAGAACAACAGAAAGATGATTGTAAAAAGAAAGTGACAAGAAAAAGAAGCTTCTGCTGCATATTCATATAAAACCCAGCTTGGAACTTGAAGATGAATGAAGCGATGAAGACACGGAGAAGCTAGTATTATTACTTTTTGTATTCAAAGTTTGCACGACTGAAGCTGATGAAGATGTTGCAAGAACACCATAAGAACTTTTATTTGCTGGAGACCCTTTTAAAAGCACATAAAATTTTTCATATTCCTCCCTTTCATGCAAAATCTCCTTCAACTATGTCTCTCATTGTTGGCCTTTCATCAGGAGATGAATTTACACACAATAGTGCTATGCCTAATGCCTGCATCATTTCCTCTATAACTGATTCTGGTCTAGAGAGTAAGCTTGGATCAAGTACTTCAAGACCCCTTTTCTGTCTCACCCAATCAACATGTAGACCATCTGGTATTGTTGGATCAATTGGTTGCTTGTCTGTCAAGACTTCTAACAAAACTACACCATAACTATAGACATCACTCTTCTCTATGATCTTCATCATATAGCCATATTCTGAGCCAAATTCAAAGTTAGCTTCAAGATGTTAAAACAAATTATCCAAAAAAGTGTTAAAATGATCTGACTTAATTCTTGACACGAGTAGAATCAATTCTAGCAAGCAACTAAAAAGGTTTCGGCTCCACCAAAGCGAGTAACATACTTTAGAGTGTAAAAGTAAAAAATATCGACCCTTGATTAATACTACTTCTCGTCCTACTTATAAGGGAAAAAAGCAGGTTTAGGTTCATTGAATAGATGTATCTGGTCTATATTCAGTTATCCAATGAACCTAAAACTGCATTCATTACCAAATACATCAGTTATCCAATGAACCTAAAACTGCATATTCTTACTTAAAAAACACATTTTTCTCTTATAAATAGGATCAAATGGAGTATATCAATGATTGATATTACATAAAAATATACATGCATAACGAATCATGGATGCGTTGAAATATCAACTACTGATTTTTTTTCATTAATAGTTGAGACTACTTATTTACTCTCTACTCATTTTAGAGGAGCCAGATACAAGTAAAAATCGAAAAGAATGTGATGAAGTTAGTGTGGAAGGAAGACAAACCTAGAGCAATATATCCATAGGAATCAGCAACAGTATTGGAAGAGCGACCGGAATTTCCATCATCAACGAGCTTAGCCAAGCCAAAATCAGCAATATAAGTTTCAATTTTCAAATTCAAGGCCAATAAGGATGTTATTGGCTTTAATATCTCTGTGGACCATAGGAGGTACACAATCATGATGTAGACATGCAAGGCCTTCAGAAGCACCTACCAAGATTCTGTATCTAAGTTCCCATTCCAAAGAATTTTCTGTGAGGTCTTTTGTTGTTAACTGTCTGAAAAGCTTGTTATCTGGAAGATAGCCAGTGAATTTGTTGTAAGAAACATTGAGGGATACAATGTTATCTAGCTCAGAAAGTGGCTGCAAATTTCCTTCCAATTGATTGTGTGAAAGGTCTAATATGGAAAGCTTGTTAAGAGAAGATATCTGAGCTGGGATTTTTCCACTTAGTGAATTGCAACTAAGATTTAGAGCAATTTCTAGAGCTTCAATTTGTCCCAACTCGGCTGGTATGCTTCCAGTGAGCTGATTGCTACTGAGATCAAGCAAATTGCAGATTTGAACATAGGCTCAATGACGAAGGGATCCGTCCAGAAAATAAGTTATATCCTAAGAGTAGCTTACTTAAAGAAGCGAGACCGCCTAAACTCGCAGGTAAAGGACCTGAAAACTTGTTAAATGATGCATCTAATACCTGAAGTGAAGATAATGATGACAAAGAATTTGGAAGTGGTCCTTCTAAGTTGTTGCTGCTGAAGTCTATCATTTGAAGTTGTGAACAGCTTCGTATCTCATTCGGAACCGGCCCTGAGAGTCGGTTCCCAGAGAGATCTAAAAAGTTCAAGTTCTTGAGGCTTTCTGTTGTCTTAGGAATGTTGCCAGTAATCCTAGAGTAATCCCATTGTTTCCAAGTCTCAACCTTATAAGAGAACTGCGACTTCCTATTTCTAAGGGTATAGAACCTGATATATCATTAGAATCAGAAGCATTTTTGTGAGGTTTTGGAGCTGAAATAAGCCAGCAGGAATGCTACCAGTGAGTGCATTTCTAAACAAATATAAGGCTTGTAATTTACTACAGTTACCTAAACTTGAAGGAATAATTCCTTCAAGATGTTTCTGCAAAGCAAAAAACGCTAAAAGATCTGACAGTTTCCCAATCTCTGGTGGAATAAAACCTGAGAGCTGATTTGTATCAACTTGCAACTGTTGAAGCTTTTTAGCATTTGAAAGAGTATAAGGTATTGAACCAGATACATTGTTATCACTAATCATAAACTCTTCAAGTTGTGACAAACCTCCTAAAGATGAAGGTATCGTTCCAGATAAAGAATTCAAAGAAAGATCAATGTTTATCAAACTTGAACAATTACCAATCTCATCTGGAATAGCTCCAACAAGACTATTCTTCCACAGAAACAATTGTTGCAGCCTTTTAAGCTTACCAAGCTCAAAAGGAATAGATCCTGATAAACTATTTTCAAATAGAAACATGTTAACAAGTTCAGAACAGTTACCTAACTCTGATGGAATTTCACTAGAAAACACAGTAGTATAGATTGACAAAGTTTGAAGCTTACTAAGCTTACCCAAAGAAGCAGGCAAAGAACCAGATATTCTTGTATCAGCAAGCCCCAAAACTGTCAAATTTCTACATTCTCCAAGCTCTTCAGGAATCTTCCCAACTATATCTTTATTTCCCTGACCAGGCCCAAGATTGTAACACCACCTAAAGTTCCAGATGTTGAAAAAGAGAGATGAGCTGCAGTATCTACCTATTGCATAGCATGTTTAAGCCAAATAATACCAATGCAGCAATGAGCCAAACAAATACTATCACCTCCATTCACCAATAAAAGCCACCACAGTTAAAGATCAGAGCTACCAAAAAAATTGGTAGCTCTCTTTAACACCCAAAGACCGAAACAAACTTTTGATAAGGACTCCTTATCATGAACAAAAGCGAGGCATCCTAAGAAAGCAAAACTACTACCATAATCCATAGCCCCACACCAAACAGTCACCAAATCCTACTCTGTACTAGCATCTAGGCACCCTTTCTTACCACCTTGGAGATATTTGCACATTGACACATTTTCTTACCGCCTTGACAGTTATTATTACTTAAGAGTCAAAACTATAACATCTAAATTGACTATCACTTAAATTCCATGACAATGTCTGTAGTAAAAGCACGTCGCCTAGTCAAACGAAAAAGAAAGAAAAAAAACTGATGCACGGTTCACTTCCAAAATTTGAATGAACTCAGAAAATAAACCAAGCAGTAGCACGCCTCAATCATCAACATCATTTGAGATGCTTAAAAATGAAAATATAACTCATTTATTGGACTTTTGCTTCAAAAGTCCAGAGAGGGAAGCACAGTGGGTTGAATTATAATCGCGTCTTGCACAGCAAGAGTCCAGCAATTCAATTACTCTAAGGCACTTTTGCGAGTTAAAGTTGTTCTTGGAGAGGCAGGCTTGAATGTCACAGGCCTCTTTCTTGCATGGCTCCTTGCTTTGCTGTGGCATCTTCACAAAGCTTCTGGATCACAGTACATCAAAGGCATCAAATAAACATCAACATAACAAAAAATCAGGCGTAAATGGGAAAAATTAGTAGTATTTTCAAATGCATCATCAACATATGAACGTCAACAAAATCAGAGGCAGCATATAAACAAACTTAATAGAGAAATACTCATGTAAAGGGTTTTAAACCAAATCAATCCATAATCAAGTAAAAACAGAATTGCAATTTTGCAAGTACGGAACTGAAATTGAAAGAGGGGGGACATAAACGAAATTGGAAGAAGAAAATAGGATTTAATTTTAGATTAAGGGAAATCTGAAACAAGCAAACACACAAATTGAGGGGAAATGTAAATTAGGGTTGAGAGAAACTCACCAACAATAATAAGAGCAAAATTGGTGAGATTGGACGTCGCAAGTACGAAATCTGAGAGTGAAGAGGAGGGGATAATTCTAGATATGAGAGACCAATATTGATACTTTCCACTTTTAATTAGGGGTGTTCAAAACCGAACCAACCCAATAGAAAACCGCAAACCGAACCAACCCAAACCGAAAACCGCAAAAAACCGCAAACTGCAAAATTTAATCGGTTTTATTTTCAATCAACCGTTTGGACCGCGGTTTTTGTTCCACCAACCGAACCAAACCAAACCGAACCGCAAGTAACACTAAAGCTTTATCGACTTACAATCTTACTTACTAACGTACTAGCCCAACTCCAACTAAAACTCAACTCTCACTCACTTAATAGCCCAAATCCAATTATTTCTTTGACTCACTTACAAACAATCCATTTTGTTATGCTATATTTAAGAATTACAATAAAACATTTAATTCAACTTCTTTTAAACATGACCGTAGCTATATTAAAAGAATTAAAAGAGAGTAATTCATATACTATATATATTTGAGCAGATATTTTCTTAAAGATTTATGTTAGCCGTTTTTTATATTAGTTAATTTTAACTCCGTTTTAAATTATATTTTGTCTTGGAAAAAACCGAATCAAACCGCGGATTGGTTTGGTTTGGTTTGGTTTGGTTTTATTTAAGGAAGTCAACCGAACCAAACCAAACCGCATGTAGTTTTAACTTGCGGTTCGGTTCACTTTTTGTCTCAAAACCGAACCAAACCGCACCGCGAACACCCCTACTTTTAATTTGAAATGTGGGCGAAACAATAAATTACAACTAATGTATGGCTTCAACCATAAATAACCATAAAGTTTGTGGTGGGAACTCTAAATCTGCATAAACTGGTTGTATGGGCTATTGCCATTTGTCTTTGATGGTCAAATTATAGTATTTGACCATTCTATAAAAACACAAAACGTATTATCAAATCATTATCCGGAACATTCTATAAGAACACCCTTACTCACAATAAAAAACTAAAACCATTATCTCATTTTCACATAATTATGAAATCAGAGTAAGTTTTTTTTTAACTTTTCGAAAATATCTCATTTTGGGATAAATGCGGAACACACTTTTCATGAGTTTTTCCGAAAACATCTCGTTTTAGGATAAATGCGGAACACAAATTTTTGAGATTTCCGGAAATACCTCACAGGACGTATTTTCAGAAGTCATTTTTGACTTTCGAAAATACGTCCTATTGAGGTATTTTCGGAAATCTCAAAAAAATTGTTTTTTGCATTTATCCTAATTCCGGAAATCTCAATTCCTTTATGTGTTCCACATTTATCCTAATTCTGGAATTATTTTTTTTTTAAAAAAATTATTTTAATTTTTTTGTGTGGTTTTGTCAGTGGTGAGCAGTTCAGGACATTTTCAGCGAGGCAAGACGTCACAGCCAGGAGGCAGAGATGCAGATCACACTCCTGCTCCTAGTACCCGCACTAGGAGGATTATCAGGATCGGGTTAGCTGGTCACGCTTCTGATCGTAACAGACGTGTCTGTGAGAGGGACGTCGGGGGGCTGATCAGGACTAGGGCCACGTTATGGAGGCTGCAGACCCCCCGCAACAGGAGCAGTATGATGAGGCTGTTCAGTAGGACACTGCTGAGCAGGAGCTAGATCAAGGTCCTAGGGACCAAGTTTTGTTGCATCGACTTCCTATCCATGTGGTGTAGAGGCTTCGTATGGGAGAGGTGATAGTTTTAATAATAAACTTAAGTTTTGTACTGTCGTTTAATATGTTTTAATTTATATAATTTATTTTTATACATGATCGTTGTAAAATTAAAGTTGCAGCCCATGGTCAGAAAATATTTAGGTTTCGACACCAACAACACCACCCGTATGGAGAGAGATGGTTAGAGCTGCAGGCTCGTTTGTTGGAGTTTGATTATACGCCTCTGCAGCAAATCAATCACGAGCTGATCTCGGCGTTTGTGGAGAGGTGGCATTCAGAGACCAGCTCATTTCACCTTCCTTTCGGAGAGATGACTGTGACGTTGGACAACTTGTCCAACTTACTCCATATGCCGTTGACCGGCACATTTTTGCAGCCCAACGAGGGATATACTAAGGAGGATGCCATCTTGGCCGGGGTTCAGTTGCTGGGTATAGACCAGGGTGATTGCTTGGGAGAGTGTCGGACCACCAGGGGACCGAACTTCAGGTTCAGCTTTTTGGAGGCGGCCTACCGAGGTAACCTGGAGCGGGGCTTTTTTGATAACGTTGCACAGTGCTATATGTTGCTCTTGTTGGGCTACACCATCTTTGCCGACAAGAGTCACACATATGTGTCCGTCAAGTGGATCAAGCTGATTGAGTCTTTTGATGACTATGGCCAGTGGGTGTGGGGTTCAGCTTCTTTGGCCATTTTATACGAGCAACTGAACAATGCTTGTTTCTGGAAGACTCGACAGGTTGGAGGATACACTTCATTGCTTCAGGTAATAATTAATTACTTTTCTTTTTACTAATAATTAATTGCTTTTTTATATAATTATTTATTTATTTATTCATATTATTATCTCAGTGTTGGATTTTCGAGTATTTCCTCACCATCGGCGCTCGCAGAGACTTGGGTTCTTCTGCGCTTCCACGTTGTTGTAGGTGCAAGAATAAAAAGAATGACGCTATGAAGCTTGTTGATTTTAGGGGTCAGCTGGATGCCTTACGACCCGCAGACATCATATGGAGGCCTTGGGAAGACCACAAGCAGTACTTGCGATTTTTCACCATAGCGCTTTTCAGAGGTCATCTGCTATGGGGTGATATCACTGTGCCTTACATGCCAGACAGGGTCTTATGGCAGTTTGGATACCGCCAGACCATCCTTGCTGAGCCCCTTCCGGTTGGTGCATCACGTCCATCTTCTATCATTATTTTAGAGAGATGGTTGTACTACTCGGGCCTCGTCGGACTTTGATGAGATCTTCTAGACAGTCCATACATTTGGGTGAGTGTGATGAAAGCTATCTCCCATGGTATTTATAGGTCCTGATTCCCCGTCTCACTGCGCATGCGCCTCTGGAGGATGTACCAGATGAGGTTCTAGCTGAGGTTATTGGTCCACTGACCATGGAGGATAGGCTCGAGTCTATAACTGCATGTATCCGGAGGCCATGGTAGTCAAGGGCATTCCACCAACTGCATATGAGCTTCTTTTGAGTGCTTTAGCTGATTGTGACATTGACTGTTAGTTGTATTTTTTTTATATTTTTTTATAGTATTTGTACTTGTATTTTATCGGATTTGATATATTATAATTCTTTTGTAATCGTATTCGTTCTCGTATTTTACAGTTATCGTAATCTATCGTTATCGTATTTCAGCGTAATTAATCGTATAATTTTTTTAAAAAAATATTTAAAAACATTCTGGAATTACCTCATAATAGCATAATTCTGGAAACCTTATTTTAAATCTTTCTGGAATCACCTCAACAAAGTGACTTCCGAAAACACCTCTTTTGAGGTGATTTCGGAAAGATTTAAAATAAGGTTTCCGGAATTATGCTTTTATGAGGTAACTTTGGAATTTTTTTTTTAAAAAGTTTTCTTTTAATTTTTAACGGTATTTTGGGGATTAAAGAGGTTATGGGGATGTGTTAGGGGGGGGGGGGGGGGGGGTGGGTGGGGGAGGTACAAAAAAAAGCCAAATGATTTTGTGAAACATAATTGTGTAAAAATGAGCTTCGTTATTATTTATTGAACTGAATATTAGTTTATAGGCAAAATATCTTCTTAGATCCGTTAACTTATTTTCAAAAAATGAATAGGTAGGTGGTCCCTTAACTTTTTTGTAACGATTAGGTCCATTAAGTTTTAAAAACGTTGCATCGTTACCCTCTTTTGAAATTTTTTGTTTAACATAAAAAAAAAACGCAAGTGGCTAACAGAGCTGACGTTGATATTGATGTGGTTAAATGATGATGATGTGGCAGGTCCACTTAGGATTTTAATTAAAAATAATTCTTTTATTCAAAACTTTTTTTTGAAGCAATTTTTATTCAAAACTTACAAAAAAAACCCCAAAATACCCCTCTATTACTATTCATCATCTTCCACCACATTTCCTCTTCATTGAAACCCTAAACGTGGAAATTCTTCAACCCAGAAACGCATCTCTTCATCCTCTCTCTTCATCTTCGTTTGATTTCTTCAGACTTCGATTTTGTTGGATTTCGATTCGTCAGATTTCAATTTCATCTCTGAAATGCAGAAATGCATCTTTTCGTTCATCCTTTACAGGTAACGAAAAATTTGTGCAGTGAAATCGAATCAGTTCATCCTTTTGGACTTAAGATTTCAAAGATGGATTTGGGGATATAGTGTTTTACAGATTCGATTTCAATTTAGATCCTAGAAAACGAAAACGAACGAGAAAAAAAAGCCAATTGATTTTGTGAAACATAATTGTGTAAAAATGAGCTTCGTTATTATTTATTGAACTGAATATTAGTTTATAGGCAAAATATCTTCTTAGATCCGTTAACTTATTTTCAAGAAATGAATAGGTAGGTCCCTTAACTTTTTTGTAACGATTAGGTCCATTAAGTTTTAAAAACGTTGCATCGTTACCCTCTTTTGAAATTTTTGTTTAACATAAAAAAAAACACAAGTGGCTGACAGAGCTGACGTTGATATTGATGTGGTTAAATGATGATGATGTGGCAGGTCCACTTAGGATTTTAATTAAAAATAATTTTTTTATTCAAAACTTTTTTTTGAAGCAATTTTTATTCAAAACTTACAAAAAAACCCCAAAATACCCCTCTATTACTATTCATCATCTTCCACCACATTTCCTCTTCATTGAAACCCTAAACGTGGAAATTCTTCAACCCAGAAACGCATCTCTTCATCCTCTCTCTTCATCTTCGTTTGATTTCTTCAGACTTCGATTTTGTTGGATTTCGATTCGTCAGATTTCAATTTCATCTCTGAAATGCAGAAATGCATCTTTTCGTTCATCCTTTACAGGTAACGAAAAATTTGTGCAGTGAAATCGAATCAGTTCATCCTTTTGGACTTAAGATTTCAAAGATGGATTTGGGGATATAGTGTTTTACAGATTCGATTTCAATTTAGATCCTAGAAAACGAAAACGAACGAGAAGATGAAACATTGACCAGATTCGATTTACAGATATTACAGGTGATGAAACGAACGAGAAGTTGAAACGATTAAGAAGATGAATCTTGGAAACTGATTTTCTGTTTTAGTTTGATTTTTGTTTCTCTTTCAGTTCCATTTCACTTCCTAGGTTTCGATTTCATCTACTTTTTATTTGGTTCAAGAGGCTGGCACAATGGCCACATACAGGGGAAATGAGAATTGGGAGCAGATTTT
The DNA here is from genome assembly GCA_963573325.1 of Astragalus glycyphyllos. Classification (NCBI taxonomy): domain Eukaryota; kingdom Viridiplantae; phylum Streptophyta; class Magnoliopsida; order Fabales; family Fabaceae; genus Astragalus; species Astragalus glycyphyllos. Next base: position 9,730,701 of record OY754314.1, on the reverse strand, counting down.
TCTTTTATTTTTAATCAAAAATATTTAAAAAATATGAATCATCAGCCACATTAGCATAAAAAAATCCACATAAGCACCCCAATCAGCCACTTTAGCATTTTTGTAACGGGTTAAAAAACTGTGAAAAGGGGTAATAGTGCAACGTTTTTAAAACTTAAGAGATCTAATCGTTACAAAAAAAAATTAAAGGACTTATTCGTTACATGAAAATAAATTAAGGGACCTTGGGAGATATTTTGATTAGTTTATATACATCAGCATCAGAAACTATATCAATAACTAACTAACCAATCTGTTAGCACTAACTCCAGCTAATCTAACTAAAGTTAAATATGTATTTACATCGGTTAAAAATGTTCTAATACCCCCCCTCAAGTTGGAGGGTGAAACTATATCAATACTTAACTAACCAATCAGTTAGCACTAACTCCAGCAAATCTAATTAAAGTTAAATATGTATTTACATCGGTTAAAAATGTTCTAATACCCCCCCTCAAGCTGGAGGATCCAATGGTTTGGTGAGGATATCAGCCAGTTAAGCAATATATGGAACAGGAAGCAAGGGAAATAAACGAGCTTATAACTTCATATGAACCACATGACGGTCAATGTCTATATATTTGGTTTGTTCATGAAAACTAAAACTCACTGCAATGTGTCGAGCTGATTGGCTATCACAATACAACATGGCAAGTGTGATGAATGGAAGACAGAAATATTTAAGCAGGTATGTGAGCAATTGGAGTTCACAAATAGTTGAAGCTATTGCCCTGTATTCTGCTGTTGTGGAGGAGTGTGACACTGTGGTTTGTTTATTGAAGCGCCAAGAGATGGGAGAGTCTCCGAGGAATATACAATAACCGGACACAGACTTGTGGGTGGTGACATAAGCAGTCCAATCAGATTCACTAAAGGCCTTGAGATGGAGAATGGAAAATGCTGAGAAAAATAAACCAGAGCAGGAGCACTCTTGATGTATCTTAGAACTCGACGGGCAGCTTGCATATGATTTTCCCTAGGATCAGCCATGTATTGACTCGGTTGTTGCACTGCAAAACTTAAATTTGTGCGTGTGGTGTTCAAATATAACAGTTTCCCAACAAGACAACGATAGCTACTAGAATCCATTACAAGTGAGTCTTTAGTAGAATTAAGATAGGGGTTTTAACCATGGGGGTGGCCACTAGTTTGGATCCTAAAAGTCGTGTCTCTTGTAGTAAATCAAGGGTGTGTTTTCATTGACAAATGGAGATACCAGAGGCTCAACGAGCCACTTCAATTCCAAGGAAGTATCTCAAGGCCCCTAAATCTTTGATTTTGAAAGAATCATTTAATTAGTTTGGTCTTCACCAATGTGATTTCAGTCAAATCTATGCCAGATAAAATCAAGTCATCAACATAGATAATATTAGGTCGGATGGGGTAATATTAGGATTGGATTACTCTCATCAATTTCAGTGGGGAATGACTTATAACACTTTGACTCCATTGTGACAGTCGAGTGGTGTCTGGGAAGAACAAGTAGCTACTTATAGATAGAGTTTGACTTATAACACTTTGACTCTATAGGGACGTTAGTGGCATCAGGATATGGCCAGAGTCAACATATAGTATTGACACATACTTATAGATAGTGTTTGAAAAATAAGATATTAATAAAGGAAAGAAGATAAGAGATAAAATGATTTGATGTGCTTGTAACATGTTTAAATTGAACTTTACCTTATCTTCCAATTTTTCTTACTTATACATGTATCTTAGCCTTATGTGTTTTTCTTGTGTATATTAATTTGTATCGCTTAGATCAATTCGAGGAGCCATTTGTAGCAGGTGGAGATGGTTTTCCTTCCACGACGAGTGATGAAGGCATCAAGGATGCCAGTGTAATATGACAAAGGAGTCAGGTGTCTCATTGAGAGAACCTGTGTTTTGTTTAGCCAGTGTGTCAGTCTTTGGAGTCTCGTTAAGATGAATTTTTAGCTTACTTTGTTTTATTTTCTTATTTTTCGCTGTTTGAAAATACTCTGATATATGAGGCTTTAATATTGGCACATATTTTGTAAAAACTCTTAACATTTCGTCTTTAGTCTTTACGTATGTGATGCATGTTCAGTTTTATAAGTATTTTAAGTTTTAAATTTAACTACTTTTGAGATTAAGATATTAAGTGTAAAGAGTTACTATGATGAAGACGAGTGTCGTCTTAGAGTGTGAGAGAAAAAAAGGAAAAAGTGAGAAACGTTTGAAAAAGTGTAAGAGAGAGAGTGAAAAAGTGAGAAAAGTTTGAAAAGGCTATTTTTTAATCTTTTGTGAGTCTTTTACAATTTTACCATCATTAATGGTTATGTGACAAAATTAGAGGAGTGGATAAATTTAATTTTTTCCTAATGGGTCGTTTAATTGTTTGTAATAGTATGTTTTAGAATAGGTACACGTTATTGACTTGCATGGTTTTTTAGATAAGTGTTACTTACTTGTAATGTGTGCATTGTGTGACAATATCAGGTAAAGTTGTGTAAGTAATTGGAAATTGAGTACGTTAATGACTTGTGTGTTTGTCTTTTGGAGTTTCGCTTGGTATAAGGCTACTAATTTGTGGCATTTGGCAGTAATGATGCACTCTATTATTTTTAATCCATGGGTCTACGGCCTACCTATGTCCCACTGGGCTAGCCAGACACGGGACCGAGCTAAATCCTCATGTATAAAAACGACCTCAATTCCTTCAGCCCAAGCCTCGTGTTTTTCCGAGCTGACCTAGGCCGAAAGGCCCAACTCATTTCTCCAGCTCTAGTGAGATAGCGAGTTATTGAGAGGATGAACACTGAGGGTGGGTGCTTGTGGAGAGGATTATTTTAGTGCTAGGTATAACACCCCTTTCCCAAAAACAATTTAATAAAGAAATTTGCGGAAAAACTAAGGACCTTGTTGAAATAAGTTAAAATAACGTGAGTAAAATAAAACTTTGAAAGGTTATCATATTGTATTTGACTCGTATTATTCACATTAGGGAAAGGCACCACGTGCTTCTTTCTTTATATGTACAGTGACTTATAATAAACTCCGCTTAAATAAAGTTACGTTGAAATAAAGCCCATCATTCTGACATCACTCCTAATCAGAGCCTGACACCATACAATCACAATCACGTGGATATGATAACTACCATCACACATCCAAGAACGTCCCTTTGAACTCAACCTTGTTCCATGCTAAAAGTGGAGAATGAGACCTGGTCGTTCTTAATATACATACACTTTTTTTTTGTACGAAAAGGAAATAAAACAGATAAAACCAGAAAATAAAAGCAAACTAACTCCTAGCTGCATCAGAGTGCAACAACTGCTCAACACCAATGGGGGCCTCCAATACCTCTCTACAAGGACCGACACTAGAAGCACTTAATTTCGCCATGAAATTAGCAATATATTAACATATGAAAAAGTAGTTTGAAGTTTAAATTTAACTATATAAGATGTTAGTTTTATAGCAGTAGCTTCGTTACTTAAACTTTAATAAAGTTGAACACACATCAATATTATTTTTATAGAAATCTACATAGTGTATCTATTAAATTTCATTATCAAATATAAAATAATTAATTTAAGTAGTATTAATGTTATTTAAAAATTATATTATTTATATTTTGGGACAACTCGTCCCATCTTAATTAGATCCAGTCTTGAATCAACTCATAGCTTATAATTTTGTCCAAGTTTAAAGAAAGGTTAGGGTCTACAAAATGGCTTCATCAAATTATGGGACCCAATTAGGGTTAGCTATAGTATATCCTAACTTGTCCCCTGCTCACCCCTAATTGTCACTATTGTTCTGCATTATCGCGACAATAAGGTTATTTTTATTCTTTTTACTTCATACTAGGGGTGTTCAAAACCGAACCAAACCAATTGGAAAACCGCAAACCGAACCAAACCAAACCGAAAATCGCAAAAAATCGCTTCTAATCGGTTTTGTTCGGTTCTTTTTTTCATTGCACCGCGCGGTTCGGTTCGCGGTTTTGATTTCAAAAACCAAACCAAACCGCAAGTAACACTAAGGCTTGTTGAATTACATCCTTTCTTACTAACTTACTAGCCCAAATGCAACTAAAACCCAACTCTCACTCACTTGCTAGCCCAAATCCAATTAATTCTTTGACTCACTTACAAACAATCCATATTGTTATGCTATATTTAAAAATTACAATAAAATATTTAATTCAAATTCTTTTAAACATTGTCTTAGCTATCTTAAAAGAATTAAAATAGAGTAATTTATATACTACATATATTTGAGTAAATTTTTTCTTAAAGATTTATGTTAGCCATTTTTTATGTTACTTAATTTTAACTTTGTTTTAAATCATGTTTTGTCTTGGAAAAAACCGAACCAACCGAACCAATCCAAACCGCATTGGTTTGGTTTGGTTTGGTTTGGTTTTATTTTAGGAAGCCAACCGAACCAAACCAAACCGCATGTAATTTTACCTTGCGGTTCGGTTCACTTTTTATCTCAAAACCGAACCAAACCGCACCGCGAACACCCCTACTTCATACTACTCTCCAAACTTTAGTACGACACGTACATTTCTTCAAATTTAAATATAAAATTGTAGAGTGATTAGGGTAAGAGATAAGTTGGAGAGAGATTAGAAAATTCTCTTGTTTGGTTTTAAAAAGAAATAGGGAAGAGCGACAAAATCTAGTAAGACTTACCACTTTTTCCAATTTCTCTAAAGTAGAAAATAAATAGAAAAGCACTTATTTTTTATCTAATTAACACTTATGCCCATAAATAATAAAAAGAATTAATTTTAATAGGCTTTTTAGGGGCGTTAATGTCATTCAAAATTTATCAACAACTCTCTCTTCTCTATTTCTCATCTCTTTCTTATACCAGACAATCCTTAAATCTATCATATTTCTCACATATTTCTCATCTATTTCTCGCCTTTCGCACTATTTCTCATCTGTTTCTCTCTTCCCAACTTCTTCTCAGAACCAAACGTAACATCAGTGCATCCGCATGAAGGTTAACTAAGCAACCACTACAAAAAAAATTGGATATTAGCGAGGGAAATTTCCCTCGCAAAATGACCAAAATCCCTCGCTAATGGTCATTTGCGAGGGAATTAGTGAGGGACCAGTTCCCTCGCTAAATCCCTCCTCTTTAATGGGATTAGCGAGGGATTTTGAATCCCTCGCTAATTCCCTCGCTAATGTTTGTGCAAATTTTCAAATTTTAAAATTTGATTGGCTTGTTTTTTTTTATATTTATTATATTTTTTTTGAAGCTATTTATTATTATACTATTAATGAAAATTATATTATATTATATTATATTATTAATTTTGTGGTTGTGTTGGTGGTGGTGGAAGGTGGAGAGAAAGAGGAAAGAAATTCGTAGGTGGTGGTGGTTGTGTCGTGGGTGGTGGTGGTGGTGTGGTGTCGTGGGTGGTGGTGGTTGTGTGGTGGTGGTGTGGTGGAAGAAGGTGGAGAGAAGAAGGAAGGGGAAATCGTGAGAGAGAGAGAGAGTGAGAGAGAGGAGAGGAAGAGGAAAGAAGGTGGTGGTGGTGGTTGTGTGGTGGTGGTCGTGGGTGGTGGTTGTTGTGTGGTGGTGGTTGTTGTGTGGTAGTGGGTTAGTGTTTGTAGGTGAGAGAGAGAGAGTAGATGAAGAGGAAGGGAAGGGTGAAGAGGAGAGAAGAAGAGTGAGGGTGGTGGTGGTGGTGGTGGTGGAGAGTAGAGGAAGAGGAAGGGAAGAGGAATGGTGAAGAGGAGAGAAGAAGAGTGAGGGTGTGTTGAGTGAGAAAGAAGAGTGGTTGTGTGTTTGTGTGGTTGAAACGGATTTAAGGAAAAAAAAAAGTAAAAAAATTTGCGAGGGATTTTAATTCCCTCGCTAATAGTCACTTTAATTTGCGAGGGATTTAAAATTTCGTCGCTAAACTCCTTGATTTGCGTGAATTTGACTGAATTAGCGAGGGACCAATTCCCTCGCTAATCATTCCCTCGCTAACGGTCAGATTCACGTTAGCGAGGGACCAATTCCCTCGCTAACCACCTTGTTTTTCGTGCTAAAATTTTCAAATTCCCGCCTCCACTTAGCGAGGGACTGGTCCCTCGCTAATTCCCTCGCTAATGTGAGTTTTAGCGAGGGAATCACATTCCCTCGCTAAAGTTAGTTTTAGCGAGGGAATGTTATTCCCTCGCTAATGTCCCTCGCAAATAAGCGTTTTTTTGTAGTGAACTACTTATGTGTCTTGCACATAGCCAATGATGTAGTTAATGGTCTTAATTCGTCATCTAGGATTTTTTTGGATTGGGAGGCAAGAGGGTAATTGGGCTGTTAGGGCTAGGATCTATCTCCAACAATAATTTCCATTTTTGTTATTTATATAATAAGTTCTTGGTAGTCTCCAATAAATACACACATTCCTAACATAGAAAATATATATTAGGCAATTACATATTTGATGCACTCAAAACTTAGGTAATGGACCATTCATTTCTTTTGAGAAATGTAGAGGATTTCCACCCGTCTCGAATTATGCTTTTGCGAGAGTCTCCCCACTCCATTTCTTTTCTTTTTTTCTCTTTTGGTATTTTTTTTGTATTCTCTTTTTTGTTAAACTTTTTTTTCCCTATAATCTCCATGTAATTCGCTAGCTATGGCTCCACTTGAGCCATGGGCTTTGGTATATAGTTTTTCCAATTTTCATTTTTATGTTCTATTATGCTTTCTATGTTTTTTTGCAGTTATTTATTTCACAAATTTTTTCCTAAAATGTTTGTTTCTTTTAGTGGGAATCCATATGTCCACTAAATGATTGGTTAATTACTTTTATTTTTTATTTATTTTTTAGAATAGTGTGTGATATAATTTTTGCATGTTTATTTGCTTGGATTTGTTGGTTTTTTGTTTTTTATTTTGGTCTCTGCATGTTTGATTTGCCGGTTACTTTTCTCCATTTTTATATTTTTATCCTTTAGTTAAGATAATGGCATGGTCTAATCGTGTTTTTTTACTTCCCTTTACCATTTTTATTCTTTGAATGAGTTTTTAATTTCGTGTTGGTGCCGCCCGTAAGAGTTGTCATCAATTACCATGTATTATGTGTTGTCATGTGTTAAGATGAATCTCTAAACTCACTCCCAAACAGTTCTTCTTTTTATGTATCTGATAATTCTCTCTATCTTGAAGTGAATGAGGGATACACACATTAATGAATAATTTTCTTGAGGATTCCATTTAGTTTGATAAGTTGCAAAAATAGAAAATTATAATCTAGAAGAAGTGTAGATGAGTATGAAAATAATCTAATCTAATATCTATTTATACAAACAAACCACATTTAAATTACCTAAATAAGTCTCTCTATTTATTTGACAACTCATCTAACTAAAGACAAACATTGTAATTTACTATCACAGTTTTTTCAAATTTCTTCTCCCAATGCATTTTCTTCTCACTCCCACTTTTTTCCTACTTTCTCTTTTTTTTTTCAAATTTCAAAATTCGAATCAAACTCACCAATTTTCTTTTGCCACTATCTACTAATCTATTTATCTATTTATCAATTTATACAAACAAACCACACTTCAATTACCCAAACAAACCTCCCTATTTACTTGACAACTCATCTAACTAAGGACAACATTGTAACTTACTATAAATCTTTTTTTAAATTTCTTCTCCCAATGCACTTTCTTCTCACTCCCACTTTTTTCCTACTTTCTCCTACTTTTTTTTCAATTTTCAAAATTCAAATCAAACTCACCCACTTTCTTTTCCCACTATCTACTATAATCTACTAATCAACTATACTAATCAATTAGAACTACGAGAAAATTGCACTAATATAAAAAAACACGAGATAACTACACTGATATATAAAAAACATGAGATTAATATCTAAATATCTATTTATACAAACAAATCACACTTAAAGTGCCCAGACAAACCACACTTAAAAAGGACAACATTGTAATTTACTATCACACTTTTTTCAAATTTCTTCTCCCAATGCCCTTTCTTCTCACTCCTACTTTTTTTCTCTACTTTCTCATAGTTTTTTTTCAAATTTCAAAATTCTTATCAAACTCACTCACATTCTTTTCCCACTATCTACTACAATATGCTAATCAACTAAAATAATCAATTGAAACTACGAGATAACTGCACTGATATATAAAAAACACGGGATAACTGTACTGATATCTAAAAAACACGAGATATATATCTAAAACAACAAGAAAACTTAATGACTATTTAAACTACTGATTAATATTTAAAATACATTTGACTCACTAATACCTACAAAAGGAAAAATAATTGTCACGGATAAATAATGAAACACGGGATAAATATCTCTTATTGATAATCTACTATCTATCTAATATCTATTTATCTAATCTAATCTAATCTATCTAATATCTATTTATACAAACAAACTACACTTAAATTACCCAAACAAGTCTCCCTATTTACTTGACAACTCATCTAACTGAGGACAACATTATAATTTAATATCACATTTTTTTCAGATTTCTTCTCCCAGTGCACTTTCTTCTCACTCACATTTTTTTTTCCAAATTTCGAACCAAACCCGCCCACTTTCTTTTCCCACAATCTACTATAATCTATTAATCAACTAAAATAATCAATTTGAAACTACCACATAACTGCACTAATATATAAAAGGCAAAATTACACCTGAAGACCTTTAAGTTATTTATTTGTAACAAGTCGGCCCTTTAAGTTTTTTTGTAACAAATAGGCCCTTTAAGTTACCTAACGTTGACACCGTTGGCCCTTTTAGTAAAATGTCATATCCTTGATTACATCAAAATACACCAAAATATGCTTGGTTGCATCAAAATACATAAAATAGAGTAATCACAATATATAAAGTAGCATTACATCAAAATACATAAGCTAGAGTAATCACTAAAAGGGCCTATTTGTTAAAAGAAAAACTTTAAGAGCCAACTTGTTACAAATAAACAACTTAAAGGTCCTCTGGTGTAATTTTGCCTAAATAAAATACACGGGATAACTTCACCGGTATATAAAAACACGAGACTAATATCTAAAAAAAGAAAACTTAACGACTATTTAAACTACTGATTAATATTTAAAACACATGTGAAAAATATTTGTCACTAATACCTAAAAATGACAAATAATTGTCAGATATATAATAAAAACACGGGATAAATCTTTTTTATTGATAATCTACTATCTATCTTTTACTATCTACTATAATCTACTAATCAACTAAAATAATCAATTGAAACTATGAGATAACTGCACTGATATATAAAAAAAACACGGGGTAACTGTACTGATATATATAAAAACACGAGATAGCTGCACTGATATATAAAAAACACGGGATAACAACACTGATATATAAAAAACGTTGCACTGATATATAAAAGAACACAGGATAAATGCACAGATTATTTTTAAATGATACTTTTACATATTTAGATTATAATATTTATCTATTTTTTTATTTGAGACTCCTTTTTTATCTACTTTAAATTTGTTTTTTTTCACGGGGTACTGTCTAGACTATTTAAATTATGTCTAATTAAGTTCATTCATGAAAAGAACACGGCAGCACCCGTGCGTATGCACAGGTATCCTACTAATTTTTCTAATAAAAGAAATCAAAATTAAAATTTAAAAATAAATAAAATATATATGAAACAAAATGAATGAACATATTTCGTCAAAAAAAATGAGTGTGTATGCATAAAATAAAATAAAAATTAACGATTAATATTTAGTCGAGAGGGTTCAAAACATCGCAAGTATCAACTTCCCGGTCAAAATAGAGTTGGTTTCGAATAAATACTCTCCAATTCGGGTTCCATTGTCATACCTAAATACACCTTATTTTGATGGGGTTTTTTTGTACCCCACTGTTTATCCATATACCCCCACACGTTTTTTTTGGATGAAAATACCCCTGTCTATTTTTGGCTCAATCGGATTTACGTTATTAAGATATAAATACGATTTATTTTTTTACAAATCGTATGTATATAGAGGTAAGTACATACGATAATCCTGAAAAATTTCCAATCGTATTTACCTAGGCAGAGGTAAATACGATAGAAGTAAAAAAACAAAGCGTATTTACCTTGGGGTGAGATAAATACGATTTAGGTAAAATACAAATCGTATTTACCTATGGGTGGGGGTACATATGCTTTGTAAAATACAAATCGTATTTACCCTCACCCATAGGTAAATACGATTTATTAAAAAAAATAATTTACATTTTTAAAAAAGGTTATAAAAACGCTACTAAAAATCTGTTAAAGAGTCAAAATTAATCAAAAAATTATAAAAACACCACTAAAAATCTAATAAAACCAAAATAAGGCTATGCAAATTTTTTTAGATTTTTTGAAGAATATGAAAAATTAAAAAAATTAATAAAAAATAATAAACGATGGAATTTGAGCCCCCATGTCCTGAAAGAAGTTTCTTGTTGAGGAGTATTGATCCTTGATTTTTTTCGGATTTAATGGCTGTGGTTTGATTACAATCGAAATAGGTTCGCCGAAAACAGATTTTTTAGCCTAAATTATTCGCTCGATGTATAACATCGTCACGTGTTAACGAACTACACCCTAAACAGAACCCAAAAACGCCAGATATTCATATTATTCATATCTAATTTATTTTTCTAAAAATAATATAATATAAAGATATCCGCACATGTGGGCGCATCCCACTTCTATAAAATTATTTCGGTTGTTTCCCAAAGTTCTTATTCTCGACACAAAAGACAAGAATTAATTTAGTGGATGATTCTGATGATTGACTGCCTGATATTTGTTGTATTTATTTTTGTACCACGTTTTTTGTAATTATTTATCCATATTATTGTGTATATGTATATATATGCATATATTCTCAATTTTTTTAAATTTTTTTAGTAAGTCGTATTTATCATAAAACAAGGTAAATACGCTTTGTTTTTAACAAATCGGATGTACCCCCACCAACAGGTACATACGATTTGTTAATTATACAAATCGTATCTACCTACTTCCTAGGTACATACGCTTTGTATAATTAACAAATCGTATATACCTACTATGTAGATAAATCTGATTTTAATTTTCTAAAATTTTTAGGGGAAAATCGGATTTACCTTAATCGGATTTCCAATTTTTTTGTTGTAGTTAGGGATATGTTGGGGTTTTTAAATTTTGTGAAGGATATTTTGGTCTTTTCGAGGGTGCGAGGGGGTATAATGTGAAAGGGGTGGGGGTACAAAAGAAAAAACCCTATTTTGATATATTATCTCCGCTTTGAGAGAAAGTTAAGAAGTTGGCAGTGTGCGTTAGGTGGTGTATAGTGGGGTTTTTGATTGGGGTTGTGTTGTAATAGAACAAAAAATGTGCATAGATTCCCATGGTGAGATTCCCAAGGTCACCCCACGACCCTTAAAATCGGGGCAAAAACGCAAAGAGAGCAGCGCCGTTTACCTTTTATTTCTTTTCTCTCTTTTGGCTCTTTATGCTTTTAAATTAACTTGTTTTGTTTTTTGATTATGGCCTACTTGGACCATCGATCATTTATATGCATATGTAATTCTGCTACCATATCTTGTTTAATTAAAGTATTAAACCATAACTAACAACTCTTTTTTCAAACTTGTTACATTAAGAATTATATATATTAATACAAAGTATTAAGTTAGCGGGTGAGACACATAGTGAATAGAAAATTTTGGATTCTCATCCTCACGTGATGTTGCCTCAATATCTGGGATGTTGTTTTTTCTTTTGTTAAAAGCTTGTTGCTGCCACCCCACTATCTATCATAATACTATAGTTTATTAAAATGTTAATTATTTTTGCCACATTAGGTTGATATACTTGCATCACAAAGAGTCATTGTTTCATATTGCTTTGTTTTGTTTTTCTACATTCTTTCCCTTCACTTTTCTCTCTTCTCAAGCTGTTTTCCTTCTTTTGATGATTGTGGAAAGAGGGATAACATTGATTCGAATTATGTTTTGGTACTTCTGTTTCAAAGTCTTTTAAGTCACATATGATTGCCATCTTTTTCGCCAAATCATGCATGCATGCATGGTAATAAGTGTGATTATGAAGAAAAATATATAAGCCAACGATTGTCTTAGCAAAATAATTAATACGTATTAAAACAGAACTTTTTTTGGTTACAATAAGTTTTAGGACAAGAGGATAGTGTCTCAGTCCAAGGCAAAGAAAATCTTTGAGTTTTAAGCACTTACGAAGGAAGCACATTTACCTCATCCCAAAATGACTATTAAAATAGAGTTTTTTTTTTATAAGCGACTATTTTTTTATAAGCGACTATTAATCAGAGTTGAGTCCAATTGTAAACATCAAATTGAATAGTACATACAAATAAAATAAAGTTAAATAAAGTCATTTATAACAATTTATAACAATGATAACCAAAATAGTGTACGGTTATCATTTTTTAAGAATTGGATTCTCTGCTCTCAATTCTATCTATTTCTCTCCACTTATGTTTTTTTTATTTTTTATTTTTAAATTAAATTAAACAAATGGCTATGATTCATCAATCATCACATAGCCTATCCAATGGCTGTTATACTATTAACAACAGCCACTGCAGTTAATATCTGACTGCAGTGGATCGTGATCCTATTTTTTACGGTTGAATCTAATAGATGTATAATTATGATGATGGGATTATAGTTTCCTTATCTCCTTTTAATCCAATATATACATTGAAAATTTTAAACTATGGATGCTCATTCTCATATAAGCTTGTTTTTTAACAATAAAAAAATAAGAATTAAATTAATTGAGAGCGGAAAGGGATACTATAACCAACACACATCCAAGTGAGTAGAAAGGCTACTACAACCCAATGCATTGGCGGGTATGACTGCAACCCCACAGGCGGTGATTAGCCCATGCAGGTTTTGCACTAGCACATGGCATCGGTCCAATCCAATTTTGTTAGAGCCCCCAAAAAATAGTATAGTTTGGTCTTTCATGGTTCTAAAAAAGTTGAGTTTTTGGTGATTCATTTAATAAAATCCAATTTTTTTAGGGCCCCAAAAAACTTAGTATTGTTTGACCTTTTGTAATTCTAAAAAAATTAAGTTTTTGGTGATTCATTTGATAAAAGTATAACTAAGGGTCTAACTTTAAGTATATCTACGCTCCACTCATTAAATAAAACAATGCTTGCAAGAAACCACATCCAAGAAATATTCTTATTATGCTCCACAATTTCCTCACACAAATCTATTTCTATGAGAAAATATGTTCCTTACTAAGGTTTAAGAAAGCTCGTGGTATAATGTGCGAAATCAAAATCACTCCTTTCTTGCCCTCTCATAAGGGTTTGCCGAATACAAACAAACAAAAAGATGAATAAGGTCTGGAGTCATAACTGCAACATGGACCAACCACTTGAAAATAGCTTACTAAACAGAGATAGAGAACTCATTAAGTATAAACAAGTGGGGCTCAGTCTCCCTATGGTTACCACACAAAACACATGACATATCATCAGAGTCTCAAATGACACCTCTTGGGGATAGGTTTGCCTTAGAAGGTACCGATTCTCGAGAAGATGCCAAGTAAAAATCATTACCTTTGAATGATCATAACTCCTCCATTGCTTATTCATAATTGAGATCCCTAAATAAATCAAAATCATTGTCCTACAATGAGTTCCTAGTAGACAAGTAGTCATAAGCTAATTTAACAGAGTATATACCGTCATTATTCACTTCCCAAAGTTCTAGCGTTTGCATGGTGTCTTCTACAGAACAAGCTACCATCTCGGGCTAATCTATTGTGGAGAGGGTCGGGGTCCTATCAGATGCTCAAGCTACTGTGTCCTTTGTAGTGTGCCCTAGGAGTTAGAGACATGCACAGTTCTTTGTTTTTTGTGATTTCTCGACCCAATTGTGGTACTTGGTGTTTAAGTGACTTGGAGTGATGTTGATTCTACTGCCAAACCTCCTTACTCTTTTCTCTATGTTCTATAGTGGTGTATTTAATTTTGTTCTTAAAATAGGAAGGGTTCGATTATGATTTGGCACACAGTACTCTGGACTCTTAGTATTAGGGGAAACCAAGAATGGGAGAATCTTCCAGAATAAAAGACTATATATCTCAAAAACTTTCCTTGAGATTCAATACTCATGGAAATGGCTTCTAGCTAAGTCAAAGGCTAACTAGTGTGTATTCTATGAGTGTTGTTTTAGACCCATTGGAATGTCTCTACGAGATTTTGGAGCTTTTAGTTTATGGTGTTTAGTGTTCATTGATCTTGGGGTATCTATCTCAGAGAAGATAATTCGTGCCCTTCATCATCGGGCTTGTTATTGTACTATGTCTGGTCGTGATGTGTTATGAGTACTTAATACTCATGATGAATAAAAAATGTCTATTTCAAAAAAGAAAACCCCATCGATCCTCTACTTGGGAAAGAGACACCAATGATAACAGCCTACTCAAACCACCAAGAAGATCCACCTCCCTAGAAAAAAGACGTCTCTGTCACCTGAGGTACCCATACACTGTCCTCCCACCTCATGTCCACCACCTTGAGATCCTTCTGCATTGATATAGAAAAGAACATTGGGTAGGCCAAACTCGAGGGAGATGGACCTATCCAAACATCTGGCCAAAAGTATATCAGCCCCCGTTTCCCAATTCCCAACATTTTGGACTTCAACTCCACAACCCGGAGTCCCCTCCACCAACACCATTTACCATGCACAATCGAGCAAATGTATCGCCACCAAGCTGACACCAATAAAGGAGCCAAAGGCCGTTTATGTTATAATTATTCAACATACCTTCTTAGTACACTACAAAAAAATTGAGTATTAGCGACGAACGTTAGCGAGGGAAAAGAAATCCCTCGCAAAAACTGGAATTAGCGACGGACTTTGCGAGGGAATTGGTCAAACGTGATTTTTGGGATTTAGCAACGGAAATTTGGGCTTTAGCGACGGACTGTCCGTCGCTATATGTTGGGCGGGAAATCTGAAAACCTTTAGCGACGGATCTGTGTGGTCCCTCGCAAATGACCATTGCATTTAGCGACGGATTGACAATTCCCTCGCAACTTTACTGACAGTTGCAGGGTGTTGGTAAATGCGCAGCAATTAGCGACGGACTGTCCGTCGCTATAGCCCACACAATTTTTTTTAATTTTTTTTACTTAAATCTGTCTCTTCCTCACTCTTCTTCTCTCCTCTTCACCCTTCCTCTTCCTCTACTCTCCACCACCACACAACCACTACCACCACCATCACCACCACACAACCAACCAACCACCCCCACTCTTCTTCTCTCCTCTTCACCTTTCCCTTCCTCTTCCTCTACTCTCTCTCTCACCTACAAACACTAACCCACCACCACACAACAACAACAACCACCCACGACACCACCACCATCTTCTATCCTCTTCCTCTCCTCTCTCTCTCTCACGACACCACCACCACACAACCACCACCACCACCACCAGCCACGACACCACCACCACCTATGGATTTCTTTTCTCTTTCTCTTCACCTTCCACCACCACAACCAAAAAATTAATAATATAATATAATTTTCATTAATAATATAATAATAAACTGCTTCAAAAAAATATATAAAAAAAAACAAACTATTCAAAATGTGACACGTGTCAGTCAGAATTTGAAAATTTGCACAAATTTTGTGGCACACATTAGCGAGGGAATTAGCGAGGGAAATTTCCCTCGCTAATTAGCGAGGGATTTCCCATTAGCGAGGAGGTATTTAGCGAGGGAACTAGTCCCTTGCTAATTCCCTCGCAAATGACCATTAGCGAGGGATTTTGGTCATTTTGCGAGGGAACTTTCCCTCGCTAATCCCCCTTTTTTTGTAGTGGTACTTTGCCACCATCACTTCCCTCCAAACCCCATACTCTCTTACAAGGATGCACCACCGCCATTTACATCGTGGTTCTCAATCTTGAGATCCCTAACACAAAGTACCCTTTCAAACTTGGCCTTATACACTTCAAACCACCTCACTCAAGAAATATTTCTCTCATCTCGAGAGCCTCCCCAAAGGAAATCTGTCTTTAGTTAGCCAGCTCCCTTCAAACTTTGGTCGGCATATTGAGAAAAGAGAGGTAGGAACTTCTTTGAGGGCTAGCACCAATAGAGAAACCGAGATACTTGAAAGGCGTTGTCCTAACGTTATAGTTAAGGAACCCAAGCCATAGTACAGAAATATTATGGAACATTAGTCCCATAATCTAATTACCTTTATGCCTAACACCATCTCAAAAGACCAGAGAAGCACCTTCATACACTACAAAAAAAAGGTTATTTGCGAGGGACGCTAGCGAGGGAACCTTGGTCCCTCGCAAATACAAGAATTAGCGACGGATTTGCTGAACATTAGCGAGGGAATTGGTCTTCTCGTTTTTTTTGGACATTAGCGACGGAATGGTCACCTTTAGCGACGGAATTTCCCTCGCAAAACGTTGGGCGTCAAATTGAAATTGCTTGGCACGCAAACAGAGGAGATTAGCGACGAAATTAGCAGTCCCTCGCTAAGTTTCTGACCGTTGCAGAGCCTAGGAACGCGTGACAGTTAGCGACGGAATGCGTTCCCTCGCAAAATCCGTTGCTAACTTCAATAAATGAACCGTTTAATTTTTTTCCTCACTCTTCTCTCTCACTCTTCACTTCACTCTTCACTCTTCTCTCTCACCACCCATCCGAATACTCCCCTCTCTCACCCCCTTCTCTCAAATCCACAACCACAACCACCACACAACCACCACCACCACCACCCACGGAACTCCTCTTCCTCTCCTCTCTCCCTCTCTCTCACGATTTCCCTCTTGTTCCACCACTCCACCACCACACAACCACCACTACCACCACCCACGAAACCACCACCACCGGAGCTCCTCTTCCTTTCCTCTCCTCTATCTCTCTCTCACGATTTGCCTCTTCTTCCACCACCATCACCACCCACGAAACCACCACCACCACCACCACCCACGAAACCACCACCACCACCGGAGCTCCCATTTCCCTCAATTTGTAAGTTTTGATTTGCACTTTTTATGATATTGTTATAATTTTAATTTTTTATTTATTGAATTTGTTTTAATTTATTTATTGTTTGCTTGTAATTGAAATTTGTTAGGATTGAAATTTGGTGTTTGAAGCCTACAATCGCACCGGAGTGCGCACCGTCACCGAACCACCGCACCGGACGTCAATCTCGCCCATAACGGTTAGTTTTTAAAATAAATTATTGTTTTTAAAATTAATTGTTGTTGTTGTTGGTTAGGATTGAATTGGTTAGTATTGAATTAGTTAGGATTGAATTATTTGTTGTTGTTGTTGTGTGTTAAGTTTTGAATTAGTTAGGATTGAATTATTTGTTGTTGTTGTTGTGTGTTGTTGTGAATTGGTTAGGATTGGTTAAGTGATATTGTGAAATGTGAGTTGTAGGATTGAGTGTGAAATATGAGTTAAAATTGAGTGAATATTGTGAAATGTGAATGTTAGTAATTGAAAAATGAATATAAATTTGTTAAAGTGTTTCTGATTATTAGCGAGGGATTCAAATCCCTCGCTAATTAGCGAGGGATTTAAATTCCCTCGCTAATCCAATTAGCGAGGAGGGATTTAGCGAGGGAACTTGTCCCTCGCTAATTCCCTCGCAAATGACCATTAGCAAGGGAATTTGGTCAGTTTGCGAGGGAATTTTCCCTCGCTAATCCCTGTTTTTTTTGTAGTGATATACCAAAGATTTTGAATTAATGTCTCCCCTGCGAATAAGGTATCATATGCATATTGGAGATGAGAGACAACCACTCAAGTCGTCCCATTCCGAACCCTTTGAATTAATCTTATGCCATTGCTTGTCTCGTGAAACCACTCAAGCCCTCCGCCATTAGCTTTTTTTTTTTTGCAAAAGTTGTAGGTGAATTGAGTCTTAGGATTCACTAGGGACAGAAAAGCCTCATCCTCAAAGAGCATTTACATAATATATATTACCTACCAACGAGGTCTTCTCATTGATATCAAAATTTGAATAATCATCAGATCAAATCTTCATTGCCATCATAATCTTGTTATTGGTCTAAGGGAAAGGGTGCTGACTACTCTGGAATTCAGCTGAGAGGTAAGTAAAGTCTATCCCTAATTTGTTCCATCGCTTAAAGTTGAACTCAGGTAAGTGTCAGCCCCATTAGATAGAGTGCTATCATAATCTATCAAATCTTGTGTTTTTTTCTGTTGAGAATTCAAGTGTGAGTGGTTAGTCTTGTTGGGGAGACCGGGGGAGCACCGAGAGCAACACCGAGCTATCCAATGAACCGGACCACCAAGAGACTTGGACACCACATCTCCACCCAAAACCTTAAGGTATTAGGTATATGGGTCCCCTCTCTTATATGTCCTTCATCTAGCTCATTCCTAGCCGATGTGGGACTAACCACTCACACTTGAATTCTCAACAATCTCCCCCCTCAAGTGTCAGTCACCCACATGGGACCACCAAGAGACTTGGACACCACATCTCCACCCAAAACCTTAAGGTTTTAGGTGGAGATGTGGCGTCTAAGTCTCTTAGTGGTCCGGTTCATTGGATAGCTCGGTGTTTCTCCTGGTGCTCCCCCGAACTCTCCAACAAGTGGTATCAGAGCCAGGTTCGGCTCTGTGGGGGAGCGGCTAGCGATGTGGGTGACTCACACTTGAGGGGGAGATTGTTGAAAATTCAAGTGTGAGTGGTTAGTCCCACATCGGCTAGGAATGAGCTAGATGAAGGACATATAAGAGAGGGGACCCATACACCTAATACCTTAAGGTTTTGGGTGGAGATGTGGCGTCTAAGTCTCTTAGTGGTCCGATTCATTGGATAGCTCGGTGTTTCTCCCGGTGCTCCCCCGGACTCCCCAACATTTTCTTCATTATGCACATACATTTTGTAACAATTATTCCTGCTCTTTTTATATGGAACAAATGAGTCCCTTTTTTGGCCTTACTATATAAGAAAGGCATACATACATCTTGTAATGCATTAGTTAATTTTGCTTTTTACCCTTAATGATATGCCTAATTCCTATGCAAGTGAGATAGTTCATTAATTATTAAGACATCATTTCACAAAACGGGTAATTTTAGAAATAAATTCAATCATTAGAAGTATTAATTAGAAGAAAAAAATTCAATTCAATGAAACTCATTTGTATATATATATGAATTAGATTATTTCGATTAGGACGAAAGAGACTAATATGAATTATGTATGTATAAAATCCTTAGGAACTAGTTTAGAATTTAGAATAAACATGAAAGTGAATGAACACTGAAAACCTAGGTATGTGCATGGGAACAATCAATTGGAGAAAATATGAAAAGAAACACAAGATGCCGAGAACAGTTATATATAAAATTTAGATTGTTTAGTACATGAATCTGCATCTATATTACATCAATTAAAAACCTAATCAAAGTTAAATCTGGTGAATTTCATGCATATATAGAGCTCTTTATACTTTAAAAATGAGAAATTCCATTGGATCCATCAATAATCTGCACCAAATATCTCATTTCGATGCATACCCTGATATATATTATACTAGTACACATATATGTTGCAGAAAAATGCAAATAAAAATAAAAGAGAGAAACAATCCTACACTAGCGGGGCTTTATTATAATGTGTATTTTTTTCCTACCGACAAAGTATTAAGTACCACTTGTAAACTCACGCGCACATATAGCGAAATGGTAATTAACTACAGAATATATCTAACCTAACAACCGGTTGTGCTAGGCTTTACAGATACTTTAACGTGTAACGTGACGTGTAACGTATTATGCCTCTATTTTATTCCTCATATAATATATATATATATATATATATATATATATATATGAGGAATAATTGTTGTAGATATATCAACAATGGTGATCAGCTCATCATATTAATTGGGAAAATTCAACGACTTGTCCGTCATGAAAGGATGCTTCAGATCTCACATGAATGTCGTGAGGGTAATCGTTGCGCGGATTTTTTAGCAAAGTTGGGAGCTAGCTCTTAAGGGGATGAGTTTCTGCTTTCGGATCAACCACCTGACTTAATGGTTCGTATTGCTGCCAGTGACGGATCCAGAAATTTTTACCAATGGGGGCAAAAAGTAGGCTATTATATTTTCTCGAAAAAATAGTCTATTTTTTTTTTGTACGATACATAATTTTATTACACAAAAATCCAAAAATACCTAAATTTCTACAAATTTTATAACTAATAAGGTAAAATTAGTACTAACTTATTCTCTTTTTTATTTATACGTTGTGAATTTCTATGTTTAATTTAGAAAAACTATCTTATGAGGGCAACCCTTATTTTTTTATGGGGGCAAAATAAATTTGTTATATAAATTTGTAAGCAAAATAATGTTTCAAGTGGGGTCAAGTGCCCCTAATGAGTAAAAGGTGGATCCGTCCCTGATTGCTGCTGATTCTACAGGAGTCTCCTTCACAAGGAGATAGTTTAGTTAGGGTAAACAGCCATTCTGGTCTCTAAAACTGTAACTCGATGTCATTTTAGTCCCTGGCTACAAAAAAAATTACAAATTAATCCTTGAATGTTTCATCTATTTATCACTTTGGTCCCCGCTATTAACTCAGTTTGTTAACTCTGCCTACTTTGCTTATGTGTAAGGGTGGGAATAGGCTAGGTCGAGATGGGCTTTGCAGCTTGGGTCTGGCCTGCGTTGAAAGTGTGAGGCCTAAGCCTGGCCTGTAGCCTGTCATATAGGTTGTCGGCCGAGCTGGGCTCTGCCATTTTTTTTGCCAAATTGGATGTCTACATGGCACACTTACTTGAGTTACACTGACTCATTTGGCAGCACACGTCATAGGACCATTTTGATAGTAACCAGGGACCAAAATGACATTAAAGCAATGAAAAGCTTTTGATAAAAAGTCTTCTCTCTCTCTCTCTCTCATTGAGAAAAAAAAGAAGATAAATGACCAAAATAAAACCTAAATAGAAGATGAGGGACCAAAATGGGACAAAAAAAGATAAATGACCAAAATGAAACCTAGAGAAAAGATAAAGGACCAAAAGTGCTATTTAGCTTGAAATTTTAATGGTATATTATTTTAGTCACATGCAGGCGGTGTATAGTAAGAGAAAAATTAGCATGAAAATTGTTAACTTATATTGCATTACGTCTATAAAGTTAACAATTTTCATATTAATTTTTCTTGTCCAATTGTGAGATGTAATGCAATATATATTAACCTTATCGGGGTCGGGTTTTGGATCTGTTATCCCTGTCCCGCCCATTGCTATGCCTAGTGCTAAGCGTAAGCAGTTGGTGATGCAGGAAAGGCAAAAGTCAGTGATAGATCTCTGGAAGAGCATAGTTGACTCAACTGATGAGGAATAGTTTTATCAGCGGTTAGATGAATTCAAACAATCACATGTCGATATACCTCGGTTTGTGAGTTACGTGAACGACACATGGTTGGTGCCTCACAAGGAGTGATTTGTCTTAGCATGGATTGATAGGGTAGACACTTTGAAAATACAACAACAAATAGGTACGCCATTTAATTGCAATCATCTTTCATTGACTCTCTTTTTATTTCCAGGAGGTCTTAGAACAAAGGTTTATCATTGAGGTCTAATGCAAGTGGTTATTGTGCAAGATATGTGAATGTTGTAAAATTGAGAGTATCAAATTCTATTCCTACTGATAAAAAAGAATGAACGGATATAGTCTTAACATAAAATATAGCATTATTATACCATAAATAAAGAACTTTGGTTTTTAATTAGCTATGCAATATATAGATAACGTTTTTACTTTAATGCACAAACAACTAAGCGTGCTTACTGCGCATGACCATCATCTTGTTATTGCTTATGATCTAATGATCAATTCTTAGACCTCAAACTTGCAGAATGCAACCTCACATTGGTATTCAAACTAACTATAATTTTTTTCTGGGAGCAGATAACATTTTTTTTCTCTTTCTGTTTTGACAACATTAAGCTTGGAGGGTTTGATTATTAGCTAGTCAGAGGTGGTCTACTATCTTGAACACAGGTATACAATGCATGCTCAAGACCTAAATTAATTTACAAGCGAAATCACTTTCTTTTGATATTATATTTATTTCGTGCATTTATAAAATGGGAATATATGCTTTTAATCTGCAAACTCCCTCCTAAGTTTCTTTTATTTCTGTTCTGATGGTCAATTTATTCCAGAGCTAAAAAGAGATAAATTTATTTATGATTCTTACAAAATTGAACAAACTTGATTTACATTTGATTTTAGTGATTTTAAAAAATTTATTTGTTTCAGTAAAAAAAATATTTGTTGTTGAACCGAAAATCGGACCCCTATGATCTGAATGAATTTGATAATCACTTTGCATGAAAACTGGGCATTGAACCGGAAAACTAGGTAAAAACACTGAAACTGGCCAAAAAAACTAATGAAAATCAAACTAGTTGTTCGATCAAAATCATTTTTTCAGACCAAAATAAATGACGTTGCTTTTGACACATGTGATATTTTTAATCTTATTTTTTGTATGAATTAGATCAAGAAGGAGGTCCCGAAGGAGTGCAAGAAAGAGGTCCCGGATTCAAACCCGGGAAACTAACATTCCCCCTCCCCCACTGACATTGCTTATAAAAAAATATCCTTGTGCATTTACTTGCTTTTTTTTATCGTGCTTTATTTATTGTTTATAATGGTTTTTGAAAACAAGTTCTTTAAGAAAATAATTTTTAGTAAACCTATTCAAACTCTCGCTTTCTAGTGTTTTTCTACCTTCACATTTTCTCCATGTGAGTCTCTCCGAATTGAGTCCTATCCCAAATACTTGTGGGTGAACACCTGAACACATCATTTCTTTGTATCCAAATTCGTTGACCAAGAAGGGTCATATTAGTAATTCTCGTCAAATTCAGTTCTAGGCTTTCGAGCATTATATCCTTCGCTTGATTTTTTTTTGTACAAAACACAAAAAAAAGGAGGACAGATGCTTATTAGCATATTTCGCTAGGAAGTTCGCATAAGAGTTGGCTTCACGGACTACATGATGAATCTCCATTCCTAAAAGCATATCCATAAGAGACGTAATTTTCAACAAAATGGAGGCGTAAGCATGAGTCATATGAAGATCCTGATCGAGAGGATGGGCTTAATTGCGTCATTGCAGTATGACTCGCACGTAGTATTAGAGGTGTCCAATTGGAGCAAAAGGGACAAACGATGATAGCAAACAACTCTAGCATAAGATCACCATTGACCACATTCATTCCTGACAAGACCACCTGAGCCCATCTCACCACCTAACGAGCAACTCCCATCAACATTTAGCTTGAAGAAACCAGGGTTGGGTGACGCCACCTAATCCCAACTCGAGGGGGAGAAGGATTAGGGGAGTGATAATGGTTGATGATCTCCACATGCATGAGGTTAACATGGTGAATGCCATGATGAATCTTCCACGAGCAAACACTGAGCAAAATATTGTTCCTCCATCTCCACAACCACCAAAGAATCACAAGAAAAGGTAAAAACATGTCACCTTGGAGCATATGCAGAATCCACGTAGTGAAAGTGTTAGCATGAAATCCTTGCCCATCCATGAATTGAAAATGATGTCAAACCTGCACAAACAACAAATAATCACGAAAATAGTGCCTCAAATCTTCACTCGCCCTAGTTGAACATAGAGTACAAATAGATGACTCGGCCATGTTGCAACGATGTCTTACCTATTTATTTTATTCGCGAGTACTCATTTTACTATTCGCCATGTACCTATCATAGGTTTTATCGGTGGATACCACATATACTAATGTTTTTGCCAATCCTATTTATAAAGTCAAAAACCAACGTTGAATTACTTTGTTCATGACAAATATCAAAATAGAAGTTCTGATCCCAAATTAGTTTTGCATGCTTATAATACAAAGTTCAACTTCTATCAAGTACTTGTTGTGTCAAGTAGGAGATAGAGTGGCACATTGTTCTGATCCCATTTCGTTTATTATTTTATTTTTTATAATCAATGTTAGTTGTTAATTGTTAGAAAGGTGGGAGAAATGTTAGTTTTTTAAGGTTTGAATGTTGGACCTCTTTTTTATACTCCTTCAATACCCTTAGCTCGCTAACCGAGCTACTACTTGAGTTGAAGTTGTCTCAATTGCAATAGCATTGTAGCCATAGAGACATAAAAATTCAGAATCTAACTTCTCTAAATTGTGCAACTTACTTTAGTGAGTAAAGTAAGTAATTTAAACCTTCAAGGCAAAATCAATATATATATATATATATATATATATATATATATATATATATATATATATAAATAAAGCATCCGGACTTTCTTATTACTTCATTTACAACAAAATGGTGTGGTTGTGATCTTTTTTAAAGGGTAAATAATCATTTTGGCCTTAAATGGGTGAGATATTGTCACTATAATTCTTAAATGTGTCGAAATTTCAAATAAATCCTCAAATGAGTTTAGTAATTTGAGGGATTAAACTGACTATCAAAAGAAACATTTAAAGACCACACTGACTAACGGAATACACATTCGAGGTCCAAACTAACCGACAAACGGCACATTCATGGATGTTCTTGAAATTTTGATGTGATCAATGATTATCGTGACAACACCTCACACATTCATTAACTAAAATTACTATTTACCGATATAGTACAAAGTTAATACACAGCTAATAAAATCAAACTAACTTTACATTAAGAATTAAGTTTTTATTACTGATTACTGATCTATGTCATTTATTAGTGCCTCTACCTCTTGTGACATAGCAACAGAACACCTTTTCTTCTTTTAAACTTTTTTTTAAAAATAACTGTGAGAGAGAGAGAGAGAGAGAGAGAAAGGGGTTAAGGAAGTACTAAACTCAATAATAAACAAAGACCTTAAATCAGATATATATGCAGTGCAGCCAAGCAACAAGATGCCTCATCTTCATTGCAAGAAACACCACCTGGCACATTTCCATTATTCTAATGTTTTTGCTTAGACACAAAGAAGCATCTTAGTGTAGTGGGTGGGTGGTGCTACTCTGCAGCTTCTGCAGATTTTCTGATCTCAAGGCATTCAATTTTTTTAAAGTTTATTAATTATTAATTTATTAATTCTCCACTGTGTGTGTATGCCATCTTTTATAACTTTTGTTAAGAAAAGAACTTGACTCTTGAGTTTGAGTTCAAAGCAAGAAATCACCCACACACATACACATACACGGAAGTAAGTGTTCAAAACCCAATGACTCAAACCCAAGAAGGAAAAAAGTTTGGAATTTGAGGCAAATGTTTCATTGTTTTTCAATGCTTAACTCGAGGCAATCACCCTTCTACATTTCTTCTTCATTGTTTTGTGTTATTATCCTCCTCCAAGCTATTTTCCTCTATGGCCTTTCCTTTTCTTCAAACCATGAAGCTTCAACTCTTTTCACATGGCTTCATAGTTCAAAATCTCCACCTCCCCCTTCTTTCTCTAACTGGAATATCCTTGATACTAATCCATGCAACTGGACCTCCATAACATGTTCCTCATTATCCTTTGTAACTGAAATCAATATACAATCTATCCCTCTTGAACTTCCTATACCTTCAAATCTCTCTTCATTTCCCTTTCTAAAGAAGCTTGTTATTTCTGATGCTAATCTCACTGGAACAATCCCAGTTGACATTGGTGATTGTTCTTCTCTCACTCTTATTGACCTCAGTTTTAACAACCTTGTTGGTTCCATTCCTTCAAGTATGGGCAAGCTTCAGAAGTTAGAGAACTTGTCTTTGAACTCAATCCAGCTTACTGGGAAAATCCCTTTTGAGATAAGCAACTGCACTGAACTAAAAAGTCTTCTCCTTTTTGACAATCAACTAAGTGGGGTTCTTCCACCTGTTCTTGGAAAATTGTCAAGACTTGAAGTTCTAAGAGCTGGTGGAAATAAAGATATAGTTGGGAAGATTCCTGAGGAGCTTGGAGAATGCAGAAATTTGACAGTTTTGGGGCTTGCTGATACAAGAATATCTGGTTCTTTGCCTGCTTCTTTAGGTAGGCTTAGTAAGCTTCAAACTCTGTCAATCTATACTACTATGTTGTCTGGTGAAATTCCATCAGAGTTAGGTAACTGTTCTGAACTTGTTGACTTGTTTCTATATGAAAATAGTTTATCAGGATCTATTCCTTTTGAGCTTGGTAAGCTTAAAAAGCTGCAACAGTTGTTTCTGTGGCAGAATGGTCTTGTTGGGGGTATCCCAGACGAGATTGGTAACTGTTCAAGTTTGATAAACATTGATCTCTCTTTGAATTCTCTTTCTGGAACTATACCTTCATCTTTAGGGGGTTTATCACAACTTGAAGAGTTTATGATTAGTGATAACAATGTATCTGGTTCAATACCTTCCACTCTTTCAAATGCTAAAAATCTTCAACAGTTGCAAGTTGACACGAACCAGCTCTCAGGTTTGATTCCACCAGAGCTTGGGAAACTGTCAAATCTTCTAGTGTTTTTTGCTTGGCAGAATCAGCTTGAAGGTAGCATTCCTTCTAGTTTGGGAAACTGTAGTAAATTGCAAGCACTAGACTTGTCTAGGAATTCACTCACTGGTAGTATTCCTGCTGGACTGTTTCAGCTCCAAAACCTCACAAAAATGCTTCTGATTTCCAATGACATATCAGGTTCTATACCCTCAGAAATAGGAAGTTGCAGCTCTCTTATAAGGTTGAGACTTGGAAACAATAGGATAACTGGCAGCATTCCGAAGACAATAGGCGATCTCAAGAGCTTGAACTTTTTAGATCTCTCTGGGAACCGCCTCTCAGGGCCGGTTCCTGATGAGATAAGAAGCTGCTCACAACTGCAAATGATAGACTTCAGCAGCAACAACTTAGAAGAACCACTCCCCAATTCTCTGTCATCATTATCTTCACTTCAGGTATTGGATGCATCATTTAACAAGTTCTCAGGTCCTTTACCTGTGAGTTTAGGCCGCCTTGCTTCTCTAAGTAAGTTAATCCTAGGAAATAACTTATTTTCTGGACCAATTCCTTCATCATTGAGCCTATGTTCAAATCTCCAATTGCTTGATCTCAGTGGAAATCAGCTCACCGGAAGCATACCGGCCGAGCTTGGTCAAATTGAAGCTCTAGAAATTGCTCTCAATCTTAGTTGCAATTTACTTAGTGGAACAATTCCAGCTCAGATATCTTCCCTTAACAAACTTTCCATACTGGACCTTTCACACAATCAGTTGGAAGGAGATTTGCAGCCTCTTTCCGCGCTAGATAACATTGTATCCCTCAATGTTTCTTACAACAAGTTCACTGGCTATCTTCCAGATAACAAGCTTTTCAGGCAGTTAACAACAAAAGACCTCACTGGCAATCAAGGACTTTGCACTTCGGGTCAGGACTCATGCTTTTTAAATGATTCTGGCAAGACTAGTATCGAATTGAATGCGAATGAAGTAAAGAAGTCGCGGAGGATTAAGTTAGCCATTGGATTGTTGATAGCATTAACAGTAATAATGATAGTTATGGGAATAGCTGCGGTGATCAAAGCAAGAAAAACTATTACCGATGATGATTCAGAATTAGGAGACTCATGGCCTTGGCAATTCATACCTTTCCAGAAACTAAGCTTTTCAGTGGAACAAGTAATGAAATGTTTAGTTGATAGAAATATAATCGGTAAGGGATGTTCCGGTGTTGTTTATCGAGCTGAAATGGATAACGGTGAAGTCATTGCTGTGAAGAAATTGTGGCCTATAACAACTGATGAAGGAGAGGCATTTAAGGATGAAAAAAGTGGAGTTAGAGACTCATTCTCAGCTGAGGTGAAAGCACTCGGATCAATCCGGCATAAGAACATTGTAAGATTCTTGGGTTGTTGTTGGAACAAGAAAACGAGATTGCTTATATTTGATTATATGTCAAATGGGAATTTAAGCAGTTTACTTCATGAGAGGACAGGAAATTCTCTTGAATGGGAACTTAGATACAGAATCTTGTTAGGTGCTGCAGAAGGCATTGCATATCTACACCATGATTGTGTCCCTCCTATAGTTCACAGAGATATTAAAGCCAATAACATTCTTATTGGCCTTGAATTTGAACCTTATATTGCTGACTTTGGCTTGGCTAAGCTTGTTGATGATGGTGATTTCGGTCGCTCTTCCAATACCGTTGCTGGTTCCTATGGATACATTGCTCCAGGTTTGTCTTCCTTCCACACCAACTTCATTATATTCTTTTCTATTTTTACTCGGATCAGGCTCCTCTAAAATGAATAGAGTACAGTAAGTAGTCTCAACTATTAATGAAAAAATCAGTAGTTGATATTCCAACGCATCCATGATTTGTTATGCATGCATATTTTTATGTAATATCAACCATTTATATGATCTCTTTGGTCCTGTTTATAAGAGAAAAATGCGGTTTTAGATAAGTCTGGTCATTTTAACACATTTTTGGATAATTTGTTTTAACATCTTGAAATGACTTTGAATTTGACTCAGAATATGGCTATATGATGAAGATCACAGAGAAGAGTGATGTGTATAGCTATGGTGTAGTTTTGTTGGAAGTCTTGACAGGCAAGCAACCAATTGATCCAACAATACCAGATGGTCTACATGTTGTTGATTGGGTGAGACAGAAAAGGGGTCTTGAAGTACTTGATCCAAGCTTACTCTCTAGACCAGAATCAGTTATAGAGGAAATGATGCAGGCATTAGGCATAGCATTACTGTGTGTAAATTCATCACCTGATGAAAGGCCTACAATGAGAGACATAGCCGCAATGTTGAAGGAGATAAAGCATGAAAGGGAAGAATATGCAAAATTTGATGTTCTTTTAAAAGGGTCTCCAGCAAATAAAAGTTCTTGTGGTGTTCCTGCAACATCTTCATCAGCATCAGTTATGCAAACTTTGAATACAAAAAGTAATAACACTAGCTTCTCTGTGTCTTCACTGCTTCATTCATCTTCAAGTTCTAAGATGGGTTTTAAATGATTAATTGGATATGCAGCAGAAGCTTCTTTTTTCTTGTTACAATCATTTTTCTGTTGTTGTTCTTTATATCTATGTAAATTTTGTTATAGCTGAATTAAAATCAACAAATAGATTCAGAAACTGTAAGTGTGGCTTTTTTGGTGTGTCATTGATGTGTACTAAATTTAAATAGTTTGTACTTACCAATGTCCAAGTTCAAATTCAGATCATCTCATCATAGCAATAAAATCTAGCCAGTGTTTGTGCTTTTCAACTAGCTACTAGGCTGTGCAGCCCGACATTCTTTTCAAGCTTGGACATAGATATAAACTAAAATTATTTCATTTGATTTGATGTGCCTTTGAGCTTAGTTTATCACATACAGATTGAAATAGTTAATCCAAAATTCAGACCCAATATTTGGCTTTTGTATTTACTTTTTGCTTCCTAAGGATTAGCTGAGTCAAAGTTTAAGTGATTTCTGCTTGCCACCTCCACCATTCTCCCTTTTCAAGGAATACTATTTGCTTCTTCTTGAACATGATGATCCATGCTGCATAAAACACAAGTACAAAATTACTACAAACAATTATGTACATTAAATCTTCACTTGGACTTAAATTTGATATATGCAGATCTTGATATTTCATATTTTTTTTGTTCTAGATGGAGTGGCAAATGCCACTTAAAACTCACACACACTGAACCCGGGACATGATATCCTACCTAACAATATCAGCATTTGCCAGTTGAGCTAGTCCTTAGGGATTTTCATATGTTTTACCACATCATATTTAGGCAATACATAAAACTTACAACTATGATTTCTTAGAGCATCCAGAGTTGAAATTCAGTGATACTAACTCATAAGTCATAAGGCATGGGAATCAGTGTCAAGCATTAAATTTAAAACCAAGAAAACAAAATAAGCTTACCACACAAGCATGAACATCATCACATCCACACAAGAGTTTTCCATTTAACATATCTACAGCTTCAAATGACCCTCCCCCACCACTTCTCTGCATCAATGTTTACATCAATCATATCTAAGATCACATGCTATATATAATAATAAGCATATTAAATAGAATTTTTTTACCTTGTAATAATCAACAGCAACAAAATTAGCCCAACGATTACCGGCTACAGCATAACAAGTAGAAAGCATGTTTATGAGGTCTTCTGAATTATCTTTACATGTTGCTTGCTTGATTGGAAATGTTCTGAAGTGATTTACTAAAACCAGAGATTTGCTTCTGTCATTGAGTGCTGATGAATCTTCACGTTTTGGACACCTTCCCTCAACCATCCCATCCTTCCCATCTGCATTCATAAACTCAAAATTGATTCAAAGTTATAGAAAACACACACACATAACATCTTGGGATATGGTGTCTAAAAATGTGTACACATTGCTGAATGGAAAATAAAATTTATGGTTTTAAATTTCCATTGGAAACAGAAATTGTGCAGCACAATATAACGTTTTTTATGCCTATGCAACCATATTGTGACCTCTGTAGCACCGTCACTTCTGGTTGAAAACATGTCTAGTGTTCGACACGTGTAGTTGCAGACACTGACACCCACATTTCAGTAGTCGTATTTTTCAAATTAAAACCAATGTCTTTTTTTCCATGTCTGTGCATTGGCCGCATTTATCAACAACATATTAGTAATATCAAGAATCGTGATGTAACCACGATCATATTGCAACTGCAATCTATGAAGCACCGGCACAGACACGAACGCTGGACACGACCCAGACATGCAAACACCGGTTTTAATTTGAATAATACAAGTAATTAACTGACTGTGTCTGTATCGGAGTTCAAAACTGTACGTGTCGGATACCAGACACGTTTTCCACCAAAAGTATCGGTGCTACAGAGATCGCACTTATGGATACAAGTAACATCAAGAATTGTGACGTAACCATGATCATATTGTGAACGCAATTATGGCTGCATTTGCCGCATTTATCCAGAAATTATCAACAATATCAAGGATTGCGATGCAACCGCAATCGCAACCACAATTTAAAACTTTTGATAGAATTATTTGCATATAAATGGATAAATGATGCTCACACTGATTTTCAACCATATAGTTCCACTGATAAGCTATTCCTTCACTTTTTTCCTTGTGCATTTGAGAGCCAAAGACAATGAGCCTGTGATTTTTAGCAACCATGTCTTTAACTAAGGGCCAATCATGGCCATGTTGAGGCATGCTTGAGACAGGAAACCAATATTTCTTCAATCCAGAAGCTTTGAATAATTTGGTCAATCCATTAGGTGCTTCAACATAGTCTTCTAATATTATTGTCACAATTTCTGATGGATTTTTTGATAAGAAGGTTTCCAGTTCCTTGAAAGCATTTATAGCAGGTTCAAATGCAGTGTATTCATGACACTTTCCTTTAAATGAATGGCACAACCATATATCTCCTTTGTAGTCATAGGTATCTAACATTAGAGCTCTAACTCCATTCTGCATAAATATTGTTAATAATGTTGAGGATTAGAATTGTGTTTGTAGTCAAATTTATCAACTTCAACATTGAAAATAACCAGTATGATCTTACATATAATTGCTGAGAGATACTGTCTTCTTGATTTGTGAAGGTAACTAGAGGTACCTCATCAGGAATTGAACTTTTTCTAATTGCAAAAGAATTGTGGGTAGTCAAATATGCATATTTGTTGAATGGCAGTGAAGCATTCTGTGTGCAAATGAAATTTGTCAGTAATTAAAGATAAACAAAAGTAAAAATCATCATAGTATGAGGAATTTTTCTTATTCAGTTCAACATTTATCTTGGAAATATTTGTTAGGCTGATTAGTAGTAACTAGTAATAGTAAGCTATGCAAGATATTGATACCAGAAATCTTAAACCCTAAACCATACACCCTAAACCATATATAAAGAATTGGTTAAGATGTTGATACCAGAAGCTTGAATGGGTTTGTTGTTGATGATCTAACACATCTTGACCCTTGAAATTCTAAACGGCAAGAGCTACAAAATAGTCTTGAATTTGCACAGTCTCCATTGGATGCACACTTTTCCAACAGCTGAAAAAAATGACAAATTGTCATACCTAATTATATTGCACAAAACACAAATAAGTAGTGTGTAGATATTGAGAGCGCGAGTTCGAACCCACTATGCTCAACTTTTCTCCTCTCTATCCCCATTCCTCGACTGTTTGTAGTTGTACAAAGAAGAAAAAAGAATGTGTAGAGAGATTCCATTTTGGAACCCCCCCAAAATTATAGTTTGATAAAAAGTTATCCTGAATAGAAATTTCAGATATGGAAATTCAAATATGCTTATATATCACTTATAACATGTGTAACTCTCAAGTGGTAAGGATGTGATGGAAGGTTTTGAACACCACTCTCAATTTAATTTAAAAAAAAAAAATGAAACATGCCCACGAATTGATAAAACTCAATAGTATAATTTACTGAAAGAATAAGAGTAACACACCTTTTGGCTTCCATCAGAAAACTCAAATGCAGTAGCTACAATGCTGAGGAAGACTGAAAGAATAACCAAAAGTACAGCCATGGAAAAGAACTGAAAATCTTCTGAGGACGAAGATATACATAAAAAGGTACCAAATGATATGGCATGCATTTAAGACACAATCAAATAATAAAATAATTTCCAATAAAAATAGTCTATTTTTTAACTTATTTGTTTAATGCATTTGTTAATTAGTAAGAACTTTTGTAAAAACATATCTAGCAATAGATTCATAAATCATTATCATGCAGTGATAGATTATGCAGATTCAGGGTAGATGGAGAATCAACGACCCTGGACTGGACCTGCCCCTTAAGGTGCAAGCGTTTTGATTTCAATAAAACGGTTTTAGAACACAAAATTAAACTTTAATGTCAAATGAAGCGTTACTCCAATCGACCATTAGAATTTTAGCCAACTAGAGTGTAACCCGTGCGAACCACGGGGAGCAAATTCAGTTTAATATATGAAATTAAATTAAATTTTTGGAAAAAATAAATATATTGAATTATTGAAAATAATATTAATTATATGTAAATTGGTAAAATATGATACGAAATAGCGATGCACAAGAAAATGTGTTTTTAGTATTATTAAAAATTAAAAATATGAAACATGTAACATAAATATTAAGCCATACACATGTGTAAATCTATAATATAATTTGTATATCTTATTTGTTATAAAAATAGATCAGTTAAATATAATTTATTTAATAATTGATAATGATCCTGTAAAAAACTTAGAAAAGAGATATGATGGATGGTTATGTTTGTAACATTAAGTTGTTAACATTAGCATTAGTAACATGATGTAACTAATAATTCATGTTATCTTTTGGATTTATTATAAGTAAACATGTCAACAGAACCTGAATCAATAGATACTCATTAAACAGTGGCCCAATTTTGATGGGAAATTTCACTTTGACCAGGGGTCGAATTTGGGATGTCGATAACCGCCCCGAACCCGCCCAACTAAACATTAATTGTAAACATATTTATTAATAATACTCAATATTGTAAATCATTTTAAAAAATTCATCAGTTTTATTAACTTTTGCTAATATTTCATGTCAATGTTTAATTTCCTTAAAATGTATATTTAATCTATCATTTGAAAAGTTGTATGTTTCAAGGAGATATAAATAGATATTCATGTAAATATTCGTTCATAGCATATATTAGCAGAAAAAGTATACAATATAAAAAATATTTAACTAAATTATGTCTGACCAACAATATGAGTTCACCTATAATTGACTTGTAGGGTGTGTTTGGATTAGGAGAGAAAGAGGGAAGAGAGAAAGAGGGGAGAAATAGAGTAGATTAGGTTGTTTGGTTTAAGGGAAAGAGAAGAGAAGTATGGAAGAGTGAGTTGTGTCTCTTGGTTTTGAAAGGACAAAAACATCCCTATGTGTTTGATTTAATTTTTTAATTTAATTAACTTAATAGTTATTTAATTGTTTAATTAAATTAGCTAAATATTTATTTTAATTAGCTAAATAATATTTTAATCATTTTACTTAATTTGTTACATACTTATTATAGCTATTTAATATAAATTTATAAAGTGTCCCAACCTATAAATTATAATAATTGTTATTCATTTAGTTGAGGGCAAAATAGTAAAAGTCAAATTTAAGAGCCCATTTCTCTCCACTTTCTCTCAACTTGTGGAGAGATTACAAAAACCACTAAACTAATCTTTCCTCCGTCTCTCTTTCCTATTTCTCTCCTTACTCTCTCCCCTTACTCTCACTTCCCTCTTTCACCTCAAACAAACACACCCGTAGGTAAACTTCTTAAAAACAAAATTATATCACCCATTTTTGGAGCTTTTATTGTCCTGGCCTTCTATTGATTGTGTATTAGTTTTCTTATAAGTATTCTGATTTCCCTTTTGTTCCTTCTCATCACAATTCATGGAATTTTTCGCACATACAGCGAAAAGGAAGGCTAGTAAGTGGAGTATCTATAAAATTTCATCAGTGGGGGGAAATAGAATAATTTATCGAAAATATGTCACAAATTAAAGAAAAATATTAAATGTTTTCAAAAAATACACAATCACATACATCATGAAAAAACTCCACAAAAGATATCCAACCTTCAACTAATTACACTTGTTATCTATGCATTTTCATATTCAAAAAATATTGTATGATATTTTCATTGTTAGTACTATCAAAAACATCTCTTTTAATATATGTATCAAGATAATTATTCAACTATTGGTCTCCTATGATTGCGCAGTTCATCCTTTATGAAACTCATTGTTGAGAAACATCTTTCAAGCATTGTAGTTGCTAGAAGCAAAACCTATTTTTTACTTGAAATTGTGAACTAAAATAAGTTAGACTGGTGTTTTCGGGTAATTAGATATTAATGGGGGTAAAACCAATTTTCTAGTGGAGGAAAATAATAAAATTATTTACCCATCTAAAAATTGAATAGAACAATACTTAAATTTTTAAAATAAATTTGCTTTTGGTGGAGTTTAAATAACATCTGATACCGGTTCTTTGTTATCTTGCTATTAAAGCTAATTTCAATCGCAAAGAATTTTTAAATCCGAACATCATAGTTTCATAACAAAAAGCCAATCAAGGCTGGTAGGAACACAACAAAGAAAGTTAGTAACATTCACGTAGAAATAAGCCAAAAAAGTGAATTAGACTTGAAATTACGCATACTTGCAAATTTTAGATCTATATAAGCTACAAATTTTGTGCCTCCTTAATCTTAATTAAGGATCAGTCAACTCAAGACTGGGTTTATTGAGCAATTTGGTTCTACAATGGATAGAAAATCAAAAATTTATGTTCATATATTCTCCATAGTCTCGTCCTAAAACAGTACATAGAAAGTAAAAAGGAAAGAAAGAGTTACAAAATATAATGGCAAAAGAGCTGAAGTCCTCAACAATACATTTCAATGACTGTAAAAAATTGGTATACGATACCAGCAGATTGCTATGTACATATTCAAATGGACAGCCCTATATAATTAAAACGCAAGGTGAAATATCTTCTCAGCAAATCTTTACATAAGCACACCCATAGGAAATACAATTAATCCATCTCAATTTAAGCTGAAACTTATATCAGAGAGTGAATGAAATAACAATATCTTAAACCTACTTCAACCATATGAAATGTCCAAATGTTATCTTGCTATTCAGCAACCCCAGAAGAGATTAGTAGAGTGGTTAGCTCCTTTATTGTTTTCTCCTTCTCTTCATAGTCTCTCTTAAGATTATAAACATCATCTTGTTCTACAGCAAGGGTATTTAACTATGGATAACACAAAGCATAGCAAAGGTTCCAAAAAGAACAAAAAAATAGAGTTACTATTTGTATTTACCTGTCTTGAAAGCAACTTCATATAGATTTTTGGTGCAATTCAAAATTCGATTTACTCCTTAAGGTTTTCAAAGCACCATGTTTGGACTTTTGCACTCCAGAACAAACACGTCGAAACTTCACAAACAATACCCGAAATCAAAACCAAAAATTAAGTAGAAGATAAGAATTTTTGTCTCTTCAAAAACCTCCATTGAAGCATGAAACAATGATCCTTATATGGTTGTACTCCTCTATCATCTTGCGGTTTTGGCACTCTTTCAACAAAAGTAATAAAAAGTAGTATTAAAAATCAAAACGTTATGCAAAAAATGTAACGTAGGTAAAAATGAAGGTCATTCAAGTAGCAAATTGTAACTCTAAAAAATTTGACCTATTCGGTTATAAAATTAATGAATATCATTATATAAAAATAAATATAAACTTTCAGTCAATAAAATTAATATAAACTTGAATCAACTAATATGTAACTTACACACACTTGAATGCTAATTAATCTACAATAGTAACGTATTTTTTTACGCGCTTATTTTTTTTTATGATAATATACTTAATGAGATTATTCTCAATTGTTTAGTATATAGGTATAGATTTTGAGTAATGAAAATTGAAAATTGAAATGTTTTTTATTTGAATTAAGAATTAATGGTGAATATTATTGTGCAATCATTGTGAGTAGTAACCGATAAGGATTAGGGAACAATTTTATTAATGATAATTAAAGAAATTGTTATATTTGAGAATTAAATTTAAAATCATACGTTACTGTTTGAAAATTTATAAGGTCACTGAAATTCATTTATTTTTAATTATCCTTTGTATAGTTTTTTCATTAGATGTATTTTTAATTTATTTTTTAGTATGAAAGGATGCCAATTAGGATTTGCATTAAATAAATTTTGGTGAAATTCACCTATGATTGACATCTAAGATAAAAAGCCCATAGAGACATTTTACTTTGTATGTTTATAGATATTTTAATAATCCAACCTGCTATTGAACTGGTAAAAGAACTACTTTAATGGTTCAACTAGTAAAAGAAATTGCGTATGAGCTTATAGCGGATAAGCTAGCAGATTGAATTTAAAGTGTTTGGTAAAATTAGCGATTTATAAATATACAATGACATAAATGGATATTTGCAATTAATGCTTGAAAAGGAGATAGAATATTTAATTAATAGAGGATAAATGAGGAATTTAATTAAAGGAACAAGAGTAAAAATGGGAGAAAAGATGAAACACTATAAGCTATAAGCTCAAACGCTACTTCAAGTAGCGTTTCAAAAAATGTTATAAGCTAGTGAAAAAAGGCTATAAGCTAGTTGTGTCAAACACTTACAAGTAGCTTATCCGCTATAAGCTAGCGGATTTGGTTTGCCAAACAGAGCCTTAATAAAAGACTAATCTCTAATTGTAAGACTAATATCTGTTCATACTTAAGATCAGATTTCGCACTGGCCAACACCGAATTTGTCCACTGGAGAAATCGAACCTGAGAGCACCAGGTCGACCCCCTCGTGCCCTAGGGTAGATTATATATTATATTAAGTGATAAATTTATGATATAATTAAATTATAAATTAAGATAAAATCATTATTTTGTATTTTCATATGATTAAATATTAATAAAACGATATTGTCAAAAAAAATATATTAATCAAAAAGATAAATAACAAAAATAACTATACATACGTAATTTTATAACTTGACATTCACATTTGACTAGAAAATATATTTTTTGAGTTTAAAATTAGAAATTTCAATTTTTTAAAAGACCTATTCGAACCCGGTTCTGAAGCGGGCTTTTTTTAGATGACCTTGCTCGGATACTTGTCCGATTCTCTAAACCATGATTTTAGCACATAAAAAGTTAAATATTATGGTAACGTTTGACACATGAACTGAAGCAACACTGAAAGAGTTGATTTTTTAACACCCTTCAAAAATCTAATACTTCTCATTCTTTCTATCTCTCTTTGTTAGAGTGCGCAATAATATTCTTCCTTAATTCGAGAGAATGAATAAACTCTACAGACATTAGAAGGAAGATAGAAAATAGACTCCATTCATTTCTTGCATACCAATAACGAGGACATACAATGCATTTATGGGACATGTGCATGCATGCACATTTTTTTTTTATAACAAAAGAAAGGGATATGGAGCCTCATTAAAACCTTCTTTTCTGATGCAAAACCCTCCTTAGAGAAAAAGCACCAGGAAGGAAAGAGTACTCCCCCTAAATTTTAATGATAAAAAAGAGAAAATGTACAGAAAGCATGGGGGGACTAGACCAAAACCTATGAGCATAAACGTCCTTATAACTGAAAAATAATAAAAGCAAACGTTCAAAGGTGTGCAAAAGCATCACTATAACAACTCTCATCCCAACTAGGTCGGCACCAGAGTCGCTAATAATCATCTGCAGCACACCACAAATAGGAGGCAAAAGCCGAACCCAGCCCATCGAGGGACAATGAGACTAACAAAACCTGTAGTTAGGCAAGTCTAACCTATTTCTAAAAAAGTCCTCCGCAATGAAGCTCGGGATGAGATTCCACCAGGTAAAGCCACTTGAATTAGTTCCATGACCTGCAAGCTTATCAGCACAAGCATTACCTTCTCTGTAAATGTGGGTGCAAATGAAATTCATCTGCCTTTTCAAGTATAAACAGTTGTTCCATCTGTTGCGGAGTTTCCAAGGAACAACAACACAGTTCTTAAAGGCTGAAACAACTAATTGAGAATCACATTCTAACCACAAAGACATCCAACCTTTATCAAACGCAATCTCAATAGCCAACATAGCTCCAATAAGCTCAGCATGAAGGGCATAACGGTTTCCTATAGGAGCAGAAAAACACCCAAGGACAGCAGCACTCTTGTCTCTAAAAATACCACCACAAGCAGCTGGACCAGGACTCCCTTTAGCAGCACCATCTGTATTGCACTTAATCATGTAAGGAGAAGGTGGGGTCCAAATTACCTCTTTGATGGTTGAAGAATTTCTGTAATTACCATTGACATTGAAAGCTTTGATAATCATAAATTCAGCAACAGAGGAAGTCATTGTAGATTTAGAGGCATTGCCTGCTAAGGTCACATTAGAAATAGTTAAATTGATGGCAGTATGTAAGGGGTTCACATTATTTTCGAATCTAGCCTGGTTCCTGCAATACCAAATTACCCAAAGAATATTTACAATAGCAGCAGAGACGATGTCATTCAATTAAGGACTCCAACCGTGGGAAGTCAATGATAAAATGCTCTGGAAGGAAGCAGTGTCAATGTTGAGGCTTAGGATGACTTCGAGCCAGTTCCAAGTGTGTTTTGCAAATGGGCAGACTAGGAAAAGGTGGTGAGAAGTCTCCGAATCACTACTACAATTGCTGCAAACAGAAACCACAGTGCAATCTCGATTCCAAAGTTGGTCATCCATTGGCATCTTATTATGAATAACCCTCCAAAGGATAAATGATTTTGATGGCGGAATAAAATTCTTCCAAACTGTCTTCGTCTAGGGAGCAACCTGCCCAGCGGGAGCGTAAAAAAGAAATGAATCCCTGAAAGTCAGATCTCCTGAATTAGAGCAATCCCACATCAATTGATCAACCACCGGGATATTTGGGATAACAATTTTCTGAATGTCAAGGTAAATTTGGTGGAAGTGATTAATGAAATCGGTAGGGATAGACCATATGCCGTTTACTATAAAATCGCTAACAGTAGCTTTGAGGTTCTTGTGTACATTAGGAGGTATACCAATGATATCCACAATAGGCCTAGAGAGCCAAGAGTCCGTCCAAAAATTAATGCTAACACCATTGCCAAGCTTCCAAGTTGAGTGCTCGAGAATCACAGAAATACAAGACTTAAATCCAAGACAAATAGAAGAAGAGACGTGATAGTTCACCGGCTTATTATTTTTATAGACCCTGGCTTTCAAGAGTAGAGCCCATTGTAAGTTGGTAGAGATGAAATTCCAGCCCAGTTTTAACATACTAGCTCTATTAATTATTTTGATGGATCTAAGACCCAAACCACCTTCTTGAAAGGGTTTGCACACCTTATGTCAAGCAACAGTAACAATTTTTCTAGTAGTAACATCGCCCGACCACACAAAATTTCTAATCCATGTATCAACAGTATTAAGGAGATTAGCAGGCCATGCATAAATGCGGAAGCTATAGACCAACTGTTAGCCTGTAATTTCGACAGGCTAAATTAAATGCAGTCAACGAGGTTTGATTTATTTTTAAAGTTTGACCTTGTATTTCAAGAGACAAGTATCAATTTCGACACTAAAATGAATTAAGCTATCAAGTTACATCAAGTAGATTTCGACTTCAGATTTGGCTAAGTCGAAGAAGCTGAAGACAGATATTTCGACAAGAAGGAGTTGGAGGCTGATGTTGAAGTAGGATCAAGTAACCGTTACCAAGAGCACGTAGCAGTTACATTTTCTAAACTTTGTACAGTTATTTTCTATTTGTATAAATAGTAGTTTCTCATAGGAAAAACGGGTCACAATCTCTCATACCAAGTTCCCACGCTCAAAGTACCGACACGCACTGAGAAACGAGTACAAGGAACGCATGTATGATCTTGTGCACCACCCCTTTAAATTAATGCAATTTTAATTTTCCTTTGCTTTACGTTTCATGCAAATTTTCTCTTTGTTTTATCCTCCCTCATTTGGAGTAATTCGACGGTTTCGCAGAGAAATCGACGGTTATCTTCTTCTTTTTACTTTTAAACGCGCAATTCTGGAAAAACTTTAAACACAAACGGTCTTAGGATTTACTAGTTGATCCTGCAAGCAGAAGCAATTTCAAACTAGCGGTGTTTACCAAAATCCAAGGTAACCAAATTGGCACGCCCAGTGGGACGTTTGTGCTAATTTTAAAAGTTTTTCGTTAAATTCTTAAACTTTGTGTTTGTCTGTACATGCAATTAAGGAGTGGTAAACATCTTCCAGAGATGGCACACTCTAGTACAAGTAATGCTTCTGCATCAAATGCACAAAGTACACAAGAACAAGCGTCAGTTAGTGACGTTAACGCTGCAAAGGTCGCAGGCATAACCG
Organism: Astragalus glycyphyllos; assembly: GCA_963573325.1. Taxonomy (NCBI): domain Eukaryota; kingdom Viridiplantae; phylum Streptophyta; class Magnoliopsida; order Fabales; family Fabaceae; genus Astragalus; species Astragalus glycyphyllos. Next base: position 9,689,630 of record OY754314.1, on the reverse strand, counting down.
TCGCTATGCCTTCTTCGACAACAATGGGAGTAACCGCTATAACTTCTCCCATAATTACTCCTGTGTCAATGATGACCACTGCAGCATTAACAAATGTTAATACAATGGCTTCTGTGCCATCAATTGTAGGACCAACGAGTCCTTTGATGGCAAATCCAATGATTGGAAATATGCCATTTACTATGAGTGGAAGGGCTTTACCGTATGTCATGCCAACAGCATTGATGGCAGGCCTTCAGACAAATTCGTCTACATTTGCAGAAAATGCAAGTACAGGGTAATCTCCTATTCATAGTTCGACGGAGGGCATCCATAGTCGAAATGCCCAAACTAATTTGACTACAACATCTTTGTTGGCATTAAGACAACAAATGGATGATAACAATCATGATATGGTCAATATGTTAACACAACAAATTGGTACTGTGTTTAATCCTTTGATACAAAACACTAATAACAGTTACCAAATGTTGGCAACACAAATGGGAAGAATTGCTGATTTCTTTGGTACTCCACCCATACATCACCAGCAAATTCCCCAAATTCAGAATGTCAGGCCTGTCGAAGTACCTGTTGAAAGACCTAACATTCCAATACCTATGAATCAGGGAAACCAAGGACAACAACAAATTGTCGAAGAACCTATGAGGATAGAGGCAATCCCTGAAATTGTGTTGGTGAATAGAAACCAAAATGCTGACGAAGTGGTCAGACAAGTGCAACAAAACAATTTTGGAGCACAAAACAATCTGGCTAATATGGTCGAAACTATTTTATCCCAGAATGGCCTTAACTTTGGTTTACATAGGCCTAATTTTGTGTCGCCCTTGTCAGAATACACCTTACAAACAGAGCTGCCTAGGGGATGGAAAATTCCCAAGTTCACAAAGTTCGCTGGAGAAACCAGTGAATCTACCGTCGAACACGTGGCTCGTTATTTGACTGAGGCTGGCGATCTAGCACACAATGAGAATTTAAAGATGAAATACTTTCCAAATTCTCTAACTAAGAATGTCTTCACATGGTTCACTACACTGCCTCCAAATTCAATTTTTAATTGGAATCAATTAGAAAAGGCCTTCCATGAGCAGTTCTATATGGGCCAATGCAAAATTAGTCTTAAAGAACTAGCTAGCGTTCGACGCAAGGGGGCAGAATCTGTTGATGATTATCTCAATAGATTTAGACTACTCAAAGCAAGGTGTTTTACCCAAGTGCCTGAGCATGAGTTAGTCGAAATGGCTGCTGGTGGTCTAGATTATACTATAAGAAAGAAACTAGACACACTACATTTAAGAGATATGGCACAATTGGCTGATAGAGTTCGACAAGTCGAAAGACTCAAAGCCGAAAAAGCCAAAACTGGTAGATTCCAAAGTAAAAAAGAAAAGGTTGCTTATGTCGAAGCTAATGACAGTGACCAAGAATACGATATATCTTATGAAGATGTTGAAGAAGAGGTCAACATTGCAGAACTAAAACCAGGACCTCCTTATACTTGCAAATTTTTAAAACCTTCTAATGGAAAAAATCTTGTGGAACCTAAGAATGATAAATTTGTCGCAAAAACTTACACTTATGATGTATCTAAATGTGACGAAATATTTGATCTGCTTGTGGCTGATGGTCAAATCTTAATGCCTAAAGGCCTAAAGATTCCACCATTAGAACAACGATAGAAAAGAGGCTTTTGTAAGTTTCATGGTTTCTTAGGTCTTAACACTTCCCGTTGTGTCATTTTCAGGGATTTGGTTCAAAATGCTATCAACGAAGGAAGGCTGAAATTTGGTGACAAATCTAAGCCACCAATGAAGATTGATACTGATCCCTTGCCAACAGCTGATGCATTGCTGGTTGAAGTTGATCTCAATGTGGTTGAGGTCACAGAGGTTATTGCAAAAAATGCCAAAATAGAAGAAGCTGTCGACAAGGTAGGTGTCGAAATGGTTACTGAAGACCAATATGCTGAGAAGATGAAGGTAGTGTATCCAAGGGCTGAAGAGGAATTGATTGACTTCCTCAATCGCTGCAAGATCAATAACACTGAAGTTATGCTTTGCCCAAGGTGCAGTGCTGTCTTCGACAAAGAGGCTGCTAAGAGTTTTGAAGGATTTAAGCCTCAACTGAAACGCAAAGGAAAATGGGTTGACAAAAGACCAAAGTTTAGTTACAATAATAGAGGTATCCAATACAACGATACTTCGACTAAGAATCTTCAGAAGGGACACATTAAAACTTATGTTCCTCCAGCAAGATCTCCTGTCGAAAAATGGGTACATTCCGGTGGAAAAAGTACTGGTTATTACCCAGTATATTATGCTGGAAAGTATGACGAAAAGAAACAGGATATGAAAAAGATGGTTAAATGGAGCACAAGTGCTACTAACCAAAATAAGGCAACTGAATCTAACAAGTATGCCTATAACAATAATTACAAAGGGAAGAACCCTATGACGAGAACTCAATGGCGTAGATATCAACGCCAGAAAAAGGTTGCTGTTGTAGGCAAGGTGGAAAATTCCAACAAAGAGAAAGGTAAACAAATACCTTCAAAATCTCTTGAAATGGCTAGAAAGCCAGCAACTGAAAGGATATTGCCACCTCTCTCAGTGATTAAAGAAGGTCTCAATCTAGACGAAGAAATGGGATCTGATTTCGCAAACTCAGGGTCAGAATTCGACGTCCTGTGCGGTGTTGTCTCGATCCTACCAATTGAGTATGACGTGGTTTCTGAGGTGAATGACGCTGAAGAGGATTTCGACGAAGAAACCACTTACAAACCCATTTGTTACTATGTCTTAAAAAATGGATGTGTGGAAGAGCAACACGCTGTCTTTGAGAGACCTGATTGTGGGATGAGGAATCATCTCAAACCTTTGTATATCCAAGCAAAGGTGAACAATGTTGGGGTAAGCAAGATCTTGGTTGATGGTGGTGCTGCTGTGAACCTGATGCCACAACATATGCTAAAGAGGATTGGGAAGTGTGAAACGGATCTGAAAACACACAACGTAATCCTTACCAACTATGAAGGTAAAAGTGGCCACTCTCTTGGAGCCATTGAAGTTGACCTTTCTATTGGAAGCATTAGAAGGCCAACTATGTTTATGGTGATTTCAACCAAGACAAATTATAATATGCTATTGGGAAGGGAATGAATCCATGCTGTGGGGGAAATTCCTTCGACAGTTCACCAGAGGCTCATTATTTGGAGAGAAGATGGCCTAGTTGAAAACATTGAGGGTGATCAAAGCTATTTCAAGGCTGAAGTGAATACTATCACCAAGAAAACCTTCGACAAGAAACTGGTGAGCATTGCGCCATGCATTTCCTCTGAACATGGTTATGAAAGCAGAGATAATGTGAGGATCTCAGTGATTCTTGATCCCAACTATGGATTTATTTGGGATAGAGAGGTCATTGACGAAGACAACTACCCACAAGGCTATGTCAAGCCTACAGGGTGGGAAGGACCATAAATAGTTATTTATGGATAAACCCACTGTATGGGATAGGATTACGGCATATGTGGCCGAAAATAAGCAAAAAGCGGTTTTAGAAGCTGACTTACAACAACAATTAGTTGATGAAGCCGCTGAAGATAAAAATAAAGACAACATTGTCAAAAACCAGAGGCTTGATTGCGTCTATGATGACGAGCCTTTAGGTTTTGAAAAAGATCCAATGGGTTCAAACAAAAAGATCCAAGCACAAGATCCCTTAGATGAAATTGATTTGGGAGATGGCTCAATAAAAAGGCCAACATACATCAGTGTTAAGATTGATCACGAGTTGAAGGCGCAGATTGTTGAATTGCTAAAGGAATACAAAGATTGCTTTGCTTGGGATTACAATGAGATGTCAGGGCTGAAAAGAGAGGTGGTTGAGTTGAAATTACCTATTCGATCAGAGAAAAGCCTGTAAAGCAAACACCAAGAAGATTTACACCAGAAATCATGTCGAAGATTAAAGCGGAAATCGAAAGGCTATTGAAAAGCAAGTTCATCAGAACTGCCAGGTATGTCGAATGGCTTGCTAATATAGTGCCTGTAATTAAGAAAAATGGTACGCTTAGAATTTGCATAGATTTTAGAGATCTAAATAATGCTACTCCCAAAGATCAATACCCAATGCCTGTGGCAGAAATGTTGGTTGATTCAGCGGCTGGTTATGAATATTTAAGCATGCTTGATGGATACTCTGGTTATAACTGTCATACCCTAATTTTGTCCGCCTAGGTCAAAACCCTAATTCTCAACAAAAAAATAAATAAATTGAGAAGTGTGGTTTTATTTTGAAGAGTGAAGAGCATTGTGCATGCATTTTTGGGTTTTTAAAAGTCATTCTAGGGCTTTTAAATTCATTGTTAGAGTGGAAATGCATTTGTTGTAAAAAAAACAATGTTTTTAGGGCAAAAGGGTATTTTGGTCATTTCCAAAATTAAGCAATTTCTCACCAAAAATCATTGTTCAATCTCAGAGGAATTTATTTGGATCTAGATGATTTGGGTTATGAATTTTTGTGCGCATGCATGCATGATTTTTGGCATAAAATTCAATTTTTAAGCAAAAGGGCAAAATGGGAATTTCCATCAAGGTGAGGTCTCAAATCAATTTTGGGAAGGGTGATATCATGGAATTTTGGGCCCAATCATTGATTCCTAGGATATGGCCCAAAGTGGCATGATTTTTATGGAATTATCTAGAAAAGAATAATCAAAAATGGTGAAAATAAGGAAGTGTCCCCAATAAGACAAAATGTACTATTTTTCTTGACAAGCTTGCAAAACTTGGGCACCAAGGCCTCTTTGCTCCAAATTTTCCAGCTCATTTTCACCTCATTTTGTGTTTCCTCATGCCCTTGATCCATGTGAGTTGTATTCCTAGCCATTGATTAAAATTCTAGATCAAATCCTAGGCTACAACTTTGTGTAGAATGACCTAGGTGCCCTCAACAATTTTTGTACAACAAAAACTCATAATTTTTGTGTATGACCAGCTATTCCTCACTCATTTGTGTTTTCTCCTTGTCCCTAATCCATGTGCATTGCAATCTTGGCCTTTGATTCAAATTCTAGCTCAAATCTCAATGGTTTGCAAAAGCACAATGTCCTAAATACCCTTAAACCTAGTTGCTCTCTATATATACCTTAGAAACCTCACCTCAAAAAGAACTTTTGGCCTCATTTCCATTCACAAAACCCTAGCACACAAACCTCTCCTCTCCTCTCCTCCCTTGGCCGAATTTCCTCTCCATTCCCTCCTCCATTTTTCTTCATTTCACTTCCATTTTCTCACCTCATTTCCATTCCTACTTCATACATCTTCCTTCTCTCCTAATTTGATTCAAACTTGCATCATCAAAGGGCATTTTTAAGCAAGCATTTCGTGGGTTTCATTGAAGTTTGGTGAAGATTCAAGTTGATTTGTGGTCTTGTTCTTCATATTAGTCATTCCTTAGCTTGGATTTGAGGTAAACTTCTTAAAACCTAGCATCATCTTCAACTTTTTTGCATCAAAATGTAGATATCATGTTTCTAATTTTGCATCCTACCATATTCATGCATTTTAGTGTTGTTATATTGTTGATTTGTTGATAGTTGTTGGTGAGAGGTGTCTCAAACATTTTGACAAGCACTTAGGGAGGCTTGGGTGTTTGAGATGCTTCTCACCCTTGAATAAATTGTGATTTATGCTTGTTTTCACTATAATTTTGCATTTTGTTGAATAAAATGATGTGATGCTTCGCAAATCATGATTAGAATTAGGGTTTGTTAATTTTCTTGTGAAATGGGTTTGCAATATTGGGTAGAATGATTTCTCAAGTTGTTTTGGTTTGGTTGTTATGTACTTTGCTTGCAAAATTACTCTATGTTGATGATTGGCAAGAGGACTCACACTTGTGCCTTTGAGCACTTAACTTTAAGTGTTGAGGATTGCCTAAGATGATTCAACACAACCTTGTGCTTTGATTGTAAACTTTGGTTTGGTTGTTATGTACTTGCTTGCAAAATTACTCTATGTTGATGATTGGCAAGAGGACTCACACTTGTGCCTTTGAGCACTTAACTTTAAGTGTTGAGGATTGCCTAAGATGATTCAACACAACCTTGTGCTTTGATTGTAAACTTTGGTTTGCTTGTTAGTAACTTGTTTGCAAAATTATTCTATGTTGATGATTGGCAAGAGGACTCTCACTTGTGCCTTAGGCACTTCATTTTAAGTGATGAGGATTGCCTAAGATGATTCAATTTTCTTTGTGCAATTCTTGCTTGAAAATGCAAATGCTAGTTTCTAACTTGATTAATCAATTTTGGTTATAAAAATGACTTGTTAATGCCCTCTTTTGGTCACTTTTGGTCTTGCAAATGTGATGTTCTTTCTAGGTCAATGTTATGCTTTAATGTTGATGATTTGGTAAAAGGACTAGACACTTATGCACTTGTGCATTGTCTCAAGTGTCAAGGATTACCAAAAGGGATTCAACCTTGTGCTTTATCTTGTGTTGACACTTAATTGAATTAAACCTTTGCATTATCTATTTGTGTGCCTATTCTTGCAATCTATTTGGTTAATGTTGATCTTACATATGCATGCCATTAGATGTTGATGACTAAGTGTCATTCTTGCGCTCAAATGTTGTAATCGGTAATGTTTATGCTTATGCTTGCATTGTTGATTGTTTTGCTTGCAATTTGATAAATGTTGCGCTTTGGTTCTTGACTTGGAAATTGATTGAATGTTCTACTTTCTTTTCCTTTTGGATGCCACGCCATCCCAACAAATCTTTTGTGACCAATGTCACCCTCAAACTCCCTTCTCCTTTCCTCAAATCAATCATTTTCTAAAGCTTTTCCAAACTCAATCTTTTCTCAAATTGTTTTCATAAGACAATCAAATTCTTTCTAAGATCAACAATAAACCTTTTTGAAAACTCATAAGGAGGCAAGTCGGACGTACGGCCGGTGTTGTCTAGCGTCCTAAGATCGGAGCTGTACAGCTCAAACATCTTGGGATACTTATGAGAATCAAAACAAGTAATTAACAACTAGAACCCTATTTCAAAAATGAGTAAGGAATCGAGTCGGATATACATCCGGTATTGGTTAGCGTCTTAGGGTTAGCGAGCTGTACAGTTCGTGCAGGCCTAAGATACTTGCTCAAATAAAAGCAACTAACCTCGCAACAAATCTTTTTCTTCCTTAATAAAAAAAAACATTTTCAATAAGTAGGGGGCACGTCGTCTGTACAGGCGGGGTTGTCTTTGTTCTAGGTCTAGTGGACTGTACAGTCTAGGACCGAAAACCCCTACAATAACAAACACCAACGCAAAGTTTCTCAACTCAGGAGAACTACGTAAGCTTTGAATTCTCCATCGCACCGGGAGATACGTAGGAGCGGGTCACATCCCGTCAAGCACACTTTTAAAAAATAATAAAAAGATTCTTCTTTTCTCCCGTTTGCAAAAACCTTTTCTCAAATAAAAAAGAAGTAGAACGAATTGTTTCAAATCAACTCTGTCAAAACCGCACATCAAGTTAAAGGTTCCCTTTCGGTAGAAAGGAGGTGTGGGGTGCTAATACCTTCCCCACACCTAACCGACCCCCGAACCTACATCTCTAGTTCTCAAAGGACCACCCGCCTTAAAAAGGACCCTTTTTCAATGTTTTGGTCCTTAAATAAAAAATGTTGATGGCGGCTTCACAAATTTTCACGTTGTACGATGAAAGGTCCAAACCGGATTTTTCGGGGTGCAACAGCTGGCGACTTCACTGGGGACTTTCTTTTTTTAAAAAACGAGGGTCAGGCCTAATTAACTTGATGCGCGGTTTAATTGTTTGATTTGAATGTGATTGTTCTATTTCTCTCTTTTCTTCTCCTTCTTTTTCTTCTCTCTTTCTGATGTTTGAATGTTCACTTGCATTCTCGTGTTGTTATGTTTTATTCATGTGCATTTGACTCTTCTTCTTCTATGTTCGCTTCTTGTTCCTTATTCTCCTTTCATCTTCTTTTGTTTATATGCTTAATATGATCATGCATTTCTCCAATCCCCATGTCCTCTTCTTCTTTGCTCCCTTTCTTCAAGGTAAGCCCATGCATCATTCCCCCAATTCTACTATGATCCCTTCTTCTAGGCTCCCTTTCTTCAAGGTAAGTTCATGCATTCCCCCGATTCTATTATGACCCCTCTTCTTGGCTCCCTTTCTTGAGGTAAGCAGTGCATATGATTGTTGTTGGAACCCTAGGTTAGTTTACTTGTTTGTATTGAAATGATATATGCTTGCAAAACCCTAGGGTAGACGACTCTTTGTATGGACTGTTTCTGGATTTTCTTTGCAGGTGGGGGGGTATGTATGTCGTTGTGCTCCTACACACACGTTGCACTCTTTTTACCTTTATTTCTTTTGGTGAGACAGCCCTATACCCGGGCTAGAGCATATCTTAGGCTAGAACGAAGTCATTAGTGGCTGCTCACTGGACGTACGTCTTGTTGAGTGGTTGCGAAGACTTCACCTAGAGTTTGGCTTTGTTTGATGATACCATCACTTGGACGTACGGCCCTGTGATCGGTGGTCTCAGATGAGGTCGTTGGCTCTAGGAACCTTATTTAGGGTCCTTCTTTTAGTGCTATCCTTGAAGTGTGTACCCGTAGAAATAGCCATAGACCCTGTCGCTAAGAAACCTTGTAGGACACAAAGGAGCTGCATACCCCTGCATCTGAATAAAGATTTTTGCAAATAAACCGAAAATTTTCAAAAAAAATGTATGTGAATTTCTAGCTTTTGAAAAACTGTCGTGTTGAAAATATTATTATTTTTTCTCATCATGCATTCATTCATACATTTTGCATGCATTCTCACCAGTGCCGGGGAAATTGTAGATACCAAAAAAAGGGGAGAAAGAAAAATGGATCAGAATGTGAAAAGAACCCTCAAGTGGAATTTCAAACAACAGGACGTCCAGAGCTTGGTTAGGTTCGGTAATCAGCTTCCCCCACGGCGAAAAGAGGCTTATCAGGGTACATATGGTAATCTCCTCGATTTGCTAGAGGTGAATGTTCAAACTGAGGCCCTCACTGCTTTGACCCAGTTCTTTGATCCCGAATACCGTTGCTTCACTTTCCAAGATTATCAGCTGGTCCCCACTTTAGAAGAATTTGAGAAGATCTTAGGCTTTCCTGCTGCGAACTGCAAGCCGTATTCTTATGTGGAGAGGTATTCATTAGCAGAGGCTTTGGCTGGCATTCTTCAGATTAAAGAGGAATTTTTGATTAAAAATGTGGAAGTCAAGGGTCAAAGGCAAGGTTTGTCAAGAAAATTCTTAGAAGTAGAAGCTGAAGCCCTACTTGCCAAGAAGGAGTGGAAGGTTTTCTCTGATGTGCTTGCCCTCCTTGTCTATGGAATTGTCTTGTTCCCTTATGTTGAGAATTTTGTTGATGCTGCAGCTATTGATGTGTTCCTTGCATTCAAAAAGCGGGAACAAAACCCCACCTCTGTTATTTTAGCTGATTTGTACTATTCTCTTGTTGATCGCCACTCTAAGGGAGGAGGGATGGTTAGGTGTTGTTTGCCAGTTCTGTATCGGTGGTTCGCCTCACATGTTTTTAAAGGACACATTGAAAACAAAGGGAAGGATGAGTGGAAGTGGTTTATTGCTAGCCTTAGAGGAGGTGATATCTCGTGGTGCACTCTGGCCCGGGATACACCAGAATTCATCTCTCAGCTCAACGGCTTTCCGAATGTTCCACTCATTGGCACTAGGGGATGTATCACCTACAACCCTGCTCTTGCGTTGAGGCAGTTGGGTTACCCAATGACAAGCCCACCATTGATGGAGTCTTTGGCTGACTTTGTGTTACATGATAGAGGTTCCGGGGATTTAAGTTTGTTGAGAAGGATTGTTCGTGCCTGGAACAGGCCGGTAAAGAAAGGGCGTGATGAGTTGGGTCGCAGAGATACAAGTGTGGGGGAAGAGTACCTTCAGTGGGTCCAGCTCCGGGCTCGAGTAGTTAAGCTCCCATTTAGAGGCTTTCCTCAGGTTGAAGTTGAGGTTCCTCCACCTGCTCCTATTCTTAATGAGGAGGTTGAGGGGCTCAAGGCTGCTTTATCTCAGTCCCAGCAAGAGAAGTTAGAATTGCAAGCCCAGTTGGAAAAGCTGCTCCACGAGAAAAAGAGCTTAGAGCAAGAAAATGAATTCAAAGAGAAATGTCTTGCTGACTTCAAAGAAAGAATCGTTGCCAGTGACCAAAAGCTCATTGACATGCAGGGTGGTCTTAAAAGTGCTACAAGCGAAATCAGGGTGCGAAATCTGGATAGAAACAGAGCGCTGAATGATGCCCGTGCATGGAAGGTTCAGTTGAATGTCTCCAAGGAATTAGAGAGGACCTTGCGGGGTCAATTGAAGGAAGCAAAAGCACAGTTGAAGACTCTTACTGCTGACTATGAGAGCAAGCTCAGAACTGAGGTACAAGCAAGAAAGTTGGTGCGAGAGAGGCTTGAAGATTGTCAGGCGCTGCTTCAGGGGGAGCTCAGGAAATCTAGGGCATTGGAGGACCATGTGAGGCACCAGGGTGATTTGCTAGAGAGGTTCAGGGCTGAGATGTCCTACTTGATGGAAGAGCATCGAAGATTGGATGATCATTGCCGGCGCCTGCAAGAGAAGTATGCACTCTTATCCAAGCTGTGCTATGATACTGTTACAGGCCTTCCAAGGCGCCTCAGAGCTGCAGAGATTGCTGTGGATGTGTGCACTACTCCGGTAGAGGTCAGAAGATTCATCGAGTATGTCAGGGGTTTGATCTTGGAGATGAGGGGGCAGGCAGATCGTCCTTCCACTTCAAGAAAGAGGAAGAGGAACCAATGCAGGGATTTAGTTGTTGTTTGAAATTCTGGTTATTATAGTTTCCTTTTAATTGTTGCTTTGAGAACTCTTTATGATGTACTCCTGCTTTTACGTTATGAATAAATAAAAGGATTATGTGTTTCAGTTCAAATAAAATTGTACGGTTCATTTCACATTCTCGATCCTTGTTGTTTACCCAAAAAAAAAATGTGATATCCCCGGCACCACGAAAAAAAAAAGCATTTTGCATTGCATGCATACACATATACTTATGCATCCATTCATTTCATGCATCCATGCATCTATTCATTCAGGCTCTTACACAATAAATATTTAAACAAACAGAAAAGGCAAGCTGGTTCGCCGTCACCGTTACTACACTCGTCTGCAGGCAAGACTCATGGCAGAGAATCAAGAAAGTCCAGACATTGAGGTTGAGAGTTACCACTCGGGTCCGGATGATCTGGTTATAGAGATACTCAACCCCGAGCAGCTAGCCCAAGAAAACCGAGTTTTGAAGGATAAGGTAGGGGCTATGGAGGCCCAGATGGTTGAAATGATGGGTATGCTGAGGAATCTGAAAGGTGGGGCCAGTGCTGAGGCCACCGCCGTTGTAAACCCTGATGGAGTTGTCACCTTCATTCCCCCTCCGAGGTCTACTAATGCTGCAACTACTATTCCTCCTCCGGGAACAGGGATCCCTCATTTTGTCCACTCTCCAGGGGCAAACGGTCAGAGCCATCCGGCTGCTCAGAGGTACCCGTGGGGAATGCCAGTCGGTTATACGTCTCAAAATGTTGAATCCAATCCAGCTGGGGTAACAGGGCCAAGTCAGGTTGCTGTGGTCGTACCTGGTGGAGTTGTTGGTGGACCACAAGTCCACGCTTCTAATCATGATGCTGCGCTACAGAGAAATCCACTCAGTCCTACTCCTGGGATCACTACTAATCCTCAGAATGTTGCGTATCAAGTAGGAAATCCCGCTCAGTTTGGAGGATATTATTATGGCATGAGTAGTCATCCTCAGGGGCATGTGTTTGAAAGCTCTCAGTCCAGAGACCAGTATCGTGTGCTTGAGGAACGGTTAAGGGCTGTGGAAGGTGCAAGTGTTAGAGTCAAAGATGCCCGTGATTTGTGTCTCGTTCCAGATATAGTCCTTCCTCCAAAGTTTAAGGCACCTGATTTTGACAAGTACCGGGGTGCTGGTTGTCCATCAAGTCATATAACCATGTATTGCCGAAAAATGGCTGCGCATGCTAGTGATGATAAGCTGTTGATCCACTGCTTTCAGAATAGCTTAGCTGGGGCATCCTTAGACTGGTACATGCAATTACAGTCTTCCGACATCCATAGTTGGAAGGACCTCTCAGAAGCCTTTTTGAAACAGTACCAGTACAATATGGATATGGCTCCAGATCGATCTCAGTTACAGCACATGGGCAAAGGAGATAAAGAATCTTTTAAAGAATACGCCCAAAGGTGGAGAAGTACAGCTGCACAAGTAAAGCCATCATTGACAGAGAAAGAAATGGTATACATGTTCATGGAAACTCTTCCGGCAATCTACTACGACAGACTGATAGGGAGTGTCTCGTCAAATTTCTCAGATATGGTAGTTATTGGGGAAAGGCTTGAAAACGGTTTGCGTAGCGGGAAGATTGCCAACCACTTTGGTAGTTCAGGTAGTTCAGGCAGTTCAGGTGGACAAAGAAAGCCCTCTTCTCATTTCCCTAAAAAGAAGGAGGGAGAGACCAATGTAATTTCCGGAGGAAGTCCATCTTTCAGTACTCCACCGCAGACAGTACCATTCTCGGCACCAGTGCAACCTCAACGAGCCAATGATGGTTATAAAGCCTAGAACTACCAGTATAAGAAGCGCGTCAGTTTTGATCCAATCCCGATGACTTACACGGAGCTGTTCAATCATCTGGTCTCCAAAAACTTAATCAACACTCGCTCGATGAAGCCTCTCCAGCCTCATTTCCCTAGGAGCTATAATGCCAATGCTACTTGTAGTTTTCATGAGGGTGGAATCGGTCACACAGTGGAGGACTGCAAAGCTTTTAAGCACGTAGTCCAGGACTTAATCGACGCTAATTGGATTTCTTTCAAACAGAATAGTCCAAGTATAACTACAAATCCACTGCCAGGACATGGGAATCCGTCGACCAATGCAATAGAAGATTCTACTGGACAGGTGATAAGGGAGGTTGAGAAAATTAAGACTCCTTTGGAGGCCATTCACGCTGAATTGTGTCGATTTGAGGTCATTGAGAAAGGATGTTGTCAGGAGAATGGGTGTGCTGATTCCCTGTGTAAAGGGGCCTGTGAAGTTTTTAAGCAGATCTTGCAAGACTTGATGGACCGCCGTGTAGTTCAGGTAGTTACTTTTGAAACAGAAGAAAGTGTGATGACCCTTCAGTCTAATAATGACAGAGAAGTCAAAAGGCCAATTGATATTTTATATGATCCGAGACAAGTTCAAGCCAAAGCTCAGCCCATAGTCATTGAGGTCCCTGCTCCCTTTCCATATGAGAAAGATAGTGCTGTGCCCTGGAAATATAGTACTTTGCCTCCAGTGGAGAGTTCTCCAAGTGCATCTGCTGTCACCAATATATCAGGAGTGGGTAGAATGACGAGAAGCGGCCGTATGTATGCTCCGGAAACTCTTCGGGTTGAAACGTCTAAAGATGCTGAGGACAGGGTTAGAAAAGGAAAAGAGAAAGTATCAGAGGATACCCAGGGCAAGAAAGTAACAGAACAGGAAGCCAGTGAGTTCTTAAGGATTATCAGACAAAGTGATTATCAAATTGTTGATCAGTTGAAACAAACTCCAGCCAAGATCTCTATGCTGTCGTTACTGCTCAGTTCAGAAGCTCATCGGACTGCCCTGATGAAAGTACTCAATGAAGCCCATGTCGCTGAAGTTATCTCTGTGTGTCAGTTTGATGGGATTGTAGGAAACATCGTGGCAGCTAATCATTTGACTTTTGCTGACGATGAGTTACCCCCAGGAGGAAGAAAGCACAACCAGGCTCTGCATATCTCCGTCAAATGCGGAGACTATGTGTTGGCTCGGGTTTTGATTGATAATGGGTCCTCACTAAATGTCATGCCAAAGTCCACCATGGACAAAATGGATGTGGACTGCTCTTATATGAAGCCTAGTTCGACGTTGGTGAGAGCGTTTGACGGGTCGAAGAAGGAAGTGCTAGGGGAAGTGGAGTTCCCAATTCAGATTGGGCCGGAGACCTTTTATGTGAATTTCCAAATCATGGACATCACTTCATCATATAGCTGCCTGTTGGGGAGACCGTGGATTCACATGGCGGGAGCTATTCCCTCCTCCCTACACTAGAGGGTCAAGTTTGTGGTAGATGACAAGATTGTTGTTGTGTTTGGTGAAGAAGAAATGTTAGTCAACAAGCCATCTCCATTCCGTTATGTGGAAGCCGCTGAGGAATCTCTGGAGACCTCCTTTCAGTCCCTTGAAATTGCTAATGCTGTATTCGGAGGGAGCAAGCTTCTGTCACCAGGGTCAAAATTGTCAAGGAATGAGGAAATGGTCGCCAAGATCATGTTAGAACAAGGATACAAGGTGGGATGTGGTTTAGGCAAGACTGGTCAGGGGATTCTTGCGCCTATTCAACTGAAGGAAAATCGAGACCGTTGTGGGTTGGGGTACCATCCTAATCAAGCCGAGAGAAAGAGGATGGCAGAGGAAAGAAAGAGCAGGTGGTTGGCCAAACTGAGAGGGCATGATCCTTGGTCAAAAAAGATCCCTATCTGTGATATTCGTCAGAGCTTTAAGAGTGCAGGGTTGCTGGACCCTAATCAAATCGCTGCCATTGGGGATGGTCCTGGAGCTGAAAAAGGTGATACCAGCCTAGTCCGCCGTTGCTTTGCCGATGAAAAGTTGAAGAATTGGGAAGCTGCTGACTTTCCCGTGGCTTTTAATTCAAAGTAATAATTTGTAATGCACCACTGTGGCTCTGCCCAAGGCCATAGGATGGGTTGTTAGGGGCACGCATGTTTTTATCGTCATTGCTATCATCATTAATAAAAACGTTGTTTTTGAAATTCATCAATAAAATCATTTCCCTTAATTTCATGTGTCTTCTCCTCTTTATTTTATTTTGCCTGTTTGTTTCGCCTTTCATTCTGCTTTTTGCCTCTGCAAATGCAGATCAACAATAATTATCTCTGAAAATAACAATGCCGATGATCCCTATTTTGACTTTGATCATCCAATTAATCAAACTGAGGGAGATGTTGAGGACAACTGGAAAACTCCTCCAGAACTGATGAGATTAATGGAACAGGAAGAAAGGGTCATTCAGCCTCACGGAGAATCAACTGAGGTAATCAACTTGGGTACAGATGAGAACAAGAAAGAGATTAAGGTCGGTACCGCAATGAACGACAGCGATCGTATGAAATTAATTCAGCTCCTGCGCGATTACGTTGACATTTTTGCATGGTCGTATCAAGATATGCCTGGGTTGGATACCGATATTGTCGTGCACAAGTTGCCAGTAAAGCCAGAATGCCCGCCTGTAAAGCAAAGACTGAGAAGAATGAAGCCAGAGATGTCGTTGAAAATCCGGGATGAGGTTAAGAAGCAGTTTGATGCCGGGTTTCTAGCGGTTGCCAAGTATCCTCAATGGGTTGCCAATATCGTCCCGGTTCCGAAGAAGGACGGGAAAGTCAGAATGTGTGTCGATTATAGGGATCTGAACAGAGCCAGCCCCAAAGATGATTTCCCCCTACCCCACATTGATATTCTGGTGGACAGTACAGCCCAACACTCTTTATTCTCCTTCATGGACGGGTACTCAGGATATAATCAGATAAAGATGGCTCCGGAAGATATGGAGAAAACAACCTTCATAACTCTCTGGGGAACCTTTTGCTATAAGGTGATGCCTTTCGGACTCAAAAATGCCGGTGCGACGTATCAGAGAGCCATGGTGACATTGTTCCACGACATGATGCACAAGGAAATCGAGGTGTATGTGGATGATATGATTGCTAAATCCAAGACTGATAAAGAACATATTGTGAATCTGCAAAAACTCTTTGAACGTCTAAGGAAGTTCAAACTCAGATTAAACCCAGCTAAATGCACCTTCGGTGTAAGATCCGGAAAGCTACTGGGGTTCATCGTATGTCAGAAAGGGATAGAAGTTGATCCAGATAAAGTCAAAGCAATCCTTGAAATGCCAGCACCAAAGACTGAAAGGGAGGTCCGTGGTTTTCTTGGGAGACTGAACTACATCTCAAGGTTCATATCCCAACTGACAGCCACTTGCGAGCCTCTCTTTAAGCTGTTGTGCAAGAACCAAGAATCCAAATGGAACGAGGATTGTCAGAGAGCCTTCGAGAGAATTAAAGAGTATCTTCAGAATCCACCAATTCTGATGCCACCGGTGTCCGGAAAACTGCTGATCTTGTACCTAACCGTGTTGGACAATTCGATGGGGTGTGTGCTGGGGCAGCATGATGAGTCAGGCAAGAAAGAACATGCTATTTATTACCTGAGCAAGAAATTTACTGACTGCGAGACAAGATACACAATGCTGGAGAAAACTTGTTGTGCTTTAGCTTGGGCTGCTCATCGTTTAAGGCAGTACATGCTGAGCCATACAACTTGGTTGGTGTCTAAAATGGATCCGATCAAGTACATTTTTGAGAAACCAGCTCTCGCAGGACGGATTGCCCGTTGGCAGATGTTATTGTCAGAATATGATATCCTGTACGTCACGCAGAAGGCAGTCAAGGGCAGCGCACTTGCTGAGTACTTAGCCTGTCAGCCTATCCCAGAATACCAGTCGATGCAGTATGATTTTCCCGATGAAGACATCATGGCACTATTCGACGAGGGGAAGTCCCAAGAAGATGAAAGATGGAGGATGATATTTGATGGTGCATCCAACATGTGGGGGCATGGGGCCGGAGCTGTGTTAATCTCTCCAGACAATCGCTTCATTCCGGTCACTACAAGACTGAGCTTTTATGTTACAAATAACATTGCGGAATATGAAGCATGCATCCTGGGTATTCAGGCAGCCCTTGAATGGAAGGTCAAAAGGCTTGATGTGTATGGTGATTCAGCCTTGGTTATACATCAGGTGCGAGGTGATTGGGAGACCAGAGATCCCAAATTGATTCCTTATTGTGATTATGTTCAAGAATTGATGGAGTCCTTTGAGGAAGTCACTTTCCAGCATATCCCTCGAAGCGAAAACCAGTTGGCCGATGCTTTGGCAACCTTGTCGTCAATGTTCAACATCAGCTGTGACAAGAGTTTAGCTCACCTCAGAATCCAGCATAGGGATCTGCCAGCACATCATTACTGCGCTGCAATAGATGAAGAGCCTGATGACAAGCCGTGGTACCATGATATCAAGCAGTACATCACCACCAGGGAATACCCTCCTGGGGCATCAGAAAATGACAAGAGAACGCTCAGAAGGCTGTCGAGGAATTTCTTCCTGAATGGTGAAGTTCTCTACAAGAGAAATTATGACATGGTTCTCCTAAGGTGTGTTGCAAAAGAGGAGGCCGAAAAGATTATGAAAGAGGTCCATGAAGGCTCATTCAGGGTTCATTCCAGTGGACACACCATGGCCAGAAAAATCTTAAGAGCCGGCTATTATTGGCTGCAAATGGAATCTGACTGCTACAGCTTTGTAAGAAAGTGTCACAAATGCCAAATCTATGCCGATCATATCCATGTACCACCTGCTTCATTAAATGTTCTGACTGCTTCTTGGCCATTCTCAATGTGGGGGATGGATGTCATCGGTCCTATCGAGCCAAAAGCATCAAACGGGCATCGCTTCATCCTTGTCGCCATTGACTATTTCACCAAGTGGGTTGAAGCTGCCTCATACTCAAGCATCACTAGCTCTGTGGTTGCAAAGTTTGAAAAGAAAGATCTGGTTTGTCGTTACGGCCTTCCAAACAGGATCATCACCGATAATGGCAGTAACCTGAATAGCAAAATGATGAAAGACCTGTGCACAGAATTCAAAATCCAGCATCATAATTCTTCCCCCTACCGACCCAAGATGAATGGGGCAGTCGAAGCGGCCAACAAGAATATCAAGAGAATAGTTCAAAAGATGGTGGTAACCTACAAAGATTGGCATGAGTTGCTTCCTTTTGCTTTGCACGGATACCGCACTTCAGTACGTACCTCAACTGGGGCAACCCCTTTTTCTCTAGTATATGGGTCAAGAAAGCCTTCTCTGGAGGAGCACTAATACTCACCAACATGGACGGTGAAGAGCTCAAAAACCCAGTCAATTCAGATTCGGTGAAGAAGTATTATGCCTGAAAGAAATAGA
Source organism: Astragalus glycyphyllos (assembly GCA_963573325.1). Taxonomy (NCBI): domain Eukaryota; kingdom Viridiplantae; phylum Streptophyta; class Magnoliopsida; order Fabales; family Fabaceae; genus Astragalus; species Astragalus glycyphyllos. The sequence continues at coordinate 9,671,437 of OY754314.1, read as the reverse complement.
CGAAAAAAGAGAAAGATAAGCCAAGTAAGAATTAGCTCGCTAGGTTGAAAACCCGAAAGGGCGGCCTAGGCAAAATCAGAGCGACCCGGTGGATTGAAAACCCGCAAAGGGCGATCCAGGCAAAAATTAGGGTCAGAAAACTTGGGCATGAAAATAAACAAGGGCATACAACACTCCTGAAGGTTTGGATAGAGGGGTGATCAAGGTCAAGGACATAAATGTTTGGCATTGTTCCACAGAGACGGACATTTAGAAACTAGCTTTTCTCTCTTTCGTGTCTTTTTGCAGTTTAAATTTTCAAATGTATTGAACAGTCGGCGTAACTTTCTGTACGACCGGTTTCCACATCAATAAAGTTCAATTTTTCTCATATCAGTTTGCTTTTCTATTTTCTGCTCAAAATAAACGTTTTATGATGATGGTAATACTGAATTGTAAAACATGTGCATAAATCCTAGAGCATTGCAATCATTGCGAAATCCCCAAAAGTCACGGGAAGGAAGTGATTTCTCAAAAACAAATTAATGTTGCAAGGAAAATAATTGCGCCCATCAATCACTTCAGATGGCAAATCATAAAGCAAACCTGCACCCGGCTCGTGCGCCGCAGCAACTCTAACAAGTTCCCCAGTCTTGTGCCATGAGTGTCACGGGTCGGTTGAACCAGCAAAAGAATAAGCCTTTTATTAAAAAAGAAGAGCACAAAAAAGCAAATGATCAAAAAAAAAAAAAGCTGATCAGGCAAAAAGAAGAAAAAACAAATGATCAGAAAACAGAAAGCTGATCAAAAGAAGAATTAAAAGATGAAAGAAAAAAAAAAACAATCAAAGCTGAACGAAAAGCATTCCCCAGCATTCATCATTCACCCAAAATCATCGCATCGCATGCATTCGCATAACAGGCCTTTGCATAACATGCATTCATTCCATGCACCATGCATTGCATCTGCTGACATGTGCAGGTACCGCCAACCTGAGAAACCTGAAGAAAAGTCCTGCGACCAGAGCAGGCACCCCTGGGTCGGTGTGAAAGCATTGACCCTGAAGAAGACTAATTGGATTTCCGAATCCCCCTTTGGACCCACGTGTCCCCCAGAAGATTGACTTCACTTCGTATTCGAGCTGCGAGTAAGTCCCCCTGACCTCAATAGGTCCAGTCGAAAAGGATAGCTGTGTTGGCCTAAAACATGGCGCAGTCCTAGGGAAATATCGAGATCTAGACTTGATATAGTACCCTCCCCCGGTCGCTCGAAAGACCACCCCTTTGAGCCCACGTGCTCCCCAGGCCCAAGTGCAAACTCGGATCGTTCGCGATTCGTTAAAAGGCTTTAGGCAGCCTCCTTCGCCGGCTTAATGAGGGCCGGCACCCTTTTTTTTGTTTTTTGTTTTTTGCTTTCTTTACTGCTTTCGCTGGCTTATTGAGGGTTGGCACCAATTGATTCCAAAAAGAAAAAAAAAAATCTTTTCATCGCATTTGTATCATATTTCAAAAAGGAACAAAAAAAGAGAAAAAAGAAAAAGGAAAATTCTGGTTTCTCTAAGTAGACAAAATTGGTATAATTTCTGAATTCTTTATTTCTATTTTGCCTCGGAATATGTTTCGGCCAATTCATATTCCTTGTTAAAATCCAAATAAAGAGGGGCAGCTGTCATACCCTAATTTTGTCCGCCTAGGTCAAAACCCTAATTCTCAACAAAAAATAAATAAATTGAGAAGTGTGGTTTTATTTTGAAGAGTGAAGAGCATTGTGCATGCATTTTTGGGTTTTTAAAAGTCATTCTAGGGCTTTTAAATTCATTGTTAGAGTGGAAATGCATTTGTTGTAAAAAAAACAATGTTTTTAGGGCAAAAGGGTATTTTGGTCATTTCCAAAATTAAGCAATTTCTCACCAAAAATCATTGTTCAATCTCAGAGGAATTTATTTGGATCTAGATGATTTGGGTTATGAATTTTTGTGCGCATGCATGCATGATTTTTGGCATAAAATTCAATTTTTAAGCAAAAGGGCAAAATGGGAATTTCCATCAAGGTGAGGTCTCAAATCAATTTTGGGAAGGGTGATATCATGGAATTTTGGGCCCAATCATTGATTCCTAGGATATGGCCCAAAGTGGCATGATTTTTATGGAATTATCTAGAAAAGAATAATCAAAAATGGTGAAAATAAGGAAGTGTCCCCAATAAGACAAAATGTACTATTTTTCTTGACAAGCTTGCAAAACTTGGGCACCAAGGCCTCTTTGCTCCGAATTTTCCAGCTCATTTTCACCTCATTTTGTGTTTCCTCATGCCCTTGATCCATGTGAGTTGTATTCCTAGCCATTGATTAAAATTCTAGATCAAATCCTAGGCTACAACTTTGTGTAGAATGACCTAGGTGCCCTCAACAATTTTTGTACAACAAAAACTCATAATTTTTGTGTATGACCAGCTATTCCTCACTCATTTGTGTTTTCTCCTTGTCCCTAATCCATGTGCATTGCAATCTTGGCCTTTGATTCAAATTCTAGCTCAAATCTCAATGGTTTGCAAAAGCACAATGTCCTAAATACCCTTAAACCTAGTTGCTCTCTATATATACCTTAGAAACCTCACCTCAAAAAGAACTTTTGGCCTCATTTCCATTCACAAAACCCTAGCACACAAACCTCTCCTCTCCTCTCCTCCCTTGGCCGAATTTCCTCTCCATTCCCTCCTCCATTTTTCTTCATTTCACTTCCATTTTCTCACCTCATTTCCATTCCTACTTCATACATCTTCCTTCTCTCCTAATTTGATTCAAACTTGCATCATCAAAGGGCATTTTTAAGCAAGCATTTCGTGGGTTTCATTGAAGTTTGGTGAAGATTCAAGTTGATTTGTGGTCTTGTTCTTCATATTAGTCATTCCTTAGCTTGGATTTGAGGTAAACTTCTTAAAACCTAGCATCATCTTCAACTTTTTTGCATCAAAATGTAGATATCATGTTTCTAATTTTGCATCCTACCATATTCATGCATTTTAGTGTTGTTATATTGTTGATTTGTTGATAGTTGTTGGTGAGAGGTGTCTCAAACATTTTGACAAGCACTTAGGGAGGCTTGGGTGTTTGAGATGCTTCTCACCCTTGAATAAATTGTGATTTATGCTTGTTTTCACTATAATTTTGCATTTTGTTGAATAAAATGATGTGATGCTTCGCAAATCATGATTAGAATTAGGGTTTGTTAATTTTCTTGTGAAATGGGTTTGCAATATTGGGTAGAATGATTTCTCAAGTTGTTTTGGTTTGGTTGTTATGTACTTTGCTTGCAAAATTACTCTATGTTGATGATTGGCAAGAGGACTCACACTTGTGCCTTTGAGCACTTAACTTTAAGTGTTGAGGATTGCCTAAGATGATTCAACACAACCTTGTGCTTTGATTGTAAACTTTGGTTTGGTTGTTATGTACTTGCTTGCAAAATTACTCTATGTTGATGATTGGCAAGAGGACTCACACTTGTGCCTTTGAGCACTTAACTTTAAGTGTTGAGGATTGCCTAAGATGATTCAACACAACCTTGTGCTTTGATTGTAAACTTTGGTTTGCTTGTTAGTAACTTGTTTGCAAAATTATTCTATGTTGATGATTGGCAAGAGGACTCTCACTTGTGCCTTAGGCACTTCATTTTAAGTGATGAGGATTGCCTAAGATGATTCAATTTTCTTTGTGCAATTCTTGCTTGAAAATGCAAATGCTAGTTTCTAACTTGATTAATCAATTTTGGTTATAAAAATGACTTGTTAATGCCCTCTTTTGGTCACTTTTGGTCTTGCAAATGTGATGTTCTTTCTAGGTCAATGTTATGCTTTAATGTTGATGATTTGGTAAAAGGACTAGACACTTATGCACTTGTGCATTGTCTCAAGTGTCAAGGATTACCAAAAGGGATTCAACCTTGTGCTTTATCTTGTGTTGACACTTAATTGAATTAAACCTTTGCATTATCTATTTGTGTGCCTATTCTTGCAATCTATTTGGTTAATGTTGATCTTACATATGCATGCCATTAGATGTTGATGACTAAGTGTCATTCTTGCGCTCAAATGTTGTAATCGGTAATGTTTATGCTTATGCTTGCATTGTTGATTGTTTTGCTTGCAATTTGATAAATGTTGCGCTTTGGTTCTTGACTTGGAAATTGATTGAATGTTCTACTTTCTTTTCCTTTTGGATGCCACGCCATCCCAACAAATCTTTTGTGACCAATGTCACCCTCAAACTCCCTTCTCCTTTCCTCAAATCAATCATTTTCTAAAGCTTTTCCAAACTCAATCTTTTCTCAAATTGTTTTCATAAGACAATCAAATTCTTTCTAAGATCAACAATAAACCTTTTTGAAAACTCATAAGGAGGCAAGTCGGACGTACGGCCGGTGTTGTCTAGCGTCCTAAGATCGGAGCTGTACAGCTCAAACATCTTGGGATACTTATGAGAATCAAAACAAGTAATTAACAACTAGAACCCTATTTCAAAAATGAGTAAGGAATCGAGTCGGATATACATCCGGTATTGGTTAGCGTCTTAGGGTTAGCGAGCTGTACAGTTCGTGCAGGCCTAAGATACTTGCTCAAATAAAAGCAACTAACCTCGCAACAAATCTTTTTCTTCCTTAATCAAAAAAAACATTTTCAATAAGTAGGGGGCACGTCGTCTGTACAGGCGGGGTTGTCTTTGTTCTAGGTCTAGTGGACTGTACAGTCTAGGACCGAAAACCCCTACAATAACAAACACCAACGCAAAGTTTCTCAACTCAGGAGAACTACGTAAGCTTTGAATTCTCCATCGCACCGGGAGATACGTAGGAGCGGGTCACATCCCGTCAAGCACACTTTTAAAAAATAATAAAAAGATTCTTCTTTTCTCCCGTTTGCAAAAACCTTTTCTCAAATAAAAAAGAAGTAGAACGAATTGTTTCAAATCAACTCTGTCAAAACCGCACATCAAGTTAAAGGTTCCCTTTCGGTAGAAAGGAGGTGTGGGGTGCTAATACCTTCCCCACACCTAACCGACCCCCGAACCTACATCTCTAGTTCTCAAAGGACCACCCGCCTTAAAAAGGACCCTTTTTCAATGTTTTGGTCCTTAAATAAAAAATGTTGATGGCGGCTTCACAAATTTTCACGTTGTACGATGAAAGGTCCAAACCGGATTTTTCGGGGTGCAACAATAACCAAATTTTTATTGCTGAAGAAGACATTTCAAAAACTGCATTTCGATGCCCAGGGGCATTAGGTGTTTATGAATGGGTAGTGATGCCATTTGGTTTAAAAAATGCTGGTGCTACATATCAAAGAGCTATGAACACTTTGTTCCATGATTTTATAGAAAATTTTATGCAAGTCTATATAGATGACATAGTTGTTAAGTCTTCATCAGAAAATGGTCATTTAGATCATCTACGACTATCATTCGAAAGAATGAGAAAATATGGATTGAAAATGAATCCACTCAAATGTGCCTTTTGTGTAAGTGCAGGTGATTTCTTGGGCTTTGTTGTGCACAAAAAAGGCATTGAGATAAATCAAAACAAGACTAAAGCTATCATGGAAACACAACCTCCTTCAACAAAGAAAGAATTACAGTCATTATTAGGAAAGGTCAATTTCCTGAGAAGATTTATATCAAATCTAAGTGGCAAGATTCAAATATTCTCGCCATTACTTCGACTGAAGAAGGATGATGTTTTCAAGTGGGATGTCGGAAATCAAGTAGCTTTCGACGAGATCAAGACGTATCTGATGAACCCTCCTATTTTATTGCCTCCTATTAGAAATAAGACAATGAAATTGTATATAGCAACATCAGAATTGTCAATAGGTAGCATGTTAGCACAAGAGGATGAAAATGGTGTAGAAAGGGCCATATATTACCTCAGTAGGGTTTTAAATGATTCTGAAACTAGATATCACCCTATTGAAAAATTGTGTCTATGTTTGTATTTCTCTTGTACTAAGTTAAAGCAATATATTAAGCCTGTTGATGTGTATGTTTATTCCCATTTTGATATTATTAAACATATGCTGTCGAAACCTATCCTACATAGTAGAATAGGCAAATGGGCTTTAGCTTTACTTGAGTATTCATTAACATTCCAACCTTTAAAGGCTATTAAAGGCCAAGTCGTTGCGGATTTCATTGCTGATCATTCAATAATTGAATCAGAAATTAATTTTGTGCACCTTCGACCTTGGAAATTGTACTTCGATGGCTCCAGCCATAAAAATGGGTCTGGTGTTGGGATGTTAATCATTTCACCTAAAGGGATTCCAACTAAATACAAGTATAAAATTAAAGAAAGTTGCTCCAATAATGAGGTTGAATATGAAGCCTTAGTAGCAGGACTTGAAATTCTGTTAAACTTGGGGGCAAAACAGGTCGAAATTAGAGGTGATTCTGAATTAGTAATCAAACAGTTAACAAAAGAATACAAGTGCATTAAGGAGAATTTGATTACTTACTTTATTGCTGCCAATACTTTATTGAAACAATTCGACAGCGTTGATATTCAACATGTGCCTCGTATTGCAAATCAAGAGGCCAATGATCTGGCACAAATAGCTTCTGGTTATAAAGTTTCTAAAGAAAAATTAACAGAGCTAATCGAAATTAAAAACAAGTTAATTTCGACAGCAATGACACAAGAAACCTTGTCAAGAAAAAAACTGGAGGAGGCAGAGAGCTACTCTTTAATCTTAAGTCAATTACCTCCAAATGAAAGTGAAAATTTTATTGAAAATTTTAATGATGAAGTTTCCGACAAAGGTTATTGTAATAATGTGTTTGAAGTTTTTGCCATTGACAGTATGTCAAATGATGATTGGCGAAGACAAATTGTTAATTACTTGGAAAATCCAACAGGGATAACTGATAGAAAAACCAAGTATAGAGCTTTAAGTTATGTCATCATGGGCAATGAGTTGTTTAAGAAAACCCCTGAAGGAGTTTTACTCAAGTGTCTTAGTGAAAATGAGGCATACTTGGCAATATCTAATACGTGGAACTTGTGGAGCTCACCAAGTAGGCCATAAAATGAAATGGCTCTTATTTCGACAAGGTGTCTATTGGCCGACTATGTTAAAAGATTGCATAGAGTTTGCCAAAGGATGCCAAGAATTTCAAAAGCATGCAGGAATACAACATGTACCTGCAAATGAATTGCATTCTATTGTAAAACCTTGGCCATTCAGGGGATGGGCTTTGGATATAATTGGTGAAATCAAACCAAATTCGTCGAAAGGCCATCGTTTCATATTAGTAGGAATAGATTATTTCACTAAATGGGTGGAAGCTGTTCCTTTAAACAATGTTAATCAAGAAGCAGTGATTAATTTTATTCAAGACCATATATTATATAGATTTGGTGTGCCTGAAACTATCACCACAGACCAAGGTTCAGTTTTTATTGGTCAGAAAATGGTCGAATTTGCTGCTGAAAATGGGTATAAATTGTTAAGTTCGACACTATATTATGCTCAGGCAAATGGTCAAGTTGAAGCAGCCAATAAAATTATTGTTAGTTTGATTAAAAAACATGTTGGGCAAAAACCCAAGAATTGGCATAGGACACTTAACCAAATTTTATGGGCATGTCGAACATCTCCCAAAGAGTCAATCAATAGTACTCCTTTTAAACTTGTTTTTGGGCATGATGCAATATTGCCAGCAGAGATTTGTCTCCAATCAACTAGGATTCAAAGACAATTTGAAATCCCGTCTGATCATTATTGGAATATGATGTTAGATGAATTAGTTGATTTAGATGAAGATAGGCTCAGTGCATTAGATATGCTCACAAGACAAAAAGAAAGAGTGGCTAAGGCCTATAACAAAAGAGTCAAATTGAAGACTTTCGACGTGGGAGATTTAGTTTGGAAAGTTATCTTACCTATGGATAGAAAAGATAGAGTCCTTGGTAAATGGTCCCCAAGTTGGGAAGGACCGTTCAAAATTTTACAAGTCTATTCAAACGGCACATATGAAGTCGAAGAGATTGGCGCTGATGAAAGAATTTTGCGTATAAATGGCAAATACTTGAAAAAATATAAACCAACATTGCAAGAAGTTAAGATAACGCTGGAATAAAGATAAAGAAAGCGTAAGTACGTGGCATTCAAAAGAAATTGTGATTGCCATATGAGCATTGTCAGAATTACAAGCAGAACGTGGAAGGCCACATGGTACACCAATATAGGAATAACGCCAACAACATTTAACAGTGATGACGTCAGGTAGGTGAGATATTCCGATCAAGTGTAAAACATATTTCGACATTGAGTTCAAAAATGCTCTTTTTCTGCCATTCACATAACTCCTGTCAAAAAAGACATTTTTGAAGGGGGCAATTTGTTAGCCTGTAATTTCGACAAGCTAAATTAAATGCAGTCAACGAGGTTTGATTTATTTTTAATGTTTGACCTTGTATTTCAAGAGACAAGTATCAATTTCGACACTGAAATGAATTAAGCTATCAAGTTACATCAAGTAGATTTCGACTTCAGATTTGGCTAAGTCGAAGAAGCTGAAGACAGATATTTCGACAAGAAGGAGTTGGAGGCTGATGTCGAAGTAGGATCAAGTAACTGTTACCAAGAGCACGTAGCAGTTACATTTTTTAAACTTTGTACAGTTATTTTCTATTGGTATAAATAGTAGTTTCTCATAGGAAAAACGGGTCACAATCTCTCATACCAAGTTCCCACGCTCAAAGTACCGACACGCACTGAGAAACGAGTACAAGGAACGCATGTATGATCTTGTGCACCACCCCTTTAAATTAATGCAATTTTAATTTTCCTTTTCTTTACGTTTCATGCAAATTTTCTCTTTGTTTTATCCTCCCTCATTTGGAGTAATTCGACGGTTTCGCGGAGAAATCGACGGTTATCTTCTTCTTTTTACTTTTAAACGCGCAATTCTGGAAAAACTTTAAACACAAACGGTCTTAGGATTTACTAGTTGATCCTGCAAGCAGAAGCAATTTCAAACTAGCGGTGTTTATCAAAATCCAAGGTAAACACCAACATACTTAGAATGACAGAATTTACTAGTTGAACTCTACCCATAACAGATAATAATGAGCCTTTCTAGGAGGATAGTTTAGCCTTAATTCTATCTGCAATAGACAACAGATGGATATGCCGAGGCTTTCCTTCGAATAAAGGAACACCAAGATAAGTAAAAGGGAGAGATCCTTTCGAGAATCCTAGCAAAGCTGAGATGACGTTAACACGAGAGGAGGATATGCTTCCAGTGAAAAATTTAGACTTCTCTTTACTGATAACCTAGCCTAAGACTTGTTCATAAGAGGAAAAAAGTTCCATTGGGATGCTCCATATTGTAACAAACTAACAAAGAAGGACAATAAGGGAGGCTCCATTGGGATGCTCTAAGACCCTTTTAGAATAGTTGAGTTATTATTCTTCTAAAATTAGGTGATTCATCATTATTTAATCAAAGGATGACAATATGTATGTGCTTGAGGGATGATGAAGGTAATTTTGTTGGCGCTCAAGCTTTTTGGTTCTCCCAAAAGTTGCTTTGTGTCAATCACTAGGACTCTATCATGTTATTTCTTGGTTTAGGACTCTTGTTTTTGATACTAATGTAATTTTTGAGCTAGACGCTAAAGTTGTAGTTGATGTTTAACATTTTTTGACATCCCCAGATACTGAATTTGGGTATTTAATTTGATTGTGAAGACTTTTTTCTCTTATTTCAATTGTAACTCACACTTGTTGAGTTTGTTAGGAGGAATACTAGCAAAGTTGCTCATATCCTTGCGAGAGTGACCATGTCTACGGCTAGTCCTCATTATTATTCAAATACTACTAGTTGTATTTCGTTGGTTATTATAAACGAGTCCCTCACTATCTGTTGCCTTAGCAATTTCAGTGACATGGAGACGTCGACTCTCGAGTTCAAACCCGGGTGTGAGCAGTGATAGTGTGTATGAGCGTGGTGTTTATTTATCATTTCATCTTATTAGACCAAAAAAAATGAAATGCATTAATTAGATGTTATCTGTCAAAAAAATCATTATTTTAGTCTCTAGGATCAATACTCTTCTTATCACATGATCATTTATTACATCTATCAGTTCGCTCTCTTCTATCTCTATCTCTCATATGATGTCAATATGCATAGAGGTATCCCAAAAAAAAAATTAAGCTTAAATATGTTTTTCGTCTCTGTAAATACACTTGTTTTTCAAATACGTCACTGCAATTTTTTTTATTAAATAGGTCCCTGCAAAATTACATAGTTTTACATATACTCTTCTGTTAGACAAACCTTTACAAAAACAATTACGTGTCTGACGGGAACCACATTGGCAATTACACGTCAGACATTATTTTTCCAATTAAATGTCTAATATCTAACGTTATTTTTCCAATTATAATTTCTAATATTTGCAGTGACGAAAAACATATTGAAGCCAAAATTTTATCAAACTAAAATTTCATGTTTTTCTTTTCTTTATATTTTTTTTATTTTTGTTTTTGAATATGATAATCTATCTATACTATATATAAAAGGAATAGGTAGTTTGACTATCAAGATTGTTGTCATGTTTTTCTTAAAATTATATCCTTGGTGGAAAAAGAACTTTGCTTATATAGATCCAAATTGGATATTAATAATTCTAATCCTCAAATATTTGAATTTGAATTTGAATTTATCCATACTTAACTCAGTTTAAATTTAAACTTAACTATAACTTCACTAATTAATATTTAAATTTAGCTATAAGTTCATTCAAAATTTGAGCGTCCGTTTGCATTCTCTTTTATATAATTTTTTGCTTATAAAAAAGTATTCCCTCTTATAATAAAACATAAAAAGACTCCATAAGGAGTGTATTAAGGAAAAGAAGCAAAAATTGGAGGTGCTAATATTAAACAAGTAACCCGAAAAAAACCTAGTCCATGTTCCTCCGAGGAGACCATGTTATCGTGTTGATCAATGAACCTTTTCGACCAAGTCCTAAGAATTCAAAGCTCAACAACAAAACACCATTCACTCACCAACAACCCAAATATAATATCTTTGTGCCTTTCTTCCTCTTCCCAACATCCTTGGACTCCAACCACAAACGAACGAACGAACATGCCAACCATCTCCAATTTCTATACCGTCCAAGATGCAGCACAACACAGCACCAAAGACGATTGCTGGATCATTGTCGATGGAAAGGTACAAGCTTTTCTCATTCTCTCTCAAATTCCTCATCTGCCATTCTATTTTTCATCTTTGTTGAATAAAAACCCTGTCTTTGTGCTCTGTCATATGATAATTGTAATGCTATTTTATATTTATATGTTTTTTGAATTGTTGTTCAGTATTATTATTTTTGGTTTAAGACGCGGTCACAATGGTCACATATAGGGGAAATGGGAATTGGGAGTGTGGCATTCCGGATTCGAACCCGGGAGTAGATGAAAGATGTCCCTAGCTCCAACTACATGAGCTACACCAGTAGGACGTTGTTCAGTATTATTGCTTGCCCTTTAGAACTTGTTTGAAACTTCCGATCTAAATTTTGTTTGATTATGTTGTAATGCTGTGCTATTTTGTTTGTTTACCCTTTAAATAATATTTGTAGTGGACTTCAATTGTTTTCAACAATTGACGAATTGATATGCATGGAATGATGAGTATTTTAAAGGCATAGGCTTTAGTCTGAGATGATAATAGTACAATACTGTAATGGTGTAATCCATTAGTGTTCGTGTTATATATTTGAATGGGTTAACAATTTACTAAACTATTCTTACTAACCAGTTGTGTATCAATACCTCTCAATTTCTCCTCCATTTATCCTTTGACCCAATACCTCTCAATTCTCCTAGAGTCTCTTTGGCTACTTCTCTAAAACATGTATTAGCTGTAGTGAAGTCTAAAACTACTAATAAATTGCAAGTTATTTTGTCATTCCAAACTTGTCTCCAAGGCTTTTGAATCCAACTTCAAACACTGCTTTCTAGTGATGTCTTTTATACCTCTCACTTCCTTTGCTTCTCTATTAGTTACATCTTTTTTCATTTTTCGTGCAGGTGTATGATGTGACACATTATTTGGATGATCATCCCGGCGGAGATGATGTAATCATTGCCGCAACCGGTACAATCCTTATTCCTTATGCTTTCCATAACCAAACATGGAACAGTTCATTCAAAATCAGAATTCACAATCTTTGTATTTTAACTTTTGTGCAGGAAGAGATGCAACTGAAGATTTTGAAGATGCTGGCCACAGCACAACTGCAAGAGTACTTATGGAGGAATATTATATTGGTGAGCTTGACATGTCACCTCCGATTTCTACAAAGAAAGGTTATTCTGAAATGTTCAGGCAGCTAAACAAGCAATATTTGGCTGCTTCTGTAGCAGTAGTTGGCATCTCAGTGGTTGTTGGTTTCTTATATTTACGTAAGAAGTAATATTACACATGTTTGCAATTCAAATTTTATTTTTTAATTGTTGCTGCTGAAAATTAAGCATTGCAACAGATTTTGTATTGCTTGGAGCATAGAGAATATAAGAAGTGTCTTATTTCAAAACAATAGTAATAGTTTATTGGAGTATGATATTACATTGAAAGATTGATTAAGGAATGATTTCGTTTTGGTTCAATAATGGCTGAGATGCTTCCATTGTGCATGTCTTCCAGAAGCAAAACCGATGCACTGGTTTTTTGCTTTAAGCATCATCCCCATATGCTTTTGAGTTGGGATCTTCTGCTGCAGACAGCAAGTGGTAGCCGGCAGCAGTGGATCCATTTTCCTTTTATAGGATTTCATTCCATATTTTTTAACAATCCTTTTCAAATTCATTCTACATAATTTAATGAAATCACGTCGGTTAGGGCCATGTTTAAACTTTAAAGAGGATCACTTTTTAAATGTTAAGAGTGTGCCCCTGTCTTGTTTCTTCTCATTTCTAGTTGTTTTCTTCTTCTTTAATGCTTCTGCCACCCAACATCTTCTTCCTTCATCTTCAACAATAACATAATCATAACTTGAAGATGTCATTTGGGCAATAAATTGATATTAGTTTCCCAAACTTATAGTGCAATTTGTGTGATTTAGTGAACTCAAAATCCTTTGCCAATTTGGGAAGATCTAAGCGCATTGAAATGGTAGTGGCTCAATAGGCGGAGATCCGTGCAAATTGAAGCAAGGAATGTGGTGGTCTAGTGGGGGTTGCAAGCTCGCCACCTGGTCCGTCGTGGAACTTAGAGGCATGAGGAAGAGCATTAGTTTGGCACGACAGTACAGAAATAGAACGTGTGCGAGTTAGTGTTGAAAGATACGTAGTGGTCGCAAAATGTGTGTCCAATGTTCACAATGTTGTGAGTGGACATGAGACCGGAGGAGAGGGAGGAGAGGGAGGAGAGTGAGCGGTGAATGAGGACACAAAATTGGTAGTATCTATTCCCATGTTTGGTAGGAGGGATCAGATTAAAAAATAGTCCCAACAACGAATCTTTCTAAGGAATGCAGCCACACTCACCCATAGCTATTTTATACCCGCGAGAAAGAGGTGGAAAAATGGGAACCCCAGGATTCTCTTGTGAAATAGGTTCCCAACAATTTTTTATTTTTCATTATTTAGTTTTTTTTATATTGAAGAAGAGCATATCTTTATTTGAGTAGAATATAGTTGTAATTTAGTTTTAATTATGGTGATAAATTATTTAGGATTGTATATGTTTATTATTTATCATGAAACAGCATGCATAGTTCGGTCTCAGCAGAGGGATGAAACCAGCTTCCGGTTCACCGCTCACTCTCCTTCCTCTCCTCACGGTGCAACGTGATGAACGGTTCTGTATAGAAGTGGGCATTCGCGATGAGTCTGGTTCTTTTGTTAGAGCAAAATTTGTTTGGTTTATTGGCAGTCTGCAACCTCAAGAGGCAGAGGCGTTAGGCTTATCGGCGGCGGTCAATTGGTTACCAGAATTAGATGTCCAACGAGTTACCATCAAACTGGATTGCAAGGCAGTAGTTGATGGTGTCCGAGGATTGTGTAGTTCTTTAACTGAATATGACTCTATTTTGCATTCCTGTCATTCTTTACTTTCAAATTTACAAAATTGTAATGTGAGTTTTATTCGGAGACAAACTAACTTTGTGGCTCATATTCTAGCTAGAGCTGCAAAATTGTATGCTAGTTCCCATATTTTTTTATTGTAGTCCGACCTGTATTTGTGATTTGATTATTAATGAAAAGCCATAATTTTCCCTTTGTCAAAAAAATTAAATTATAAAATTAGTAAAGGGTGTTTTAAGATTTAAGTTATTTTATCGAAAAAAAAGTGTTTTATCTTGTATTTATGGGAATTAATATTACAAACCAAACATGAATTAGTTACTCTTTTTTTTGAAGCAAATTACTCTTGAGAATTTAATATAATTTTTTAGCCTCTTTTTGCCGAGTCTGATTCGCTAACAAGATAGCGGATTTGACTAGCGGATGAAAAATAGATGTGTTTGGTAAACACTTCTCTATCCTCAGTAAAATAAATTAAACAATTTTAAATTCCTAACTTTTATATCATTTTACATTTATAAGTTAGTTTATTCTAGCAAAAAAATAAGTTAGTCTAACCATTACTTTTACTAAATACATAACTTTTTATTAGTTGGCTTATCCGCTATTCGTTATCCGCCAACTGATGTTAATTGTAACTTTTTACCAAACGAACCTTAAAAAATACCTAGGAACCAAATTCCCATCTTTATATTCTGGGGGTAAGTTATTTCTGCGAATAATTTTCGACTCCGTGAAACAAATGCCCCCTTTGAATTAATTAATTTGAGAATTTTTAGATTTATTAAAATTAATCGTGTTAATAATAAAATATATTATTCCAGTGACTCGTCAAGAAAAAAAGGCTTAAATATGTTTCAGGCCTCTGTAAATATAGTGTGTTTTAGTTTAACGCTCTGCAAAAAAATTTCTAGCAAAAAGTCCTTGCAAAATACAGTGTTTTGATTTAGGCCTTTCTGTTAGAGTTCTGTTACAAAAAATGCCGAGTTGCCTGACGAAATACTTATGTGTCATTTAATATTCATTTTTATTTATTTTAAATGCTTATTTGGCATGCCAACTCATTGTCTTTTATTTTTCATTATTTTCAATTATTCCCTTTCTTCTCCACTCTCTTCTCTATCTCACCCACACTGTAACACCCCGGAAATAATTTAATTAAAATAGTTGATTGAATTATTAAAATAATTTGGAGGCGGAATATAGATAAATTAAAAGGTTAATATTTTATATGCGTAGGAGGTGAAACGAGTAAAGGAGGTGGTGACGTAGAGAGCCCAGTGTTTACTGAGCCCTCAACTTAAACCCTGGGGGTTTAAGCCAAACCCTCATTCGCAGCAAGCAAAAGAAAAACGAAAGTGAGAGTGAGAGAGAGAGCACGCGGCGCAAAGAGGGAGAGAAGAGGAGGGTTTCGCGAAGAATTTCAAAAGGAGATCGTTCGTGTTGCTGTGGTTTTGTTCGTGTCTCGTTCGTCGTGTTCCGGAGCTTACGTTATTCGAGGTAAGGGTGGGCTTAACCTTGATAATGGGTTGATGATAATTATGTGTGGGTAGTCTAGGGTTTTGTTGAATTGTTCGTGTTGTTGCATATCGTGTTTTCTTGAGATTGGTGCTTTGATGATTATTGCACGTTATTGTGATTTGTTTCGTTATTTGTTGTTGCGTGATTGTTGTATCACGATGATGGTGTTGTTATTGTTCGTGTTTTTGTTGTTGCTGTGCGTGGTTGATTGTTGTTGTCGCGTTGTCGAATTGTCGTTTTTGTTGTGGTGGTTGCGGTGTCGTTGCCGTTAGGGTTTGGTGTTTGGCAATTTAGCGATTCTGGACACAGGTTCGGTTTTTCTAAAACTGGCGCTGTTTAGTTGATCCAAAAATTATGAGGTTGATTGTTTTTGAAAATAGACTTAACGCCGGTCGTTTTGGCACTGGTTTCGTCAAATTCGGAGTTGTATAGCTCGAGTTATAGGCGATACAAGTTAGGTTAAAATTCTGGAAACGATTTGGGTATAGATTCGGTATTTCGGTGACTGGGAACGTTGTATTGACCGAAAAATTATGTGGTTTATTTTTCTGGAAAATAGACTTAATGCTTGTTAATTTGGCACTGGTTTGGTTGCGTTTAGAGTTGTGTAGCTCGAGATATGAATTCCACAAGTTAGAGTAAGATTCTGGAAACAATCTGGACACAGGGTCAGTGTTTTGGTTACCACATTTTCAAAAGAACTCCTTTTCGAACGAATCCAATTTCTTTGAAAACTAGACAAAATTTGCCCCAGTTTATGCACAAGTTTCATGCAATTTGATTGAGTTTTGGTCACTTTGGAATTGCTTGAATTTGAAGGACAGAAACTGTCCTCTTTTGCAACTAGCCTGTGTGCTTTTCGAAAACTGTACCTATTGGACACTCTCCTTCAAAAACTGAACTTAGGGATGATAACCAGACCCATAGGGCTTTCCAACAAGTATTTATTTGTTGAAATCCGATATCGTTTGCTATTTTAATTAATTCGCTGAAGTAGGTGCGATGTGCCTAGGCGCTGTGCGCCAGTCTTGTGCGTGGTGTGCGTGCGTTATGTCCGCGTTGTGGAGCCGTCTGGTGTTAATATTTCAGGTGCGGTGCTGGTATGCTCAGGAGAGTTTAGTGGTAGCTGTGATGCTACAACTTGGTGCTATTTTTGGTGAAATCATTTGTTTTGATTCTGGTGATATAGTATTTATTTTAAATACTTGTTATGGTGAGTTGGTGCATAATCATGGTGTCGCATTGTCATATGCATGTTTTGGTGATATAGGCTCTGCCTCTGGTGTTTATTGGTGATATGCCCGTCGTGGCTCATTTTGGTGATCGGTACCGCATGCATATGCCCATTGGAGGGGTTGCATATCATCCCATTGTCTATGAATGTTATAACTTTGGTGGTTCACTGTCGAATGGACTTTTCCTTTGGTATCTGGTGCTGTGATATGGTGTAATTGTATTGTGTTGCTGTAGTTACCTGATGCTAGCATATTTTTATCATCTGCTTATTACCTCTGTTAGACTCCCCCTTCTGCTTGGAATGTTGCTCTCATGCGGCAACGCTGCAGGTGATCGCTAGTGCTCGTGGAGGAATTGCTAGGTTTTGCTTCCTCTCTCGTTTGGGTCTGTGTCAGCTCTGATATGTAGCACCGGGGAGTCGTTAGTTATCGTTTTGAACTATTATTTTAGTTATTGGAAATTGTTTCAATTAATTTTGGAGATGTCTCTAATTGTTAATTCTGGAGATGTTTAAACTGGTTAATATTTCCGCTGCTTGGTGATTTCTTTTATATAAATTATTTTGGAGATTTTTTTTTGGAATAAATGGTGTTTTTTTTTAAAATGGTGAAAAATGTAGCGCCCTTCGAGGTGACTCTGATAATTGTCTATTTAGTTGTAATAGTAAAAGGGGGGTGTTACATTAGTGGTATCAGAGCAGTTCGGTCTGTCCGGCCAAGTTGTCGAGTCGTCGAGTCGAGTAACACTTGAGTAATTGTTACTCGTTTCTGATTATAGTTTCTGTTGCAGTGTTAGGTTGAGATGGCAGGACGGAACGATGCTGTACTCGCAGTCTGCAACCTCAAGAGGCAGAGGCGTTAGGCTTATCGGCGGCGGTCAATTGGTTACCAGAATTAGATGTCCAACGAGTTACCATCAAACTGGATTGCAAGGCAGTAGTTGATGGTGTCCGAGGATTGTGTAGTTCTTTAACTGAATATGACTCTATTTTGCATTCCTGTCATTCTTTACTTTCAAATTTACAAAATTGTAATGTGAGTTTTATTCGGAGACAAACTAACTTTGTGGCTCATATTCTAGCTAGAGCTGCAAAATTGTATGCTAGTTCCCATATTTTTTTATTGTAGTCCGACCTGTATTTGTGATTTGATTATTAATGAAAAGCCATAATTTTCCCTTTGTCAAAAAAATTAAATTATAAAATTAGTAAAGGGTGTTTTAAGATTTAAGTTATTTTATCGAAAAAAAAGTGTTTTATCTTGTATTTATGGGAATTAATATTACAAACCAAACATGAATTAGTTACTCTTTTTTTTGAAGCAAATTACTCTTGAGAATTTAATATAATTTTTTAGCCTCTTTTTGCCGAGTCTGATTCGCTAACAAGATAGCGGATTTGACTAGCGGATGAAAAATAGATGTGTTTGGTAAACACTTCTCTATCCTCAGTAAAATAAATTAAACAATTTTAAATTCCTAACTTTTATATCATTTTACATTTATAAGTTAGTTTATTCTAGCAAAAAAATAAGTTAGTCTAACCATTACTTTTACTAAATACATAACTTTTTATTAGTTGGCTTATCCGCTATTCGTTATCCGCCAACTGATGTTAATTGTAACTTTTTACCAAACGAACCTTAAAAAATACCTAGGAACCAAATTCCCATCTTTATATTCTGGGGGTAAGTTATTTCTGCGAATAATTTTCGACTCCGTGAAACAAATGCCCCCTTTGAATTAATTAATTTGAGAATTTTTAGATTTATTAAAATTAATCGTGTTAATAATAAAATATATTATTCCAGTGACTCGTCAAGAAAAAAAGGCTTAAATATGTTTCAGGCCTCTGTAAATATAGTGTGTTTTAGTTTAACGCTCTGCAAAAAAATTTCTAGCAAAAAGTCCTTGCAAAATACAGTGTTTTGATTTAGGCCTTTCTGTTAGAGTTCTGTTACAAAAAATGCCGAGTTGCCTGACGAAATACTTATGTGTCATTTAATATTCATTTTTATTTATTTTAAATGCTTATTTGGCATGCCAACTCATTGTCTTTTATTTTTCATTATTTTCAATTATTCCCTTTCTTCTCCACTCTCTTCTCTATCTCACCCACACTGTAACACCCCGGAAATAATTTAATTAAAATAGTTGATTGAATTATTAAAATAATTTGGAGGCGGAATATAGATAAATTAAAAGGTTAATATTTTATATGCGTAGGAGGTGAAACGAGTAAAGGAGGTGGTGACGTAGAGAGCCCAGTGTTTACTGAGCCCTCAACTTAAACCCTGGGGGTTTAAGCCAAACCCTCATTCGCAGCAAGCAAAAGAAAAACGAAAGTGAGAGTGAGAGAGAGAGCACGCGGCGCAAAGAGGGAGAGAAGAGGAGGGTTTCGCGAAGAATTTCAAAAGGAGATCGTTCGTGTTGCTGTGGTTTTGTTCGTGTCTCGTTCGTCGTGTTCCGGAGCTTACGTTATTCGAGGTAAGGGTGGGCTTAACCTTGATAATGGGTTGATGATAATTATGTGTGGGTAGTCTAGGGTTTTGTTGAATTGTTCGTGTTGTTGCATATCGTGTTTTCTTGAGATTGGTGCTTTGATGATTATTGCACGTTATTGTGATTTGTTTCGTTATTTGTTGTTGCGTGATTGTTGTATCACGATGATGGTGTTGTTATTGTTCGTGTTTTTGTTGTTGCTGTGCGTGGTTGATTGTTGTTGTCGCGTTGTCGAATTGTCGTTTTTGTTGTGGTGGTTGCGGTGTCGTTGCCGTTAGGGTTTGGTGTTTGGCAATTTAGCGATTCTGGACACAGGTTCGGTTTTTCTAAAACTGGCGCTGTTTAGTTGATCCAAAAATTATGAGGTTGATTGTTTTTGAAAATAGACTTAACGCCGGTCGTTTTGGCACTGGTTTCGTCAAATTCGGAGTTGTATAGCTCGAGTTATAGGCGATACAAGTTAGGTTAAAATTCTGGAAACGATTTGGGTATAGATTCGGTATTTCGGTGACTGGGAACGTTGTATTGACCGAAAAATTATGTGGTTTATTTTTCTGGAAAATAGACTTAATGCTTGTTAATTTGGCACTGGTTTGGTTGCGTTTAGAGTTGTGTAGCTCGAGATATGAATTCCACAAGTTAGAGTAAGATTCTGGAAACAATCTGGACACAGGGTCAGTGTTTTGGTTACCACATTTTCAAAAGAACTCCTTTTCGAACGAATCCAATTTCTTTGAAAACTAGACAAAATTTGCCCCAGTTTATGCACAAGTTTCATGCAATTTGATTGAGTTTTGGTCACTTTGGAATTGCTTGAATTTGAAGGACAGAAACTGTCCTCTTTTGCAACTAGCCTGTGTGCTTTTCGAAAACTGTACCTATTGGACACTCTCCTTCAAAAACTGAACTTAGGGATGATAACCAGACCCATAGGGCTTTCCAACAAGTATTTATTTGTTGAAATCCGATATCGTTTGCTATTTTAATTAATTCGCTGAAGTAGGTGCGATGTGCCTAGGCGCTGTGCGCCAGTCTTGTGCGTGGTGTGCGTGCGTTATGTCCGCGTTGTGGAGCCGTCTGGTGTTAATATTTCAGGTGCGGTGCTGGTATGCTCAGGAGAGTTTAGTGGTAGCTGTGATGCTACAACTTGGTGCTATTTTTGGTGAAATCATTTGTTTTGATTCTGGTGATATAGTATTTATTTTAAATACTTGTTATGGTGAGTTGGTGCATAATCATGGTGTCGCATTGTCATATGCATGTTTTGGTGATATAGGCTCTGCCTCTGGTGTTTATTGGTGATATGCCCGTCGTGGCTCATTTTGGTGATCGGTACCGCATGCATATGCCCATTGGAGGGGTTGCATATCATCCCATTGTCTATGAATGTTATAACTTTGGTGGTTCACTGTCGAATGGACTTTTCCTTTGGTATCTGGTGCTGTGATATGGTGTAATTGTATTGTGTTGCTGTAGTTACCTGATGCTAGCATATTTTTATCATCTGCTTATTACCTCTGTTAGACTCACCCCTTCTGCTTGGAATGTTGCTCTCATGCGGCAACGCTGCAGGTGATCGCTAGTGCTCGTGGAGGAATTGCTAGGTTTTGCTTCCTCTCTCGTTTGGGTCTGTGTCAGCTCTGATATGTAGCACCGGGGAGTCGTTAGTTATCGTTTTGAACTATTATTTTAGTTATTGGAAATTGTTTCAATTAATTTTGGAGATGTCTCTAATTGTTAATTCTGGAGATGTTTAAACTGGTTAATATTTCCGCTGCTTGGTGATTTCTTTTATATAAATTATTTTGGAGATTTTTTTTTGGAATAAATGGTGTTTTTTTTTAAAATGGTGAAAAATGTAGCGCCCTTCGAGGTGACTCTGATAATTGTCTATTTAGTTGTAATAGTAAAAGGGGGGTGTTACATTAGTGGTATCAGAGCAGTTCGGTCTGTCCGGCCAAGTTGTCGAGTCGTCGAGTCGAGTAACACTTGAGTAATTGTTACTCGTTTCTGATTATAGTTTCTGTTGCAGTGTTAGGTTGAGATGGCAGGACGGAACGATGCTGTACTCGCAGTCTGCAACCTCAAGAGGCAGAGGCGTTAGGCTTATCGGCGGCGGTCAATTGGTTACCAGAATTAGATGTCCAACGAGTTACCATCAAACTGGATTGCAAGGCAGTAGTTGATGGTGTCCGAGGATTGTGTAGTTCTTTAACTGAATATGACTCTATTTTGCATTCCTGTCATTCTTTACTTTCAAATTTACAAAATTGTAATGTGAGTTTTATTCGGAGACAAACTAACTTTGTGGCTCATATTCTAGCTAGAGCTGCAAAATTGTATGCTAGTTCCCATATTTTTTTATTGTAGTCCGACCTGTATTTGTGATTTGATTATTAATGAAAAGCCATAATTTTCCCTTTGTCAAAAAAATTAAATTATAAAATTAGTAAAGGGTGTTTTAAGATTTAAGTTATTTTATCGAAAAAAAAGTGTTTTATCTTGTATTTATGGGAATTAATATTACAAACCAAACATGAATTAGTTACTCTTTTTTTTGAAGCAAATTACTCTTGAGAATTTAATATAATTTTTTAGCCTCTTTTTGCCGAGTCTGATTCGCTAACAAGATAGCGGATTTGACTAGCGGATGAAAAATAGATGTGTTTGGTAAACACTTCTCTATCCTCAGTAAAATAAATTAAACAATTTTAAATTCCTAACTTTTATATCATTTTACATTTATAAGTTAGTTTATTCTAGCAAAAAAATAAGTTAGTCTAACCATTACTTTTACTAAATACATAACTTTTTATTAGTTGGCTTATCCGCTATTCGTTATCCGCCAACTGATGTTAATTGTAACTTTTTACCAAACGAACCTTAAAAAATACCTAGGAACCAAATTCCCATCTTTATATTCTGGGGGTAAGTTATTTCTGCGAATAATTTTCGACTCCGTGAAACAAATGCCCCCTTTGAATTAATTAATTTGAGAATTTTTAGATTTATTAAAATTAATCGTGTTAATAATAAAATATATTATTCCAGTGACTCGTCAAGAAAAAAAGGCTTAAATATGTTTCAGGCCTCTGTAAATATAGTGTGTTTTAGTTTAACGCTCTGCAAAAAAATTTCTAGCAAAAAGTCCTTGCAAAATACAGTGTTTTGATTTAGGCCTTTCTGTTAGAGTTCTGTTACAAAAAATGCCGAGTTGCCTGACGAAATACTTATGTGTCATTTAATATTCATTTTTATTTATTTTAAATGCTTATTTGGCATGCCAACTCATTGTCTTTTATTTTTCATTATTTTCAATTATTCCCTTTCTTCTCCACTCTCTTCTCTATCTCACCCACACTGTAACACCCCGGAAATAATTTAATTAAAATAGTTGATTGAATTATTAAAATAATTTGGAGGCGGAATATAGATAAATTAAAAGGTTAATATTTTATATGCGTAGGAGGTGAAACGAGTAAAGGAGGTGGTGACGTAGAGAGCCCAGTGTTTACTGAGCCCTCAACTTAAACCCTGGGGGTTTAAGCCAAACCCTCATTCGCAGCAAGCAAAAGAAAAACGAAAGTGAGAGTGAGAGAGAGAGCACGCGGCGCAAAGAGGGAGAGAAGAGGAGGGTTTCGCGAAGAATTTCAAAAGGAGATCGTTCGTGTTGCTGTGGTTTTGTTCGTGTCTCGTTCGTCGTGTTCCGGAGCTTACGTTATTCGAGGTAAGGGTGGGCTTAACCTTGATAATGGGTTGATGATAATTATGTGTGGGTAGTCTAGGGTTTTGTTGAATTGTTCGTGTTGTTGCATATCGTGTTTTCTTGAGATTGGTGCTTTGATGATTATTGCACGTTATTGTGATTTGTTTCGTTATTTGTTGTTGCGTGATTGTTGTATCACGATGATGGTGTTGTTATTGTTCGTGTTTTTGTTGTTGCTGTGCGTGGTTGATTGTTGTTGTCGCGTTGTCGAATTGTCGTTTTTGTTGTGGTGGTTGCGGTGTCGTTGCCGTTAGGGTTTGGTGTTTGGCAATTTAGCGATTCTGGACACAGGTTCGGTTTTTCTAAAACTGGCGCTGTTTAGTTGATCCAAAAATTATGAGGTTGATTGTTTTTGAAAATAGACTTAACGCCGGTCGTTTTGGCACTGGTTTCGTCAAATTCGGAGTTGTATAGCTCGAGTTATAGGCGATACAAGTTAGGTTAAAATTCTGGAAACGATTTGGGTATAGATTCGGTATTTCGGTGACTGGGAACGTTGTATTGACCGAAAAATTATGTGGTTTATTTTTCTGGAAAATAGACTTAATGCTTGTTAATTTGGCACTGGTTTGGTTGCGTTTAGAGTTGTGTAGCTCGAGATATGAATTCCACAAGTTAGAGTAAGATTCTGGAAACAATCTGGACACAGGGTCAGTGTTTTGGTTACCACATTTTCAAAAGAACTCCTTTTCGAACGAATCCAATTTCTTTGAAAACTAGACAAAATTTGCCCCAGTTTATGCACAAGTTTCATGCAATTTGATTGAGTTTTGGTCACTTTGGAATTGCTTGAATTTGAAGGACAGAAACTGTCCTCTTTTGCAACTAGCCTGTGTGCTTTTCGAAAACTGTACCTATTGGACACTCTCCTTCAAAAACTGAACTTAGGGATGATAACCAGACCCATAGGGCTTTCCAACAAGTATTTATTTGTTGAAATCCGATGTCGTTTGCTATTTTAATTAATTCGCTGAAGTAGGTGCGATGTGCCTAGGCGCTGTGCGCCAGTCTTGTGCGTGGTGTGCGTGCGTTATGTCCGCGTTGTGGAGCCGTCTGGTGTTAATATTTCAGGTGCTGTGCTGGTATGCTCAGGAGAGTTTAGTGGTAGCTGTGATGCTACAACTTGGTGCTATTTTTGGTGAAATCATTTGTTTTGATTCTGGTGATATAGTATTTATTTTAAATACTTGTTATGGTGAGTTGGTGCATAATCATGGTGTCGCATTGTCATATGCATGTTTTGGTGATATAGGCTCTGCCTCTGGTGTTTATTGGTGATATGCCCGTCGTGGCTCATTTTGGTGATCGGTACCGCATGCATATGCCCACTGGAGGGGTTGCATATCATCCCATTGTCTATGAATGTTATAACTTTGGTGGTTCACTGTCGAATGGACTTTTCCTTTGGTATCTGGTGCTGTGATATGGTGTAATTGTATTGTGTTGCTGTAGTTACCTGATGCTAGCATATTTTTATCATCTGCTTATTACCTCTGTTAGACTCACCCCTTCTGCTTGGAATGTTGCTCTCATGCGGCAACGCTGCAGGTGATCGCTAGTGCTCGTGGAGGAATTGCTAGGTTTTGCTTCCTCTCTCGTTTGGGTCTGTGTCAGCTCTGATATGTAGCACCGGGGAGTCGTTAGTTATCGTTTTGAACTATTATTTTAGTTATTGGAAATTGTTTTAATTAATTTTGGAGATGTCTCTAATTGTTAATTCTGGAGATGTTTAAACTGGTTAATATTTCCGCTGCTTGGTGATTTCTTTTATATAAATTATTTTGGAGATTTTTTTTTGGAATAAATGGTGTTTTTTTTTAAAATGGTGAAAAATGTAGCGCCCTTCGAGGTGACTCTGATAATTGTCTATTTAGTTGTAATAGTAAAAGGGGGGTGTTACATTAGTGGTATCAGAGCAGTTCGGTCTGTCCGGCCAAGTTGTCGAGTCGTCGAGTCGAGTAACACTTGAGTAATTGTTACTCGTTTCTGATTATAGTTTCTGTTGCAGTGTTAGGTTGAGATGGCAGGACGGAACGATGCTGCACTCGCTGCTGCTTTGCAGGCTGTGGCTCAAGCTGTGGAGAATAACCCAGGTGCTGCTGGTGATGCTGGGTCGCGCAGTTTGGCTACGTTTCAGAGGGAGAATCCTCCTACCTTTAAGGGCAAGTATAACATTGATGGTGCTTTGGCGTGGCTGAAAGAGATGGAGAGAATCTTTCGTGTTATGGATTGCTCTGAGGCGCAGAAAGTCAGGTATGGTACTCATATGCTGGCAGAGGAGGCTGATGACTGGTGGTTGGAGGTGAGGTAGAGGTTGGCGACTGTGAATGAAGAGGTCACTTGGGCTGTGTTCAGCAGAGAATTTCTGAGAAAGTATTATCCTGAAGATGTCCGTGGGAAGAAAGAGATTGAGTTTCTGGAGCTGAAGCAGGGTAATATGTCGGTGACTGAGTATGCTGCCAAGTTCATTGAATTGGCGAAGTTCTATCCACATTATGGTGAGGCTGGTGCTGAATTCTCCAAATGCATCAAGTTTGAAAATGGGTTGCGGGCTTATATCAAGAAGGCGATAGGGTATCAGAAAATTCGGGTGTTCTCGGAGTTGATTGACAGCTGCAGAATCTTCGAGGAAGACAGTAATGCTCATTCTAGAGTCATGAGGGATAGGCAGAAGAATTTCTCGAGTCGTGGGAAGCCGTATGAGGTTCCAGCTGGTAAGGGCAATCAGAGAACTGCTGTGGGTAAGAGACCTAGTGGGGGAGATGCTGCTGCTAGTGTGGTATGTTACAAGTGTGGTAAACCCGGTCATAAGCGTCCTGACTGTCCAGGTGATGTGAAGAAGTGCTACAAGTGTGGTAAAGAGGGTCATATGGCGTCTAGCTGTGATCGAAAGGATGTGTTATGCTACAACTGTGGTGAGGGTGGTCATATCAGCACTCAGTGTCCTAAACCGAAGAAAGAAAGGTCCGTTGGGAAGGTGTTCGCTCTGGCGGGGTCAGATGCAGTGAATGAGATCAGAGGTACATGCTATATTAATAATTCTCCTCTTATTGCTATTATTGATACTGGTGCTACCCATTGTTTTATTGCTACTGCATGTGTTGAGAAATTAGATCTTGTTTTATCTTCTATGTTGAGAGAGATGGTTATCGATACTCCGGCTAAGGGTTCGGTGACTACCTCGGTTGTTTGTGCTAAATGCCCTTTATCGATATTCGGTAATGATTTTCTCGTTGACTTGATTTGTTTGCCGCTGAGCGGAATGGATGTTATTCTAGGTATGGACTGGTTAGTTGATAACCATGTTCATATCAACTGTCATGAAAGGTCTGTGAGTTTCTTTTCTCCTGAAGAGGAAGAGTCTGGTTTGTTGTCTGCTGGTCAGTTGCATAGGGTAATGAGGGAAGACGTCCAGTTGTTTTCATTAATGGCGTCATTGTCTGCTGAGAGCCAAGCGAAGGTTGATGAGTTGCAGGTGGTGCGAGAGTTTTCTGAGGTTTTTCCCGACGAGTTTCCGGATGTACCACCAGAGAGAGAGGTTGAGTTTGCTATTGATCTGGTACCTGATACTAAACCTGTGTCTATGGCACCGTATAGAATGTCTGCATCTGAATTGTCAGAACTGAAGAAGCAACTCGAGGATCTGCTTGAAAAGAAATTTGTGAGGCCAAGTGTGTCGCCGTGGGGAGCTCCAGTGTTGTTGGTGAAAAAGAAAGATGGTAGTATGAGGTTGTG
This sequence comes from Astragalus glycyphyllos, assembly GCA_963573325.1. Taxonomy (NCBI): domain Eukaryota; kingdom Viridiplantae; phylum Streptophyta; class Magnoliopsida; order Fabales; family Fabaceae; genus Astragalus; species Astragalus glycyphyllos. The sequence continues at coordinate 9,644,604 of OY754314.1, read as the reverse complement.
CGTAGACTATCGGCAGCTGAATAAGGTGACTATTAAGAACAAGTATTCGCTTCCGAGGATTGATGACTTAATGGATCAGTTGGTGGGTGCTCAGGTGTTCAGTAAAATAGATTTGAGATCGGGTTATCATCAGATCAAGGTGAAAGACGAAGACATTCAGAAGACAGCTTTCAGAACCCGTTATGGGCATTATGAGTATTCCGTGATGCCTTTCGGTGTGACTAATGCGCCGGGAGTGTTCATGGAGTACATGAATCGTATCTTTCGTGAGTATCTGGATCGGTTTGTGGTGGTATTCATTGACGACATCCTAATTTATTCTAAGTCAGAAGAGGAGCATGCAGAACATCTGAGATTGGTATTGGAAATTCTGAGGGACAGGAAATTATATGCGAAGCTGTCTAAGTGTGAGTTTTGGTTGAAGGAGGTTAGCTTTCTGGGTCATGTTATTTCGGGGAAAGGAATTGCCGTGGATCCGTCTAAGGTTGATGCCGTGTTACAATGGGAGTCTCCGAAGTCAGTTACTGAGATTAGAAGTTTTCTGGGTCTGGCAGGTTACTATAGGAGGTTTATAGAAGGATTTTCGAAGTTGGCACTTCCGTTGACTCAGTTGACTTGCAAGGGTAAAGCTTTCATCTGGGATGACTGTTGTGAAGAGAGCTTCAAAGAATTGAAGAAGAGGTTGACGACGTCTCCTGTTCTGACGTTGCCTAATCCGGAAGAGTCGTTTGTGGTGTATTGTGATGCTTCCAAGATGGGGTTGGGAGGTGTGCTTATGCAGAATGGTAAGGTAGTTGCCTATGCGTCGAGACAGTTGAGGACTCATGAGAAGAACTACCCTACCCATGATTTAGAACTTGCTGCAGTTGTGTTCGCGTTGAAAATTTGGAGACATTATCTGTATGGTTCGAGGTTTGAGGTGTTCAGTGATCATAAGGGTTTGCAGTATCTGTTTGATCAGAAAGAGTTGAATATGAGACAGCGCAGATGGTTGGAGTTGCTGAAAGACTATGACTTTAGCTTGAACTATCATCCGGGAAAGGCTAATGTGGTAGCTGACGCTTTAAGTCGAAAGACGTTGCATATGTCAGCAATGATGGTTAGAGAACTCGAATTAATTGAGCAGTTCAGGGATATGAGTTTGGTTTGTGAAGTGACGCCTCAGAGTGTCAGATTGGGGATGTTGAAGATTGATAATGAATTCATGGCTAGCATTCGAGAAGCTCAGAAGTTAGATGTTAAATTAGTTGACCTGATGGTTGGGATTGATCAATCCGAGAATAAAGACTTTGAGTTGGATGCGCAGAATGTATTGAAGTACCGTGGAAGAATCTGCATTCCTAATGATGAGGAGATGAAAAGAGCAATTTTAGAAGAAGGTCATAGGAGTAAGTTGAGTATCCATCCGGGAGCTACAAAGATGTATCAGGATCTGAAGAAGATGTTTTGGTGGCCTGGTATGAAGCGTGATGTGGCGCAGTTTGTGTATTCCTGCTTGACTTGTCAGAAATCGAAGGTTGAGCATCAGAAGCCTGCTGGGTTGATGCAACCGTTGGAGATTCCGGAATGGAAGTGGGATAGTATTTCTATGGATTTCGTGATAGGGTTACCTAATACTGTGAGGGGGCACGATTCGATTTGGGTGATTGTGGATAGATTGACGAAGTCTGCTCATTTTATTCCTATCAATATCACGTATCCGGTGTCGAGATTGGCAGAGATTTATATTCAGGTGATTGTGAAGTTGCATGGTGTTCCTTTGTGCATTGTGTCTGACAGAGATCCTAGGTTCACTTCTGATTTCTGGAAGAGTTTGCAAGAAGCGTTGGGTTCTAAATTGAGGTTGAGTTCAGCTTATCATCCTCAAACTGATGGGCAGACAGAGAGGACCATTCAGTCGTTGGAAGACTTGTTGAAATCTTGTGTTCTTGAGCAGGGAGGTGCGTGGGATACTCACCTTCCGTTGATCGAGTTTACTTACAACAATAGTTACCATTCTAGCATCGGGATGGCACCGTTCGAGGCATTGTATGGTCGGAGATGTAGGACTCCGTTGTGTTGGCATGAATCTGGGGAGAGTATTGTTCTTGGACCCGAGGTTGTTCGAGAGACTACTGAAAAGGAGAAATTGATCCGTGAGAAAATGAAAGCGTCGCAGAGTAGACAGAAGAGCTATCATGATAAGAGAAGGAAGGATTTAGAATTCCAAGCTGGTGATCATGTGTTTTTGAGAGTCACGCCTATGGCTGGTGTTGGGCGTGCATTGAAGACAAAGAAGTTGACTCCTCGTTTCATTGGACCGTATCAGATCACTGAGAGAATTGGTAATGTTGCTTATAGGGTGGCCTTGCCGCCTAATCTTTCGAATTTGCACGATGTATTTCATGTGTCGCAACTTCGGAAGTATATTTCGGATCCGTCCCATGTGATTCCGATGGATGATGTGCATGTGCGGGATAATCTCACTGTGGAGACAATGCCTGTGCAAATTGAAGATCGTGAAGTGAAGACTTTACGTGGCAAAGAGATAAACCTGGTGAAAGTGGTCTGGTTAGGAGCTGCTGGTGAAAGCATGACATGGGAGTTGGAGAGCAAGATGCGAGAGTCCTATCCGGAGCTGTTTGAATCAGGTATGTTTTCGAGGACGAAAGATTCTAAGTGGGGGAGGGTTGTAACACCCCGGAAATAATTTAATTAAAATAGTTGATTGAATTATTAAAATAATTTGGAGGCGGGATATAGATAAATTAAAAGGTTAATATTTTATATGCGTAGGAGGTGAAACGAGTAAAGGAGGTGGTGACGTAGAGAGCCCAGTGTTTACTGAGCCCTCAACTTAAACCCCGGGGGTTTAAGCCAAACCCTCATTCGCAGCAAGCAAAAGAAAAACGAAAGTGAGAGTGAGAGAGAGAGAGCACGCGGCGCAAAGAGGGAGAGAAGAGGAGGGTTTCGCGAAGAATTTCAAAAGGAGATCGTTCGTGTTGCTGTGGTTTTGTTCGTGTCTCGTTCGTCGTGTTCCGGAGCTTACGTTATTCGAGGTAAGGGTGGGCTTAACCTTGATAATGGGTTGATGATAATTATATGTGGGTAGTCTAGGGTTTTGTTGAATTGTTCGTGTTGTTGCATATCGTGTTTTCATTGAGATTGGTGCTTTGTGATTATTGCACGTTATTGTGATTTGTTTCGTTATTTGTTGTTGCGTGATTGTTGTATCACGATGATGGTGTTGTTATTGTTCGTGTTTTTGTTGTTGCTGTGCGTGGTTGATTGTTGTTGTCGCGTTGTCGAATTGTCGTTTTTGTTGTGGTGGTTGCGGTGTTGTTGCCGTTAGGGTTTGGTGTTTGGCAATTTAGCGATTCTGAACACAGGTTCGGTTTTTCTAAAACTGGCGCTGTTTGGTTGATCCAAAAATTATGAGGTTGATTGTTTTTGAAAATAGACTTAACGCCGGTCGTTTTGGCACTGGTTTCGTCAAATTCGGAGTTGTATAGCTCGAGTTATAGGCGATACAAGTTAGGTTAAAATTCTGGAAACGATTTGGGTATAGATTCGGTATTTCGGTGACTGGGAACGTTGTATTGACCGAAAAATTATGTGGTTTATTTTTCTGGAAAATAGACTTAATGCTTGTTAATTTGGCACTGGTTTGGTTGCGTTTAGAGTTGTGTAGCTCGAGATATGAATTCCACAAGTTAGAGTAAGATTCTGGAAACAATCTGGACACAGGGTCAGTGTTTTGATTACCACATTTTCAAAAGAACTCCTTTTCGAACGAATCCAATTTCTTTGAAAACTAGACAAAATTTGCCCCAGTTTATGCACAAGTTTCATGCAATTTGATTGAGTTTTGGTCACTTTGGAATTGCTTGAATTTGAAGGACAGAAACTGTCCTCTTTTGCAACTAGCCTGTGTGCTTTTCGAAAACTGTACCTATTGGACACTCTCCTTCAAAAACTGAACTTAGGGATGATAACCAGACCCATAGGGCTTTCCAACAAGTATTTATTTGTTGAAATCCGATGTCGTTTGCTATTTTAATTAATTCGCTGAAGTAGGTGCGATGTGCCTAGGCGCTGTGCGCCAGTCTTGTGCGTGGTGTGCGTGCGTTATGTCCGCGTTGTGGAGCCGTCTGGTGTTAATATTTCAGGTGCGGTGCTGGTATGCTCAGGAGAGTTTAGTGGTAGCTGTGATGCTACAACTTGGTGCTATTTTTGGTGAAATCATTTGTTTTGATTCTGGTGATATAGTATTTATTTTAAATACTTGTTATGGTGAGTTGGTGCATAATCATGGTGTCGCATTGTCATATGCATGTTTTGGTGATATAGGCTCTGCCTCTGGTGTTTATTGGTGATATGCCCGTCGTGGCTCATTTTGGTGATCGGTACCGCATGCATATGCCCACTGGAGGGGTTGCATATCATCCCATTGTCTATGAATGTTATAACTTTGGTGGTTCACTGTCGAATGGACTTTTCCTTTGGTATCTGGTGCTGTGATATGGTGTAATTGTATTGTGTTGCTGTAGTTACCTGATGCTAGCATATTTTTATCATCTGCTTATTACCTCTGTTAGACTCACCCCTTCTGCTTGGAATGTTGCTCTCATGCGGCAACGCTGCAGGTGATCGCTAGTGCTCGTGGAGGAATTGCTAGGTTTTGCTTCCTCTCTCGTTTGGGTCTGTGTCAGCTCTGATATGTAGCACCGGGGAGTCGTTAGTTATCGTTTTGAACTATTATTTTAGTTATTGGAAATTGGTTTAATTAATTTTGGAGATGTCTCTAATTGTTAATTCTGGAGATGTTTAAACTGGTTAATATTTCCGCTGCTTGGTGATTTCTTTTATATAAATTATTTTGGAGATTTTTTTTTGGAATAAATGGTGTTTTTTTTTAAAATGGTGAAAAATGTAGCGCCCTTCGAGGTGACTCTGATAATTGTCTATTTAGTTGTAATAGTAAAAGGGGGGTGTTACACACACCACAACCACGACACCACCACCACCACAACCACTCTCTTCTCTCTCTCTCACCCACACCACAATCGTCTCTCTCTCTCTCTCTCACACACACACACACCACAACCACTCTATTCTCTCTTTCAACTCCATCTCTCTCAATCTTCCCTTTTCTCTCTCACGTAATCATAGAACACCACCATTGATGCCTTCAAATTTTTCTCCTTTCTTTCCATCTTTCTATTCACAAACTCCATCTCAGGAGGAATCAAATCCCTAATCTTTCCCGAGGAATCTGGTAAAAAGGGAGGAAAATTGATAATGGCAAGATTCATAATGAGTACAGGAATTTGGAACAGAAACAAGAACACATAAAAGAGAGAGAAGTGGGAAAGGAACCCCATTTTCACAGTTGTAACCATCCATGGAGGTGCCTGTGAAGAGAATAGAGGAAGAAGAACAAACTAGAAATAGGGCTAATATCAAAACACTGTATTTTGTAACAGTTTTTTACCATGTGGCAGACAAGTTGACATTTTTTTAACGTTAGTCTAACAGAACTCTAATAAAATGGCCTAAATCAAAACACTGTATTTTGCAAGAACTTTTTATTAATTTTTTTTTTGCAGGGGCCTAAAACATATTTAAGACAAAAAAATTATTCTAGTGACCCTCACACACGCCACTTCATTTAAAAATCACCAAGTGAGGTCAATTAAATTCTAGGGCAGAATATCTTAGAAAATCTGTGTTTTAGAAAAGAAGTTTTAAAAGAGTAGAAAAATAAGGATGATTCTAAGGTGAAAGAGGAAATTAAATTTTTCACTGGTGAAACACTAAAATTGACTGTTGGATGTTGTATAAAAATTGATCGATGGTTTAAAATGAAAATGAAAATAGACAAAAAAGAAATGAAAAACGCAAGAAGGAGTTGTTGTTAGAGCATTAATCAAAGTTATTTATAATTTATCTGAAACAAGCGAAAATGTCTTCAGCCGCAACGCGCAGTCGGAGTTGGACTGTTGGAGAACATTGAAACGCAAACTCCGAAAACCAATCCAATTGCATTGCACACAGCCACAGGTACATTCTCGATGAAGAATGGCGAAGAAGGTTTTGAGCTTTCTTCCTTATCATAGATACAGACACAGTCTATTATTATTCTCGTCCACTCCTGAAAATGAAATTCCAAGTCTTTACTCCTTCCTTCAACCTTCTTTGTTTTCCCTCAACAGAAATCAACAACAACCCACTTCTTCTTCTTCTTCTGATAATTCCCATAATAACCTCCCTACACCCCCACCTCACTCTCTCTCCCTCACTCCTCACCAATTGACCACCCTCCAAACAACCCTTCACAAATCTCTCATAACCTCTGACACTGATCAAGCTTGGAAGTCCTTCAAAACCCTCACTACCCATCATTCCTTCCCACCTAAACCCCTCACCAATTCCCTCCTCACTCACTTATCCTCCCTTGGCGACATCCTCAACCTCAAAAGGGCTTTTGCATCTCTTGTCTTTCTCATTCAAAAGAACCCTTTGCTCTTAGATTTTGAAACCATCCATTCCATGCTTCATTCCATCAATATTGCCAATACTCCTGCCCCTGCTTTTGCCCTTGTCAACTCCATGTTCAAAAACAGGTTTTTTGTCCCTTTTTGTTATTGGGGCAATGTGCTTGTTGACATTGCTAGGAAAAATGGTAACCTTGCTGCTTTTTTGCCTGTTTTTGAAGAGAATTGCATGGTTGCTTTGGATGAAAAATTGGACTTCATGAAACCTGATGTTGCTGCTTGTAATGCTGCTCTTGAAGCTTCTTGTTTTCACCTTGAATCACTCACTGATGCTGAGAGAGTTGTTGGTTTAATGTCCAATCTTGGTGTTAGACCTGATGATTTAAGTTTTGGATTCCTTGCTTATTTGTATGCACTCAAAGGGTTGCAAGAAAAGGTAAATGAGTTAAAAGTTTTGATGGCTGGCTTTGGTTGTTCAAACACAAAGTGTTTCTATTCTAATTTGATTATTGGGTATGTTAAGTCAGGTAATTTAGATTCTGTAGAGTTAACTATTCTCAGTAGTTTGAATGATGGAGGTGGGGTAGATTGGAATTTTGATAGAGACACTTTCTGTGTAGTGGTTAAGGAGTATCTTCATGAAGGAAATATCAAGGGTTTGGCTAATTTGATCATTGAATCTCAGAAGTTCGAGCCTTCAAATATCAAAGTTGATGAGTCTATAGGTTTTGGTATTGTTAATGCTTGTGTTAGTATTGGACTATCAGACAAAGCACACAGCATTCTTGATGAAATGAATGCTATGGGAGGCTCTGTGGGTCTTGGGGTTTTTGTACCAATCTTGCAGGCTTATCGCAAAGAAAATCGAACTGCTGAGGCTACTCAATTGGTGATGGAGATTAGTAATTCGGGTCTTAAGTTGGATGTGGAAACCTATGATGATCTGATAGAAACATCCATGTCTGGCCAGGATTTTCAGTCAGCATTTTCGCTGTTTAGAGACATGAGAGAGGCTAGGATTCCTGATTTGAAAGGGAGTTACTTAACTATGATGACGGGTTTGATGGAGAATCATCGACCCGAATTGATGGCAGCTTTCTTAGATGAAGTGGTTGAGGATCCTCGTATTGAAGTAGGTACTCATGATTGGAATTCCATCATTCATGCTTTCTGTAAAGCTGGAAGACTAGAAGATGCAAGAAGGACTTTTAGACGGATGATATTCCTGCAATTTGAGCCGAATGATCAGACATACTTGTCACTGATTAATGGATATGTGTCGGCAGAGAAATATTTTGATGTGCTGATGTTGTGGAACGAGGTTAGGCGAAAAGTATCAGCGGATGGGAAGAAGGGGATCAAATTTGACCACAATCTGGTTGATGCATTCCTGTATGCTATGGTAAAGGGAGGTTTCTTTGATGCTGTTATGCAAGTTCTGGAGAAATCTACTGAGATGAAAATATTTGTTGATAAGTGGAGATACAAGCAGGCATTCATGGAGACTCATAAAAAGCTCAAAGTGGCCAGGTTAAGAAAAAGAAATTTCAGAAAAATGGAAGCGGTTATTGCTTTCAAGAATTGGGCTGGTTTAAATGCATGAACTCTATGCATGAATTGGACTGGATTAAACCATCATTTCTGGAAGAAACAGCTTAAAGTGATGGTTGAGGAAGGATTCATTTCAACACGTGTTCTTTCGAAAAGTGGGCTCTGATTTTGCAAATTTTGGAGCACATTGTAATCAAATTGGGCCTGGCGGGTACTCCCGATGTCCTTTTCTTCTTATTATTTCTGATGTTATACAAAACAATTAACCAGCACTCTTTTTAACAAGTTAAGATAGCTATTAATTACATTTTGAGCTAAATGTAATCATTTTTTTCCCAATTTGTTCCCCTGTTTTTGGTCAATGATTGTCGTTCTCAGCTGTTTTCTTGTACATACGATAGGAAGTTTAAACAACATTGAATCATTGAACTTCTTATGATTTTAATATTCCCAAGAACTTCTTAGCATAGGGAAATTCTGCCCCGTGAGCCTCTTTACTTTCAATTTTCTCTTTCCTTGTTTTTTTGCTTGTAATGAGTTGTTCTATATTTATTTTTGATTTGTCTTTATCTATTTTGTCTCGACCATTACAAGTGATAATATCAAAGTAGGCAGTTCATAACCAATAGGAAGCATAGACTGTCCACTGATTTATAAAATAATCTGTTTAAAAATGTATAATTGATATAAGTCAGCCTAAGAACAGTATAACACAGTTGTGCAATCATCTGTTGGTCCATTAGACAATGTTTCCAATGGTGAAGCATCTGTTATTGCTGAAATTCCTTCACATTTGGCAAGGGAAGATGATTTTAAGCTCCACTTGAGGGAAAAGGATTCGTTTGATAAACAAAAGAACTTGGGAGGTACTTGAGTGAATCTAATATAACTTGGGGGTACAAAATTGACATTCTTGTTTGGTGGAAACAAAATTCATCTCGGTACCCCGAATTCTCTTTCTTGGTCGGAAATGTTTTGGCCACACCAGTCACAGTGGGTTCAGAAAGTGCATTCATTATTGATTTAGAAGCTCACTATGGCTAAAGTTTTGATTTGTGCTCAAAACTAACTAAGGCTTCTGTTTGCCAATTCAAAGACCTCAATCTTAATGAGTTTGAAATATCTGTGAATATTGTAACATGTAACTGTTTCATTTTTTTTGCCTCTAACTCTAAGTTCCTTACTACTTGTGTCTTTGTATAATGGTTTAGTCAATTTTTCTATGAATGTAAAATAGAATTTCAAGGAGGCTCAACAGGATTTTGAGGGGCTAACGGAGCGTGCGCTGAAACTGTTGGATGTGGTCCATCATCTCATTCACAACCAATGACTATTGGCTATGATTGATAAAGTTTTAAGTGTTTTAAGTTACTGGCTTGCAAATTTTATATGGTCTATTATTTGTTTTTTGTATTAATTGCATTATTGTGAAATATTTCTAGTTCCAATACTTTTTTGCATCTTTTGAATGAGTTGTGAATGGCATACCAAAATTTTGGGTGAGACATATATTGACCGGGCAGCTGTTATCTATGGTTTTATTAGGTCGTGAGTATGTTTGGTTTTCGATCTGTCTTCGGTTTCTAATTGACATTTTTGGCTTATGGGATTCCACAAAATTGCCATTGCAATTGCTAACTTTAAGGTGAGAGATTCACTTGAACTTTATAACTTTTTATTCTCAATTATTGTTGTTGCAGTCTCTGAATTTTTGTGTTGGTTGCAATTGCTATTGAAGAAGTGGCCAATGTTTACAAGTTTCGTATTACAATGGCAGAGGATGATATTTTACCTATCAATTGGAGCATTTTGCGGCTGATTCATACATCTTGGAAAATTTTGGACCATTGCCAGTTTCTCAATGGTCTGTTATTCTGAGTATGAAACCAATTGTTGAAACTTTGAATCATTGGATTCTTAACATTTTGTTTGTAGCATAAAATATCAGTTTTTGATTTAGCCACAGTTTTTGTTTCTTGTATGCTTTGAATCAGATGCTCTGATTATTATTAGCTACTGGACTGGTATTTTTTAGTTTGCCATATGAGTGGTAAAGTATGGCTTCTGATATGCTGAGTCAACTCCTGTATATATTCTTCATCAGAGAGATACATAGAAAAAATATAATGTCACAAACTAATAATTTATTCCAATATATTATCTTCTCATAGCACACATTCTCAATATACATCAATCAATGATGTTCTGAAATAGACAAACTCAAAATCACATAAACCCATTTATGGCTTCCCACAACCAGTTGGCCATTTAACAGTGTTTGGAGAAAGGGTTTTAAGGACTGGATTCCTCTCAAAGAAATTTGTTGGCCTCAACTCAAATCCAGTGCTCAACAATGGCATTATTGGGAAATCCTCTTGACATGGAACATGGTGGATTCCCACTACATACCACAACACAATATCCTTGTTCTCAATCTCCCTATTCCTGCAATCATTTTCACAAAAAGTTAGCACAGTTAATTCTTAGATGAATACACTAAAAAATAAATAGTTCTATTTTAATATATTAAACTTTTGATTGACTTTGATTATAAACACATTAATTTCTTAAGAAAAAGTTGCTTCAAAATTTAAGCATACTTACTGTTTAGTCCAAACAGCTAAAGTATCTTCACCACGACTCTGATCAACATAAAGTCCACCAGCCCATTTCTCAGTCTTATTATAAGGAGTAACCCAAATATTATAATTAGTGAAAGCACCACGTGTTTGAGGGTAATCATCTTCTAACAAAAGTGGATGAGCAGCTGCAGGAGGAACCAAACGATACCCAACTTCATTTCCTGTAGAGGTTTTCTTGTTAGGATTCACTATAGCTAGCTCAGACGGGCTCATTCCAAGCTTTATTTTTGCATCAGATTCTGTTTTGAGAACTTGTGTATCAGTTGTCCAGTAACTCTTTCTTTTGGAACTGTTGTCAGTTACTTGAACTGTCTTTAGATTGGTTTTTAGAAAGGAGTTGTCTTCACCATCAATGTCAAGGTCAAGATGGTAAATGTAGTAATGGTCATGGTAAACACCAATGCTGTTTTCTGATACTAATGTGCCATGTTGGTCTTCTTTTGTCTCATCTTTGTGCTTTATGTCTACTGCTTTAATTTCTAGCATTCCTGATAGTGATATCTGTTGCAAAATATGATCATGATTGAGTTATTTAATTAATTAGTTAGATTGTTTTAGATACATGTCAGTGTCACAACAAGGATAATCATTGTAAAATATTAAATCAGTTGAAGTCTCATACTTTGATGACTAATTAATTTCCCCCCAACACATTGTTTTAAGCAAAAGCTATGTATTATTACATAAATTTTAGTGGTTCTATCCTAACCTCCTTCTTAGCTATCTACACCCCAAATTTTAAAAAAGAATTTTTAATGACAAAAATGTCCCTACTCCTTAAACGGTTAAACCCCATCTTAAAGCCCCTCTCTCTTCCTTTCTTTTTTATCATCACATCAATTTTCTTCCAACACATTATTAATTCATGATTAAAAAAATGCAACGTAGTACTATATGGGTAAAAATACATACCGCAGGCTTGATTGAGCCACTTGGCTTGAACTCCCAATCGATTACATTATCATAGTTGCCAACAGTAACAACTGATCTAACAACCAGACTCACATCAGACCTAACTTCTCGTATCTGTGTTTGCTGGTGTTTTTAGCAAACAATCACTAGTTTTATTAGAAGGTTTGTGAGATCAAACTAGAAAAATCTCAAAGCAATTGCCTTTGAATTGCAAAAGTTTTTGTTTCAGAAAATGTAGAAAAGGGGACGATTTGCAATTGATTAACAGAATTGAAAAGAAAAGAAGCAGTAAATGGTGCAGGAATTGTAAAGAAAAAGAAAAACAAATTGCATTGAATCATAAAAATGGCACACGATCACATACAGGGATTCTTCCACTCGTTTTTCGCTCTGGCTTGGAAGTTAGAGTTTCAGGAATCGGGTGTGTATTGTGATTTTCGCGACCCCTGTTTCTTCTCAGAAACAGTTATTTATACAAAGGAAAAGAGGGGAAAATTTGAACTAAATAACTGCCTAGCAATTTGAAAATAAGTAACTGCTCCTACTTTCGACCAAAACCGCTCTATCACGCTTCGACCAACTGCTAGTCTTCAGCGCATAACTGCTCTGTTTTCTGTCTGTCGAAGGCTTGCGTCCATTTTCCTCTCTCTTGCTTTTGCTTCCCTGGAAACTTGTCGAGTTTACCTTGCGCATGACCATCTTCTCTGTCGAAATAATTTGGTCTTTGTGAAATAAATATAAGTCAGGCCTTGTTGACCATCTTTAATGAAGCCTGTCGAAATTACAGGCTAACAAATTGCCCCCCAAAAATGTCTTTTTCGACTGAACTTGAGGAGGAAGAAGAGAAAGACATTTTTGAATTTACCATCGAAATAACTTTGCACTTGAATAAAATAGCTGTATACCTGAGGTCACCACTGTTAAGTGTTGTTTCCATATTCAAGCCTTGAACTTGAACAGCCTGTAATTTCGGCAATGTTTTGGCAACTTAAATGCCATGTTTTTACGCTTTCTTTATATTTATTCCAGCGTTATTTTAACTTCTTGTAACGTTGGCTTATACTTTTTCAAGTATTTGCCATTTATACGCAAAATTCTTTCATCAGCGCCGATCTCTTCGACCTCATATGCGCCGTTTGAATAAACTTGTAAAATTTTAAATGGTCCTTCCCAACTTGGGGACCACTTACCAAAGACTCTATCTTTTTTATCTATAGGCAATAGGACCTTCCACACTAGATCACCTGAATCAAAGGTTTTAGACTTAACCTTTTTGTTATAAGTTTTAGCTACCCTCTCTTTCTGCCGAATAAGCGTATCTAAAGCTAATAACCTTTCTTCGTCTAAATCAACCAATTCGTCAAGCATCATATTCCAGTAATAATCAAAGGGAATCTCCCACTGTCTTTGAATTCTTGTTGATTGTAGACAAATTTCAACAGGCAACACTGCATCGTGTCCAAATGTTAGCCTATAAGGAGTAGTGTTGATAGATTCTTTGGGTGAATTTTGACAAGCCCATAATGCTTGATCAAGGGTATTATGCCAATTTTTTGGTTTCTGCCCAACATGTTTTTTAATCAAATTAATAATAACTTTATTGGCAGCTTCTACTCGACCATTGGCTTGCGCATAATATGGTGTCGAAGTTAATAACTTAAAACCAATTCCAGAAGCAAACTCTACCATTTTTTTACCAGTGAAAACTGATCCTTGATCTGTAGTAATGGTTTCTGGAATTCCAAACCTATAAATGATATGATTTTGAATAAACCTTATCACTGCCTCTTGATCAACATTGGCTAAAGGTATAGCTTCAACCCATTTGGTGAAGTAATCAATTCCCACAAGGATATATCTATGGCCCTTCGAAGAAGTTGGCTTTATCTCTCCGATCACATCTAGAGCCCAACCTCTAAATGGCCAAGGTTTGACTATGGCATGTAATTCATTTGCAGGTACATGTTGTATCCCAGCATGCTTTTGACACTCTTGGCATCCCTTAGCAAATTCTATGCAATCTTTCAGCATAGTTGGCCAATACATTCCTTGTCGAAATAATAACCACTTCATTTTGTGGCCTACTTGGTGTGAACCACATGCTCCGCTATGTGTATCAGAGACTGCTAAATATGCCTCATTTTCACTAAGACATTTTACTAGTACTCCTTCAGGAGTCTTTTTAAACAATTCGTTTCCAATTATCACATAGCTCAAAGCTCTGTATTTTACCTTTTTATTGGTATTTCTTGTGGGATTTTGCAAATATTCCGCAATAGGCCTTCGCCAATCATTATTGGTCATATTGTCAAGAGCAAAAATTTCTGCCAAGTCAAAATCACCAAAAAATTGACGTTTTTCGTCAACGACTAGTTCCTCATTTGCGTTTGTTGCCCCCCCAATTCTTGGTGTTGACAATAGTGACGAAGCATAGTCATCAGAAATGATTTTATCCTTTATTTCGATTAACTCTTCCAGGCTTTGTTTTGAAACTTTATAGCCTGAAGCAATTTGTGCGAATTCATTTGCCACTTGGTTATCAATTCGTGGTAAATGTTCTAAGTGAACAGACTCAAATCTTTTTAACAAAGCATTGGCAACAACAAAGTATCTGATAAGGTGCTCTTTAATGCATTTGTACTCTCTTGTCAATTGTTTGACAACCAACTCAGAGTCACCTTTTATTTCGACATGACTTGCCCCCAGCTCAAGTAAGATTTCAAGGCCTACTATTAAAGCCTCATACTCAGCCTCATTATTGGAACAAACATCCCGAATTTTAAACTTATACTTCGTTGGAATGTTAGTAGGAGATATTATTAAAATACCAATCCCAACTCCATGTTTATGGCTTGAGCCATCAAAGTACAACCTCCAAGGATATACGTCTACAAAACTTAATGTTTCTTCGACAACAGAATGGTCTACTATAAAATCAACAACCACTTGTCCTTTAATTGATTTTAGAGGTTGATAAGTTAAGTTGTATTCTGACAAAGCCAAAGCCCATTTACCAATTCGGCTATGCATTATTGGTTTCGACAGCATATGCTTAATAACATCAAAATGTGAATAAACAGAAACATCAGCTGGTTTTATATATTGCTTTAACTTTGTACACGAAAAATACAAACAAAGGCACAACTTTTCTATAGGAGAGTACCTCGTTTCGGCATCATTTAAGACCCTACTGAGGTAATAAATGGCTCTTTCGACACCACTATCATCCTCTTGTGCTAACATGCTACCTATTGTTCTATCAGAAGCTGCTATATACAATTTGAGCACTTTGTGTTTAATAATAGGCAACAAAATTGGTGGTTTCATCAAATAAGACTTGATTTCGTCGAAGGCTGCTTGATGCATTGGTTCCCATTTGAACTCTTCTTCCTTCTTCAGTCTTAATAATGGCGAAAAAACTTGTGTTTTGCCACTTAGATTTGATATAAATCTTCGAAGGAAATTGATTTTTCCCAACAATGACTGAAGCTCTTTTTTGGTCGAAGGGGCCTTCGTTTCCATAATTGCCTTAGTCTTATTTTGATTGATTTCAATGCCTTTTTTGTGCACTATAAAACCCAAGAAATCACCTGCACGCACACAAAAGGCACATTTTAATCGATTTAATTTCAATCCATATTTCCTCATTCTTTCAAAAGAACGGCGAAGATGGTCTAAATGACCACTTTCTGAGGAAGATTTAACCACCACATCATCTATGTATACTTGCATAAAATCATCAATAAAATCATGAAACATAGAATTCATGGCCCTCTGATATGTAGCACCAGCATTCTTTAAGCCGAAGGGCATTACTACCCATTCATAAACACCCAATGCCCCTGGACACCTAAAAGCAGTTTTTGACACATCCTCTTCAGCAATGAAGATTTGATTATACCCAGAATAACCATCAAGCATACTAAGATAATCAAATCCTGCTGCTGAATCTATTAGCATTTCTGCCACAGGCATTGCGTATTCATCTTTGGGAGATGCATTATTTAAATCCCTAAAATCTATGCAAACTCTAAGAGTCCCATTTTTCTTTATTACAGGAACTATATTGGCTAACCATTCGACATACCTGGCAGTTCTGATGAATTTGTTTCTGAACAGCCTTTCGATTTCCTCTTTGATCTTAGCCAACACTTGAGGAGCAAATCTTCTTGGCACTTGCTTCACTGGTTTCTTCCCTGGTCGAATTGGTAATTGCATTTCCACTACTTCTCGACTTAACCCAGGCATTTCGTCGTAATCCCAAGCAAAGCAATCTTTGAACTCCCTTAGCAATGTGATGACTTGGATTTTTAGAGAAGCATCAATATTTGCACTAATATAAGTTGGCCTTTTCATTGAGCCATTTCCCAAATCAACTTCTTCTAACGGGTCTTGCGCTTGCATATGCTTTGTCAAATCTCTAGGATCCTTTTCAAAACCTAATGGATCATTATCATAGATACAGTCAAGTTTTTCATCTATGATTATGCCATTTTCTTCATGTAACTCACTGGCTTCGACAGCCATTGTTTGTTGAATAATTTCGGCCTCCATAGCCGCTTTAAACTTGTTTTCGGCCATATAAGCCGTAATTTTGTCCCATGTATTGGGCACTGACATAAGAACACTTTCAAGAACCAGTGTTCCACCCCGTTGGTCGAAAAACACCATCAGGATAGACACTATCATCTCCCATTATTTCTCTTTCCCAAACAAAACCATAATTTGGGTCAAGATGAACTGAGGCAAAAACATTATCCGCAGGGACATATGCCTCATTAGAAGATGAACATGGCGCAATCTTCGCCATTTGTTTCTCAAAGTTTTCCTTGGTAACTTGGTTCACATCAGCACGGAAGTAGCTCTGATCGGCTTCAACATACTCTACCAAACCATCTTCCTTCCACATTACTAAACGTTGATGCAAAGTTGAAGGGACAGCACCAACTCCATGGATCCACTCTCTACCAAGGAGTAAATTAAAATTCGCTTTAGAGGCTATCACTAAGAACAATGTAGTCCTCTTTATGGAACCAACGATTAAGTCCACCTCAATGGCCCCCAAAGAATGGCCAGTTTTGCCTTCATAGTTGCTTAAGACAATGTTATGTGGCCTGAGGTCAGTATCGAACTTACCAATCTTCTTCAAAAGACCATGTGGCATCAAATTCACTGCAGCTCCACCATCCACTAACACTTTGTTAATCCCAACACCATTGACTTTGGCTTGGACATACAGGGGTTTCAAGTGGTTTTGCATACTCATATCTGGCTTCTCGAAGGTAGCCATTTGGTCTTCGACACAACCATTGTTCATCACATAATAACACATTGGCTTATGATGAGCCATATCCTCTGTAAAATCCTCTTCAACGTCATTTGGTACTGTGATAACATCGTACTCCAGAGGCAGTATTGATACCACATTGCAAACAACGTCGAAATCATCCTCAGAATCATTAAAATCAGACTCCATGTCTTCATCCATGTCGAGATCAACATTTCTTTCTTTTACTGTTGACAAGGGAGGAAATATTCTTTCAAGAGCAGGCCTTCTTGACTTTTCTGTTACCACAGCCTTGCCTTTGGCCTTATTCGCTGCACACACATGACTAACAACATCAGCATTCCTCTTTGTGGCAACTTCAGCTTTGTGAACCTCACTCTTCGCCACTATCATGCTGCGTGGAACTTGACTATTAGCCAAATGACTTGGAACCTGATTAATGTCAAAATGTGCCTTCTTCTTCTGTTGTCTTTAGTAACGACGCCACTGTGTTCTAGTCATAGGGTTCTTACCCTTATAGTTATTCTTATAATTAAACTTAATAGCATCAGTACCTGGCTTGACAGCTTTAGCACGTTGATTATTGGGCACCCACTCTTCGACAGGAGCACTAGCACTTGGGACAAAGGATTTACCTGTTGACAGCTTCAAATACCCTTTTGCTGAGGACTTCTCCTTAGCAAATTGTCGTTTACTTATTGAAAGCTTTGCTGACACCTTAGCCTCATAGCCAGGAAGATCTCCTTTTGCAAAGTCGAATTTTGGCCTGTTATCAAGCCATTTTCTTTTGCGTTGTTGTTGATCCTGATAACCTTCGACAGCTTTAGCTGCTTCTTTATCGAAAACAGCACTGCACCTTGGGCAAAGCATAACTTCAGAATTATTCCACTTACACCGATTGAGGAAATCTATCAATTCTTCCTCAGCCTTTGGATACACAGCATGTATCTTCCCATCATATTCTTTTAGGGTCACTTCCTGTTTTCTACCTTCAGCATACACAAAACCTTTTAATTTCTCGGTGGCAGTCTTGACACACTTAGGAGGGTCTGCCAATTGAGCATCCACCATGCCTACATCAGCTTCGACAGGTTCAGAGTACATAGCTTCAGCCTTAGGCAATGGATCAACATCAATCTGCATAGGAGCTTTTATTTTCTTATCAG
Organism: Astragalus glycyphyllos; assembly: GCA_963573325.1. Classification (NCBI taxonomy): domain Eukaryota; kingdom Viridiplantae; phylum Streptophyta; class Magnoliopsida; order Fabales; family Fabaceae; genus Astragalus; species Astragalus glycyphyllos. The sequence continues at coordinate 9,626,570 of OY754314.1, read as the reverse complement.
CAAATTTGAGTCTTCCTTCGTCAATTGCTTTTTGCACAATATCCCTGAAGAGCACACAACGGTCAGTGTTATGTCCCAAAAAATTATGGAACTTACAATAACCCTTTTTCTTTCTTTGGTCAAGAATTGGTATTTTAAGGCCTTTAGGCACTAATATTTGACCATCAGTTACTAAAAGATCAAAAATTTCATCACATTTCGTAACATCAAAAGTATAAGTCTTAGGCATAAATCTATCGTTCTTAGGCTCTACAGGGTTATTCCCATTCGCAGGCCTTAATAATTTACAGGTATAAGGAGGACCAGGCTTAAGTTCAGCCACGTCTATCTCCTCTTCTTCGACATTACTATATGTAACGTCAAATTCTTCTTCGACATATGCCACTTTTTCTTTCTTATGATACCTATTCGACCTAGATTTTTCCTCTCTAAGCCTTTCAACTTGTCGAACTCTATCAGCCAAATGAGCCATATCTCGCAAATGAGATGTGTCTAATTTCTTTCTAATTGAGTAATCAAGGCCACCAGCAGCCATTTCGACAAGCTCATGTTCAGGGACTTGTGTGAAGCAACGAGATTTCAACAGCCTAAATCTGTTTAAGTAATCATCAATAGTTTCAGGCATTTTGCGCCGAACACTAGCCAATTCTTTAAGACTAATTTTCGACTGGCCCATGTAAAACTGTGCATGGAATGCCTTTTCTAATTGCCCCCATGTGAACATAGAACCAGGGGGTAAGGTCGTGAACCAAGTGAAAGCATTTTTAGTTAGAGAATTTGGAAAATATTTCATCTTCAAATTCTCATTTTGTGCTAAGTCCCCAGCCTCAGTCAAGAAACGAGCAATGTGTTCGACTGTGGACTCATTTGTCTCCCCACCAAACTTAGTAAACTTGGGAACTTTCCATCCCCTTGGTAACTCAGTTTGTAACACGTATTCACATAATGGTGATACAAAGTTAGGCCTTTGTAAACCTATGTTAAGGCCATTTTGCGCCAAAATAGTTTCGACTAAAGTAGCTATATTGTTTTCTGCGCCAACATTGTGTTGTTGCACTTGTCGAACAACTTCGTCAGCGTTCTGGTGTCTATTTACCAAAACTACTTCAGGGACGTGGTTTACTGCCCCTTGTAGTTCGCCTACAACTGTCGACGCTTCAACTGCAACTGCTTCTTGGGGGTTAACTGGCGACACATTACCCGCAATAATAGGAACTTGCCTATTATTAACCGCTGGAGCCCCAAAGAAGTCTGCAATCCTACTCATCTGATTTGCCAACATTTGGTAACTGCTATTGGTATTTTGAATCAATGGATTGAAAACTGTACCAATTTGTTGGGTAAGCATATTCACCATATCGTGATTACTCTCGTCTACTTGCTGTCTTAAGGCCAACAAAGATGTATTGGTTAACGCTGGGGGATTTCGACCAAATACGCTCTCAGAAGAGACATGTGTAGGGGAAAAGGTCGAAATATGTGGCATTCCAGTAGGCATGCCATACATTCCCAAAGGAAATGGGGGTAGATGCACGTTATTCAAACGTGGGTCTAAACCGTTTCCGATTGCCATGTAAGGGCTATGAAGCCCTGCACTTAACGGCAAAGACATAGGCAGAGATGCCATTTCTGACTGCGTTGAACCAACATTAGTCATTGATAATGAAGAAACGGTTATCGACGATGATGGTCCTGCGCTAATGTTTGCAGAATCCATTGTTGTTCCTTGCACTTGTGAAACCACAGGGTTGGAACTAGACGCATTATTCGTACTGGACCGAACCATTTTACCACTTCTTAAGTGCATACAACAGCGAATACAAATAAGAGAGTATAAACATGAACAAAATCAAAGGCAAAGTCCCACTGGGCGTGCCAATTTGTTTGCTGGTGTTTTTAGCAAACAATCACTAGTTTTATTAGAAGGTTTGTGAGATCAAACTAGAAAAATCTCAAAGCAATTGCCTTTGAATTCCAAAAGTTTTTGTTTCAGAAAATGTAGAAAAGGGGACGATTTGCAATTGATTAACAGAATTGAAAAGAAAAGAAGCAGTAAATGGTGCAGGAATTGTAAAGAAAAAGAAAAACAAATTGCATTGAATCATAAAAATGGCACACGATCACATACAGGGATTCTTCCACTCGTTTTTCGCTCTGGCTTGGAAGTTAGAGTTTCAGGAATCAGGTGTGTATTGTGATTTTCGCGACCCCTGTTTCTTCTCAGAAACAGTTATTTATACAAAGGAAAAGAGGGGGAAATTTGAACTAAATAACTGCCTAGCAATTTGAAAATAAGTAACTGCTCCTACTTTCGACCAAAACCGCTCTATCACGCTTCGACCAACTGCTAGTCTTCAGCGCATAACTGCTCTGTTTTCTGTCTGTCGAAGGCTTGCGTCCATTTTCCTCTCTCTTGCTTTTGCTTCCCTGGAAACTTGTCGAGTTTACCTTGCGCATGACCATCTTCTCTGTCGAAATAATTTGGTCTTTGTGAAATAAATATAAGTCAGGCCTTGTTGACCATCTTTAATGAAGCCTGTCGAAATTACAGGCTAACAGATATATAACATTTCTAGACAAGAAAAGCTCTTTATTATTAAGATCAAGGAGCACAGCCCCCTTAACACCATGTTTATATCCTAGGAAAACACACTTCCTAGCTCTTGGTTCAAGCTTTGTTCTGTGTGAGTGAAGGGTGGATGCATAGGCCAAACATCCAAACACCTTAAGGACATTTAGATCAGGTTTGGTCTCCCTAAGTATCATAAAAGGTGACTTGTTCTGTAAGACAGGAGTGGGGACACGATTTATGATGTATGTGGCATGGAGAATGACATAAGACCAGTATATTTTGGGTAATTTTGATTGAAATAGAAGTGCTCTACCTACATTCAATATGATGTTTCCTTTCAACTGTCCCATTTTGTTGCGGTGTCTCTACACAACTTGTTTGATGGATGATGCCCTTTGAGGCATAAAAATCTGGTATTAAAAACTCTGGTCCATTATCACTTCTAATGACCTTAACTTTGGTGTTATGTTGTGTTTCAACCATGTTAACAAAGCTTTTAACATGATTGCTAGTTTCTGCTTTTGTTTTCATTAGAATTACCCATGTATATCTACTGAAGTCATCTAGGGCAGTTAAAAAGTACTTGTGGCCATGAATAGAAGAAGTACCAATAGGTCCCCATATATCTAAATGTATCATCTCAAAACATTTTGAAGCTCTACTAGGACTCAAAGTATAAGAGAGTCTTTTCTGTCTAGAAAAATGGCATACATCACATATGGAGCCTTCATCAATTTTTACAAAAGGAAAATCTACATTCATTAATTTCATCCTACTGTGGGACAAATGTCCAAGTCTAAAGTGCCACAAGGCAGTTTCTGGAAGTTTCTCATCACTTCCTTCTTCAATGGTTACAGAATTTACCTTCTTGTTCTCTATCTCCAAGTATATGAGTCCCTCAAACATCACACCCAAACCAATCATCCTTTGACTCTTCAAATCCTGTATTTCACATTTTTCACCACAGAAATCAACTTTAATGTTAGCCATAAGTAATTTGGGAACAGATAACAAGTTGAGGGTGAAGCCAGGAACACACAATACATTTGTAATCACAAAATTTGGAGAGAACTCTATAGTGCCACAGAATTTGGCCACTGCATAATCACCATTAGGCAATCTGATATTCACAAGCTTTATGGGGAAATGACTTTTGAAGTAGCTCAATGATGAGCATATATGATCTGTGGCTCCGGAGTCAACAATCCAAGAGCCAAGATGTCTAGAATTTAGAGCACAAGCAAGAGGGATAATACCTGCCCGATTGTTATCAATAGTCACCATGTTAGCAGAGCTGCCAGTGGATGCTTGTTACTGAGAAACTGAACTGTTCTGCAGCAGGGAAAGTAGCTTGTCATATTGTTCCTGGGTGATGCCTATCTTAGCTTCATCATTCTGTTCTGTCTGCTCAGAAACAGAGTTTGCATTTGCACTATTCTTCTGCCAGTGTGGTGGAGTTCTATGCTTCTTATAGCATGTGTCAACAGTGTGCCCAATCCTTCCACAGTAGGTGCATACCTTGCCAGAATTCTTACCATTGTAAGTAGGGTTATAGCTACCATTGCCTCTTCCCATTCCTCTTCTTGCATCATCAGTAACATTAGCAACAAGGACCTTAGTTTCATCAACATTCACAAACTGTCTTTCATGTTGCAAAACCATAGAGAAAATCCTATTTATGTTAGGTATTGGATCCATCAACAAAATCTGTGACTTAACCATGGCAAAATTTTCATTTAAACCAGTCAAGAATCTAATGGTTTTACTTAATTCATGGTGCTTATGTGCTAATTCCATCCCAGTCACGCATACACATTTTCTGGGACACCCACATTTTGGTTCAGGCATGTATTTTTCAAGTCACTGTGAGTGATCCTTGTTTTAAAGCATAGATTTCACACAGTAATTCAGAGATTCAGATTAAATCTCCTTGTGAGAATCGTTCCTTGAGCTCCTCCCAAACATCAATGGCGTTCTCAAGGAACACAATACTCTGTCCTATTGACTCAGCAAAAGAGTTCATTATCCAACAATGAACTAACATATTACATCTAACCCATGATTTGTAGCTAGGATGAAAAGAATCAGGTACCTCAATGGATCCATCAACGAAGTCAAATTTGTTCTTCCCCCAAGGGCTCTTCGCATCGATCTAGCCCAGCTATGGTAATTTGTCCCGTTTGCATTCAACACCAGAGAGATAGTCACTGTCTTTGGGCCGTCGTTTGGATGAACGAAGTATGGACTTGTTGAATCAGAGGATGGATCGTTGTTGGAACCACCGGAACCACCGCCACCAGCATTGTTCTTCGGAGGCATTTTCTAGCTTGGAATGGGAATGAAAAAAAACAAAAGGGAAGCAAGGTATGCAGAGCTAATTTAGCTCTGATACCATCATAAATTTCTCAGAATCCATAAGAACAAACAGAATATAGCTTATAAAAGCAATAAGACCAACGAGGCAAAATGCTTATTTCATTGATAATCAATACAGCTGAACAGTACAACTATATAAAGGCTAAAGGTGCTGTACCATACAATAGAGTGAGGAATAGAGCACCAAATACATACTAAACAAATATCAACTACGAGAGTGCCACCTAGCATATCTTAAAGGATTTTATTCTAACCAACTTCTCTTACTCAATTCAGCACAAGGAAATGAATGAGCAATAGAAGGTTCTAGGTATTATTCACTAATAGTGGAATCCTATGACACAATTCAATTCCAACATTAGTGAAAAGGTTCAAACAATTTGGTCACGGGCACCTAGCAGCTGAACCCATTGCTAGGTATCAGTTCATGTCACTTGGCAACAATGTGCCAAGCTATTTCTTGCTAGTATTTTCACATTTCAACAATGAATATATTTATATTTTAGGCACTTAAAAACACACCATCCGAACATGAGTTTTGGATATTGAAAATAAACACTCCCAACGAAAAGTAACCATTTTTGGGAATATTTTCTAGGTTTAGTTCTTCGGTTTGAAGGTGAAGATGCTCATCTCAATTTGGGTTTTTTATTTTAATAAAAAATTAATTAAAAAGTATACTTATTAGTTTAAAAGTATTTTGGAATTGACATGTTAGGACTGTAGAACGCTGTTACGGATACATCATTGTCGTTAATGCCATGACTTGTTTGGAATAGAAAATGAAAAAGAATTAACTGTGTAAACATTATGTAATTTAAAGGATCTAAATGGTACAAAAAACTCAAAAAACCACTTCGTTACAACTAAATAACTTAAAGGACTCTGAGGAGCAAATCAAATCCCTCACTGTGAACCACTAAAACTGATCGTAGGATATTGTGTAAAAAACTATGAATGGTTGAATCAACAAATATTAAATCTCAGCCATTGATGAATTTTTATACTACATCCTACGGTCATATTTAATATTTCACTGGTGAGAGATTTGATTTGTTTCCTCACCCTAGAAACACCATTTTTTTATTTTAATAGTAGAATAGTAGATTAATATGTTTTGGGTGTTGCTCGCAATTACATGGGTGCAAATAATAATTACAACAACAGAATAGAACCCTGGACAAAAAGGCCGACGGGGCCCAATCGATATCCCGAAAGGAAACTGAAGGTCGGAATCGGAGACGGAGAGGCGAGTGGGAGTGACAGAAGAGAAAAGAAGAACCCTAACTCACAAACTCTAACGATGGCGATGATGCAAGGTGTACAGAAGAACACGCTATATGTGGGAGGGTTAGCGGAGGAAGTGAACGAGTCAATAATCCACGCGGCGTTCATACCGTTCGGCGATATCAAAGACGTGAAGACGCCGTTGGATCAGGCTACTCAGAAACACCGCTCTTTCGGCTTTGTTACCTTCCTTGAGAGGGAAGACGCTTCCGCCGCCATGGATAATATGGACGGCGCTGAACTTTACGGCCGTGTGCTCACCGTCAATTATGCACTCCCTGAAAAAATTAAGGGTGGTGAACAGGGATGGGCTGCTCAACCAAGTAATTATCTAACCTCAATTGTTTTCTTCTTCTTTTTTTAACCCTAATCTCTCAATTGATTTCATGCTTTTACGGAGGTTTTTTAGTTTTGTGTGATGCTGTTAGTGGAATTGCTTAGATGGAGTAATTGAAAATATTGATGATTTTATGTATTCACACTGCAAATGCCTTGTGGATAGTTATGAATTTTATGTTTATGATATGATGCTTATGAATGGTGGAGAGATAGAATGTGGCTTTTGTGCTTAGAGTTTATGAAAAAAGTCTACCCCCCCTCACTCTCAAATATAAGCAAAAAAAAAGTTTAAGTGATAGGACAAAGATGCTTAAGGGTATGTTTGGATGGAGGGTTTAAGAGGGGAGGGGAGGGGAGGGGAGGGCTTGATTTTCAATTCTAAATTGAGGAAGCTATAAAATGTTTCTAAACAAAAATAAAGTGAGATTAACAATGTTTTATCATTGTCTATCATGTTGTTGTTTCAATTTTTCAAAATCTCAAATAGATATTAAAATATAGACCCTCCTCTCCCAAACCCTCCCAAACATACCCTAAGAATTCCCTTGTGTTCAACTCTCAATGAAAACTCCAAATTGTTACGACCCAATTCGAGTAGGGTCAGACTCAGACTCAGACTCTAGAAATTAGAGAAAGAAGTGTAAAACAACTCCTTAATTCAGAGAATATTCCTTCATCCATTGTGGCTCTTTTCGGACACTTGAGGGCCTTGGCGTGTTTGCCTCCGTACTGGCCCATTATTTTGAGAAGGGCCCAAAGTCTCAATTGGTCCGGTGTCATCGGGTCATGGGTTCAAATCGTTGTGAAAGACAACCAGATTATTACTATTTTTTTTTACTATTTAGACTAAATATATAGACATTTCTGTTGCTTATACTTAGACCGGAGGGAGTATGTTTTATTTGGATGAGGATTGGGGGATTCTAAATTCTAGAGTTATGTAAAGGATAAAAGATAAATGAATTTGAACTTTCTTTGTCTAGGGTTGTCAGATGTGTGGTCGACTCTTTTGACTGACTCGGTTTATTTTTCAATTGATCAGTTTGGGCGGATGCGGATACTTGGTTTGAGCGACAGCAACAAGAGGAGGAGATGCGTCGTCTTGAAACAGAGAATCGAGCTGCAATGCAGGCTGCAGAGGAGCTGCACAGGAAACAGGTAGCCCAAGAGCGAGAAGGAGAGAAAGAAGAGGAAGTTGACATCAAGGATGATCCTATGGCAAGGGCTGAAGCAGAGGTTGCTCAATAGAAAAACCAATAACTTGTTTTTTGTAATCAGAGGGAGGAATTTCCTGCATTGCATTTCTTGTTCACCTCATCTGTAGTTTGAATATATCTGACATTCATGGTGAGACAAAATTCATATAGACCATGGAACAGTATAGGCCGAGGTTCTTGTAAGTGCAATGAAATAGTGTGTTTTCACCGGTTCTTTCCCTCACTTGTATTGACAGTATTGTCAAAAATGTCTTTTGACTATACCAAAATTCTTGAGAATATAATCATGTATCCTAGAGCAAATGCTTTCTGATAGTTTCGGCAAATAGGACAAGTTTTATTATAATTTCTAAAGGAATGGGGTCTTGACTGTTTAGAAGTTAGGACATGTTTTAGGATGAAAACAGAGCAAAATATATATTTTTTGTTTTGTTATTTATTCTCCATTACAAATTCAATTATCATATTTAAGTACGGTGGGGATGATTTCAAGGTTGTAATATTGGGTAGATCTTTTGTACGTTCAAAAATTGGCTTCCTTGGACTAGGTTTCTGCTACATATTTTTGACATACTAAAAGTAGATTATAATAAATATATATCATGATATTAAACCTCTAAATAAATCTTTCAGATTCCGTCAAAAAAAAACTTATATACGAAAAATTATCATTATAACACTTGACAAATTAATGGAGTGGCACCTGAGGTCAATGTCAATTTATTTAAAGATACATACTTTTCATGATTTACTAGACTAGAAGTGTCGCCGGAGTACATAGAAGAACAACAGAGCAAGAAGCTCACCTATATATTTTAAAATAATTTGTGTTTATCTACATGTCATATAACAGATCCTAATCGTTGGCACTTAGTGATAGTCTTAGCATGGATTGTTGATATGTAAGTTGCCACTTGTTCTTGATGCAAAAACAATATCTGCTCATGCTAAAAAAACTAGGTACATTTGATCCTCCTTAGACATAAAATAGTGGGAATTATTGGATTGCCTTGCGTTTAAAACTACCTCCTGGACGATAGGATTGATCAGTTATTGCATGAGTCATATGACAAAAATCTGTGAATCAACAAGTCACAAGTAAAGGGTTGCAATCACATGAAATCTGTGAATCAAATACATGTTGAGGAATGAAATGACTAGGAGGCATAAAAATGTAGAATGCAAAAATGGTACGCTGATTATCTGCTCATGCTTCTTTGCTGTGGCAGTGGCAGCATTACGGGTATTCCATATGACCTTGGAGTACCAGTGACATGGCAAAGAAAAGTAACAAGATTGCCGCATGAAGCCAAATTCATAGACTAAGAGGTAGCATGGCAAAAAATATCAGCACCAGATCCAGCAAAGCAAAACAAATTCATTCTCTGAATTTCATGAGAGAACTTCTCTGTCTTAGAATTGCCTCGCAAAGCTTCACGGCATCTAGATTATCTTTGACATTATGCACTCTAACAATATTAGCCCCACACAACACACCAGCTGTGACAGAAGCAATAGTAGCAGGATCCCTCTCAACTGCAGCAGGGCGAGAGCAAATATCACCTAAAAATCTCTTTCTTGATGGTCCAATTAGTATAGGAGCATGAGAGAAGGCCAAACTTGTTTTTGAAATCTCTGCTCTAATATCAGGTAGTCCTGTAAGGACTTCTAAATTGTCTTCAGTTTTCTTTGAGAATCCAATGCCAGGGTCCATAATAATCCTCCATGCTGGGATTCCTGCCATTTCTGCCTCTCTGGCCCGCGAATATAATTCTGAGGATATATCTTTACAAACATGATCATATTTCAGGTTTTCACTATTCTGCATCGTACATGGATCCCCTCTCATGTGCATTGCAACATAAGGAACATCAAGATCTGCCATGACCTTAAACATATTAGTATCTAACTTCCCAGCAGATACATCATTTATAAGATGAGCCCCTTTACGCACTGCCTCTGATGCAACTTCAGAGTAGAAAGTATCCACAGATACAAGCTTTCCTTCTACTTCAGGTATTGACATTACAGCTTCCAGGACAGGGATTAATCTGCCTAACTCTTCTTCAACAGAGATCCTAGATGCCATCGGCCGAGTAGACTGAGCACCGATATCGATTATATCAGCGCCCTCTGATATCATTAACCGAGCCTGAGAAACAGCAGACTTCACAGACTGGAAATTTCCACCATCACTAAAACTATCTGGAGTCAAATTAAGGATCCCCATGACCAAGGTTCTTCGTGACCAGTCAAGTAAGCCATTTCCGATGGGCATTACCCGATACATACCTTCCTTTCCAATAATGGAGTTGCCGCCTAATTTTTCCCATAATGCAGGTAGTCCACCAGAATGGCCTGAAAATGAATGCCAGCTTGCAACTGTATCACTATCAATAGCTGTTCCCAGTAAATCCATCAAAGGGGCCATAACAAATGGCCGTTCCCAAATTCTTTCATGAGGTATTGAGAGAATATCAGATCTGACTTTAAATTTACCATAGAATAAAATGTCCAAGTCAATTGGCCTTGGACCATACCTTATACCGTCAGTGCGGCCCAAGTCCTTCTCGATTCGTTTGAGTGCAGCCAATAATTCATGAGGACCGAGTTTAGTAACTGCTCTTACTGCAGAGTTGAGGAATCGAGGTTGGTCAGTAACATATGCTGGTGCTGTCTCATATAAACAAGCATGTCTTGTGATGTTTATGCCTGACTTCCTCATCAATTTCAAGGCTTCCTTGAAGTTATGTAGTCTATCACCTACATTACTTCCCAAAGCAATCACCACTTCCTCATCTGGAGTGTGAAGTTCCACAGAGGAGTTTGAAGTTGTGTGAAGAGAAGAAAAACCCAGTACTGCAATGAAAAATCGAAACAATCATATAGCTGTGGCTTTGACTGATTATCCAAAAACTTATAAACACTTAATTCAAGCAGATGTTCGACATTTTAACTGAGATTATCTACTTAATTCTGTATGGAGTTTATCTACTGTATTAGCAATTGCATTGAGAACCCCATAGCAAAGGTTATATGGTGTCCCAATCAAAAAACGACTGTTAAGGGAGGCTATGCATAACTTATTACTGCACTAGCCTTAGTTTTGGGTCAACGGGTTATTTGGCATTATGGATTTTATTCTCTCTTAATTTTTCCATAATGTTTCTTTTAAATGAACATGGAGGATTGTTCCAAGCTTTCATTTCATAGAAGGGAAATATATGAAACTGATGAAAATTGGCACACTTTGTTCAGCCGATGAAAAATAACAAAAACAGAAATTGATAACACATCAAGAAGCAGAACTTCCCACTAATGACATATGTGGAAGATGTAATCCAGTCTACATTCTTAGCGCCGTTCTTGATGTTTTAATACTGAAGAAAGACATAAACAGGTGTGAGACTCTTTTGCATGTACAAAACATTTATCCAAATTATTCAAAGCTTGCTTCAGCTCGAGTAGAATATGTTAGTTACATGACTACATCTACATTGACAATGTGCACGGATCCATATCCACAAGCTACAATACAAGAGCCAGATGTCCAAGAGAATGTAAGTGAAAAGCAGAAGCAGCGATCTGATGGTGCACAAAATGGTACTGAACCTCCGGTAGCCTGCAAGGATGTAGTAAGGGCTGAGGCCACGGGTGATGATATGCCCTTGAAATGGAAGCTTCTGAAGAGGTGAAAACATTGGAGCCAAATGCTAATAATAATGCATAAGCTTTGTGGTCAAATCCATAACCTGATGAGCATAGACTTGAATTTTTTCTCTCCGAGTGAGCTCTGAACACTGAGGACATTGATCGTGGTGATTCCGTAGTGCTTTAATCACTGGTTTGGAGCTAAGAATTTTGTAGCACTTAATATCGTAACAAAGTTTATGTTTTGTATCTCTTGGATGCTAGGCTTGTATTGGTGGCATGAGCTTGAATATTTAACCGTTGATCTGCCTTAAAATAGTGCCCTTAAGTTAAATTCACAACATTGATATTTATTGTAGTTTCTGTTTTTGTATCTCTTGGATGTTATCTTTGAAGTTTTGAATACATTAGGAGACAATTTTGTTGTATAGCACTTTTAAATTGGAAGTATAATAATCAAATTCTTTTTTCTGTATAATTGTGATTGCTTGATAGTTGATCGTTTTCAAACTAATTCAATAAGGTGATTCTAAATATGATATGTATTTTTTGTTGTCAAACATTCACAGTATCCAAATAATGCCCATAAAATCAACTTATTTACTTTCCTAAATCTGATCATAGAAAATTCATTATTCTACACAAAATAGCAGCTTGATTTGAGTTCATTAAACTTAATCACCTTTAAAGTAGTTTCTGGCAGCATAAATCTGATTCTGGCGTGCCACGAGATACTTGAGTATACTCATCTGAGAAAGACTTCTCAAAGGAAAAATGAAGCCAGTATCCTAATTCTCGCTTCCCCTGATGCACAAAGTGATAACCAAAAAATTATAGTCATGTAATACACAACTATCACAATAAAATATCTATAAGAATTTCATTCAACAGCACTAAAAACAATTAGCTATTATTCCAGTCGTGAATAGTAAACAAAAAAAGATCTAAAAGTCTCTGAGGCATATTATCAAACACATTGTGTAACAATAAGCACAAAGTGATAACCATACTCACCTTGTAATAACCTTTACATATGAATTTTGAAGTTAACAATTTGATGATTATGTTGTGAATCTTACTCTCTGTCTGAATTGAGTGGAAAGATGAAAAAATTGAAGGAAAAAAAATTAAAAATATTCAAAGGACAATCAGGCAGAGAAAGCACCTAGCAATGTAAACGCGTGTTACTAAATATTTCAGACCAAAATGCTATACTCAAAACGGCGTGTCGTTTTACTCATGACCCTTATCTCTTTCAAAACCCCTTGTCGTTTGGGTCCTTGTTAAACCCTCTCTCTCTTTCTCTCTCTCTCTCTGCCAAAACCTTAGCTAGCGTATCATGCGTAAAGGAAAAACTAACAATTGTTTGTAGCTCGAGCTCTTTCCAATGGCGTGTCTTTCTTTTGCTCAGTTTCTTCCACTTCCCAGGTTCTCTCTATATAAATAACTGAAACCCATTAGTATACTCTACATGTATTCGAAAAATTGTAAAAACTTTTCACCAAAAAATGTTTCTTTTTCAGAATTGTTTCCCCAATTTTGCTTTTTGTGGTCTAATCATGAAATGGGTATCATGGAAAGCTTTGGAATAACATAAATTTATTTAACCCATTAATACTCTGCTTATAACCTGCAAAAGAATATAATTTCTCTAAAAAGTTTAGTTTTTTTTAACTTTTTTATTCAATTTTACTCTTTGTGTGTGTTGGGTTTCAATTCATGTTAAGTTTTGGTACTATTTATTGTTTACTGGGCTTCAGAGCCGCAAATTTAGTTAGTTGAAGTTGAATCTTAGCTTAGAATTCTTGTATTGGTTGAATGCGAATGAGTAAGTGTTGTCTTTGCAATTATGCAGGCGCCACATGACATGGTCCTATTCTAATGCTTCTTTAAACCTAGTCCAACTTGGGGTTCTGAGGTCTGGGTGTAAATCTGGTCATGTGGCAATGGCTAGGAAGAAAGCTTCTGTAGGTTCTGTTGAAGAAGAACCCAATGAGAATGAACTTGTGGTGAAAAAGAAGGCAATTAAGTCACCTAAAACTAAGAAGGCGACGGTAAAGACGAAGAAAAAAACAGTAGCTGAGTCTTCTGAAGGGGAAACTGATTTGTTGGTAAATGAAGATAATGCTTCCATTGAAGAAAGCTCATCTCCCTCTAGTGATGATTCCAAGAAGAAAGTTCGAAAGACTCGAAAAAAAGGTAATCTCTTGATCTTTGTCTCAAATCTCAATGCTGAGAATTTTATATATGTTTATGTTTTGTGATTTGCTTATATGTGATAGTTAAACCTTTTATAGATGCATCTATTTCTGCTGGCTTGGAAGAAGAGAAGGAACTTAAGGGAGTGAAAAAGGTTACAAGACGAAGGAAACCTAAAGAGGACAATGTAATTTTAGAGGATGAAGCTGAAATTAATGACCAAGATGAGCCTTCATTTATTGAAAATGTGGAGGATGAGGGTGATGATGGTTTTGAACTGGTAAAAGATGATGGAGAGGACATAAGCTATACTTATGGTTGGCCTCCACTTGTGTGTTGCTTTGGTGCTGCACAACATTGCTTTGTGCCTTCAGGGAGGCCTGCCAATAGGCTTATAGATCATGAACTCCATGAAAGAATGAAGGATGCACTGTGGAGCCCTGAAAAGTTTGTTAGGGCTCCGGGTAGCTCTGCCGGTAGTGTTGCCATTGCTCTTGCGAGTTTGGGTGGTAAGGTTGCTTTTATGGGGAAACTTGCAGATGATGAATATGGTCAAGCAATGCTGTATTATATGAATGCAAATAATGTTCAAACCCGGTCGGTCTCTATTGATAGTAAAAGGGCGACAGGTGCGTCGCTGATGAAGATTGGCAAAAGGAAACTTAAAATGAGTTGTGTAAAACCTTGTGCTGAAGATTGTTTGACAAAGGCAGAGATAAATATTGATGTGCTGAAAGAGGTACGAAACTTGAAACCCTTTAAAAAAACGGATTTAAAAGAAGTAAATAGAAATCTATGTAGCTTATAGGTTGTAGCCTTATCATTGCTGATATAGCATTATTATTGAGCTTGAAGTTGATATAGAACTCTGCATTTAGACTCTGTGGTAAAAAATAGCGGATAGCAAATAAGTTAGCTTATAGTAGATAAGCGGATAGCTAATAGTGGATACACTAACAGATTGAATTTTAAGTGTTTGGTAAAATTATTGAACTAACTTATAAATATAAAATGGCATAAATGTACATTTGTGATTAATGCTTGAAAATGAGAGAGAATATTCATTTAATAGCGAATAATTGAGGAATTTAATTAAAGAAACATGGGTAAAAATGAGAGAAAAAACGAAACGCTATAAGCTATAAGCTCTAATGCTACTTCAAGTAGCATTTCGAAAAAAAACTATAAGTTAGTGAAAAATGTTAAAAAGAGCCTATCTTCTATAAAGAGCTTATCCTCTATAAGCTATGTCATGCCAAAACCTATAAAGAGCTTATCCTCTATAAGCTATCGGATTGTACTTACCAAACATAGCCTTAATTGGACCAATATTTTGTAGTAGTAAAATTGGAAGATCTAACCCATGAACTATTTCATCATCCTGCATTTCTTGTGCTTCATTGTTTGATAATTTACAACAATGAACTATTAGGCATGTTTGCATGCTTAGGTGTATGTTAGGTGAGGTCCCCTATATAATTCTTGTTTCTATTTCATTTTTTGTTGGTTTTAGCTGCTTGACAGTTTAGATTATTACCAAATGTTATTGAATACACATGCAGGCAAAAATGTTCTACTTCAACACACATTCCTTACTTGATAGGAACATGAGATCCACTACATTGCAAGCCATAAAAATTGCAAAGCATTTTGGAGCAGTTGTTTTCTATGATGTAAACCTTCCTATGCCACTATGGCACTCTGAGGAAGAAACTAAGACATTCATTCTGCAAGTCTGGAATCTTGCAGATATTATTGAGGTCACTAAGCAAGAACTAGAGTTTTTATGTGGGATCACACCATCTGAAGAATTTGACACCAGAAACAATGCCAGGTCGAAGTTTGTCCATTATGAACGCGAAGTGGTTGCACCACTATGGCACGAAAATCTTAAGATTTTGTTCATGACTAATGGAACTTCCAAGATACATTACTACACTTCGGAGCTCGATGGTGCTGTTAGTGGGATGGAGGATGCTCCGCTTACCCCTTTCACTCGTGATATGTCAGCATCTGGAGACGGCATTGTTGCAGGTACACTATAGTGAACATCCATTGCAATCATAGCCATGCTCTTTTTTTAGATTTAATTGGTATGCTCTGTCAGTTTGAAACTTTTTACATCATCAACTAGTCAAAAATCATAGTATGCATAACTTTTAAGGTAGTTTAGATAAAGTCAAAAAAATTTTTATGACGTGTCATTTTGTGATTTACCGAGGTCGTTAAAAATCTCGTTCACTGTGTATATAAATTAAATCATTTTTTTACTAGAGTTTAACTGGCCTTTTAAGACGAAATATCTCTCTAAGCTTAAGCTACACTTATGAGTTCTCTTGTCATTTCAGCTATCATGAGAATGTTGACAGTTCAACCTGATTTGATAACTGATAAAGGATACTTGGAGTATAGCATCAAGTATGCAATTGATTGTGGGGTTATAGATCAATGGAAACTCGGCCGAGTACACGGCTTTCCTCCACGCGAAGAAATGGAGGACGACATTACTCCTGATCCATATGGTATAAAATCAATATCAGAGACAGAGTACCGTACGATATTGGAGCCTGTTAGTTGAATCAGGTGATACACCGAGTGATATCAGTTTTGTACCTTATATTGCTCATATTGAGACTCCCTTGTATAGAAAACTGTGTGTTTCATTTATTGATTTGTTTTTTTCTGTGTTTTTCATTGTTAGAGGTTATATTGCCTTAGACTTAGTGCTTAGGTTTTTTTAACTCTCACTTTTGGTTGTACCAATGGCATTATAATCAAAGATCAAGATTCCATTTTATTTCCTCAAAAAATAAGATTCCATTTTACTTATCTTTGCCAAAGTTATCATATATTGTGACTTGATATGCTCCAAGTGGATCATCTCTTTCCCTCGTGCATTTTCACCACAAAAAATAAAAGTGGGAGGAGAGAAAAGAAGATTAAAAAATGAAGAGATAAAGAATTAAGAGAGAGAGAGAGAGAGAGAGGACGAAGGGAGATAAAGATGAAGAGGATCCAAATTCATATGTCGCTTCTCTTGTTGAAAAAGTTTAAACCAGTAATACAAGTAACAGTGACTTCTTTTTTTCACATTCTTATTCAAAATGGTTCGTGTCGTACTTTTTAAGTATTTCTCTATTCACTATCCCCACCACTAATGCTACCCAGCTTTGTGTGATGTGGTGGTGCTATTTTCTTAGATATAGAACATCCAAATTAACATCTGGATGTAGAAAATGCAAATGAAACTTCTCTACTTAGTTTCCAAATAGAGAAAATCAAAATATAGTATCAAAAACTTAGCCTTTCAGATGTTAAAAATCCAAAAAAAAAACGTAAGGAACTAAGTTTCCAACATATTTACCATCCAAACTAAATGTAAATATGTATGCGTAGCTATATGCTACAAAAGTCTACTTGAGCTTGTTGGTATGAATTTTGTAGATAATATGGTCATTTCAATTGTCTTTTCCATCTTTTTCCTCCAAGCACCAAACGTGCTTCGAAATAGTTAAAGTGATACGAGAATACTCATTATGGTACATCATGCATCAATCATCAATAGCCACAAACGCCAAAAGCAAAAGGATACTTGATTCTACACAATATAGGAGGGTAAGGGAAATTCAACTTCTATAATTACATGAACCTGATCCTTCTTTTCTTAATTACAAACAGAAGAGACCATCATCATAACCAATAACATAATGAGGATTTAGAACCAAAGAAGGAAGTTGAAATGATGCTCTCAACTTTTATTAGCAGCCTGCAAAAACTATACCACACTTCTCAAAACAACCTCCCAAGAGAGAGCAAGAAAAGGTAAAACAAAAAGACTTCCATCCAAAAGAAAAGAAATTGGCGGGACCAAAGGATCAACACTTGTCCAATCTCTTAACACTACATACAAACTTGCATCTCTGCAAGAGACTTCAAGTTGGAATCTTCAAGTTTTGATGCAGCAGCCTTATCCAAAAACCATACCAACTTCCCCATACCCGGTTCGACCATTCTTGCTGGTACTAGTGGTTCATCAGATCCAACATCATCTATTGCCAAATGTACAGCATTCGCTTTGCTATCACCTGTGGCGACCACACCTACATTGGATGCCGAATTGATAACAGGCAAGGTGAATGTGATTCTCTCCGGCGGGGGTTTCGGGGAATCGGTAATGAAAGTTACCCATTCTTCCTTTTCATTGAGTGCTGGGTGATTAGGAAATAGAGAGGCAACATGGCCGTCGGTACCCAATCCAAGCAGAATGAGATCAAACTTTGGACAGTCACTAACCTCAGACACGTCCACAACACGGGTTTTCACCAACTGTCGGATGACAAACTCATAATCATCAGCAGCTTCTTCTGCTGACATGGAATCGTTTATAGAATGCACGCGAGTGGGGACAATGGGCACCTGCTGAAGTAACAAGCATATCCACAGAGATAACAAGTTAATATTGATTAAGTAATCATATAACCAAACTAAGTACAATCTCATGGAACATGGAGAGATGGAAGAAAAAGTGAGTAGTTCCAGCATTTGTTGAACTCAACATGTAAATAGAAAGTGTATAAAATCTTAATCATCTCTTTTTTACATTGGAAAAGAATTTAACCACAAGCATCCCGAGTAATTTATACAAGAATAAAAAATGCAATTCACGGTTTCCAAATGGTGCCTGGCATAAAAAGTGCACCTCTAACAATCAGGGAACAGTCATAAAACAATTTTTTAATTATCATCTAGGTATTATAACTACTGCAGCACAGGGAAACATCAAATCAAGCTAACAATATCTTGAACTTATGGATCTTGGAACCTAAGTAGAATGAAGAGACCTATGTAAAACTCGGGAACTTTCCCATCCTATAAATATGGTCCTCGCCTCTCCGTGTATGGTCATTCATCAAATATCCTACTTTAAGAATCCCTTCATATTTTCCAGTCACATACTTATTTGCCACAGTCTCTTCTGCAGATTGAACCACCGGTGCAACTCGCTGTTGATTAGACATAAAGCAGGTCAGATCGGCATCATCATCTGTCCGAAGGGGAAGCCTTCCCTCTTTGTATAACATAAGGGATTTTTCCACAATGGTGGCTTTTTGACTCTCAGAGAGGCTGAAAAAATTTAAGGGTGAACGAAAATAAAAATGATATCAATAGCATTCTCCTATACAAGCAATTGTAAGACTTTTACATTAGCTTGTAAAGAACAATCATTATACACCTATCAAACAGCTAATTGAGTCAGCACCAGCTGGTCTCATGGTCAATCCTTGTCAAGAGCTCGTAACATATCTCTACCAGCAGAGAGCAGAGACCTAAGTAAAACACAGGAACTTCTCCCTACCTATAAATAGTGTCCTAGTCTCTCTTGGGATGGTCATTCATTAACTATCCTACTTCGAGAAATCCCTTCATATGTTCCAGTCACACACTTGGGTTGCCAAAGTCTTTTCTGCAGAATGAAGTCAATGAACCACCAGTGCAACTCAAGCAAGCAACTAAAAAGTCACCCTCACAACTCAACGTTATCTCAGAATTGAAGCCATTACAATCAATTGAACAAAAATGTACCAACACATAAGAAATTACAGAAATTGTATATCAAAAAACTAAGGGCAGACAAGAAAAGAAGATAGCAATAATGTTTACCTATACAAGCAGATATTAGGACTCTTTTACGTAAAGAATAAACATTATTCACCCATCAAACCACCTCAGTGTGTAAACATCAAAGAGCCGCCATTATATTCTTGCAGAGCGTATCATAAAATTTCAAGTTTCAACACAATCAAACTTGTTTACCAAAGACAAATTATGGAAAGATCCTTTTGAAAATTGTTTTGATAAAGAGGGGAAAAATGGATGAGGAAGAAATCAGTACTGAATCACTTCGTATGTTTCCTAATTCTGTCAACTAGACAAGGTTAATAGTTAACCTTCCATATCAAAGTAAATGTTAAATCTTAACAAAGTAAACAGTAAAACCGAGATCCACACAGCCAATTTTGCCAAGCATCTTCCACGTGACCAAGAGAATTTTGAGAGGGTTTCTAATAAATGGTCAAGATAGCTATCCAATTTTCTCAGTCAACGGGAAAAAATTGATAAAATCAAAACCATTCATCTTGTTTAAAGACAATTCCTAGAAGTAATCAGAAAAGAAGGTAGTTTAGTAAATAGTAACTAACAGTTTAATACTCAATCACTCTCCTCCAAATTATTCTGAAAATAAAACATTCTTTATAGAAACTGGTAAAGCAATGACAAACACGAGATGTTTGAATTAAGGAGGAAACCTTAGACAAAAGGCCATCTTTAGCAAGCTTATAATTGCTATCGGCATGGGTTTTAGCCACAACACGCTCGTCAGCCCAGAAAATATACCACTTGGACCAGTCCACCGTCTTGTTATAAGGAGGTTCCAAGAGTTTTCTGTTTTTACAACCATAAGTTTTAAACTCATCACCAAATCATGAAAGCATAAAAAACATTACATGAAAAAGATAAGATACAGATACCCCATTAAATCAATGAGAGAACCACCAGATAAAGCAATTGAAAAGGCTCCCCGCTCCTGCACAGCCGCGTCTGATATTTCCGAAACATAGTCTGCCAAAACAGCCTTTAGGTCATCCAAATTGTCATGAATCCTCAACTCTCCTCTATTTTTACGATCACCAGAGAGAGCCATAGTTTGAAAGAGTTTGACAGCTCTAAATTTATACCAACAAGAAACAAAAATACAAAGAAGGCATCAAAACAATTTCAGAAACCCTGAAATACCATTTATACATAGCTATCACTACCAGTACTAAATTTGAAACACCAACAGCTTTGACACAAGCCCTACCAGACCTAAAACACAATTGGGGTTCCAAAATTGTCCAAGATCCTGCTTTACAGCTCAAAACAAAAATTTAAAGAAGGGGAACATATAATAGACAGAGATATAATATAATTCTATTGTTTATTTGATTATGACTTAAATGCCTACATAAATCAGATTGCAATAGAGTATAAAAAATTCTATAATACAATTCAACCCTAAATTCAATTTGCATGTGTACTGTGGAGTCTCTAATTGTCGAAAGGGGGGAAATTCAACAAAAGGGTATCATTGCAACAACCCAAATTTCCTGAGGTGGCTGTCAAAAACAAAAAGTACAGGAACCAATCGACAATTGAAGAAAAAATTAAGAGAATGAAAAACTTAGACCACGGATCATAAACCATGTTATATTATGGACACCCCTCGAATCAGTATAAACTTGAAAAATAACAAAAGGAATAAGGTCGATCATACTCTCATGCAGAACTGGAAATTTTGTTGTATAAAGAATAAAGAATCGATATATTTGAGAATCATAGAAAGGTTGAAATGCTTACGAAGAAAAAGAAGAGGGGTGGCACACAGAAGAAGCTTGACGAACGCTTGAAGATGGATTATAAACAGTGTTTTTTTTCTTTGAAAAAGGTGTGTATATGAAAAAAATTGTCTTATGCTATGATTGGGAAGAAACAAAGTTTATAACGTTTTTTCACTACCTTGTACGCTTTTTAAAATGTTATTTGAAGTAGCATTTGAGCTTATAGCGTTTCACTTTTTCTCTTATTTTTATTCTTGTTACTTTAATTAAATTCCTCATTTATCCTTTGTTTCTCTCTCATTTTCAAGCATTAATTACAAATATCCATTTATGTCATTTTATATTTATAAACTAGTTCAACTACTAATTTTACCAAACACTTTAAATTTAATCTCCTAGTTTATTCCTTATCAGCTATTCGCTATAAGTTCATCTGCTATAAGGTAATTTATTCGCTATCTGCTATTTTTTCGCCAAGCAGAACCTTAATGTAGCGAATAGATTCAAATAATTTTCTAACGTCTTGATGGCGATATTGGCAAGTGTACCAAATCGTCGCAAGTAATAATAAAACGGTAAGAACCGGATGTCAAACTCAAAGATTGCACGTACATATCAATTTAAAGGTCTAATTACTAAATTGAACAATGGACTAAATTTAGTTGTGTTGGCAATAATATAAAGAATAACAATTCCTAATTCCTTAGGCAACTAATCCTTTGTAAACAACTAAAAACCCTAATTCCTTAGGTGATTCTAATTGAGAACAAGCATTACAATCAAGAGTTTTCAAGATACAACAACTCTAAGACTATTCCTAGACTAAGAATTGAAGGTGTTCAATCTTAAGCATTCAAGCATAAAACTTCCATCTCACACATGAACCATACATCATTTCATGGATGATCAATTCATAAAAAGCATTAAGAACAAAGATTGAATACACTAAGGAAGAGGGAATATAACATTTAAATAGATCAAAATCAACTACAATAGTGTTTCATCAATATTCATTCATCCCTAACCAAAAGGTATTTAGCTAGACATAAAGAAAGAGGAAATCAAACATAAAAGGGAACTTAATAGATAGAGTGACCACATTGAAGCTCCAAAATCTTGTTTCCAAGCCTTGAATCTTCAATGATGATGAAGGGAGATGATCCTTGGTAGCAGCTCCTGCCCTCTCTCTCAAAACTAGGTTAAGAATATGGCCGAAGATCCCCTAAGTTGGATGAAAATCGCAACTTAAACTAATTCGCAGAGGAAAAGCTCCCAAGGGCACGACAGAAGCGTTTGGGCGCATGGCAGACTGAAACACTAGATAAGTGATAACTCTATTTTATATAGAATTATATACGCTCTCAAATCCAAATTATTGTAAAGAACTCAGTAATTATATAGTAGCAAATAATGAAACACAAAAGAAAATTAGCATCTTCAAGTATGGAACTCATCATCATTGATTATCATGATTTGTGGTATTTTATGTGTTTGTTCAATTGCTGCAGCAGTCATTGCACCTGCAATAGATCAAGCAACCATTTCACCTGCAATGGACGTAGAAGTGATTGCCCCAACAATGAGAATATTAGCAGAAGACAAATGCATTGCACTTGCAATAGTGCCAGCAATTATTGCACCTGCAATACGCTCGGATGTCATTGCACCAGCAATAAGGAGTTTTTCAGAAGACAAAGCATTGCACCAGCAATGACCACAACACAAAATGCCCCTGCATTATGATGATGATGTCATAATGTCAAGTTGCAAGTGCAAGTTGCACAAGTGGATGGGTGCAGCGCCAAGTTCAGCCCCCTTAGACAACAAGTTGTAACTTTTAAGTACACTTGTCCACACACCATTGGACCACTCTTCATAGTTGGTGGGACTTCTAATCTTATTTTTTGAAGAGAAGTGGAAAAGGAAACCCTAATTCAGCTTGGTGACCAAGGCAAAATCACTTTTTGAAGCCTATAAATACATCCCCTCTTCCTCATTCAAAGGACATCATATTCTCTCCATCTCCAAAGTTTAGTAGATAGTTTTATTTTCTTGTTAGAGTTAGAGGTACTCAACAAAGCTTGAAAAGAGGGAAAGAAAGTGACAACTTCTTCCTTCTCTTCTCGTGGAGTTCTTGTTGGTGATTTCATTGTTGAGAGGTGACTTCCTCAACATAAACTAGGTAGAATATGCAAATGATCATCATTTGTGTAATTCCTATCTCATCTCATTTCCTTTGTATTTTTCTTCTTATAAACATGTCTCATTCTGTTTATATGTGCCTATTTATGTTAAGCATGAACTAAACACTCTTTGGTTGGAATACCTTAACTTTGTAATGAAGCTTTGACTAGTATTATGTTATATTGATGTTCTTGCAATTTAGTTCTTGTGCTATAATTCTTTCAAATTTATTTTGAGATTGATCACTTAGAATAAGTAGGGTCATGAATACAGAAATGGTTTATTATTTGAACTCAAGAACTAATGTGGGTAAGTGTTTTAATAAGAAGAAACTTTGTTAAAACAATGCTAAACTTAGACATAAGATAGCATAGTCCATAGGGTGATTCTGTAAGGTTTTAAAAGACAAGGGTGAACTTATTTAGGGCTTAGAAATAAGACTTGAAATGAAACCCTGAAGATAGTTGCTGAAAAGCACAAGTCATTTTATTACAGCATCTATTGCAGGTGCAATCATTGCAGGAATATCTCTAATAGACATGAAATGCCACTCATCAATATCTTAGAGGTTGAACTCGTTGATGTTTGGGGAATGGACTTCATGGGACCATTTCCCCCATCCTTTGGCAACTTATACATCTTGGTAGCTGTAGACTATGTCTCTAAATGGGTCGAAGCTGTAGCATTGCAAACAATGATGCTAGATCAGTAAGTAAGTTTCTGCAAAGAAATATATTTACTAGATTTGGTACTCCAAGGGAAATTATCAGTGATGAAGGTTCACACTTCTGCAACAAACTCATTAAAGGTCTTCTAGCCAAATATAGAATGAAGCATAAAATAGCAACTGCCTACCATCCACAAACCAGTGGACAAGCAGAACTATCCAACAGGAAAATCAAAAGGATGCTTGAGAAGGATGGTTGGTCCCACAAGGAAAGAATGGTCATTGCACTTGGACGATGCCTTGTGGGCATACAGAACTGCATTCAAGACTCCCCTGGGAATGTCTCCATACAAGCTAGTATATGGCAAAGCATGCCATCTCCCTGTAGAGTTGGAACACAAGTCATATTGGGCCATCAAAAAACTCAATCTTAATTTTGATCAAGCAGGGAATTCAAGGCTTCTGCAGCTCAATGAACTTGAAGAAATCAAGCACTTTGCCTATGAAAATGCAGAAATCTACAAGGCCAAGACAAAAGCATGGCATGACAGGAGAATTCAGAAAAGAGATTTGATTAAAGGCAGTTTGGTGTTACTCTACAACTCCAGGCTCAAACTATTCCCTAGACAGCTCAAATCAAGATGGTCAGGACCATTCAAGCTAATGAAAGTCTACCCTCATGGTGCAGTGGAATTATTTGATGAAAAATCCAACACCACTTTCAAGGTGAATGGACAAAGAGTGAAAATGTACCATGTGGTGAGGAACAGAACCACCACCCTTCTCCAAGATCCTTAGGACAACATGGAGATAGTCAGGCTGAAGGACTCTTAAATCAAGTGCTTTCTGGGAGGCAACCCATGAATTTTTGATTTTCTAACTTAATTATGTGTTTTAGTTTGTTTTGAAACTTTTTGCAGGAGATAGGATTGCTGGTGCATCTATGCACCAGCAATGAGGGGAGCATCCATTGCACCAGCATTACAAGGAGCAATTGCACCTGCAATGAATGGGATTTAATTGCACGTGCATTAAACCAGCAATTTCACTGAGGCATTCCTTTCTTCACTTAAACAGTTTTTAACTTAACCCATAAACAGTTTATGCCACCTAAAATCTCCACGAGTCCTTCTGCATGTGTGCCCACCTCACATAACGGTCAAATTAATGTCAAATCAAGACCCACTAACTTAACCTAACTTCCCACTACCCATAACCTCCCACTCCAATTAAAAACCACCCACGATCAATTGTTACCATTACTCTCTCTCTCTCTCAGATCACTCATTCTTGCAGAAACTCTCAAATCACAAAAGCATTTCATCTTCTCCAAATAACCAAAATTTCCAAAGCTTCAACGAAATCAAAAATGGTGAAAAAGCAATCAGCATTCAAAACATCAGGGAAATCCTCTAGTGATGCAGGAGCATCAACCCAAATCCCAAAGAAAACTGCCACTGCTATTGCTCCTGCATACATCAGCAAAGAAGGGACAAAATTTTGGGGAATGGAATGTTTGCCAGAAAGGGGGTTCAGAACAAGTGATGCTTCACCAGCATTCATTTCCACTGTGAACAACGTAGGATGGGAATCATTCACCAAGCACAGGGATTCCTATTGCATCCCCATTGTTCGTGAGTTTTATGCTGGTATTGCTGAATCAAAGTTTGGTAAGTCACTCTACTACTCCACTGTTAGAGGTAAAAGAGTAGGTTTTGATTCCATTACAATC
This sequence comes from Astragalus glycyphyllos, assembly GCA_963573325.1. Classification (NCBI taxonomy): domain Eukaryota; kingdom Viridiplantae; phylum Streptophyta; class Magnoliopsida; order Fabales; family Fabaceae; genus Astragalus; species Astragalus glycyphyllos. The sequence continues at coordinate 9,600,967 of OY754314.1, read as the reverse complement.
AATGATGAATATCTCTTAGGATATAATGGAACTGAGTTTGAGAAAAGGTTAGATAGTGTAGATAAAAAGGAAATGAACAGAGTAAGGTCTAGGATTGCTGAGGTAGATAGTGTTTGGAAGAAATGCACTGCCAATGAATACACCATGAAGAGTAAATACCTCACACCAGAAGCACAAGCATGACACTTATTCGTTGCATGCTCACTTTTCCCTACATCACACACTTCCACCATCAAGAAAGAAAGAATGCTAGATGTTGATGCCATTTTAACTGAACAAAATATAGACATAGGAAGAATAATAGCCAGCAATATTTTGACATGTAAAAACAAAGAGGCTGGTTACCTATTTTTCCCATGTCTAATCACCAAATTATGCATCAAGGCTGAGGTAACATTAGACAGTGAATCAAGAAAATTTCCCTTGGTCCCTTTGCTGCTAACTTCAAGGAAAGAACCAAAGTACACAGGGAAGGTACTAGCAGTTCATTGCAGGAGTAATTCATGCTCCAGCAACGTGCTGTGTGGAAGTTTCAAAAGAGCAACTGATATGGCAGAGTGTGATGTTCCAGCATCTGACAAATGGACAATTCAATCTCCCAACACCAATTTTTCCTGATTGGGTGTTGAAGGAAGGAAAGGAAGGAGAGGAATCAGAAGAAAAGGAAGCAGAACAACCAAAAAGAGGCAAGGGAGTTAGGAAACAAAAACAACAGCAAAAGGATAAGGGAAAGAAGAAAATGGTGGAAGAAGAGGAAGAACCCTTAGAATCTGAAGATCTGTTGGACACAAGTGAGGAAGAGGAGGACAAAAGGGCAGTGAGAGAAATAAATAAGAATGAGGAGGAGGATGATTCAGAAACACAGAGTGAAAAGGAGACAGAAGAGGTGACTTCTTCCTTCTCTTCTCGTGGAGTTCTTGTTGGTGACAACTTCTTCCTTCTCTTCTCGTGGAGTTCTTGTTGGTGATTTCATTGTTGAGAGGTGACTTCCTCAACATAAACTAGGTAGAATATGCAAAGGATCATCATTTGTGTAATTCCTATCTCATCTCATTTCCTTTGTATTTTTCTTCTTATAAACATGTCTCATTCTGTTTATATGTGCCTATTTATGTTAAGCATGAACTAAACACTCTTTGGTTGGAATACCTTAACTTTGTAATGAAGCTTTGACTAGTATTATGTTATATTGATGTTCTTGCAATTTAGTTCTTGTGCTATAATTCTTTCAAATTTATTTTGAGATTGATCACTTAGAATAAGTAGGGTCATGAATACAGAAATGGTTTATTATTTGAACTCAAGAACTAATGTGGGTAAGTGTTTTAATAAGAAGAAACTTTGTTAAAACCATGCTAAACTTTGACATAATATAGCATAGTCCATAGGGTGATTCTGTAAGGTTTTAAATGACAAGGGTGAACTTATTTAGGGCTTAGAAATAAGACTTGTAATGAAACCCTGAAGATAGTTGCTGAAAAGCACAAGTCATTTTATTACAGCATCCATTGCAGGAGCAATCATTGCATGAGCATGATATGTAACATAATGCTTTCAAAGTGAATTTACTTAGGAAAGAGTATTTCAACCATCTCTCTCTCATTTGAAACACAACACATTTTATTTGCTTTAATTTACATTTTGTTTACACACACCACAATCTTACCAACTTAATTTCATTTTTTACTTTCCTTTTATCACTAGCATTATTACAATTTTAAACTCTCTAAAATTAATCCAATCCTTGTGGGTAAGATCTCTTCTTATCATTATATTACTTATTTTTAGACTGTGTATACTTGCACACCTTTTCACACAATAATAAGAAAGCCCCCCAAGCGCACGACAGAAGCGCTTGGGCGCATGACAACAGCAGCATCAGATGTAAAAGCGCCCCAGACGCATGCAGAAGCTCTTGGGCGCACGACAAGCTGAAGCATCAAACAGGAAAGTGCCCCAAGCGCATGACAGGAGCGCTTGGGCGTACGGGCAACAGAAGTAGCAGATACAGAAGCGCCCCAAACGCATGCAGAAGCGCTTGGGCACTTTGTAGCAGATCTTTGAAGTAGTAGGCGCTCCAAATGCTCGGCAGACACATCCTTGGGTGCACGGTGGAACTCTTAGCAACTCAACTCATTCTTTCAAGCTTCAACAAGATCCAAAACATCAATTTGCACCTGAAAATCATGGTTATGACAAATGTGGCAATTTGTGGTCCAAAATCAATGTAGTTTCATAAATTCAATATAAAAACACTTAGTTTTAGATCATCAAAACTATATGCAATACAGACTTGTCACGTCTACATAATACTTATGCAGAGTCGTGCCAGAGATTTTGGATGCCTGTGCGAAATTTGAATGTGGCGCCCTATTTTATAAGTCGTATATATTGAAATTAATTGTTTCAATATCAAGCTTCAAGCCTATAACGAGTGATAATGACATTGACAGCTTGCATTGCGATGATGAACAGCGATAGGTCACGTAATCACGTTTCTTTTCTTTTCTTTTTTTGATAAATGGTTGGTCAAGTTTATGATGTCTTTTGGTTTCTCATCCTAAATAGGGTTTCTATGTTTTAAGGTGTGGGTGTAATTTAAGTTAAGACTTTTAGATAACTTTTTTAATTTAATTAATTTTTTATTACATTAGTGTGTGTATATATATATATATATGTATATATACACACACATATACATAGTAACATATATGTATATATACCATATAGAAAAATTTGGTGCCCCCACAATTTTGGGGCCCTATGCGGTCCCTCCTCCCGCACACCTTCAAGCACCCTGCACTCATGTATGATTTAGATTTACCATCATACTATATTCTCGATTGTCAAAAGTCATACTATATTCTCATGATGTATATGAACAAGTTTGTAATTGGATTTTTTTGTGTGAGCAAGTTTGTAATTGGATTCCTCATTATTTACTATTAGGTTTTTATGTTAAAACATTTAAATAGTTTTTAATTTTTTGAAAAATAGATAGTTTATAATTAGGTTTATGAAATTTTAAATAATTTGTGAATTAGGGGAGGAGTGGGACCCTTGTGTCTCTAGTTATTAGAACGTGATATGACACTGAGGAGCCAGAATACAGGATCTTAGCCCTAGGTGGGTAACTAATTTTGTTTTACTCATTTTCTAACCAATGTTAACGAGGTCGAAATGTGGGTATTGTTAATATAAGTAAGACAATCTTGCTGTGAATTCCCTTCTCATCTTAGGTCATTTTCAGCACCATTTTCGCCATTGTATGAAATCCGTGATAAAGAAGCTCAAGAGATTAATGGATCAAAATTATGTGTAGGTTCTTTTTTATCTTGGGTTTCTCGTGGCTCTCTGAAATGATTCAAGAAATCACTCTAAGATTGAGATTCTTTGTTTCAAGAATGAGTCAAAATTTTAGCTAGACCTCACTTTGTCAAGAAAGCGATTTACCCTTGGAAGTTCCTCGCTTTTCCTCGCTTCCTTGCCCAACTCACATGCTTCGCTACATGTTTCCTACGCTTCATCTCCTTCTCCCCCTCAGAGGAAAACATTTGCACATGCGTTTAACAATGGTTGCGACATTTAAATATTTTTAATTAGGGACCTATTTACAAGTTATTTGCAAGTTTAAAGACCCGATTAAAATGTAGGGACTTAATTACAATTAATTTAAATGTTTAGGGACCTAAATATAACCTTTTTTGATGTATAAACTATTTAAAAGTAGATGAACTTTTTAATAAGAGTGAGAGGAACAAATTGTGGTCATAGATCAAATCATGGAGACTAAAACAAAAGTTCATGTAATCACTAAACAAGTTTTAATCAAGACCATCTCCATGTATGGTTATACGTTCCATAAGTTACTCCTCTCATCCTCTCATGTTGATACTTTCCTCACTTGATACACTCCTCTCATGTGATCACTTGCCTTTTTATATCCTAGTTTGAATTACCTCGCTTAAGTATGTTTTATATGATTGTATATGGGTTTGATTAAATCAAATGTGTGTTAAAGAAAACTGTCGAAACCAAAGTAAAACAAATTGAAAATACAACCAACAAAGAAATTAAATGATTCAAATATGCATTCGATATCAAGCAGAAGAAATAAAAATGCTGCTTGATTATGTTACAATTGTAAACATGTAATCCACAATCCCTAACTTTTCTCTAGTGATGATAGAGAACATAAAAATAGCAATAAAAACAAGGGAGGTGAAATAAATGTGGTGAATTATTATACTAAGAATTGAGCCCTATGAGTTTTATCAGCAAACTAGAGGAATTACAGAGATGTAACTGATACGCAATATTTGTTTTTAGGATTCATCCGATTCTAGTCCCTCAGTGGATAAGCTTTCAATTCAAACAAAGTAAATCTTGTTGAGAAACCTTAAAATATAAACAAGAATGAAATGGTATAATTAAACGTAGAAATGCTCTTGTATTTCTGAACAACCTAATGCTTGCATTAAATTTTGTAAAATGGTGAATGTAATCTCAATTAAGTAGTTCTGTAGTTCTTGTCAAAAAAAAAGTAGTTCTGTAGTTATGCGCTTATGCTTATGGCAAGTGCGTCATGTTCTAAACTTTAGAGATTCATCTATGAACTTGCAGAAAAGCTTAGACTACAATAACACGTCTAGAGAAACATCTACCGAATCCTACTAAAAAATTTCAAATCAGTAAATCACCTGGAACTGAACTGAAAACTAAAACTGCAAAAAGAACCATGTTTCTCTGAAACTACTACTCCCACATATCGAATCTAACCAGGAAAACAAAATAGGTAAGCTGCAGTGGGGAAAGTTTGAGAGAGAATCTATGTTCTGGAGCCAAAAGATAACATAAGATTTTACCATTACTCAACGTACAGAGTTACCATTCTATGCAGGTTGAATGGCAATCTTAATCTCCAATCCTTTTGATTACGACTCAAAGGCCTGCCTTTTTTTAAGGGGTCTCTATTCTCCTTAACATTTGCCAACTTCCAAACACATATCTCAGGGTCTTCTTCTATAGAATCTAACAAGAATACTCCATCCCCTTCTGGGCAATTGGACTCTATATTTTCTGCATAGCAAACTCTCATAGGCATGTCTTTAAATCTATTAATGTCATCTGGTACTTTCAGTATCCTATCAGCTCCCGGGGATGAAACCTTCAAAGCAAAATTGTGTTTTGTTAGATACCAAATATGCTTCAGAGGAACGGTCATTTGCTACTGAATAAAATACCATTGGAATTAAAGTATAGGACCCAGCTGCAATGCATTACCTCAAGACCCAAATCGTTGGGTATCTCTCCAAGTGCTCCAATTTCATCTAATTTTTTCTTGTATTCCTGATTGTAGCTTTCAAGCTCTTCCAAGCTTGGACACCCATATCTGAATAAGAAAGATTGTAAGTTGGACACCAAAACAAACTGTACAGTTAAGTATCACATAGAACAGAAAGGCGTCGCAAAATGCAAACTCATAAGTAAATTGATGCATCACTAGAAGATAAAGTACATGTCATGACACATACAATAATGTTCCTTAGTACAGAATCATTTTTCATGCCAAGTATATAAAGCTCAAAAACTGAAAAATTGATACAAATGTTTTGCACTAAGAAGCTAAATCGGGAAATCGACAGCAGTTTGTCTGAAAAATGGGAGGAAAAGAAAATGTGGAATGTGGTGAATCCACTTGCAATTTTCTCAATTTAATTTCAAAGTTTGTCTCCATCAAAATAAACCTGATAAGTTTAAAAAACCACTAAAGTGGGAAACGGTTTTTCATGGAAATTTAAGTTCATAAAATAAATTATATGTACAGGAAAGTTCACAATACTAATGTTGCTATTGCCTAGCTGATAGGATCCTGAATTTCTCATATCTCAATTGGAACAATAATGGAACAATAAACTGTATATTGATGGTAAAAAACGGAAATACAATGAAGTAACGATAAACTAGGCAATTCGAGAAGCCTAGGATCTCCTAAAAGCACTTATAGAGGCCTAATCTCTCCCATAGGAATAACTTCCCAAATTCATACTTGCTTAATGATTCTAATCCCCCAACTCCTATTTATAACCTCCACTAACTCACCCACTTTCCCTCCACTTTGCCACATAAGCAAGTGGTTACAACCAACTCACATTTCCCTCCCCATACAATTTATTTATTTATTTAATATCCTATCACTAGCATTTGTGTAAAACTCCACAGCCCATCAAGGCCCCCTCACCATTGGTTTTGACTATACCGGAGGTCTTTTCTCCTGTTCCAAAATTATTAGTCAAGGCACCCCAGCTTAACAATAAATAACCTTCACTGAGTCCTTGTCAAATCTGTACCTATCTTTTAACCATCAAACTCAAAGCCCTAGTCCAAATTCAATAAAGGCTTCAACAATCAATAACATTGGCAGGCCCCCTCATATTTCAGACAGGTCTAGGCAAGCCAAATTGCTACGGCATTACCGTGGGGTAAGCCGTTACCTTCCCTAGCCATTCGGCTAGAAATATGTTCACTTTCTTGGAGCAATTTCCGCTATTAGCCTATCATACTGTTCTTCTATTCCAAGCCCTCAAGGGCTGGACCGTTTGACTATTTACAAACCATTAGTTCTCTGTTTGGAACAAGCCCCACACCCCATCCACAAAGGATCTAATTAAAATAATGTAAATATGTCTCCAGATATATATGACACAAGTTGAAATATTACTCATGTGTCAATTTGTCCAATCTCACGTAAACATATCCACGGGGAGTAGTTTTGAAAGCAAATAGTTTGATGTCCTCATTGAATTGCACAAGGACCTCCTCAGCAATAGAGAGGGCTCGCTGACCCCAAGGAACGTTTTGCAAGGCAACTCCACCACCGCTTCCCCCATCACCAATCTACACATGTAAGACAGAGACATAGCACCAACATTTAATGATATTCATTATATAATTGAAATGAAGAGCTATGCATTAAACCAACAACAACCTCTGAGTTAACAGCATTGTACCTTAGGTTCACTCTCATCTTCTTCTTCCCATACATCTGTGTATGTGCCGTCATCACTCGTCTCAGTCTCACCTGAAATTTAACATGCTTGAATGTGATAGGATTATAGTTTAATAAAAATATTGGTAAGGAAGCGAGATCATAGCCTCTTTTGGAAGGGACATCTACTCATGCAAGTACAGAAGAAAAATAAACACCGAGTGAAATATGATATTTTGGAAAGCGAAACTGAACATTGTCAACTGATTACAACAGTGACATGTGTTACTAAAGGATTAGTCAATGAGTTGCTACTAAACATCTAAGAGAAGAAAAACCCTTCAAAACAAAGAAGGAAAGCAAACAAGCTCCTCTTTACAATAAATCTCCTAATAAGCTTTTGAGAGTGGTTAAAAGAAACTGTTCTAAACACAAAGAATGTGCCCAAAATTAACCAAAACTCTCATGTGCAGTACCAGCCTACCAGGACTGCAAACAAAACAAGCAGTTGTTTTACAAACTAAAATTGAACATGATTCTAATACCAGCAGGAAGAGACTTCCGGGGTCTACTAACTGAGCAAATACAATATCATTTAACCATAAAGGGGTTTATGGATTACCTAAGGTGCTTCTCAACTCTCAAGTAGGAATTTCACTCAAATCTAAAAACAGTTAAAGAAGCTGGGAAATGGAAAACCTGGAAAGAAGAAGAAAAAAAATAGAAACATATATACAAAGACATAGCAAGGAATCATGAGTGAAAATGTTGAAAATTTAAAAACCTAACTAGCTAGACCTGTGTTATGATTCAATTGCTTCTTGTATATATACAACAGATAAACAGGTAACATAATATTGGGGAAAAGTGGTTTATGAAGCTCACAAGAGAAACAGGAGTTGAAAAAATCATGAAAAAGCTTAAATGGGGGAAAAATAGAGAAAAGAAAAAGAAGTACAAACCTGAAAGATGGCGAGAGAAGGAGGTATGAGGAGTGGAGAAGGGGCGAAAGTGGGAAGTTGGTGGAGAAAGAGAAGGGTTTTGGAAAAGAAAGGAGTGTGAAGTATAGCGTCGGAGAGAGGTGGCAGCACCGATAATGCTCCTCATAACACCTCTTGCCATCATAGTCCTCGTTGACGCTTCGTTTTACACAGTCACTGTGTGCGCCAATCAACGCAACAAACGTTTCATAAATAATAAATCATTCACTATTACGCCTCTGCTACGGGACGAGGACGCCAAATTTAACTTTTTCTTTTCCTATTTTTTTTGGTTGAGTTTTTCATTTCGTATAATAAACCATGGTGCTGAATATGTGTCACTCCATTTGTGGCACCTCATCCATGAGTCAATCCTATGTGGCAGTGTGATAACTTTGACTTCACTTGTTGACTAGTTGCTGGGAATTGGGTTTGTGTGAAGAGTGTAAACACTGGGAAGAATTGGGATTGGGGAAGTGAGGGGGAAACACAATTGGGGAATTCACCTGTGTAATCTCATCTTTGTAAATTCAATATCAATGAAGTATGGATCTTGGCGATTGCCCAAGCCCGCAGATGTAAGCATCACTGTGATGCTGAACTGCGTAAACATATTCTTGTGTTGATTCTTTTATTTTCTTTTGAATTTTCTATTCTTAGGAAATTGTTCATTCATAAACTCAGCGCAATTCAACAATTAGGTGTTGAATTCCATCGCATCATTCAATTCATTCTTAAATCTCTATCAGTTACTGCATATAATCGTTCTTAGAGAATCACTTCGTTGTGTTCCAATTCTTCATTGGAAAGTTGTTCTTGTCTTGGTGCTTCTAAGCACGTTTGTGTTCTTTGTTGAATTGGTTCACGCTTCAATTCATCTCTCAACAACTGGTATCAAGAGCTTTACTTTGAGAGGCTACGCAAATGGAGATGGCAAAGTTCAACATTAAGAAGTTCAACGGGGGAAAAATGATTTCGGTCTATGGAAGATGAAGATGCGCGCTATCTTGGTTCAACAAGGGTTAGAGGAAGCATTGGAAGGGGAAAGAAAGGTCCCTGAAACTCTAACAGATAGGGAAAAGAAGGAGAAGATGAACAAGGCGCATTGTGCAATTATACTATGCCTCGCAGATAAAGTCTTGAGGGAGGTTTCCAAGGAAACAACCGCTGCTGCTGTATGGCTCAAGCTTGAAAGCCTATACATGACCAAGAGCCTTGCAAACCGCTTATATCTCAAGCAAAGACTCTATACTCTCAAGATGCAATCAGGTACCTCTATTAGTGATCATATTGATGAATTTCACAAATTAATATTAGATCTAGAAAACATTGATGTGAAGGTAGAGGATGAGGATCAAGCCTTATTGTTAATTAGGTCTTTAAATAGCTCCTATGAAATTCTGGTTGATACCTTGATATATGGTCGAGAATCCATAACCTTAGATGAAGTTCAAGTTGCCTTAATGTCTAAAGAATTATCTAAGAGGGGTGAGAATAAAGATTCTGATCATGGTGAGAGTCTTGTGGTTAGAGGAAGGAGTGAGAATAGAGATGATAAAGGAAAATGGAGAGGAAGATCAAAATCTAAAACAAAGTTCAAGTGTTATATCTATCACAAACCAGGTCACTTCAAGAAAAACTGTCCTGAAAGGAAAAATAAGAAAAACAGCAATAACAACAAGGAAGAAACAGGTGATGCCTCTGTTGCATCTGATGGCTATGACAGCTGTGAATTGTTATTTGCTGGTGATGAGTGTGACTATGAAAGATTGGATACTATTGGTAAAGAAACAGGTGATGCATCAGCTACATTAGATGGCCATGGCAGCTGTGAACTGTCATCTGCTAGTGATGAATGTAGCTGTGGAGGATTGGACACTACTGGTGCAAATGAAGCTGGAGCTCTAGTTGCTGAAACTAATGAAAGAATTGAATCAAATTCAACAGCTACAACTTCAGGAAATGATGACTGGGTGCTAGATTCGGGGTGTTCATATCACATGTGTCCAAGAAGAGAGTGGTTTATGGATTACAAGCCATGTAATGGAGGTCAAGTGATGATGGGGAATAACAAAGCTTGTAAAGTGATAGGCATAGGTACTATTATGATAAGATTAGCAGATGGTACAGTAAAATTACTGACTAATGTTAGACATGTGCCTGATTTTAAAAGGTCCCTAATATCACTTGGTACTCTAGAGAAAGCTGGTTTCAGCTTTAAAGGAGAAAATGGAGTCCTGAAAGTCTCAAAGGGCTCAAGGGTGGTTATGAAAGGGGTAAGGAAATGTAACTGTCTGTATATACTTCAAGGGAACACTGTTGTTGGAGAAAGGCATGTGGTAGCAACATCTGTTGATAAAACACTTATATGGCATCAAAGATTGGGACATATGAGTGAGAAGGGCTTGAAGGAACTTGAAAGACAGAACCTTCTCTGTGGAGACAAAATAAAAAATCTGGGGTTTTGTGAGCATTGTGCCTTTGGTAAACAAACAAGAGTAAAGTTTGCAAAGGGAGCACACAAGACAAAGGAAAAACTCGGGTACATTCATTCTGACCTCTGGGGACCATCAAAAACACCTACTCATGGTGGTAAAAGGTATTTTATATATCCTTTACTAATGACTTTAGTAGAAAAGTATGGATATACCTACTGAAAACTAAAGATGAAGCCTTTAAAACATTTGTTGAATGGAGGAAAAGGGTAGAAAATCAATGTGGTCTAAGCATTAAAGCATTAAGGACTGATAATGGGTTGGAATTCTGTAATGAGTAATTTAACAAGTTTTGTAAGGAGAATGGAATTTACAGGAATCATACTGTGAGAGGAACTCCTCAACAAAATGGGTTGGCTGAGAGATTGAATAGAACACTATTGGAGAAGGTAAGATGCATTTTGTCATGTGCAAAGCTCTCTAAATCTTTTTGGGGAGAGGCTGTACATACAGCAGGTTATCTTATAAATAGGAGTCCTTCAACAGCATTGAACTTCAAGACACCTCAAGAGGTGTGGACAGGCAAGCCAGCAAACTATCAGAATCTCAGAATTTTTGGCTCTCCTGCATTCTTCCATGTGAATGAAGGAAAGCTTGAACCTAGATCAAAGAGAGGCATTTTCATGGGATACCCAGAAGGTGTAAAAGGATATTGAGTATGGTCTGTAGATGAGAAGAAGTGCATTATTAGCAAGGATGTAGTGTTCAATGAATCAAAATTGGTTGAAGAATCAAAGAGTAATGAAGTACTTGAGGAAAATACAACTGTATAGAGTGCTCAGATTGAGGTGGAGCAGAGCCCTGAACAAGCTCAAGAACAGAACAACAGTGAGACTGTTGAACCTACTGAGACCTCAGAAACCGAAGAACATTCAAGTTCTGAATCTGATGAAGAAATAGTAGAGGAAACAGTAGAGCAGGAATATCTGTTGGGCAGAGACAGAACCAAAAGAGAGATCAGACCACCAAGGAGATTTGGGTACGAATCAATGACAGCAAATGCCCTAAATACGTATGCTGGTCTGAGTAATGATGAACCAAGCACATACAATGAAGCCATGAATGGCAAAGAACATCAGAAATGGAAAGAAGCCATGATGGATGAGATGGAATCTCTTGAGAAGAACCAAACTTGGAAGCTTGTAAAGAAACCTGTTGGGATAAAACTGGTTGGCTGTAAGTGGATTTACAGGGTGAAGGAAGGCAACTCTGAGAAGGATCCTCCTAGGTACAAAGCAAGGTTGGTTGCAAAAGGATATACTCAAACAGAAGGAGTAGATTTCAATGAAATCTTCTCACCCGTAGTTAAGCACAGTTCTATAAGAGTCATGCTATCTCTTGTAGCACAATTAGGCTTACATCTAGAACAAATGGATGTAAAAACGGCCTTTCTACATGGAGTGCTTGAAGAAAGAATATACATGACTCAACCTAAGGGGTTTGAGGAAAAAGGGAAGGAAGACTTGGTATGTTTGTTGCAAAAATCTCTATATGGGTTGAAGCAATCACCAAGGCAATGGTACAAAAGATTTGACAACTACATGTTAAAAATCAAATTTAAAAGAAGTAATCATGACAGTTGCGTGTACTATAAGAAACTGGATGACAAGGATTATATCTACCTTCTTTTATATGTTGATGACATGCTCATAGCTAGTAGGTGCAAAAGGGAAATTGACACACTCAAAGGGCTGCTTAAGAAAGAGTTTGAGATGAAAGATTTAGGAGAAGCCAAGAAAATCTTGGGAATGGAAATAAACAGGAGAACAGATGGCCATGAACTGCAAATAACTCAGGAGAGTTATTCAAACAAAGTGCTAAGCAGATTTAACATGACAAGTGCAAAGGCAGCCACTGTTCCCATAGGTTCACAGTTTAAACTGTCTAAATCTGATTGTCGAAACACAGAACAGGAACTGAGAGATATGGAGAAAGTTCCATATGCCAGTGTAGTAGGGAGCTTAATGTATGCTATGGTGTGTACAAGGCCTGACCTTGCTTATGCTTTGAGTCTTATGAGTAGGTACTTGGCCAATCTTGGTAAACAGCATTGGCTTGCTGTCAAGCAAGTTCTGAGGTACTTAAAAGGGACTGTGAAATTGGGTCTGAGATACTCTAAGGATCACCAAGATTCAGGTGGAGTAGTTGGGTATGTTGACTCAGATTTTGCAGGTGATCGTGATAAGAGAAGATCCCTCACAGGTTATGTTTTCACCCTATATGGTAACACTGTAAGCTGGAAGGCATCCTTGCAGCATGTGGTGGCTTTGTCCACCACTGAAGCTGAGTATATAGGGGTAACAGAGGCTGTGAAGGAAGCATTATGGTTGAAGGGACTTGTGAATGAGTTGGGAATTGCTCAAGACAGTGTTACAGTACACTGTGACAACCAAAGTGCAATCCATTTATGCAAAAACCAATCATTTCACGAGAGAACGAAACATATAGACACAAGGCTCCACTGGATAAAGGATATAGTATCTGAAGGCAGAGTGAAGATACAGAAAGTGCACACAGCACACAATCCAGCTGACTTTATCACAAAGGTGGTGTCCTTAAACAAGTTCAAGCACTGCTTGGACTTGTTAAACATTGAGGCTGGTTAATAGGCTAATTGGTTTGGGCAATTGCTTGAAGAAGAAGATTCATCTTGAGTTGAGTTACTTGGAGTGCCAAGGTGGAGATTGTTGAATATGTGTCACTCCATTTGTGCCACCTCATCCATGAGTCAATCCTATGTGGCAGTGTGATAACTTTGACTTCACTTGTTGACTAGTTGCTGGGAATTGGTTACTACGGTTACATATCTGTTAAGTTAGTTAAAGGAGTTTCAAGGCGCCAAAGGCTCCATCCACTAGCGAGATATATAAGTTGTGGCAATGTACAGAAACAGTAACAGTTTTAAATCTTTGGGTTTGTGTGAAGAGTGTAAACACTGGGAAGAACTGGGATTGGGGAAGTGAGGGGGAAACACAATTGGGGAATTCACTTGTGTAATCTCATCTTTGTAAATTCAATATCAATGAAGTATGGATCTTGGCGATTGCCCAAGCCCGCAGATGTAAGCATTACTGTGATGCTGAACTGCGTAAACATATTCTTGTGTTGATTCTTTTATTTTCTTTTGAATTTTTTGTTCTTAGGAAATTCATAAACTCAGCGCAATTCAACAATTAGGTGTTGAATTGCATCGCATCATTCAATTCATTCTTAAATCTCTATCAGTTGCTGCATATAATCGTTCTTAGAGAATCACTTCGTTGTGTTCCAATTCTTCATTGGAAAGTTGTTCTTGTCTTGGTGCTTCTAAGCACGTGTTCTTCGTTGAATTTGTTCACGCTTCAATTCATCTCTCAACCCATGGCAAAGGGAAAAAGAGTGCAGTTTTTCTCCCCCTGATTGAAGCGTCACAAAAGAATATGAATTCCAACATTTGGACTTTATCCTTGAGTGCATATGGAGCAATCTACTCCGCTCTGTCACTTGTGATATATCCTCTTTTAATGGATCTTTGCGGTCAATATTATCTTCGGAACATCTTCCTTGAATTGTTGGCATTTGAGTATGAAATTAAGAAGCAAGAACCATAGGTTGTTTTGTAGATCAAAAAAATATTTCAATGTCACCTTATGTAGATAACAACTGACTTGTGATCTGACTTGATCAAGATCAGAAAAACACTTTATATCTGTGTGGTTAATTTGTGTAACATACATAATATGATTTATTCATTAGGATGGTCAAAAATGAAATATGCATCTTACTTTGTTCTAATGTATTTTAGTTTGTAATGAACTATATTGTTATTCATTATCACATAATATTATCATATCAAGGGATATAACATTTGATGCATGCATGCTTTCATAGTCTTCAGGACTGAAATATTTCATAACATTTGATAAATACTTTCTGCAGATCAATATGAGATTTTCTTTCTGAAAAGAATTTCTTTAAAGATATTTCCTTTTATCTTGAATCCTTCTAGGATTTTACATATAGAGGTCATCTACAGGTTCAACCTCAAAAGTCCATCAGATATAATTTGCTGTCATTCATCTAGAGCTCTTTCTTGGAACAATCTATAGTTTTTTATTAGAAGCTCTTCAGGAGTTCTGACAATATTTATGTCATCAACATAGACATCAGTTATAGAAAATTCTTTTCCAAATACTTTAATAAAACTATATGGATAGGTGATGTCATTTTTGTATCCCTCCTTTAGAATATAAATTTAGACGATTATACCATGCGTTAAATCATATTATCTCATGAAGGGATTGATTCAATTTAAGTGAGAATTTGAAAAGTGTGTATTGGAATATTAATCCTTCAGGGATCTTCAAATAATTATGACTATCAAATGAGTCATACAAATAAGTTGTAGCAACATTCATCTTGTGAAAATTGAGCTCTTCATGTGCTACAAGGCTAATTAAGTACTGAAAAGTACTTGCATCCACCCTTTAGCAACATGTCGAGCTTTGAATCTCACAATTTCACCATCCTCATTCAACATCTGGTTTCACACCTTCAGGTGTTTGGACTTCAGGTCCAAAAACTCTTGTAAAATGAGCTTAATTTTACTTCAATTTCATCTTTCAATTTTCGCCAATTCTCACTTTGCCTACAATTTTTAGTAGACTTTGGTCCGTGATCCTCTCTATCATTTATCACATTTAGCGCTATATTATATGTAAAATCATTGTCACCATTGACTTCGTTTCGGTTCTATCATTTTTCATTATTGACATAATTCATTGAGATCTCTTTAATTTCATAATTTGTCAGGTACCTGATCAGTTCTTCTGGAACTAAAATGTCAATTATGTCTGAAGACTCTTTTAGAGTTTCTATATCCTCGCTTGGACCATCTTACTTTTTAGCTCCTTTTCTTATTCGATGATTTTTATCTTTGGAACCGATTGGTCTACTACGCTTCAGGCGCGGTTTGAGACTCATTTGCAATATTTGATTGTCCAACAGGGACATCCATTTTATTGGAGTATTAGCAGCTGATATGTATGATTTGGTCACACTTTTGGATCAGTGAATGCATAATTGGTAGATGATTTGCTAAGCTTTGCAAATGATTTATATTTTGAACTTCTAATTCACATTGTTTAGTTTGAGGATCAAGATAAGACAATGATAATTCATTCCAACTGATCTATTTTTCCAGCTGCTTATTCTCTCTCCCCCTAATATTGGAAAATTTAATTCATTAAATGATAACAATCAAACTGGAATATAAACAAGTGTCCAGATGTTGGCTCAAGATACTTTATTATAAGTGGAGATTTATATCCAATATATATTCCCAACATTGTTTGAGGACCCATCATAGTGCATTGGGAAAAATTGGAATATGCATTACACATCCAAAAATTCTAAGATGGGAAATATTAGTTCGTGACCAAAAACTAAATATAAAGGGGAAGAGTTGTGGTAACTTGTTAGCTTGATGCGAATCAATGTTACAGCATACAAAATTGCATGTTCCCAAAATTGGAAGTTCTTATCTCATAAGTATTGATCATATAATTAACTTTAGAAGTCTAAAGAATGGTTCTTCAAGACCCTTTTTTGAATGAACGTATGACACGCGGTGTCCAATATCAATACTTATCAGATACTTTCAGGGTAATTTACATTAAGACCACTTACTCAAATTAGTTGAGTAAATATTCTCACAAACTTCTGGTTGTGAAAAACCACAAATATCTAAATGGTCCACATGATTAGTGTATTCGTTTACATATATCACTTAATATAAGTTCTAGATATATGAGAGACTTATTCTCTCAAATTGTTAATGTAGTTGTATATGCAACAAAACCAACAAACCAGAATTCCTGCGAAAAGAACAAACGTTAGAGAAAACAACCGGAGGCGCCTGGTGGCTGTCCTGAAGAATTTATTCGCCTCTACAGCGCAAATTCCCCGAGATACAACCGGTCTCGTCTCAATCGCAAATAACGAATGAGGAATCCGAACTGGCAAGATATTAATGTCAGTGAGTGACTTTGGTAAACAGGAGATGAACACAGGATTTGTATCAAGAATGAAGTGTAGAAGAGATCTCGGTTATTGGATATGTCCAGAGCTACCTCCTACTATATTTTGTTTTCAAAAACCACCCACCCTATGTTCTCAAAGTTTTTCTCATTTTATATCGAAAATTATATATCTGTTATGCACATAAGTATCCAACGGACTCATGTTTTCAAACTCATAGCATAACATCTATACTCATAAATATATATATATTATTATAACCATAAAAACCAATTGAAAGTTTGAAACGTATATATAATAATGGTAAAACCAAGTGTAACGCATATATATATATATATATATATATATATATATATATATATTATAATGATGATAAAAACCAAGTGATAAACTAAAACTATATATTCATATATAATAATGATAGAAACGTATACCAATTGAAACACATATATAGTAATAAACCAAAACTATATATTCACTTTAATGATGAAACAAAACGGATGGATATATAATGATAAACCAACGTTAATATATCCATTAAATTATAATCATAACTATATATTAAATTATATTATATTTACATTAATATAATTTATTCCCCACTTTTGAAATATTTATTAAATAATAAAATAAAATCACAACAATCCCCCACATATTTCAAAAGTTGGAAAATAAATAAATAAATGAAAGAAGTTTCCTGGGTTAACATTGTAGATGTAATGCATCGGAGCTGTATAGCAAGCTATGGAACCAGTACTAGACAGATAAAACGTAACATACAGTGAATTGGTTTAGCAAGCTATGGAACCCAAGACACATATTATATGTTACAGGTTTTACTATCACATTACACCCCCACAATTCTTGCTGTTTCCGCGTTGGTGCGCTATAGGCCCTGCGCGTGCTCGGTGTTCATGAGTGCTCTAGAGACCTCGCCAGGATCTCATGCAAGCAGCCCCTCTTGACACTCATATAGGTGATTTCATCAAGTGTATGCTGCAAGTCATACACCACCCATAAGGGCTATGATAATCATTAAAAGCTTTAAGCTTAACCTCTTTACCTTGCAGACTAGCACTATCACAATAATATCATAACACCATAGGAAGGGACAAGAATAAAATTAATTACATGAATTAATTTTCAGTGCTAGTAATATCAAGAAGCAACTTGTTTTTACCACATTGAACCTTCTTCATGGGATCTCCAATCACAAAGGTTGGGTTACCATCACTTCTTGATTTAAATTGGCTGAAGTCCCATTCCCCTGGATGTTTCACAAATCATTTTCTTCCCTAGGGTTTTGTCAGAGGATCGGCCGAATCCATTTCTGACTTCTCATAATCGATCGATATTACTTCAAATTTTTGCAATTGTTCGACAATATTATGTCTCAACTGCACATGTCTATTTTGCCATTATAGGTCTTAATCTTTGCAACGGCTATTGCCGACTGACTATCACAATGTATTGACACTGATGGTGTCGGTTTTATTCCCAAAGGAATTCCAGCTAAAAGGTTCTTCAACCATTCAGCTTCAGTACCAGCCAATTCCAAAGCTACAAATTCCGACTCCATGGTCGATCTAGCAATAATGGATTGTTTGGCTGACCTCCAAGTTACCGCACCACCACCAAGTGTAAAAATATAACCACTAGTGTATTTTGTCTCATCTGAATCAGATATCCAGTTAGCATCACAGTATCCTTCTAATACTGCGGGAAATCCACTATAAGTAATACCATAATTTGTGGTACCTCTCAAATATCTCATAAGGTGAGCAATTGCCTTCTAGTGATCCTAACCAGGGTTATGAGTATACCTACTCAGACGACCGACTGCGAATGCAATGTCTGGTCGAGAAAAGTTCATTAAATGCAGTAGGCTCCCAATCACTTGGGCATACTGAGGTTGGTCAACAGGATCACCTCTATTTTTCTTCAAGCGTGAGTTAGCGTCATAAGGGGTACTTAAAGGGGTAGAGTTATGGTAACCAAACTTCCTAAGAAGTTTTTCCACATAATGATCCTGTGATAGTATAATACTATCACCTTCCCTAATGAGTCTAACTCCTAATATAACATTTGTCTCACCCATATCTTTCATATCAAAACTAGATAAAAGAAAAGATTTTGTTCTAGTAACAATATCAAGACAAGTGCCAAAAATGAGCATGTCATCTACATACAAACAAATAATTACATGTTCTCCACACACAGTTTTAGTGTAAACACATTTATCAACATCAGTTGTAGAGAAACCGTCATTAATCAAGGTTTTGTCAAATTTTTCATGCCATTGTTTTGGTGCTTGTTTTAAACCATATAAGGATTTAAGGAGTTTGCATACTTTGTTCTCTTGACCAGAAACTATACATCCTTCGGGTTGAGTCATGTAAATTTCTTCTTCTAAATCGCCGTTCAAAAAAGCGGTTTTAACATCCATTTGATGAATAACAAGTTTATGAATAGAAGCCAAAGCTATTAAAACTCTAATAGAAGAAATTCTTGTCACTGGAGCAAAAGTATCAAAATAATCAATGTTTTGTTTTTTTGTGGTGAAAAACCTTTTGCTACTAATCTAGCTTTATATTTATCAATAGACCCATCAGGGTTGTATTTTCTTTTGAAAATCCACTTGCATCCAATTGGTTTTGCTCCAGGAGGTAAATCAACTAAAGTCCAAGTTTTACATTTGGAAATTGAATCTATTTCAGTTTTAATAGCTTCTTTCCAAAATTTCGATTCAGAAGAAGAACTTGCTTCAGAAAAGTTTCGGGATCTTTTCAACAAGATAAGTATAAAAATCATCTCCGAATGATGTTTCTTTTCTTGGTCGTTTACTTCTCCTTAATTCTTCATACGGTTCCTCACGAGGTTCATCATTAGTAGATACTAATGGTTGTCTAGATATACTATCATGCTTCAAAGGAAATACATTTTCAAATAAATCAGCATTTTTAGTTTCCACAATAGTATTTTTTATCTAGAACATCACTTTTCACAACAAGAAATCTATAAGCAGTGCTATGTTCAGCATAACCTATAAAAACACAATCAGAGGTTTTGCTACCAATTTTTCTTTTCTTTGGATCAGGTAACACAACTTTTGCTAAACACCCCCACACTTTTAAATATTTCAAGTTAGGTTGATAACCTTTCCATAGTTCATAGGGGGTTTTACCGGTTTTCCTATGAGGAGTTCTATTTTATATAAAACATGCAGTTAAGATAGTCTCACCCCACAAGTTATTTGGCGCACTAGAACTAATTAGCATGGCATTCATCATGTCTTTCAAGGTCCTATTTTTCCTTTCTACTACGCCATTAGATAAGGTGAATAGGGGGAGTTGTTTCATGTATAATACCTTCTAAAATAGTGTAAGTAGTAGATTATCTTCTTTTTATAAAAGAGATACATTATCCGAAGGAAACCGAATGCAATAGTACATGATGTATCAAAAGCGCATGTTCTTTGAATGAGTGATCACTATGGACAATACACATGCTTCCAGTTAAAGATGTAGTAGTTACATTGGACTAGCAAAAATAGACTACACAAAAACAAGTCTTCATATCATGGGTTACAATTCATAATTAAAGCATTGCAATGAACAGTGCAACACCATCACGTTACGTAAAACTATAAAGCAAAGAAGGCAATCATTGTGAACAAAACTACACCCTATACTTATTTGCGGTCAATCACAATTCACAAAAATTTGCAAACTGCTGACAGCAACAATTTTTGTACCAATTTTAAGATTATCTTTTCACAAGCTTAACGAGAGTCATACACTAATATTTGAAAACAAAAATACTGGTGGATGAAAATAATGTCATAGTATAAATAATAACACCAAGAAGCACATAAACTATGTAGGGATTAAGTATATGATTACTCAAGGTAGTCCAAATAAAACAGCCACAACATATCTATTGCTAATTTTGTTTTCCTTTTCCACGAAGACAATTAGACAATGTGCTTCAAACGCAATATCAAGAATACTTCTACTCTCTGTTTATTCACATAGGATAATATCAAATCACATGCTTTAATAGATCATACCATGGAGGTTTTTGAAGTGTGTTTTACTCACTCAATCATCATTAAACAATATAACAATATAAGGAAATTCCCAAGCACTACGAGAATAACTATCAATATTGCAGAGAGTATAAAATCAACTCCCAAACTTATTAGAGGGTGTGCTCGCATACCTTATTAGCTTGTGTCCAAAGTTCGAGCGTAGTTGACAGCGGTCTTGGCACGGTGAGTGCAGCTCAGTTTTCGAGATGTCAAGAAAAAGCTTTGCATAAGTGACAGCCGGAGGTAATGGCAGAGTGATTAAGGTTGGAACACCGTTGTCATTGGTATCAGCAGACACGAGGATAAATCCTTAAGATTGTTGTAAATTAGACTTGAAGATTGTTGGTTGCGTCAGCCATAGGAATAAATTCTTCAGATTGTAGTTGTATACGCAACAAAACCAACAAACCAGAATTCCTGCGAAAAGAACAAACGTTAGAGAAAACAACCGGAGGCGCCTGGTGGCTGTCCTGAAGAATTTATTCGCCTCTACAGCGCAAATTCCCCGAGATACAACCGGTCTCGTCCCAATCGCAAATAACGAATGAGGAATCCGAACTGGCAAGATATTAATGTCAGTGAGTGACTTTGGTAAACAGGAGATGAACACAGGATTTGTATCAAGAATGTGTTGGACCCAAATTGGGCTCAATTGTCTTGTTTCTGCACTTAGTGATGTATGGGCCAGGCCCACTTTATTTCTGCTTTGTTAGTTAAGTTTGGTTGTTTTAGACTTTAAGCTCAAGCAGTGAACTATATGCAAGAGTATATAAACTGACTTGTACACAATTATGAATAATATGGATTCATTGCTCAATATCACGTTGCTAGTTTAACAAATGGTATCCAGAGCTTGGTAACTAAATCCAAAACAGAACTCTCACAATAACCGCAGTTAGTTACAGAGAACGGAAGAACTGAAACCTTCATTCACGACCAATGACGACGGGAACAACGGCGGAGGAAAAGAATTTCGTGCAACCGGCGATTCCCAAGTTCGACGGGCACTACGAGCACTGGGCGATGCTCATGGAGAATCTTCTGCGCTCCAAGGAATACTGGAGTCTCATAGAAACTGGAATCCCAACGCTTCCTACCGGAGCTTCACAAGAACAGATCAAATTGATCGACGAAGCCAAACTGAAGGACCTTAAGGTCAAAAACTACCTATTTCAGGCGATAGATCGTGGAATCATCGAAACGATCATGAACAAGGACACCGGTAAGGAAATTTGGGAATCAATGAAGAAAAAGTACCAGGGAACGACGAAAGTCAAGAAAGCGCAATTGCAAGCCTTGCGAAGAGAATTCGAATTGCTGGGAATGAAAGAAGAGGAAAGCGTGAATGAATACATCGCAAGAACGTTAGCAGTGGTTAACAAGATGAAAGCGAGTGGTGAGAACAAAGTGGACGAGACGGCGGTGGTAGAAAAGATCTTGCGATCTATGCCAAAGAAGTTTCAATATGTTGTGTGTGTGATTATGGAAGCCAATGGCACTGATCTTTCTGTTGATGAATTGCAAGCAAGCCTGCTGGTTCATGAACAATTGATGAACGAATATAAGGGAGAGGAAGAACAAGCATTGAAGGCTACTGTTGCATCCAAAGGTGGCTTCAGAGGAAGAGGCAGAAATACCAGAGGTGGACGAGGCAGGGGAAGAAATATAAATAAAGATTCAATTCAATGTTACAAGTGTAAAAAATATGGACATTATCAAAATGAATGTCCAAGTTGGGAGGAGAATGCCAACTATGCAGAATGCGAGGAAGATGAAGAATTACTCTTGATGGCCACTACTGATCTGAAGAACATTCCTATAGAAAAGGTATGGCAGTGGTTTTTAGATTCTGGTTGTAGTAATCACATGACTGGTGTTAAAGAATGGTTTTGTAGTCTAGATGAATCCTTTAGAGTATCTGTAAGGCTAGGAAATGGTTCCACTATAATGGCTGCAGGGAAGGGCAATATTAAAATCAAAGTTAGAGGAATGATTCAAGTCATAACTGATGTCCTATATATACCAGAATTGTCTAGCAACTTGTTGAGTGTTGGACAGTTGCAAGAGAAGGGATTGGGAGTATATTTTGAAGACAATGTATGTGAGGTATACCATAAAAGAAAGGGGCTGATAATGAGATCTAATATGACTGAAAAGAAGGTGTTTCCTGTGTCTGCATTAATGATTGATTCTAGTTGTTACAAGGCAGAATGTGAAGACATAGCTAAGCTATGGCATTGCAGATATGGTCACCTAGGTATGAGTGGCTTGAAGCTCCTTGCACAGAAAGAAATGGTAAAAGACTTGCCTCTGCTAAATGATGAAAACAAAGTATGTGATAGTTGTGTGATTGGTAAGCATCACAGAGAAAGCTTTCCCAAGAGTACAGCATGGAGAGCTACTAGGAAGCTTGAATTAGTCCACTCTGACATCTGTGGACCTCTAACACCCGAGTCAAATAGTAGAAAGAGATACTTCATCACATTCATTGATGACTATTCAAGGAAAACATGGGTTTATTTCCTATCTGCAAAGTCTGAAGCACTTGATACCTTCAAGAAATTTAAAGCCTCTGTTGAGACAGAGAGTGGAGAAAAAATTGCATGTCTAAGGACTGATAGGGGAGGGGAGTTCACATCAGCTGAGTTTGTCAAATACTGTGAAGAGTGTGGAGTCAAAAGACAACTCACAACTGCATACAGTCCTCAGCAGAATGGTGTCTCAGAAAGGAAGAACAGAACCATCTTAAATATGGTAAGAAGCATATTGAATGACAAGGATGTACCAAAAACATTTTGGCCAGAAGCAGTGAATTGGAGTGTATTTCTCCAAAATAGATCCCCAACAGTGGCTGTCAAAGATAGAACACCTCAAGAAGCATGGTCAGACAAGAAACCATCAGCCAAGTTCTTCAGAATCTTTGGTTGTGTGGGATATGTGCATGTACCAGAAGCACAGAGAAAAAAACTTGATGACAGAAGTGTTAAATGTGTGTTGCTGGGCATTAGTGAAGAATCAAAGGCTTACAGATTGTACAATCCAGTCACTCAAAAAATCATTATTAGCAGAGATGTGATTTTTAATGAAGAAGAAAAATGGAACTGGAAAGGCAAGGAAAAATCGAGTGAGTTAGAACTTGATGAAGAAAATGAAGAGACTGAGAGAGACACTGCTGTAGAAGAGAATAACACAGGTGAACAAAATGAAACAATTACCACTGACACTACAATTGAGAACCAGGTGAACAATGATGATGAAACAAACCAGTCACAAGAGCAAGGAAGGATTAGAAGGAGACCTGCATACTTGGATGCATATGAGACAGACTTACACTTCTCAATGGAGTGTGGAAATGAAGAACAAAGTCTAGCAGCATTTATAAATACTGAAGATCCTACCACATTTGAAGATGCAGTAAAAGACACTAAGTGGAGAGTTGCTATGGACCAAGAAATGGAAGCAATTATTAAAAATGACACCTGGGAACTTGTCTCTCTGCCTGCACATGCCAAAGTAATTGGTGTGAAGTGGATTTACAAAACCAAGTACAATGAGAAGGGTGAAGTGGATAAGCACAAGGCAAGACTAGTTGCCAAAGGCTATGCTCAAGAGTATGGCATAGATTACACTGAAGTATATGCTCCAGTAGCAAAATGGGACACGATTAGGACCATGCTAGCCATTGCTGCAACTGAAGGATGGGGAGTATTCCAGTTAGATGTCAAGAGTGCTTTCTTGCATGGGGAAATCAGGGAGAATGTATATGTAGAACAACCACTAGGGTATCAACAGAAGGATGCCAGGGACAAGGTGTACAAACTCAAAAAGGCCCTGTATGGACTCAAACAGGCTCCAAGAGCCTGGTACAGTCGTATTGAAGCATATTTCCACAGGGAAGGATTTGAGAAATGTGACTCAGAGTATACTCTGTTTGTCAAAGGCAAGGTCAGTGACAATTTCTTAGCAGTTAGCTTGTATGTGGATGATTTGATATTCACAGGAAACTGCAGCAACATGATGAGTAAGTTTAAGGAATCTATGATGAATGAATTCTCCATGACTGACCTTGGTAAGATGACATACTTCTTAGGAGTTGAAGTAATACAGAATACTCAAGGAATATTCATATACCAAACCAAATATGCAAATGAAGTGCTAAGCAGATTTGGTATGAACAACTGCAAGCCTGTCACTGTGCCTGTTGTGCCAGGCTTTAAACTCACAAAGCAAGGAGATGGTGCTAAGGTTGATGCAACCTATTACAAGCAAATTGTGGGTAGCCTAATGTACCTCACAGCAACAAGACCAGACATCATGTACTCTGTTGCTCTCATAAGCAGATTCATGGAATGTCCTACTGAGTTACACATGCAAGCAGCAAAAAGAGTGATGAGATACCTAAAGGGAACTGTAGATTTGGGCATACTGTACACTAGGCCAGAAGTGAATGAATTGTTGTGTTATACTGACAGTGATTTTGCAGGTGACATGGATGACAGAAGAAGCACTTCAGGATATGCTTTTATCCTAGGAAATGGAGCTACTGCATGGGCTTCCAAGAAGCAACCCATTGTAACTCTGTCTACTACTGAAGCAGAGTTCGTTGCTGCTGCTATGTGTGCCTGTCAAGCCATTTGGCTTAGAAGAATCATGGAGAAACTAGGACACTCTCAAGTAGGAAAAACTGTGATACTATGTGACAATAACTCCACCATAAAGTTGTCAAAGAATCCCATTTTACATGGGAGGAGCAAGCATATAGATATTAGATTCCACTTCCTGCGTGAGTTGGCTAAGAGGGAAGAAATTGAATTGCTGCATTGCTGTACACAGGATCAAGTCGCAGACATTATGACAAAGCCTCTAAAGTTTGAAAGTTTTCAGAAACTCAGGGGAATGCTAGGAGTGCAGAGTGTGAACAACATCATATCAAACTGAATTTGATGCAGCGCGAAGTGATGAACAGAACCTGCTTCTGATGCAACACTGGTTCACTGAACAAATTCAGTTTGAGGGAGGATATGTTGGACCCAAATTGGGCTCAATTGTCTTGTTTCTGCACTTAGTGATGTATGGGCCAGGCCCACTTTATTTCTGCTTTGTTAGTTAAGTTTGGTTGTTTTAGACTTTAAGCTCAAGCAGTGAACTATATGCAAGAGTATATAAACTGACTTGTACACAATTATGAATAATATGGATTCATTGCTCAATATCACGTTGCTAGTTTAACAGAATGAAGTGTAGAAGAGATCTCGGTTATTGGATATGTCCAGAGCTACCTCCTACTATATTTTGTTTTCAAAAACCACCCACCCAATGTTCTCAAAGTTTTTCTCATTTTATATCCAAAATTATATATCTGTTATGCATATAAGTATCCAACGGACTCATGTTTTCAAACTCATAGCATAACATCTATACTCATAAATATATATATATATATATATATATATATATATATATATATATATATATATATATTATTATAACCATAAAAACCAATTGAAAGTTTGAAACGTATATATAATAATGGTAAAACCAAGTGTAACGCATATATATATATATATATATATATATATATATATATATATATATATATATATATATATTATAATGATGATAAAAACCAAGTGATAAACTAAAACTATATATTCATATATAATAATGATAGAAACGTATACCAATTGAAACACATATATAGTAATAAACCAAAACTATATATTCACTTTAATGATGAAACAAAACGGATGGATATATAATGATAAACCAACGTTAATATATCCATTAAATTATAATCATAACTATATATTAAATTATATTATATTTACATTAATATAATTTATTCCCCACTTTTGAAATATTCATTAAATAATAAAATAAAATCACAACAGTTAATTCTCTTTAGGAAATAGTGAACAAAAATTAGTAGATTGAAGAAACTATTGGCTCTTCAATACAGGCTCACATAGAAATTTTAACCATTTTTCGCATCATAATATTATCGGGATGGCTCAACTAATCTTGCCAACAACAAAATTATTATGATATGTAAACTTCTGATTTACAACAACGTGTGCTTCAGTTGCACATATACAAGTATAGTACAAACCAAAGGAAAAAGCAGACAAATTTTTCACTACACTTGTTTTATCCAAAGTATGTCTTGTTATATAAAGATATTTAACATCTCCTTCATTTGGATGAATATCCTTAAAACTTAATACATTTTTTTATGAAACGAAAGATTATAATATGGTATCAATATGTAAAAAAAAAGTTCTCTAGGTAATTAAAAATACAGCATCTCTTCCGAAGCTTTCAATTGCATTTTGCAAACTTCTGATTGCAAATTGATATCAAGTACACATGCTACTATATGGCTTCTGGTCATAACTAGATAATGTACACAATTTAATATAAAATGCATTTAAAACAAATGCCAAATAAAACTCATTATATTGAACAAATATTAGTCCTTCAAAAATACGAATATGAGATGTCATTGTTAATTTAGGATAATCTTGCTAAACGTAGACTAAATAGTAAAACTATGTCGACTACTAAATTTTAGATTTGATTTACTATAGCATAGTTTTAGCTCCGCTAGCTCATATTTATTTAAACAAAAATAATGTATTAAACTTTGATCATACAAATTACAAAATATAAAACTACTAAGTACACGTATAGCAAATATTACCATCTATATACAAAAATTAGGGACACTCAATTTTCATCAATAAACAAAATTGTATAAACCACACATTCGAGACTCACAATTTTCATCAATAAACAAAATTATAGAAACTATACGTACTATTTTAACCTTGATTCAATTACCTTGTTCACAAATCTTAGAAATGCCATTTTTTTTACAAGAATAAAATCATCTCATTTCATTGATAATAAGAGTTTCAATACAGGTTGGGATAAACTCAAATTTTGGAACTAGCATTAAATCGTGATACTCTAGCTAAAGCATGAGCCACACGATTAGCTTGCCTCCTAACATAGCTAACCTTAAAGCTTTGTAAAGTTGATAATAAATTTTTACAACGGGAAATAAGCGATCCAAACTCGGTGTTGGTATTAGTTTCATCTTGCACTCCATTAACCACTGGCAAACAATCCAACTCTATAGAGACCGAAGATAAACCCAAATTCCTTAGCCAAAGAATAGATTGCCAAAGTCCCATTGCTTCCGCTTCTTGAGGGGTTGGGACACCATTAAACCACATTGTTTTTCCTTGAAAAAAGTCACCCGTGTCAGTCCTCAAACACATACCTACACCATACTTGTTATCGGAATTGAAAATCGCCGCATCTACATTACATTTAAACTCATTTGTTGCTGGTTTTCTCCAATAATATTCAGCTGGCTGCACTAAAATTTCTGCAGAATTTGCAGCAGACCCACGGTCTCTGGTTGCTGCCCAATCGTGCAAAAAATCCAAGGCTTTGTTAACTACCATTTCCACTGGCTGCACTATCCCCTCCCACACGCGATCATTCCTCCACTTCCAAAGAGCCCAACACATCATAGCAAGTTTCTTTCTCAATGGTTCCTCAAGAGTTTTCAGCAAAAAGAAGCAACACTCACTGAAAGATTCAGATTGCAGCATAGCAGTCCTAAGTTGCTGCAATAAACCAGCGGCACGCCAAATTGGCTCGGCTTGATTACAATCGAAAAATATGCCACTCGTTTTCCGGATTCCGATCACACATAGGACACAACCAATCACACGGTACACGCTTACGTTGTAGATTACACCTTGTGGGGAGGCAGCCACGATTTTCTCTCCATAGCAACAATTTTACGTTGTAGAAATGCCATTTTAATAGGTATGATCCATGAGTCTTCTCTCCCATGAGTGAGAGCGTGAGTGAGGTCTTCTCTCCGACGGCGTGAGAGTTCCCGGTTTTTCTTCTAGTTTTCAAACTGAGTCACTTTTTCTGTTTCCAAACACAATGGAGAATTTGTCTATTCGTGAAAGTGATGAGATTGAGTTTGTTGATGAAGGGGTTGAGGAAGGGCAGGTGGCGCAGCCACTTTGTTTGGTGGGGAGGTTCCATACTGATAGGAGTGTTAGGGTTGCAATGATGAAGGGCAAGATGGCGGAGATCTGGAGGCCGGGGCGTGGAGTTACGATCAACGAGATCCAACCAGGGCTCTTTGTGTTTCAGTTTTATCATGAGTTGGATGTTCAAAAGGTGCTCAAACAAGGTCCATGGTACTTTGACAAGAATCTACTTGTTCTCAGCCTGATCCAAGAAGGGGTGCCTCCACAAGATGTTCCTCTCTATCAAGTCCCTTTTTGGATACAAGTGCATGATCTTCCATTTGGTTTCATGTCCGAATCGGTTGGCAAGGGTTTGGGAAACTCCATAGGCGTGTTCTTAGAATATGATGAAAAGAACTCTTCAAATTTCTTGCGATCATTTATGCACATAAGGGTGATGGTCGATGTTACACTTCCGTTGATGAGATCAAAGAAGATACGAAAGCAAGGTGGGGAGGCAAGAATGGTGGTCTTCAAGTATGAACGGTTGGAGGTGTTCTGTTATATTTGTGGAAGGTTAGGGCATGGAGAGAGTTCCTGTGAGCAACGTTTTTTAATGGGGGCTGATGATGGTGTGAGGGGTTGGGGCCTGAGTTACGTGCTGAGAATCGAAGAGGCGGCGCTGCTACGAAGTCACGGTGGCTGCGAGACGCGAGCGACGGCGGATGGGTGAACCCTAGCCAAGCATTCAATGTTGGCCGAAAATCAAGGAATGAGAGGCGCGATATTAATGGTGATTTAAACCAAAACGCCAATCAGGGAGCTAATAATTTAGAAAGGGGTCCCACGGTAGTTACTGGAGTGAGAAACGTTGGCAATAATATAGGAAACAATATGAAGGCATGTGGTTCTAATGATATGGTAGCAATATTCAAGAATCTACAATTGTTTTTTTCCTTTTAACAACAAAAGTGCAAGTGCCACGTCAATGAGTCCAAGTGAAATTGGTAAGAAAAATATTGATGATGTCATGCTTGTTGATCAAGATAGAAAACGTCAAAGGGGTTGCATGGTTGATAATAGTCAGAAGTGCAGTAGTTTAGTTCCAGAGAATGTCCGTGAGGATACAGCGGAGGATACATCGGGGGATATTAATATGACTCAAGGAAGCTTATCTTTTTTAGAGGCAGGTCCTGGCAAGCAGGCCTGCCAGGACAAATGAGTTTCATTAGTTGGAACTGTCTGGGCCTGGGCAACCCGAGTGTAGTTTCGTCCATTCGTGACCTCGTTCGGGCGTACCATCCGGACGTAATCTTTTTGTGTGAAACGTTGGTACATGCTAATCGTATTGAAGACATTCGTGCTAGGTTGGGTTATGATAATGCTTTTGCTGTTGATAGAGTTGGTAGAAGCGGGGGTCTTGCTTTGCTTTGGAAGCATCCGTTTGATTGTCGTGTCTTAAATTATTCTTCGAATTTTATTAATGTGGAGGTTAGTTCTGTGGGTCATCCTTCTTGGCGACTTACCGGTTTTTATGGGTATCCGGAAAGTGGAAGACGTAGAGACTCTTGGGATCTTTTGAAGACTTTATCTAGGGACAATGATTTTCCATGGTGTGTTATGGGAGACTTCAACGACATTCTTTCCAATGATGAGATTAGAGGACAACAGGATCGTCAACCGTGGGTGATTCGTGGTTTCCAGGAGGCTATTCAAGAGAGTCATTTAGTGGACATACCCATGGAAGGTCATAGATTCACGTGGACCAAGAGTTTGGGTACACCGGAAGTAAAGGAAGGAAGACTTGATCGTATTTTTGCTACTCAATTTTGGTTGGATGCTTTCCCCAATAATAGATTTGTGAATGGAATTTCGGATAAATCGGATCATAGTCCTTTGTGGTTGAGGTTGAATTATTTGGAACGACGGTTGAGGAGGCGTGAGTTCCGGTTTGAGAACAGTTGGCTTGAAGAAAATGAACTTCCCTTGGTGGTTGAGGAGAGTTGGAGTCGTAGTGAAGGGCTGGGCTTCCTTGATAAATTAAATCATTGTACATTGGCTGTGGATGCTTGGGGAAAGAAGCTTCGATCAAGGTACCTGTCATACCCTAATTTTGTCCGCCTAGGTTTAAAACTCTAATTTTCCACAAAAATAAATAAATTGAGAAGTGCGGCGTTATTTTGAAGAGTGTGAAGAACATTGTGCATGCATTTTTGAGTTTTTAGGGCAAAAGGGTATTTTGGTCATTTTCTAAAAATAAGATATTTTCTCATCAAAAATCATTGTGCAATTTTAGAGAAATTTATTTGAAGCAAAACATTTTGGTCATGTATATATGCATGCGCATGCATGCATGCATTATGCACAAAATTCAAAAAGGCATCAAAAAGGAATGTTCTACAAAAAAGTTTCAAGATGTGATTTTTATTATATTTTTGGTCATGGTGATCTCATAAAATGGCATATTCTTCAAGATACTTTGTATGTGGCTCAAAATGGTTAGATTTATGTACAATTATCTTGAAAGGAATAATCAAAATTGAGAGGATAATTGGAGGGTTCATGGATAGTACAATGGTACAATTGCCAACTTGCAAAACTTGGTGACCAAGACCACACCCTACCCCAATGTTGCGCCATTCCCTCCCCATTTCCTCTCCAATTTTTCATTTTGTCCCTCATCATGTGTGTTTCAATCCTCACCCTCCATTCAAATTTTAAATGCAATCCTAGAGTGAGATGAGATGCACAATGACCTAAATACCCTTAAACCTAGTTGCTCTCTATATATACCTTAGAAACCTCATCTCACACACACCTTTTTTTTGGCCTCACAATTCATTCACAAAACCCTAGCACACAAACCTCTCCTCTCCTCTCCTCCTTTGGCCGAAACTACCAACAACCATTCCCTCCTCCATTTTTCTTCATTTCACTTCCATTTTCCATCTCATATTAACTCCTACTTCATATATCATCCATCTCTTCTACCAAGGTTCAAGTGTTCATCATCCAATCTCCAGAACAAGGCAAGTTGCGCAAGGTTTTGGTGAAGATCTAGTTGGTTTGTGGGTTTTCTCTTCATACTCTTTATTTATTAGCTTGGATTCAAGGTATACCTCAAAACTCTTGCATCATTCACTAAGTTTTTTTTGCATCAAAATGTAAAAATCATGTTTCTAATCTTGCATCCTACCATATTCATGCATTTTAGTGTTGGTATATTGTTGATTTGTTGATTGTTGTTGGTGAGAGGTGTCTCAAACATTTTGACAAGCACTTAGGGAGGCTTGGGTGTTTGAGAGTGCTTCTCACCCTTGAATAAATTGTGATTTGTGTTGTTATCATTTTGTTTGTTGCATTTTGTGAAATAAAATTGTGTTAGGAAGCTATGAATGTTTCGCACCCTTAGTATAAAATAGGTTTAATCGAGTTTTGATGCATTTCTTTATGCAATCTTGTTATTGAGGCTTGATTTTGAAGTTCCCATGTCCAAACATGTTGTTTGATTTTGCAAATATTCATTTTTCATGTCTTCTTACTTTCACAAAAATCAAAAAAAATATGAATAGTTGTTGATTTTGGTGTTTGATTGCTTGGATCTTGTGAATAAATGTTCCTAAGTTTTGCTAGTGTCATTTGCTTGCTTGATTTTGTGGATTTGTTGAATGAAATTGTTGTTTGGTTATGTTTTGGTTCGCAAGTTTCTAATAAGTTAGGGTTTTGTTATTTCTTTGTGAAAGGGGTTTGCAATTGTGAGTAAAATGATTTCTCAAATTGTTTTGATGTTGGTCGTTATGTACTTTGCTTGCAAATTATTCTATGTTGATGATTGGCAAGAGGACTCACACTTGTGCCTTAGGCATTTCACTTTAAGTGTTGAGGATTGCCTAAGATGATTCAACACAACCTTGTGCTTTGATTGAAAATTTTGGTTTGCTTGTTAGTAACTTGTTTGCAAAATTACTCTATGTTGATGATTGGCAAGAGGACTCACACTTGTGCCTTAGGCACTTCACTTTAAATGTTGAGGATTGCCTAAGATGATTCAACTTCCTTTGTGCAATTTTTGTTTAAAAATGCAAATGCTAGTTCTCTAACTTGATTAATCAATCTTGGCTACAAAATGACTTGTTATTGCTTTCTTTTGGTCACTTGTGATCATGCAAATGCGATGTTCATTCTAGGTTAATAATTTGTTTTGTGTTGATGATTTGGTAAAAGGACTAGACACTTATGTCTTTGTGCATTGTCTCAAATGTCAAGGATTACCAAAAGGGATTCAACCTTGTGTTTTATCTTGTGTTGATGCCTATTTGAATTAAACTTTTGCATTATCTATTTGTGTGCCTATTCTTGCAATCTATTTGGTTAATGTTGATCTTGCATGTTCATGGCCATTAAATGTTAGATGACTAAGCGTCATTCTTGTGCACCAGTGTAGTAATGGTTAAGGTATATGCTTACGCTTGCATTGTTGATTGTTTTGCTTGCAACTTGTTAAAGTTTACACTTTGGTTCTTGATTTGGAAATTGATTTGAATTCTCTACTTCTTTTTCTTTTGGATGCCACGCCATCCCAACAAACTTTTGTGATCAATATCACCCTCCAATTCTCTTCCTCTCTTCTTCAAGTCATTTCTTTTTCCAAATTATTTTTCAAATTAAAACTTTTTTTCAAATTGTTTTCTATAGCAATCAAATTTTTTCAAAGATCAACAACAAACCTTTTTGAAAATTCATAAGGAGTCAAGTCGGACGTACGGCCGGTGTTGACTAGCGTCCTAAGATTGGAGTTGTACAGCTCAAACATCTTGGGATACTTATGAGAATTAAAACAAGTAATTAACAACTTGAACCCTTTTTTTAAAAAAAAAATGAGTAAGGAATCAAATCGGATGTACATCCGGGATCGGTTAGCGTCTTAGGGTTAGCGAGCTGTACAGTTCGTGCGAGCCTAAGATACTTGCTCAAATAAAAGTAATCAACCTCACAACAAATCCTTTTCTTCAAGTAATTCAAACCATTCTCAAAAAGTAGGGGGCACGTCGTCTGTACAGGCGAGGATGTTTATTGTTTTAGGTCTAGTGAACTGTACAGTTCAGGACCGAGAACCCCTACAATAAAAAAAAGCACCAAAGTTTCTCGACTAAAGAGAACTACGTAAGCTTTGAATTCTCCATCGCACCGGGAGATACGTAGGAGCGGGTCACATCCCGTCAAGCACACTTTTAAAAAAAAAATATAATAAAAAGATTCTTCTTTTCCCCTGTTTTCAAAAACATTTTCTCAAATAAAAAAAAGAAGTAGAATGAATTGTTTCAAATCAACTCTGTCAAAACCACACATCAAGTTAAAGGTTCCCTTTCGGTAGAAAGGAGGTGTGGGATGCTAATACCTTCCCCACACCTAACCGACCCCCGAACCTACATCTCTAGTTCTCAAAGGACCACCCGCCTTAAAAAGGACCCTTTTTCAATGTTTTGGTCCCTAAATAAAAATGTTGATGGCGGCTTCACAAATTTTCACGTTGTACGATGAAAGGTCCAATCCGGATTTTTTTCGGGGTGCAACAGTACCGTGATGAGATTAATGATTGCCGTAGATTAATTGATGAATTGCGTGTCATGCCTGGTGGGGGTGAGGATCCGATGATGATTGAGACCAAGAATCGTCTTAGTACTTTGTTAGTGCAAGAGGAGGCTTTTTGGAGACAGCGTACCAAGGTCTATTGGTTGCGTGACGGTGACACTAACTCTCGCTTCTTCCATGCGATGGCTAGTGCATGGCGGGGAAGGAATCACATTTCAAAGTTAGTTAGGGAGGATGGTGTGGAAGTGACGGATCAGCAGGATATTTGCGAGGTGGCTAGGGGATATTTCACAAATCTTTTCCATGGTGGGGATGGTGATTATGAGAGCGTCATTGATCATGTTCAGCCACGTGTATCGGAAGATGATAACCACTCATTGGTGCGTCCTCTTGAGATAGTAGAGTTCAAAGAAGCTCTTTTCCAAATGCACTCCGATAAGGCACCAGGACCGGACAGTTTAAATCCGGCTTTCTTTAAGAGGTTTTGGAATCTTTGTGGCGTGGAATTGTTTAATATTGGTAAGGAGTGGCTGGTCATGGGTGAATTCCCTCCTAATCTAAATGATGCTAATATTATGCTAATTCCGAAGGTGGAGAATCCTACTTCTATGAAAGACCTTCGTTCAATTTCTCTTTGCAACGTCATTTATAAGATTATCTCAAAGGTACTTGCTAATAGATTAAAACCTCTACTTCCAAAGCCAAAGTTTATTTCTCTTGAACAATCCACCTTTGTGGAAAATCGGTCTATTCTTGATAATGTGTTGGTGGCTTTTGAAACTTTACATCATTTGAAGTGCAAGACGACGGGGAAGAAGGGGGAGTTGGCGCTGAAAATTGGGTCTACTTGCAGCGTATTCTTGTGAAGATGGGGTTTGATGACCAGTGGGTTCGGTGGATGCAAATGTGTTTGGAAACAGTTACTTACTCAGTTATGATAAACAGTGAAAAAGTGGGACCTATCATTCTAGGGAGAGGGCTGAGGCAGGGTGACCCACTGTCACCTTACCTGTTTATATTGTGTGCAGAGGGTCTCACTACTTTACTCCAGAGAGCAGAGGGGATATTCATGGTGTGAAGGTGTGCAGAGGGGCTCCATCTCTCTCACACCTCCTTTTTGCTGACGATTGTTTCTTGTTTTGCAGGGCCGATGCTAGAGAGAGTAGCCATCTCAAGGATATTCTTAACACCTATGAGAGAGCCTCAGGGCAAGCCATTAACTTTCAAAAATCTGAAATTTACTTTAGCAGGAACACTTCACAAGAGGATCGTTTTGATGTTACAACTATATTGGATGTCACAGAATGTCTTGGAACGGGCAAATATTTGGGACTTCCGTCTATGATTGGAAGAAACAAGAAACAACTCTTTGGCTACCTTAGGGATCGGATTTGGAGGAAGATACATCATTGGTCGGTGAAGCACTTATCTAAGGCTGGTAGGGAAGTATTAATTAAGTCAGTTGCTCAATCAATTCCAACCTACTGTATGAGCACTTTCATGCTTCCATCTACTCTGGGTGAGGAGCTTGAAAGAATGATGAATTCGTTTTGGTGGGGTACGAACCGTGGTACTAGGAGGGGTATTCATTGGTTGAGTTGGGAGAAGCTTTCGGTTAGAAAGGAGTTTGGGGGTATGGGGTTCCGTCATCTTCATGGCTTGAACTTGGCAATGCTAGGGAAGAAGGCTTGGCATCTTGCTATTCGCACAGATACTATTGTAAGTAAAGTTTTTAAAGCTGAATATTATCCTAATGATGACTTTATGGGGGCTCGCTTGGGCCATAATTCCAGTTTTGTTTGGCGTAGTATCTTCTCTTCTCGGGTAGTTGTGAATTTGGGGGCACGTTGGAGGATTGGAAATGGTGACAAAATTTCAGTTTGGAGGGATCCGTGGTTGAAGGGACGTAGTGATAGCTTTGTTAAATCACCTATGGCTCAAGGTATGGAAGGTATGAGAGTTAAGGATTTGCTGAATCATGACAATAGTGGCTGTAATTATGGTTTAATAGATCAAATCTTTTGTGCAGAAGAGGCTATGCTCATCAAAAGCATGCCATGCTTTAGTGACTTGGTGGAAGATAAATTATCTTGGTGGCGGAGTCGTTCCGGTCATTATTCGGTTCGTTCAGCCTACTATGTGCTTATGGATACTCCTGGCATTATAAATAATTCACATGCTCGTCTTGATGGTGAGTGGATGTCTATTTGGAAAGCCGGTGTTCCACCGAAAGTTAAATTATTAATTTGGAGGCTTGCTAGGAGGTGTCTTCCTACTCGTAGTAACTTGGTTAAGAGGCATGTTGATTGCACCGTTTTGTGTCCTTATTGCGAACAAGACGAGGAAACGGATAGCCATGCAGTTTTGGAGTGTAGCATTGTACAGGAAGTGTGGCAAAAGCTGGATTTGTTGCTGCCATTTCGGTTTGCAGCAGAAAATGCAGCAACTTTGCGTGATGCTATTTTTTCTATGCTGAGTTCGTTGACCGTAGCGAGTAGAAACAGATTTTTGATGGGTATTTGGGCTTTGTGGCATCGCAGGAATGATAAGGTTTGGGCTGGGGTGCTGCAACCGGTTGAGCAAGTGGTTCACGCCGCGAAAGATATGTTTGACAGCTGGTTTGGCGCGCGACAGAAACAGCAGCGTGCTGATGTGGGCTCGAGACAGCAACTTCCACGCCTGTTAAGGTGGTTGCGTCCAGCCATAGGGTCATTAAAATGCAATGTCGATACAGCAATTTTTGCGGAGGAGAACAAATATGGTATTGGCTTGTGCATTCGATCGTCCACAGGTGATTTTTATAGAGGTAAAACTATGTGGTTTCATGGAGTCCCTACACCACAAGAAGCGGAGGCAATTGGTCTTAAGGAAACTTTGGCTTGGTTGGAAGCTTTGGGGCTATCTTCTGTTTCCATTGAACTGGACTGTGCTTCAGTTGTAAATGGCTTGAAGGTAGAGCCTTTGCCGAATACCGAGCTTGGTACTATCTTATTGTATTGCCGTAATAGATTACGTCTTTTTCCTAGCTTTAAGGTTAGCTATAATCGGAGACAAGCTAATCTTGTTGCTCATACGCTAGCACGGGCATCAAGGTTGTTTGCTAGTTCCCACGTTTTTTATTTCATTCCAACCTGTATTGAAACTATTCTGTTTAATGAAATGAATTAAATTTGTTCCTGTCAAAAAAAAAAGAAAAAATAGGTATGATCCATGTCTTTTCATAAGTGCTATAACATTATGGTAGCATGAAAATAGAAGAAGATAATAAAAGGG
The DNA here is from genome assembly GCA_963573325.1 of Astragalus glycyphyllos. Classification (NCBI taxonomy): domain Eukaryota; kingdom Viridiplantae; phylum Streptophyta; class Magnoliopsida; order Fabales; family Fabaceae; genus Astragalus; species Astragalus glycyphyllos. The sequence goes on along the minus strand of OY754314.1, from coordinate 9,563,531 downwards.
TAGAATGAAAAATAAGAACATAAGAGTGTCTAGTTTTGTATGATCTAGTCATACAATCAATTCTTCTTATTCCCTTTTTTACATGCAACAATTTTATTTGGAATTCTAAGGATAAGAAAGAAGAAAAGTTACATTTATCCATACAATATTGCACCATTATTAGGAATAACAAAGGTCACAATCACATATGATACAAATGTCACTTAAATAGTAGGTTTAAATATCCGACCCCTGCAAATACACGCACAATCCAAATAGGCCCCTGTAAAAAAAAACTTTAAAATAACCCTTGCAAATATAAATTATTTACGGTTAAGCCCCTCGGTCAATTTTCCATTCAAAAAAAACTTTAAAATAATAATAAATGTCACGTGTCATCATCTCATTGGACCATTATGCCACGTGTCACTGATGCCACGTCAGCACCCCATGTCACCATGGACATTTGGCACTGACATGTGCCACGTCAGCACCCAGTAGCTGACTACCACGTGGCGCATACATGGCAAAGTGAAAAATAGCGTGTTACTAAAAAAATTAAGATTTTGGGAGAACATGGGTGTTGAACCCGTGACCTCCATGTTGTAGAAACAGCCAAATACAACTAGACTACATCATCTTATGTATTTATTTGGCCAACTACTTATATATAATAACGAATTAATGGTGAAGAAGTATAATGGCCAATAAACTACTACTATTATTGGCGAAGAAGTATAGGTGTTTTTTTTCGTGATCATGAAGTACTAATTTATGATGTTATCTGGCTAGTTTATTGATTTGTCTGTATTAATAAATCTTAATTATCGAAGAAAAAATTGATGACAATGGTGGATGTGTGTATAACAAATATTTCTTTTTTGTTTTCAGTTAATAAAGTAAATGTTAAATATAACGCATAATTTTAGAAATATATAGATGGGGACGTATTGAAAATAAATTTTAACAAATTTCCAAAATTTTACTTATAAAATTTCATGTAATAATTTTATTTTCATTGCGTTATGTATTATATAGAAATACTTAACAGATATTTAACACCGCATCATGTCCAAGATTGAATTCTAACCCAAGACTTTGGTTAAGTTGGAAGAGATCACCTACAATCTTATTCAAGTGCTCTTGGGTACACCAGATTCATCTCTAAATACAATGAAACCATCAACTAAATTCATCTAGAAACCTAGCATATCCAATGAAACCATCAACTAGATTCATCTCTAAGTACACCAGCACACGCGACTTTACAAGAGTTACCTTTAGTTGCACTGTCACTTTTTTTAAAGGCCTAATCGATTAGCTAAATAACGGTGAAACTACATTAGGAGAGAAAAATAGAGTTAGGACCCTTCATAATGAAAATCATAAGCCAGTGATCAACTACACAATTAAAGGACAAAAATATAATTGTAAAGCACAACTCCAAAGCAAAATTTGATCTTCAGTTCACCTTTTACCACATAGAATCACAGGCTTGCACACTAAAACCTAAGGAAGTCATTTTTTATAGGCAAAGTGTGTAGAAATTAGTATGTTAGTTGATAGTTGTTAGAGGGGAGGGGGAGCGGGGTTCGAATCCCGTACGCCTACATTTTTTTACTGACATGTCCTTTTCACTCAACCAAGTGAGCTATTCTTCTGGGACCTAAGGGTATGTTTGGATTGGTGATTTGGTGGTATGTGATGGAATGAAATGGAATGGAATGGAGTGGAATAGGGTTCCATTGTTTGGACATTTAAAAAAATGATGGAATGGAGTGGTTACCAATGGAGTGCATTCCATCGCATTCCATCCCTTACCACCATTTTTCTTCCCCCCCAAATTGGGGGGTATGGGATGGAATCGTTGTTCATAATTATATTATTACTTATTTACCCTCTTAATTTATATTACCTGCTACTTTTTTTTACTTTATTCATATTTTTTTAACATGATTCAGTTCTGCGACTTTTTCATGTCCAATTCACTGCGTTAATGTGTTTATTTCACATTCAACTATTATCGCATGCCTATACAATATTATTGTTTCTTTCCTTTATTTTTAGAATGCTTGCTACTTGTTTTTAGTTGAACTGATCACTTTTTATTTTACTATTTCCTTTACGTCTTTTTTAAACGAAGTAAATAAATTAATAGCATCACTATTTCACCGACTATATAAAATGCTTTCAAAATGAAATTGCAAAACAAAAAAATTAAGCAAAGGGAAAAAAAGAATTAGTGTTTTTTTTTCCTCAATAATTAGTGTTGTGTTTTTTTTACAAGTATACTTAGTTGCCGATAAATTGAGATAATTCTTATCATGCCTATTTAATTTATTAAGTTTAATAAGAATTAGAGTTTGAATAATGTTTTTTAAGGGGTAAAATAGGCATAAAAAGATTATAATGCATTCCGCTCCGTTGGTTGTCCAAACAGTGGGATGGGATTTTTGTTCTGTTCCGTTGTAAAGTTCCCAAACAATGGAATGAAATTTTTGTTCCATCCCTTTCCGCTCCACTCCATTCCGTTCCATTCCATTCTGCTCCACTCCGCTCATTTTAAACTATCCAAATATACCCTAAAGGAAGTGATTGCTTCAACTTATCAGCCTTCTCAGGTTCAAACACACAAAGGGTGTGAGGAGGAAGTATTTGATCCCCAAGTGAGCTACTCTTTTGGAGCACCAGACTTTGAAATTGACCATATCTCTGCTCCTCTTGATTTTCATGGAGTGTGCATTATTCCTCCTAGCTGTGAGGAGGAAGTATTTGATCTCATGAATTTGCGTAGGCATATGTTGGGTTCACTGTGATTTCCTCCCTAATGAGAATCGGCTCGCACCCACTCGACCTGCACTGCACCGTCACTTCTATTGTGATGGAAGTTTGACGACGGATCTAATCCGAGAGAGATTTCGATCGATTTAATCCGAGGGGATTATGACCAATAGAAGAATTGAATCCAAGGTATTTGCCCATTGTGTTGAGTATGGGCAATATCATCATGTGCACTAACATGTAGACTAACCCATAGGGATCGGTGGTGTATCCTTATTGTATTTGTTGTTTTGAGGGATCATATGTCATGCTTTATCTTCTTCTTCTTCTTGTTATTATGATGTGGTATAAGTCTTTTTATGATTTTGCTCACGCACTTGAATGGCAAAAAATCCCTCCAGAAACCTTAGGATGATCTTGAAGATTACTACGTCTAGTAAGAGTAGTGAAAGAAATTAGTTCACCTTTGGAGAAACAAGTTTGTGCAATGGGCAACAGCAAGGCTAGTGAGGAGAACAATCGAAATTTAGAGAGGGGCTTTTTTTGCATATTCAGAAAATGCATCCAAGAGCAAACTTATTAAGTTCTACTGTGGAACTTCATGCCAGATATCACCACATTTTATACTCTGAGATAAAGCAACATCCAATATCTTTTCATTAAACTCAATGCTAATGCAATGGCAGATATGAGCACACCAATGTTACCAGTAGTCCCTATCCCAAGTAGGTAGCTTAGTTGGCGAGCTAAGGGATATCGAAGGAGTGCACCAAATGAGTGCAAGAAGGAGGTCCTCCACTAACATTGCCTATCAAAAAAAAAACTGAAAGATCCCTTATCCTTTACTAGCAAATCATCAAACTTATGTGTAACAATAGGGCCAGATACATGGCTTAATCCCACCAGACAACCTTGCCAATGATTTTGGCAGCACACAGCAGTAAATTGCCCCAGCAGTTCATAAAATTAAGATAAAATAACAAATTCAAAACAGGTTTGAAAAAGATTTGTTAACCAACATTTTGAAAATAGAGTTCTCTCAGAGTTACCATTACAAATCCCAACAGCCTTTAACCCCAGCAGTACAGTTCTTCAAATTAAACAAATAATTAACACATTACATTACGATAAAAGTCTCACTTGGTTACTACAGTATGTTCAACTGCAACATCATAAGACATAAAGGCAGACGGTTTTTACACAGAAAAACATGTTAGGATTTTCTAGACCCTATTCTTCTGGGGTTTGCATTATATAGGCTAGAACAGAAAGCAGCCAGCAAACAATAAGTACCAACCACACAACCATGTGTAATAAAACAACACAAATATTTCTTCTCTACCATTGATCTGTGAGAATATCAAACAGTTTTGAGATCTTGCAGCAAATTAGATTACAGGCATTAAAATCCACCTACCCATAAATAAAGCACGATTTGAAGTGTGCGGAAAGATTTTGACCAGTCCGATACTCCTAGGTTGCTAGCAGCTTCTGCAATGGCATATCTTAGTAACAAGTGAGGCAGTTGTTAGATAATATAAACCCAATACATGTGCCCAGAGGTAGCTGAAAGAAATCATCAGATCAAAAATAAAATCCTCCTGTAATGTGTGTCTCTAGACAAGCATGAAGAGGTGAATATGCAGCTTTCCAGTATAAGCATTGCACAAATAGATGACTATAAATTCTTCCAGATGAAAGAGGCACACACAAGCAAAATCACACACACCTCACTTAGTACTCTTTAATATTCTTTGAATTGTCCATCGCCACTAATAAACTCTTGCAAGTTTTAATGCTTCTACAATTCCAGTTCCACTGCTATCCTATTGCTTGCATGCTTATTGCCTGACCGAAGAGCAACTAGTGATATATATGTTGCTCTAAGAATAGGATGGGCACTATATTTATTGCCCAGCTATATAGATTGACCAAAGCTTCATAGAAGCTTAGACAACATTTGTTTCCAAAACCTTAAGGTGATATAATTTCAAGCTTGGGTGCAACTGGTTAATGCACTCCATTTAAAGGGGCGGACTCGGCTACTACCTGAGTTTGATCCCCGGCGATGGAACCAATTGGAGCCAAACTTTACTTACCTCCCAGCCGAACAACTAAGAACCCTCACTTCCTCACTATACACCCTCAAATTGGTAAGTAGTTGTTTAACCGAAATACTTTTTAAAGAGGACTCGAATTAAACTCTTTGAGTCGCCAAGTTGACAGGTTTATTTAAAGTTTAAAATCAATCAACGTTCATTCAAAGCGTAAAAGAGATAATTTGGACAAGAACTCAACTAATATCAATCGATCGAATCACAAAATGAACTCAAGATTGATAAAGTTAACTTAATTCTAAAGTAATAATGAAAAACATCACTTGAATAAAGCATCTTACAAAAATTGTTTTCATTAGAGATAAGAGCAATCTTATAAAATTTCATTTTATACAAATCACATAAACAACAACAATGTCAAATCCAATACCTCATTCCAGAAATACACTAGCATCACACTTTTTTCTTTTTCAACTACATTCTTTTCAACACTCTCTCTTCTACTTGTTGAAGTTCATATGGGTTCGACCAATTTACATGAGGCCCATATAATTTAGTGAGACCTATTTGAATTTCAACCCATAAGAATGTGTGTTGCTATTACAAATCATTGCTGCTTTTAACCACAGCAGTTCTTCAAGTTAAAACAAATAAAGACATGTTAAGTTATAGTCACATTCCACAAGCAATCTCAAATCCACTGCCAATGAAACCAAGCCTATTACTTGAAGAGGGTGCTAAAAACCCAAGCCCAGCTTCTTAGCTGAAAATCTTGGCATTTCAGGACGACTTCCATTTGCAAATGTGTGTGGCTTCTTAACAAACCAGATTGTTTTTTAGCTGACACAGTTGTTTGCAAGTGATTGAATTGATTCAATTCAAGAACCTGTGCCAATTAATAAGGTCCCCAGATCCAGGTTATCTACACTTTTTAGTTCTTTATTTATTTTGGCTTTTCAAAGTACACTGTCCATGAGTAAACATGAGCAGGAGAGAAGCAGGTTTTAGCAGAAACTGTTGAAACTGCATTTCCTTTCACAGTAATACACAGACTGACAAAAACATTTTTTCAGTAGCAAGTTTAGCAACAACAGAAATTTGAAGAAATCCCTCTACTGTGAATTACATAACCCTCTTAAAAAAAAGTCTCATAATCACTTATTCACACATTATCAGTAAACATTTGGTTTGTTAATTGTCATTTCTACTCAATCCATGCTTGCTTTTTCTGTTTCTCTTAATCAAATCACTCCGACTGACAAACATGTTACATACATGGGATGGAATTATTTGAACATGACTTTGTGAGTTGTGAAGTAAAGAGGAATCAAGACAACAAGGTGCATGAAACAAGGTTCTAGGACTAATTAGCTTTTCACTGGATACGCTGATGATCTTGGAGGAAAGCCAGAATATGGAAATAGAATATATGCAAATAACAATATCAAACTGAGAATAAGTGGATCTCTTAAAAAAAAACTGCAGACATACATGACCAGATATATTTTTCTACAAATGAGAGTTTGCCAAACTAATCTGAACGTACTGGAAAAACTAGCTATAATTAACCGAAATATCACACCAAAAGTCTAAGGAAATGTGTGACTATACTACAAAAATATTGGATTAAGGCTTTTTATGATTTGCTCACAGATCCGAATGGCAGAAAGATCACACCACTAAGTCTAGTAAGACTGGTGAAAGAAATTAGTTCACCTCAGGAGAAACAGGTTTGTGTAAGGGCTACAATACAACCAATCAAAATGTACAACAGCAAGGCTAGTGAGGAGAACAATCGAAATTTAGAGAGCGACATTGTTTTTTGCAAATACAGAAAATGCATCCAAGCAACATCCAATATTTTTTCATTAGAGTCAATACTAATGCAGTGGTTAATATAAGTACACCAATATTACGAGTCTAATTAATGAAAGATCCCTGAACCTTTACTAGCAAATCATCGAACTGATGTGCAACAAAAGGCCAGATACATGGCTTAATCTCACCAGACAACCTTGCGAATGATTTTGGCAGCAGACAGACAGCAGGCAATTGCCCCAGCAGTTCACAAAATTAAAATAAAATAACAAATTCAAAACAGCTTTGAAAAATATATGTTAACGAACATTTTGAAAATAGAGTTGACTCATAGTTACCATTACAAATCCCAACAGCCTTTAACCCCAGCAGTTCTTCAAAGGATTTGGATTCAGTGCATTCGGTTGTGGTGCATTCAGGTGCATTCGGGAAACATGTGTCTATCTCTCTCCTCACATCATTTATATTATTTTTTACATATCAAATATTTAATGCATTTAGTGGTTCAAATACACTTGAATGCACCTGAATGCACTACAACCGAATGCACCGAATCCGAATCCGTTCTTCAAATTAAACAAATAACAATGCATTATATTACAATAAAAGTCTCTCTTGGTGATTAGAGATAAGACAGACAGTAATTACACACAAAAACATGTTAGGATTGAAAAAAGCAAACAGTTCTAAAATCACAACTATTGCTTCTCTGCCATTGACCAGTGAGAATATCTAAAATCAATTGCATGAAAAAAGCACAGTTCTGAGATCTTCCAGCAAATAAGGATATGAACTTTAGACTACAAGCATTAAAATCCACCTATCCATAAATAAAGAACCATTTTAAGAGTGCGGGAAAGATTTTGACCAGTCCGACACTCCTAGGTTGCTAGCAGCTTCTGCAATTGCACATCTTAGTAACAAGTGACACAGTTAGATAACGACGAAATATAAACCCAATACACATGGCCAGAGTTAGCTGAAAGAAATTATCAGATCAGAATATCAAATCCTCCTATAATGTGTGTCTTCAGACAAGCATGAGGAGGTCAATATGCAGTTGAAGTAAACAGACTATCAATCATACACTGTAATTTCACAGGATGGGATCTTCATGGAATGCCATAAAAGTATAACAATGATAGAGCTATCAATTCAAGAAAGAAACCAAAGCTGGATATTTGGCAAGAAAATGATCTCGGAGCAGGAAACAGAAAACCATATCATTAACTGGTTTGATTATCGAAAGTGTTTGGGTGTTTGGCCAGTAATACAATTTTGATTCCTTTGGAGCAAAATCTAGTTTCAACAGCAGGAGAGAAGCATATAAACAAAAGCATATCATAAATTTGATTACCAAAATCTGATCACTAACAACTGTTTCTATTTCTTCAATTATCAATGCCATTATTACACTAAATAAAACTCTCAAGACAGTACAGAAGGAAACTAATCTAGCACAACTAGTTTCTGATATTCTGGGCCAGAGATAGCAGCTTCCATGGCCTCTACGGGGCTAATATCCCCATCATTATCCAAGAACAATGTCAGCAGATTCTTGGAAAACCCACTTACCAGTGCCACACCTTTCTGAGTGGCCGGCACCGGAGTGGCCCTCGAGTCTCTCAGATTCCAAAAAACTATCTGAGGCACAGCAGAACCATACCCTTTCTCTGTATACTTCCTAGTGATTGCTTGGTAATCAGTCTCCCAAGGGTTCGCAGAGGCTTGATCAAACTCCATGTCACTGAATACAAACACCTTCTTAATCATCTGATCCTCCTTGAGATTCCCATTGACAGCCACCTCCAATATCCGATCAAACACCTTCTGGAAATCAGTGTTCATCCCCCAATCCATGTTCCTCACGAACTCGGTTTTGGACTTCAAATCACTCCCTTCAATCAAATGAAGCTGAGGATTCTCACTGAATGTAATAAGCTTCCCTTTCCAAGGTTCCTCACTCAATTCAGACACCAACAACCCCAATGCCACAGACACTTCCATAGGGATACCGGACATACTCCCAGACACATCACACACAGCAAGACAATTCCTCATCTTTCCTTTCTTAAGCAAGTCATCCACCATTCTCTTCCACTGCAATTCAGCCACTTCCCCACCATCACCATCCCCCAAAGACCCTATAATCTCATGTGGAAGCAGAGCACCAGCAGCAATAGTAGTCTTCCCTGACTTCACATCCTCCAAGTACTTCTCAAACCTCTCCTTATCATGTTTCAAAAATTTCTCCTTGTAAAACTTCATTGCCACAGAGGCAACCCTATTGTAAGGAATCAAATCCCATCTATTAACCCCAATGAACACCTCAGGCAATTCAAGCACCTTTCTCAAAGGCACCAACACATCCTTCCTCAATCTATCGCGAACTCTATAGGCATAATGTGCCTCCTCCACCCCTTCATACTCCTCACGGGGAAACATCCTATTGGCAATACTCTCACACAACAGCGTTGACCGATCAAAAGACGAGTCAACCGAAGGGCACCATTTTGCAGCAAGACTGATTTTTGTGCTCGACCCAGATCTCAAAAACTCAAGATCTCGCTTCAAACACTCAGCAAAATGATCAGAGATTCGATCGTGAAGGAACTTAAAATTGGGATCAGTATTATAACGGTCAACAAGCTTCCTAGCCAAAGCAACCTTCTTTTCTTCCTTCAAAACATGAGCCCTCTCTTTCTCAACCTTAGCCCTCAGCATCTCATTCTCAACCCTAATCTCTCTGGGAGGCAACGAATCTCTTTTACTTTCCTTCTCCTTCTTGTTCTCGCGGCGGTGTTTTGGATTAGTTTCTTCACTAATTCCAAATGGGGATCGTGGTTTTTTGTTTTTCTTAGATCCCCTTTTCCTCTGCAACCACTCTACTTTCCGAATTTCACGAATATCAGAACCTTCTAGAAGGCGATAGAGAATTTCAGGGAGATCTTTGAAGTAACCAAAGTCCGCAAGTGAGGGGATATTAGAAGCTAGGGTTTTGGGATGGTGGTTGTGAAACCAAAGAGCGGCGGCATAAAAGCCTTTGCGATCGGACTTACCGGTACCGCGGACACCACGGAGGTTACAGACGAGTTTGAGAGTGGTGAGTGGGTTGTGTGACCAAGCAAGTTCAAGTCTTTGGATGAGGGTTTCAGAGGGAGTATCGGGGACAACATGAAAGAAGAAATCAAGACAAGGGTTACCTGTGGAGAGAAACGTAGCGGATCCGTTCTCTGTTAACCCCATCGGTGGTTGTTTTGTATCGGTTGCAATGGCGTTGAAGTTGGCTATCATTTCATTAATGAAGGGGTCAGATGGAGTGGTGGTGGTGGTGGCCGTGGCGGTGGCGGTGGCGGTTGAGGTTGACTTAACAGTGTAGATTTCGGGTGGGCCTACGATGGAGGCAGCCATGGTGTTTGAGAAATTGAGAGAGTGATGTGTAGTGGGGACAAAATGGAATGGAAACTGAAAAGTGAGATTTGGGGACGAGAATCGAGAATGATATGGGTCATATTTATAGTACAGACTCTACATCGAGGATGATATGGATGGTGTATTTAGAGTACTACTACGCTTGGGGCCCAAGTTATATAAAGTTGAAACACGCCAAGCAATCGTGTACTATATTTTAGCATTACTTGCGCATAAATTCTTAAACGATTTTTGTCAAAAAAAAGAATTCTTAAGCGATTTTTTTTTTTACAAAAAAGCTTATTTATTTAGTCATTTTTTTGATCAAATTTATTTAGACATTACTATCAAGTAATTATATTTTACCACTATGCATATCCAATAAACTTATTTCCTTTTTATCAAAAAAAATATTAGGATTATCTACAGAAAAAAATTTGTCAAATATTATTTTGCCGAGTTTTTTTATAGGCAATATTATTACTTTCCGGGGTTTGAACTTGGGATCTCCTTTTTGCACTGATTTGGTGCACTCCTTCGGTATCCCTTAGCACTCATTTTGTCGAGTTGTCTAAGAGAAGTGTCAATTGGCATGGCCAAGTCATTATTTTAATTTCTTTATTTTAAAATGGTGACTAGGATAAAATTATGAATCCTCTAATGTTATTAGGGTTTGTTCATCATCTTCTCTTCTCATCTCCAAAAAAACAAGTATCATTTTCTCCATTCCATCCCTTAATCCTCCATAACAATACTTCGATTGTTCAAAATAAGAGGAGTTCTTTAGTCCTTCAGTTATTGAACAAGAATCTTTGGACATTTAGTCCTTCAATTCGCGCTAAGGTCTTTGGACGCTTAGTCCTTCGGCTTGCAAGTGTGGGGCCTTCGGATGCTTAGTCGTTCAGCCTCTGATTGATTGGAACATGTGATTGATTTAATAATTCTGACTGTTTGATCTTTGACTCTGCCTTATCGCATCGGTTTCTTTAGTTTGAGTGTCGTCTTTTGTGTCCTCATAAATGTCTGGTCTTGTAACCGACCTCGAGCCTGTGCTATATAAGGGAGTGAAGCTTTTTGACTTCGGTACTTTCAGGCTTCTTATTTTTCCTTGTTTTTCCTTCTTTCGCAACTCCTCACGATGCATTGTTATTTTTTATTGAGACCAGATCTCTCTTATCCAGTTCTCTAAGCATTCTTGCAAGTGTTTTGACATGCATCGAGAGTGTTAAAGAGCTCGAGGTGAGAGTCTTTGATTTACGGGAATTGTGGATCTTCATCAGGTGTTTTCTTTGTTTTTCTGCAAGAATGTTCGGAGAACTCGATGTACTCGACTTCATTTGGGCAGAGCATCCTGTTGTCCATCCCCGGTCCATTATTTTCTTTTGGTGGAGGATCTAGAGGAGGAGCTTTCTGCTGCAGCCAGGGTAGTGGGGTTGTCCTCCCGTCCCTCAGCTCCGGTCTATCCTGGAGGTGTTGTGGAGAGTGGAGTCAACGGTTTACTTCAAGGTTCGTTGTTGGCAGTTGCCTCTTCCGGTTACTTGATTTGGGAGGATCTTGTGCAAGAGAGAATGCAGGAAGCCTCGGCGGTGGCTCAGTGGATAACCGGCCCACACCGGGATTAGAATCCGTATTATATGTATTTACGTAGTAGATTTTACTTTTATGATGTAGATGTGATCTGAAGCTATTGTAAGTCATTTTCGATTCACATGAATAAACCTGGATTTTGAATGCATTCGTACCTTGTCTTTTAGTTCTACCATTCGGTTTGATTTGATTAATGTGGCGCGAGTTTTAATTTGTAATCATCGCACCTATTCTCAAGGAGGGTCATGTCGTAACTGCTCTTCTCCTGGCCTGACACGTGTCTTGAGTTTATATATATATATATATATATATATATATATATATATATATATATATATATATATATGTGCTTGAATGCGTTAGTTACCATTTTCCCATTTTCCTTCCTTTACGCTTCATCTTCCTCATTTTCCCTTTGGTTTTGTTCAAGGTCTCTCTGTTTCGCTCTTGCTGTGTGTCGTTGTCGTTCGTGAGATTTGGTGTCCAAAGTTTGTAGGACCACTTCCTTCTTGCTTTGTCTATTTTAATCAAGGTACACTCTTGATTCAGACCTCTTTTCGTGTTTATTGCTTTTGGGTCTTACATGTGTTTTTGACTTTTCTAACTCTTAGTGTTTTTCTAGTTCCTGTGAAAATGTCAGTGATATTGATAAGTAGTGATAGTGATATGGAAGTTACCTCTGTAATTAGATATTGTAGAAATGATAATTGTTTTGGGAGGTGTGTTGATTGGTTGATGGGTAGAGGGAAACATTTGTTATCTAAACTTAGGCGAATAGCAGATATTGATGTTGAGTCTTCGTCTGCCTCCTTAGGGATGTCTGGCAATTCAGGTTCGGACCAATAGGAGATTTTGAATCCGGTAGTTCCCTTCGTTTGGGTGAAGGCTGAAGTGAGGGAGGCTCGCTCAGACATAAACACTGAAGAGAAGGTCTCAGAAGTTCAAGAGCTTTTGTGCCTTCCTGTAGATACTGGTGTTGCCATCGCTCATCCGCTTAGTGTTGAAGAGCTTGTTTGCCACATCCCCGCAGCCGAAGGGCTCCCCCTTCACATATATGTAAAAAACTTTATTCAAGGATTTAGGGATTCAGGTTTCTTATTCTTCTTATTGTTGTCTTGTGCTTCAGACCTTTAATGTAGCCCCTTCCCGGCTTCATCCGAACGGTTGGGCCTCTATGCGTGCGTTCGAAATTATGTGTGAGTGTCTGAGTATAAAACCCACGACTAAGAAGTTCTTGAGTTTCCTTAGGGTGCAATCGTCGACGCCACGAACGTGGGTTTCTCTGTGCAACATTCCCCATCACCGCTTTATGGTCTACAAGAGTAGCTACAAACACTTTAAGGAGAGCTTTTTCAAGTTGGAGGCGGGGTCGTCGTTCTGTATGTCTCTAGTAAACGAACAGGGTGTTGGACTATATGATAACCTTAGGGGGGGGGGGGGGGGGGGTGAATAAGGTTATATGCTAAAAATGAAATCTTTTTGGTTTTTGAGAATTAACGATGCTAGTTTAAATCGAATGCGGAAAAGAGGATTTAAACGATATGCAACAACTATGCAAGCTATAACAATGACGGAACACAATAATATCAAATGCAATAACAATTAACAATTATAAGGGAAATGCAATGTAAAGATAAGGGAAAGAAGTGCACCATGATTTTTACGAGGTTCGGGATAAAAAGCCCTACGTCCTCGGCCTCCGGCTTTGCAACCTTCGGACTTGATAATAACCACTATAAGAGAATAACTTCTTCAACGTCTTACAAACAAGCAAATCCCCTATAGCTATCACACCAATCTCAATTTTCCCAAATTGAGAACCCAAGCTCCCCGCTAATGATTTCACTACAATTCAATCTCCCTGATTGAATTACCCAAGAAGACTCTCAGGATTTCCCAACAATCAAATATAGATGTTTACAATTGAAAACTAGGATCCAATCACTCAAGCAATATACAATGATGTAGTTGAGAGAGATGAGAGATTTGGATTAGTGTGATTCCCAACCTAACTAGTGATGAAGAACGTGAAGAATGAGTGTGACGGTGAGAGTTCGCGTTCTGTTCTTTTTAGATTTGTAGGTTGTTAAAGAATCGTGAAACCCTAAGTCCTATTTATAGGGATTGTAAAAATATGACCGTTGAAGCACTTTTTACAGTGAAAAGTTGATTGACTGCTTGTAAAATATAAGATGAAAATAGATTTAGTGCTTCTAAAATAATAGGTAAGAAATCGATTTCTTGCTTAAAGAAATAAGTGAGGAATCGATTTCTAGCTTTAATGAAATAAGAGAGAAATTGATTGCTAGCATCAAAAACAAGTTGTGCTTCCAAAAAACTCACTTCTTTTAGGAAGGAAGACACAAAGCAAAATCGATTCTTTACTTTAAATGCACGAAGTTATCAATTGATTGTTTTCTTTCCAAAACAAGTTCTTTCAAAACCAATTGAGAAGGGGGAAATCGATTCATAGCTTTAAAACAAAGGGGGAAATCGATTTCTAGCTTAAAAAGCAAGGGGGAAATCAATTTTTGGCTTTAGAAACAAGAGGAAATCGATTTCTAGTTTAATGTACCAAATCAAGAATCGATTCTTTACTTCAAAAACAAATTCTTTTAAAACACTAAGCCATGAATCTATTTTCTTTAAAAAACAACAATTCATTATTTGAGCCTAACCTATTTAACATGCTTTTATATAAAAGATTTTTTCAATCCTAGCTCAATTCTATTTTAAAAGATCATCTCTCAACTACAAAAGTCATAAAGCTTAAGTGACGAGATCTTACAAGCGTCCTATGCAAAGCAATATAACACATAAGTCTTGAACGCTTAAGTATCTTCTCCTCCGAGCTGCTACACTTTAAGATATCATGTCAAGCGTCTTACAAGATATTATGTCGAGCTGCTACACTTTAAGATATCATGTGTTGTGCTTTGGTTCAACTATAAATATTAGTAAACAGATTGTAATTTGTTATCATACAAAACAAAGAGTGTTTGCCCTCGGTTCAACAAACTCTCCCTTTTTGATGATAACAAATTACCTTATGCATAGGGAGGCGATAAATAAGAAACAACGGCATAAGCTCCCCCTAAGCATAAGCATCAAAAATAAACTAATCCAATAACATAGTGAGTGAAATAAACGAGGTAAGCAATGCAATAAGCAACAAGTCTTTCTCCCCCTTTGTTTGCATCAAAAACGAGGGAAGACACACAAGACACAAAGCATATGATATAACAAGCACATAGCACCTCAAACATACATCACATAATCACATTACAGGCTGGCAAAATCAAGCATACTGAGCTCTCTCTAGATCTTACAAAATTGAGCTTCGGCTAGTGGTTTCGTGAAGATGTCCGCTAGTTGGTCATCGGTGCCTACAAAGTTTAATGCTATGCTCCCCCTAGAAACATGGTCTCTAATGAAATGATGCCTTATTTCTATATGCTTAGTTCTAGAGTGTTGGATGGGGGTCTTAGCAATGTTAATGGCACTAGTGTTATCACATAGGACTGACACATTGTCATATAACAAACCAAAATCCTCCAAAGTCTGTTTCATCGACAAAACTTATGCAACGCAATTTCCAACCGCCACATATTCGGCTTCAGCGGTGGACAAAGCAACACTGTTCTGTTTTTTACTAGACCAGGAGGTCAAACAAGGCCCTAAGAAATGACAGGTTCCACTAGTACTCTTCCTATAACGCCCACCGTTTTGCTTTAACATATACTGGTTGCTTGTACTGTTTTGACCGTATTATTCAAATAATACAATGTGTTTGTTTAATGAAGTGAATGACTTTTGCCAAGATAAAATTTAATTCATGACTTAATAATAATTATTAAGTTAGGGTTCAAAAATGAAAAGAAATTTTGCGATATTTTAACCCGTTGGGATAGCATTTGACCGTAATAATATTTAGAGTGGACTTCGTTTTGACAATATTAGAGATAGAGATTATGTTGGTAATATATGGTTGATATTTGAGGTTAGATGAGTTGTGGATAAGGATTCGTACTCGGATGAATTTATTCGACGCGCGAATCCAAGTTAATCGGTAAATTGGTTTCGCGTGGTGAATCAGTTTAGCGATTGTTCGAAACTCGAGGACAGGAGTTTAGGACTATGTGGCATTTTACTATTGGTCAAAAGAAAAAAAAATCATGTCATGAGTTAGTAAGACACCTAGACTAGGATAGGTGTCACCTTATTATGGCTTACATTAAAATATCTAGATATTTTGGTTATACTTAATCATTAAGTAACTTAAAAAAAAAAGAGAGTTTATATACCCTACTTTTAAGCTCACGACAGCCCACCCCTCCCATTCTTAAAACAAAGGTTTTCACCTTCTTCTCTCATTCTCTCTATTTCCTTTCCACTTTTCTTCATTAAAATTCTTGGTGTCAATTCCTCCAAGTTCAACAAAATCTTGGCTTTCCAATTTCAAGGTAAACATCTCACTAATTGCTCTCATTCTCTTATCTTTAATTAATTAATGAATCTTGTTTTCCTTACTTCTTCCAAGCCTCAGCCGTAGCCATAGTAGAGGATTGAAGTTTTTTTTTTTCTTTTCTTGTTTTAAACTTTACTATGGTTATGATCATGAGAAAGAGGATCAAGGTTTTCCCCAATTTTCTTGAACTGCAGGCTGACTTTCTTGAGGGAAAAGGGGAAGGGTGATTTCTCATGTAAATCATTAAATTTATATGGGGTTATTGCTATTTGATTTTAGAAAATGTTGTTATAGTTGTTAATTTGAGTTTGATCAAAGGAAACTATGTGTTTTGGAAACCCTAGATGCTTGAATAAGCTATGATAGGGTAAAATATTGGAATGAAAGGTTTTGATTTGAAATCTTGGGATGTTTGGAAAGATTAGGTGTTGAAAATTTTAATATCTTGACTTGAAAATTTTTGTGTTCAAGCTTTGGAAAAAACCTTGGAAGGAGCTCATATTGGGTTTGAGTATTTCTTTTGATTTGAAGACAATGAGACACTAGGTGAAATGGGATTCTTGTATTCTTCAAACCAAGTGGAGCCTTGGTCATTTAGTTTTATGAAGAAAAAAAAATGGATTTTTCTATAAGTTCATGTTCGATAAGTAGAAGAAAGGGAGACTTTAACTTTTGAAAAATATTTTTTTCTCAAGTTGATGCTTTCATTAAGTCTTTGTTACTAACCAAAAAAAATAAAAATAAAGGTTGAATAACCTAGATGTTAGAACTAAACCATAATCGAGGTCAACTACAAATTGTTCTAAGTTTTGGTGTGAATTTTTAGGAACTTGAGGACTTGAGTACGTTCTGAATAGGATTGTGACGTACTTAGACGCGTAGATCGTTGACTTTGGTAAGGGCATCTCTTCCTACATCACCTATAGTTTTGTATATGTTTGATTGTTGATTTGATGTTATGAATTTATTTGCTATAAGCGTTTATGTGTTCAAGTTGATTATTGTTAACAGTTGTTTTTCCTCATTCGGACACTCGGGTGCGAGTGTATTGTTTATTGGTAACTAACTTTGTGGTGGTACATATTCATGCAAGCATCGATGCTTAATCTGGGCGACTGTGTGGAAGACCCTAGGTTAAGTATTCGTACGATAATTGAACATTATGATTCGCTATGTGCGGTTATTATTTCGGTTGTGTGTCGGTCTTCGCTGTGTGCGGTTATTATTTCGAGTGTGCCGGCTTTCGCTATGTGCGGACTTTCTTGCGAGGTTTCGGAATCTTCATATGCATTGGCAGTAGTCTAACCCATAGGGACTAACTAGGCTTTCTTGCTATGTGCTACTGTAAATTGTTGTGGTTGCTAACTTGGTTGTACCATGTAGTATATTTTATTTCCATATATTGTTTTATATGATTGTTCTGGAAGATGACCCTGCCTGTGGTTATCCAATTCATGGATATCTACAGAGAACATCGGCGAACCTGATGAACCTTGCGGAACTAGCAATACTGAAGGAGTCAGCGGACACGACTTTTGACTTTGGACACACATATCTCACTAGTTGGATGGTCGGTCGCGGGTCAAGCAGGATGGCATATAAAAGCGATAATGTGGGAACTGTCTAAGTTCATGGTGTTTGTGTGGCTGTGTGTAAGTAGGTGTGGGTTTTGGGAGTTTTGTACATAGTCCAGCTTAGCTTGGGTGGGTCTCTTTCTGTTATAGTCTTGTGTTTTGTTAGTGGGAGACTTTTGGAACAAGTACTCTGTTAATGTCTGCTTGAAGCACTTCTAGGGTATGAGTATCTTTATGTGTCAGTTAATATACTCTTAATGTATATCTTAGTACTTTAAAACTTAGTATTTTGTACAAGTCTTACTATGACACATGTTTATTTCATGTTCTGTTACTCCTTTTTCTTTTAGTGGTGTAACTTTGTTTTTTTTAAAGAAAAAAAAAACACTCGTATTTTCAATTAACTATTAAACAATGAAGTTGAGTAGTAAGTTATGCTTAGAAAATTAGGGTGTATCTAATGTACATCCAGCAAAATCAGCATCACAAAAATTGACTAAAGCAAACTAACTCGATTTTGGGTACCACAGTCCAAAATCTGTGGTTCTTATCTAAGAATCCGTTTTACAGCTTTTAAATGTGATTCTTTGGGACATGCTTGAAATTGAGCACACAAGTACACAGCAAACATAATATCAGGTCGAGAAGCAGTTATATACAAGAGACTATCGATCATACCTCGATACATCGTTTCGTTGACTGGTTTACCTTGCTCGTCCTTATCCAACTATGTTGCAGTCGCCAAGGGAGTATCAATCTCCTTTGCATCACTCATGTCAAACATCTTTAGTAGCTCCTTTGAGAACTTGTTTTGACAAATGAAGATTCCTTCCTTCATCTGCTTTACTTGAAGTCCCAAAAAGAAGTTCAGCTCCCACATCATGCTCATCTCAAACTCGCTAGTCATCAAGTCAGAAAACTCTTTACACAGATCATCAACAGTAGACCCAAAAATAATATCATCGACACAAATTTGAACTACAATGATATGTTTGCCCTTGGTTTTAAGGAATAAGGTAGAATCAATCTTACTCTTTTTGAAACCATTTGCAATTAAATGTTTGCTTAGTCTCTCATACCAAACTCTAGGAGCTTGTTTTAATCCATAAAGTGCTTTGTCAAGTTTGAAAACATGGTTTGGTTTTTTAAAATCTCCGAAATCAGGGGGTTGTTTTACATATACTTCCTCTTCTAAAAATCCATTTAGGAAGGCACTCTTGACATCCATTTGGTGTAGTTTGAAGTCCATGTAACTAGCAAAGGCTAGTATTATACGAATGGACTCCACGTTGAACAACTAAACGACTTTTATTTAATAAAATAACACCAGTTTCATCAAGTTTGTTGCGAAAAACCCATTTAGTCCCAATGATGGTTCTATCAACAGGTTTTTCAACTAAATGCCAAACTTTGTTCTGTTCAAATTGTTCAAGTTCCTTTTGCATTGACACAACCCATTCTGGATCACATAAAGCTTCCTTAATATTATTAGGAACTATCTGAGAGACAAAAGCACTATGAAAGCATAAATGATTAAGAGAAGAACGAGTGGTTAACCTCTTTGATGGACTACCAATAATTTGCTCCATGGGATGATCTCGAACTGATTTCCAAGTCTTGGACAAATCATCATGTGTTCTTCCATGGAGAAGGTCATCTATGTCTTGGGGCTCTCGTTCCACTTCAACTTCTTCTTGAGGTTCCACTTTCACCTCGGCTTCTTCCACACTTTCACTAGTTGATTCAGGCATTCTGTCTTTGATCACTTCAACTACTTCATCCTCATCATCAACTTTCTTACCAAACCGGTTATTGTCATAAAAAGAAAACATGTTGATTCTTGCATACATTTATCAATTTTATTGTAAACAATATATGCTCTACTATGACTTGAATAACCCGTAAAAATACCTTCAGTTGATTTTGCATCAAACTTACCCAACTTGTCCTTTGTGTTGAGAATGTAGCACTTACTTCCAAAAAGCTTGAAGTATGAAATATTTGGAGCTCTACCATTTCACAACTTGTATGGCATCTTGTTAAGAGATGGCCTCAGGTGCACCAGGTTTAGCACATGACGTGCTGTATCTACTGCATGTCCCCAAAAATACTTGGGAAGGTTGTGCTTCTTTTACATTGTTCTACTCATCTCTTGTATGGTTCTGTTCTTCCTTTCCACCACACCATTTTGTTGAGGAGTCCTTGGAGCTGAAAAGTTTTAATGAACACCATACTTTTCACACCAAGTCCTGAATGATGAATTTTCGTACTCTCCTCCATGATCACTTCTAATTTCCTTGATGGTAAAGCTTTTCTCATTCTGTAACTTTCTGCACAGCTTAGCAAACTCATTAAAAGTATCGATTTTATTTGCAAGTAGAATGACCCAAGTATACCTAGAATAATCATCTACAACCACGAAGACAAACTTGGACCCTCTTAGACCTACAACATCAATCTCACCAAATAAATCGAGATGGAGCAATTCAAGCACATTGTTAGTGGAAACAACGGGTTTTGGATTGAAAGAAGATCTATGCAATTTACCCAGTTGACATGCATCACATAATTGACCCTTTTCATACTTCAGCTGGGGTTGACCTCTAACATGCTCATTCTTACACAACTTAGATAAAAGTTCTATACTAGCATGTCCTAGACGTCTATGCCACAAATTCACATCATCAAGCAAGGAAGGCATGCATACAATACCATTACTCACATTGTCAAAATCAACATAATACACATTATTTTCTCGAAAGCCAGTAATATAAAGTATAGAAGTTCAAAGAGCAATAACACATTTATCAACAGAAAAATGCACATCAAAATCACTATCACATAATTGACTGACACTTAGCAAGTTAAATTTCACACCATCAACTAGTAAAGCATTTTTAATACTGATTGTGTTTTCCTTACCCACACAACCTTTACCTATTACTTGTGCAGATTCATTGTTAGCAAACTTCACAGATCCACTGGCTTTGTTGCCCAACTTCAAGAATAGTGAGGCATCACCAGTCATATGTCTCGAGCACCCAATGTCAACCATCCACACATTTTTCTTCTTGGATGAATGACCAACCTGCAAGAGAAAGATTAACAACTAGTACGAGGTATCCAAATTTAATTGGGTCCTTGGGGGTTAGTCCTCAAGGGGTTTGTTTTCACAATTCACCTTGGTTTCTTACAAGCAGGTATAAGGGTACCAAACTCACACAATCTACGAATAGGGCATCTATGAGAGCCATGATTCCCTTTCTGACAATAAGTGCAAGAGAAAACAGTAGGTGTCTCACTTGAAGTAGCAGCTACAAAAATCACTTTCTTTTTCAAATCAGAGGAGGTGGAATTACCTTCATACCCAATACCTCTCCTATCAACATATTCATGTTGGGAGTGAAGTAACTTGGTCAAGGTCTTTTCGGCAATCTCAAACTTTTTTAAGGATTTTTTCAAATTTTCATTTTCAACCTTGACTTTTTCAAAATTTTGTTTTAGCTCAAGAAGCTCAAGGTTGTAAGGTTTAGTTTTATGTAGCTCATTCTTCAACTTAGCAACCTCCTTCTCAAGAGTCTCAATTTTAGTGAGCATGCTTTTGTTGCTCTTTGTCAAATCCTTAGATTTAACCAAAAGAGTTTCATGTTCATTATAAAGAGCTTCAAAAGCCTCACTCAAGTCTTGACTACTACACACACACATCATCAAATAAGTCATCATGCTCAAGTGAATCAGAAAAACTATGATTAGCAAGGATTACCTTAGGGGTGTCATTTGCCATAAGACAGACAACATTGGCAGCCTTCTCTTCTTCATCTGTTTCACTATCAGTGTCAAAATTGTCCCATGTAGCCTCAGGGTGTCATTTGCCATAAGACAAACAACATTTGCAACCTCCTCTTCTTCATCTATTTCACCATCAGTATCAGTATTGTCCCATGTAGCCTTTCTTTTGTGGGTACTTGGATTTTAGCTTTGGACAATTCACTTTGAGATGACTCGGTTTGTTGCATTCAAAACATTTTGGTTGATCATCTCTTCTCTCATAACCATCTCCTTTGTTGTGACCAGATTTATTTGAATAGTCACCCTTCCCAAGCTTGTTGAATTTCATGAATTTTTTGAATTTCTTGGCAAACATAGCCATGTCTTCATCATCGGATTCTTCATCAGACTCAACCTCTTTCCTTGCCATCTTAGGAGTCTTGGCAGCTGCAAGAGCAAGAGACTTTCTTTCTTTGACCGCTTCTTTTTCTTGAGTCTTCTTAGTGGCCAACACCACTTCAAATGCAAGAAGTGACCCAATCAAGTCTTCTTGAGGTAAAGTGCCAATATCTTTGGCTTCAGTGATAGCACAAGTCTTGGGAAAGAACTGACTAGTAAAGGATGCAAGAATCTTCCCATTCAAATCCTTCGTTGAATACTTCTTCCCAAGTGCTCTCAAGTTATTCACTATCAGGTTCAATCTTTGATGCATAGCTGCAACAGATTCACCTTCCTTCATCTTGAAAGCTTCATACTCAGAAGTGAGAACTCTAACTTGTGTCCTTCACTTGACTTGTACCAACATGTGTTGCTTCTAGACAGTCCCAAATTTTCTTGGTTGTCTGACATCCTTTCACCCTTCCATACTCTTCTTCACATAAAGATAGGTGAGGAATATTCATTGCTTTGGCATTGAGAGATATTTTTTATAGATCAGGCTTTCTCAGCTCACTCAAGTCAATGGCATAAATATCTTCAATGGCATAAACTATATGCAACAACTATGCAAGCTATAACAATGGCAGAACACAATAATATCAAATGCAATAACAATTAACAATTATAAGGGAAATGCAATGTAACGATAATGGAAAGAAGTGCACCGTGATTCTTACGAGGTTCACGATAAAAAGCCCTACGTCCTCAGCCTCTGGCTTTGCAACCTTCGGACTTGATAATAACCACTATAGGAGAAGAACTTCTTCAACGTCTTACAAACAAGCAAATCCCCTATAGCTATCACACCAATCTCAATTTTCCCAAATTGAGAACCCAAGCTCCCCGCTAAGGATTTCACTACAATTCAATCTCCCTGATTGAATTACCCAAGAAGACTCTCAGGATTTCACAACAATCAAACATAGATGTTTACAATTGAAAACTAGGATCCAATCACTCAAGCAATATACAGTGATGTAGTTGAAAGAGATGAGAGATTTGGATTAGTGTGATTCCCAACCTAACGAAGAAGAACGTGAAGAATGAGTGCGACGGTGAGAGTTTGCGTTCTGTTCTATTTAGATTTGTAGGTTGTTAAAGAATCGTGAAACCCTAAGTCCTATTTATAGGGATTGTAAAAATATGACCATTGAAGAACTTTTTAAAGTGAAAAATCGATTGATTGCTTGTAAATTATAAGATAAAAATCGATTTAGTGCTTCTAAAATAATAGGTAAGAAATTGATTTCTTGCTTAAAGAAATAAGTGAGGAATCGATTTCTAGCTTTAATGAAATAAGAGAAATCGATTGCTAGCTTCAAAAACAAGTTGTGCTTCCAAACAACAAGTCAAAAATCGATTCACTTCTTTTAGGAAGGAAGACACAAAGCAAAATCGATTATTTGCTTTAAATGCATGAAGTCATCAATCGATTGTTGTCTTTCCAAAACAAGTTCTTTCAAAACCAAATGAGAAGGGGGAAATCGATTCATAGCTTTAAAACAAAGGGGGAAATCGATTTCTAGCTTAAAAAGCAAGGGGAAAATCGATTTTTGGTTTTAGAAACAAGCTTTAGAAACAAGAGGAAATCGATTTCTAGCTTAATGTACCAAATCAAGAATCGATTCTTTACTTCAAAAACGAATTCTTTTAAAACACTAAGCCATTAATATATTTTCTTTAAAAATTAACAATTCATTATTTGTGCCTAACCTATTTAACATGCTTTTATATAAAAGATTTTTCCAAGCCTAGCTCAATTCTATTTTAACAAAACAGTTCTATTTTAAAAGATCACCTCTCAACTACAAAAGTCATAAAGCTTAAGTGACGAGATCTTTCAAGCGTCCTATGCAAAGCATTATAACACATAAGTCTTGAACGCTTGATTAGCTTCTCCTCGGAGCTGCTACACTTTAAGATATCATATCAAGCGTCGTACAAGATATCATGTCGAGCTGCTACACTTTAAGATATCATGTCCTGTGCTTTGGTTCAACTATAAACATTAGTAAACAAATTGTAATTTGTTATAATACAAAACAAAGAATGTTTGCGCTTGATTCAACACAGGGTAGGGAACAATTCCCCCTACATTGGACTCATAGTGTACTCTTCTCTAGTGATGCGGATAAGGCCACCACCATGGGTTTCGGTCCTGCAATTGCTGCTATCAAGACTTATGGCATCTGGAGTTCCTTCATGGCTCATCTTGTGGAATCCTCTTTTAAAAAGTTGGTGGAGGAGTACAGGAAGTGTGAGGAGGAGATGACTCGTGCCCAAGGGAGGGTAACCGAGCTGCAAGCAGATGTGCAAAACCCTGAGATGAATAGAAGTATGCTGGAGAGAAAACTAGGCAAGCTGGCTCGGGAAGCTAAGGAGACTTCAGCAAAGATTAAGGCTTTGGAGAAGGACTTGGAGAATCCTCCTCCACATCTGTTCCCATACCTTCTTCTGAGGGTAGGTTCCTTTGAAAAAGTAACCATTGGTGACTGCATCCTTCTATACAATCTTATCTAAAACAAACAAGTTAGCCTAACCTTTCTCATGATACACCACATGGTAAATGCCATTGTTGGAATAAGAATCTCATTCTAAAGTTTTGATGATAACAAACTAAGTAAGATTTAAGTTTACTAATGAAGTGTGATCTAACATGTTTGCTAAGTGATAAGAACAGGTTTCCTTTTGTCAAAAAAAAAAGAACAGGTTTCCTAACATAATAAAATAAGGCTCTATCTTGGTTCAACAAGTTGATAAAATGTAAAGGTAGAAAAAGCCTTGAGAATGTTAAAATATGAGAAGCTTAGAGTCAGTCAACAAAAGGTTTGACCAAATTTACATAAGGTTGACCAAAGTCAATAGAAGGTTGACCAAAAGTAAGCAGAAGGTTGACCAAAAGTCAACAGAAGGTTTGACCAGAAGTCAAAAGAAGGTTGAATCATAAACACCTTAAAAGCAGAAGTTCATGTTTGAAGAAGGTTGATGTGTAAGAGGAATGAATGTTGAGAAGGTTGCTGGATACCGTATCAAATTCAATCCAAACACATTAACTCAACTTGAATGCTCTTCACCTGAATTAAATGATGATATCTTGAAATAAATGTGTTGGAAAGTTTCAAGCAATAAAGAGGAAATGCTTGATTATTCCTTTTCCACATTTGAAGTGTTTGTTCATCCAAGGAAGCTTGACAAGGTTCCTTTAAATCAGTTCCAGGCTGGCCAACAGTAGCAGCTCAAATCATAACTGTGTAGTAGGATACTAGGAGAGTACATATCCAGATAAAGAAGGTTCAAATGGTCAGATAAAGCATAAAGCAACTCTTGAGAAGGTTCAAAAGCTGCCAACTTTTGTACCTTACTTCAAGTCACTCCTATGGACCATTAGATATTCGAAACGGCTCTCTTCAATTTTCTAACGGACTGTATTCATCTTCCTTGGATATTTAAAGAGTTCATTCTGAAGTTTCAAAGTATGAGAGTTAATTGCAACCTACACAAAGTCAAGATTCTCAAAGCAATCAACCTTCTCATTCCACACTCAAAGCTTCTTCAAGTTCGAATCTGGGATCTCTTTCTTGAGTGTGTGCTAGCTCGTTAGAATCATTGTTTTCACAGTGTATCTACTTTGTATCAAGCTCCTAAATATCCCAAACCCCAAAACCATTATTGTAATTGTATGTGTGAACATTTCATCAAACTACCTAGATTGTGAGGTGAGTGTTGGTGAGATCAGAAAAGGAAAACCTTTAGGAAACTAGAAGAGAGTTTCTCAGTAGGTAAAAACAACTTGGTGAAGTTGTGCAAGAGTGCACTTGTCTTTTGTGTGGTGATCAAAAGAAAGTGATTGTTGAAAGTCTTTTGTGGTTGAGCAAAAGCAAGTGTAAAAGCTATTTGGAGAATAGTGGAAATACTCACCTGGAAGTGAGGAGAGGACGTAGCCTATGTTGGGTGAACCTCTATAACTCCTCTGTGTTCTTTACATTGCTTTCCTTAACTATTGCTTAAATTATTTTGCACTAAGCATTGTTTTCAAAACAAAGAGAAGGTTAAAGCAGTTTTAAACACATACTTCATCAGTCAACCTACTCATTTCTTGCATAGTTTTTATTCGTCTTACTATTAGTATAAATTTTATCTTTTAAGGGTTTGCACGTTTTGATTACTTTTGCAACTAACCCTAACCTTCTGATCTCCAAATTAAGCTTTAGAACAATTTGTTGAGAAGGTTGCAGGTTTGAGAAATTAAAAAGGATACACAATTCAAACCCCCCATTTCTTGTGTAACTTAGTCACTTCAATTGGCATCAGAGCTCACCTCTAGGGGCTGAGCACACTTCACAGTGTGAGAGGAAAGATCCTGGAAGAAGTGATGAACAACCCAAACTCTGTTATGTTCCTCCCTGAATGAGCTTCTACAAACAGACCTCCTGGATTCACTGGTGAAAACTATTACTATTGGAAGTATGAAATGAGGTTGTTTCTAGAATCACAAGATACTGATCTCTGGGGCATTGTTGAAAATGGTGCCCATGTTCCCTCTACAACAAATGCTGAAGGAGAAACAACTCCAAAGCCCAAAGCCAGCTGGAATGCAGAAGACAAACATATGGTACTTCTTAACTCTAAAGCTAAATTCTTTTTATCACGTGCTTTAGGTAGAAGTGAATATGATAAAGTTGCTGGGAAACAAAGTGCCAAAGAGATCTGGGATACATTGGAAACTGCTCATGAAGAAACTGATCAAGTTAAAGAAGCTAAGATCAACCTTCTCATTCATAAGTTTGAA
The DNA here is from genome assembly GCA_963573325.1 of Astragalus glycyphyllos. NCBI lineage: Eukaryota > Viridiplantae > Streptophyta > Magnoliopsida > Fabales > Fabaceae > Astragalus > Astragalus glycyphyllos. The sequence goes on along the minus strand of OY754314.1, from coordinate 9,536,861 downwards.
ACTTTCAAAAATGGAAGAGCAAAAAACTATCTCAGAAATGTTTAGCAGATTCACAACAATAACAAATGATCTAAACTCATTGGGAAACACCTACTCAAATCAAGCTAAAGTCAGGAAACTTCTGAGATGCTTGCCAAAGGTGTGGAGACCCAAAGTGACTGCTATAACAGAAGCAAAAGATCTGTCTATTCTCAAAATAGAAGATCTAATTGGATCCTTGAAAGTATATGAGCAAGAAATCATGGATGAACTTCATCCAAAGAAAACTAAAACCATTGCACTTAAAGTTTCTCAACCTTCTCAAACTGTGGCTCTCAAAGCACAGAATGAGTCAAATGAAGAAAGTGAGGAAAACGATACTGATAAGAAGATGAATTAGCTCTAATCTCCAAAAGGTTAAGAAGATGGGCTTTCAAAAGAAATAGTAGAAAACAATTCTTCAAGAAAGACACATCCAAAGGAGAAAGCTCAACCAAGACTCCTCCACTATGCTTTGAATGCAATAAACCTGGACACTTCAAAAATGAATGTCCAAAACTAAAGGGAGTAATCAGAAGGTTCAATCCTAAGAAAAAGGCTCTACTAGTTTCTTGGATGACTCTGAAGGAACAAACTCAGAAAAAGAAAAGAGACAGCCTATCTATGTCTCATGGCAGACACAGAAGAACCTTCTCAAAATCATCAAAGCATTGATCCAGAGTTTGACAATGAATCAACCAACTCATGCATGATGGCAGAATCTGATCTAGTAGAGGAATGTCTGCTAGCATCCAAGAAAAAACTATGGTTCTTGGACAGTGGATGCTCAAGGCACATGATAGGAGAAAATGATAAATTTCTCTCTCTATGGAGAGAATAGATGAGGCTATGTTGTCTTTGGCAATGATGAAAAAGCTTGCATCAAAGGTATGAGTACTATAGGTAACTCTTCTTCTCCTAAAATTAAAAAAGTTCAGTATGTAGAAGGTTTAAAGCACAATTTACTAAGCATCAGTCAATTATGTGATAGTGGTCATAAAGTTTCTTTTAAATCTGATAAATATTTTATAAAAGAAATCTCATCTGGAAAAGTTTTATTTACAGCATCTAGGAACAAAAATCTATATAGCCTATTGTTGCACCCCGAAAAATCCTTTGGAGAGGTTTCTCTTCGCACAACATGAATTGGAGTCGCCACCAATATTTTTTTAGAGGTAAAACATTGAAAAAAACCTTTCTTGAAAGACAATGGTCCTTGGAACCACGAGATTTGAGTTTGGGGGTCGGTTATGCATGGGGAAGGTACGAGCACCCCACACACCCTTTCTACTGAAAGGGAACCTCGATTTGACGTGTGATTTAAAAGGTTGATTTAAGAAATGCTTTGTTTTTATCTCTCTTTATCTCTCCTTACTTTATGGAAAAACTTAAGGAAAATTTAATCTTTTGCGCTTGACGGGAGGGCACCGTGCCTACGTATCCCGGGGAGGGAATCAAAGCAACGTAGTTCTTGTTTTCGAAAATTGTTTTGTTTTTAGAAATTGCCTTGTTTTGGAAAAGGGTTTGTTTTTTTGAAAAGAAAATGGTTTTCATTTGTCGTGCTTGACGGGAATGTGACCCGCTCCTACGTATCTCCCAGTGCGATGGAGAATTCAAAGCTTACGTAGTTCTCGGTTGTCGAGAAAAGGTTTTTATTTTTTAGTTGTTTAATTTGTGAAAATTGAATGTTCACAGTGATCAAACAACAAAGGTTTCGAGTGATCACCACTAGCATCCCATTATTGACGATCGTGCAAGCAAAGGCTTCGCATTATCCTCAACAAAGTTTTTAATCTGTGAAATGAGAGTTCTTTTGAAAAATGAGTGTTCATGATAATCAATTGAGCAAAGACTCCAAGTGATCACCACTAGCACCCCATTGTTGACAATCGTGCAAGCAAAGGCTTCGCATTATCCTCAACAAAGTTTGATTTGTGAAAAATAGTTTGGAATTGTTTTGAGAAGAAGTGAAGTTGTTTGTCAATGATTATGTAAATGCAAAAAAATGTTTTGAAGTTGGAACGTTACTAACGAGTAACAAATTGTTCTTTGTATGCAACATGGTTTTGAAGTTTTGGAGAGTTACTAACGAGTAACAATTGGTGGAAATCAAAACAAGCAAATTGTGAACACCAATTCAACATTTTAATGCACCACAAGCACATAAACAAGTATATCAAGCATGGAGTACCAAGCTTCAATTCAAGAATGCATGAGTAGGCAAGGATGCAAGAATAGGTAAGAATGCATGAATATGCAAAATGCATGTGCATCAAGGTTAAATGAACCTATCTTTTGCCGAAACTTCACAAGCTTCAAACAACAATTTACAATAAACTCAAAGAGCAAAGAAAGCATGATTAAACTTGAGGATGCATCAAGGTCATTGGAGACCAATCATGTGCGCAAATTCAATTGTTTATAGACCCCTTTTTGCTCACATTTCACAAGCACATCAAATGGGAATTGAATTTTTAAATGCTTACAAGCATAGGCATCAAGGTTGAAGTAACCTATCTCTTGCCAACTTAGCATAACCCAAGATCATTTGTGGATCATAAATGAACCAAAACCCAAATTCATTTTTCTCAAATCACAAATTTCACAATTAACAACATAGGTTTGAATATTTGCAAGACCAAAAGTGACCAAAAGAGGGCATTAACAAGTCATTTTTGTAACCAAAATTGATTAATCAAGTTAGAAAACTAGCATTTGCATTTTCAAACAAGAATTGCACAAAGAAAATTGAATCATCTTAGGCAATCCTCATCACTTAAAGTGAAGTACACTAGGCACAAGTGAGAGTCCTCTTGCCAATCCTCAACATAGAATAACTTTGCAAACAAGTTACTAACAAGCAAACCAAAGTTTACAATCAAAGCACAAGGTTGTGTTGAATCATCTTAGGCAATCCTCAACACTTAAAGTAAAGTGCACAAAGACACAAGTGTGAGTCTTCTTGCCAATCATCAACATATAACAATTTGCAAGCAAGATACAATCAATTAGCAACAATATTTTGCAATCAAAACATCAAATCAATTGCGTTGAATCATTTTAGTCAATCCTCAACACTTAAAGTTAAGTGCGCAAAGGCACAAGTGTGAGTCCTCTTGCCAATCATCAACATAACAATGACTTGCAAGCAAGATACCATCTATTAACATCAAAATAACTTGAGAAAACGTTTTTGATCACAATTGCAAACCCATTTCACAAGAAAATTAACAAACCCTAATTCTAATCATGATTTGCGAAGCATCACATCATTTTATTCAACAAAAATGCAAGATCATAGTGAAAACAACATAAATCACAATTTATTCAAGGGTGAGAAGCATCTCAAGCACCCAAACCTCCCACAGTGTTTGTCAAAATGCTTGAGACACCTCTCACCAACAACAATCAACAAATCAACAATATAACAACACTAAAATGCATGAATATGGTAGGATGCAAGATTAGAAACATGATATCTACATTTTGATGCAAAAAAGTTGAAGATGATGCTAGGTTTTAAGAAGTTTACCTCAAATCCAAGCTAAGGAATGACTAATATGAAGAACAAGACCACAAATCAACTTGAATCTTCACCAAACTTCAATGAAACCCACGAAATGCTTGCTTAAAAATGCCCTTTGATGATGCAAGCTTGAATTAAATTAGGAGAGAAGGAAGATATATGAAGTAGGAATGGAAATGAGGTGAGAAAATGGTGATTTGGTGAAGGAGAAGTGAAGAATTGATGGAGGAAGAAGGTAGTATAATTTCGGCCAAGAGAGGGAATTAGGAGAGGGAGTTGTGTGCTAGGGTTGTGTGAGTGAAAATGAGGCCAAAAGCCTTTTCTTTTTTTTGTGAGGTGAGGTTGATAGGGTATATATAGAAAGCAATTAGGTTTAAGGGTAGTTAGGTCATTGTGCACTAGTTGTGCTTTAGGATTTGATTTTAATTTTGAATCAAAGGCTAGGATTGAGGCTCACATGGATTGAGGACATTGAGAAAACACAAAATGAGAGAATAGAGAAGGGGGTGGCGCATAAACATTGGGAGGGGTCCTTGGTGACCAAGTTTTGCTAGTTGTCATCTTGTACTATTGTACTATTATATGACCATTCCATTATCCCTTCATTTTTGATTATTCTTCTTAGGATAATTGTACAAAAATACACCCAATTTAGGCCACATACAAGGTATCTTGAGGAATATGCCATTTTATGAGATCACCATGACCAAAAATATCATAAAAACCTCATCTTGAAATTTTTGTAGAATATTCCTTTTTGATGCCCTTTTTGAATTTGAATTTTGTGCACAATGTATGCATGCATGCGCATACATACATACATGACCAAAAATGCTTTGCCTCAAATAAATTTCTCTAAAATTGCACAATGACCAAAATACCCTTTTGCCCTAAAAACCTTGTTTTTTAACAACAAATGCATTTCCACTCTAACAATGAATTTAAAAGCCTTAGAATGACTTTTAAAACCCAAAAATGCATGCACAATGCTCTTCACTCTTCAAAATAAAACCACACTTCTCAATTTATTTATTTTTGCGGAAAATTAGGGTTTTAAACCTAGGCGGACAAAATTAGGGTATGACACCTATGTCTTGATGAATTGTCTCAAGAAACTTGTCTTATGTCTTCTGAAATTGACAAATGGATTTGGCACAGAAGAGCAGACCACACAAGCATGCAAACCATCTCAAGACTTTCTAAAAAGGAACTAGTCAGAGGGCTGCCCAAAATAGATTTTGAAAAAGATAAAGTGTGTGAGGCATGTGTTCATGGAAAATATGTCAAATCAAGTTTTAAAACTAAGAACATGATCACATCTCAAAAACCACTTGAACTATTACACGTTGACTTATTTGGCCCTACTAAAACTGCTAGCCTTAGTGAAAAGAGATATGGTTTTGTGATTGTTGATGAGTACTCTAGATCTACTTGGGTATTGTTTTTGAAAAACAAAGATGAAGCTTTTGAATCATTTAAATTTCTTCTCAAAAGAGTTCAAAATGAAAAAGGAACTACTGTTGTGTCTATTAGAAATGATCATGGGGGAGAATTTGAAAACTTTTCTTTTCAAAACTATTTTGATGAAAATGGTATTTCTCACAACTTTTCATGCTCTAGAACACCACAACAAAATGGAGTTGTGGAAAGAAAAAAATAGAACCTTGCAAGCAATGGCAAGGACTATGCTGAATGATTCAAATATTGAAAAATATTTTTTGGCTGAAGCTGTAAACACTGCATGCTACATTTTAAATAGAGTGATGATGGGCAAAATCTGCAAGTGCACGGTTTGTCGTCAAGTAATAAAATATCGATCCCACAGGGACTGCTTTACGCTAATTAAATTAATTCACTGATAATTGATTTTTCTAGACTAAATTAGTAAAAAAGGAAACAACTAAATTAAAGGAAATTTGTTGTTATAATGAGAACAAGTAATAAATGGATAAATCGGTAATTAAAATAAAAGATCAATTCAAAAGGATATTGCAATAAGGTAAAAGGCTTCTAGGATTAGGGATTACCACATTGATGCTTTGGAAAATCAAATTGAAATCTTTCTTAATTGATTTTAAACATGAATTGAAGAAGAGTTATCCTAAAATACCAAACGACTCTTTCAAGTTGCACTAGCATGTTGCATCCAAATTGACTCCTACTCTCGTGACCGTCAATTCAAACAAAACCCATTAAGAACTTTGATAATTCATTTTCTTCTTCAAGAGATTTGATCTACTTTTGTGATTCAAACCTAAAGAACAATATTCTAGTGATCGAATCCCTAATTCTCTTCTCAGCAGTAATTAGGAATCTAAGTTACGAGAAATTAAACGCATAGAAACCGAATCAAATTCATGAAAAACCAATCAAAAGAGGATTATCAATTCAACATCCCAAATAGCATCAAAGGGCGTTGCCCACAATCCTAGAACAAGAAAACTACTCAAACATAAAATTCATTATAACTAAATTAGAGATAAGATCATTCAAACCCGGAATTTCGGTGAAGAAGAAGAAGAAGTAGAAGAAGAATGCTCTCACGGACTCTCCTTTCTGTCTAGCCCTCACTTCCAATCAGTCAAAAAGTGATCTCAGAAGGTTTCTCAAACCTATTTATAGTCTAGGGCAAAATAGGGTAAAATATCCACTAAAAGCTGTAAAATTCGTAAAGCCCATAAAAAAAACTACACTCGCAACACGGCCGTGTTGGTTGCTGTCTTGTTTTTTTCTTTAATGCGACAACGTGGCACGGCCGTGGTACTTAGCATGGCCAGGCCGTGTCACACTTTCCTTTGCTCGATTCTCGCACTTTAGCTTCCAAATGACTCCCGCTTTCATCCAAGTTCCTCAACTCCCTTTTCCTAAGTCAAATACCTCATTTTCTGCACAAAAGAACTCATACCAAGTGCATTATACAAATCACACAAATGCATATGGAACATGAACTAACATAGCTAAAATGACTAAAATTCATGCAACCTCTAACCTTAAACTACATGCTATTTCAAACGCATCAAGTGACCATTAGAAAATCAGTTGAGAAAACCCCCTGTGAAATTTGGAAAAACAGAAAGCCAAACATTGCCTATTTTCGTATTTTTGGCTACACTTGTTTTATCTTAAACAACAAAGACAATTTGGGAAAATTTGATTCAAAATCTGACAAAAGAATTTTTCTTGGTTATTCAACAATATCTAAGGCTTATAGAGTATATAATCTTAGGACTCAAACTGTAGAAGAAAGCATGCATGTAATTTTTAGTGAAACTAACAGTGCAAAAGAAGTGATTGATATTGATGAAGTCAATGAAATCATAGAAGATGATCAAGTAACTGAAAACAGACATGAGAAGGATGAAATTGAAGCTACTACTCAACCTTCTCAACAATCAAATGAATCTACTTAAGCTTCTAACCAACCTTCTCAATTACCAAGGAGTTGGAGAATGGTAGTACATCATCCTCAAGACCAAATCATTGGTAGTACTTCAGATCCTATTAGAACCAGAACATCATTCAGAGACAATGCTGCTGGAATGTCACTCATTTCTGATATTGAGCCAAAAACCATCAATGAAGCTGATAAACTCTAATTTAGTGCATTTTTTAGAGATGTTTTTGAGTCATTTTTAGAGTAATTATTATTGATTAAATAAATAACTAACATAAATTACTCTATATTTGCAGAAAGGTAGAAAAAGAAAAATGACACAAATATGGGCTGAAATTAGAAGAAAGACTAACAAATAAAAAAAACAAACCCAAAGCCCATTAATGCAAGAAGGCCTACAGTGATAAAAAGAAGAAGATCCTCTTGGAGATTTCAAGTAAAAGTGCACATGTGACTTGGAGAGAATGAAAGAGACATGGAGTGGAGAGCAAGCAACACATATTTAGGAAGGATATAAATCCTAATATTTAGGGATTGACATATCTTGCAATTAAAAGTGGAAGCAATCTTGACTTGATCCTTTGCTTTGAGAGAAAGAAAATGAACTAATATAAAGGAGAGCTTCACTTGTGAATGAGGAGCCACACACCACATAAACAAACAATAGTTACACAAACGCCACGGAAACGCTACGGAGGGAGAGAAGAGTTTTTCGGTACCGTAAAAGAGCTTTGGAGTAAAAGAAGGAGATTGAAGACAAAGATTAAGACTTTCTCTATTTCCGGGTTATTCTTATTTCTGTAATTCATGAACCTTATTTTTCATTTATTGTTCTTTATTATTATGGACACCTAAGTCCTCGTCTAGGGCCTTAGGTAGATCTTGTATGTTTAGAAACCTCTTTATGTTCTAATTTCTTATTTGAATTCCTGTTTTTATTTCAATTAATATTATTCTATTGATTTTATAACATAATTAGGATTAGCTACCCTTTTCATGTTAATAATCAATTAGTTGATCAGCGACCGTACTGCAATTAGTTGGTGGACCTATAGGATAATTGGGGCTATAATTAATGCATGACCAAACTTTAATAAACTTTAATTTAGTCTTCCAATCATTCAACCTTTTTGTGCTTTATACTTTTCTTAAATTTAAATTCTAGCATGACCAAACTAGGGTTAATTTAGGAAAAAGAATATTAATCGCGAATGACCAAACGGATTAGTAGCTTTAGTAAAGGGATTGGTAATTGAATAAAATAAGAGAATTCAGGTAGAATTAGACATAGGGGAATCGAAGCTTGCAAGTGAAACCGCGACCCTAGACCTCTCTCTCTCCAAATTATTATATCTTTTATTAATTCTTGCCATTTATTTCTTTTTATTTTGTTTCTACAACATCCAAATTATTTCTTCGTCTAAACATTAAATAATCTCGATTAGTTTGGTACTTGCTAATTAATCCTTGTGGATACGATATCTTTTATACTACTTCTGCGAGAGAGTACACTTGCTCTCAAGTGTGTTTTTAACATAACAGAAGCCATACAAGATGAGTCATGGATTGAAGCTATGACTGAGGAACTTACTCAATTTGAAAAGAATGAAGTGTGGAACCTTGTTTCACCTCCCAAACATAAGTCAGTCATAGGAACCAAGTCGGTGTTTAGAAACAAATTAGATGAAAATGGTAAGGTGGTGAGAAACAAAGTCAGACTTGTTGCTCAAGGTTACAACCAACAAGAAGGTATTGACTATGATGAAACCTTTGCTCCAGTAGCAAGGTTGGAAGCAATTAGAATTTTACTTGCATTTGATGCTCAAAAAAATTTCAAATGGATGTGAAAAGTGATTTTCTAAATGGCTTCTTAAATGAAGAAGTATATGTCAATCAACCTCCTGATTTTGTTGATCAAAAGAAACCCAACCATGTTTTCAAACTTACTAAAGCGCTCTATGGGCTCAAGCAAGCTCCTAGAGCTTGGTATGAAAGGTTGAGTAACTTTTTGATCAAGAATAACTTCTCAAGAGGCAAAATTGACACCACTCTATTTAAAAAAATCTTTTGAAAAGGATTTGTTGATTGTGCAAATATATGTAGGTGATATCATTTTTGGATCAACAAATGAAAAATTATGCAAAGATTTTGGAAATATCATGAAAAGTGAGATTGAAATGAGTATGATGGGTGAGTTAAGATTCTTTCTTGGTTTACAAATAAAGCAACTTGATGAAGGCATTTTTATTTCTCAAGAAAAATATATTAAAGACCTTCTCAAGAAATATAAAATGGATGAAGCTAAAGCCATGACAACCCCTATGCATCCTTCCATGCAAATTGAGAAGGATGAAAAGGGAAAATAAATATCTAAGAAAGAATACAGGGGTATGATAGGGTCACCATTATACCTAACTGCTAGTAGACCAAATATTGTATTTTCAGTTGACCTATGTGCTAGATTTCAAGTTTCTCCAAAGGAATCTCATCTTACTACAGTAAAAAGAATCTTCAGATACTTGTGTGGAACTACAAGTACTGGCTTGTGGTACAAGAAAAATACTCATTTTGATCTAATTGCATATTGTGATGGCAACCTCGGAGCCGTCGGTGACTATTTCGGGTGTGAACACCCAATTTTAACCGGTATTTTTCACTTTTTAGAAAAAAAATCACAAAAATATGTTTTTTGCGCTTACTCGATTCTTAATCCCTTAAAAAGGTCGTTTTGCGCTAATTTACTAATTTTGTATTATTATTACTTTTTTTTTCAGTGGTTAAACAAAAAATTAGGAAAATATGCTATTTCAAACGAATTACAAATATTATCAATATTATATATTAGTGGTATGTATTACAAAAAAATAAAAAATATTAAATAAAAAAGGACAGGGCATGCGCAAGGTTCAGTTGGTTAGTAGAAGTGCAAATTGAGGTAATGTGCTAAAATACTTTCTTCTTGCTCCCTTGGCTTCTTCCCATTTTGCACAAACATGATAGCTTTTTCAACCACTACCTCCTCCACCTCTTGCTGCCTGCATTGCTTTTCAGAGGTTGTTACGCTTTTTTTGTCCCCTTGGGCTGCAATCCTCTGGTTTAAGCCCACACCTACACCACACATATCCCCACTATAAATACAGAGGAATAGTGAAACCCTAGGGGGGACGAATACACACAGACAGCAACACACAAAAATATAGTGAAAAAAAAACTAGTTCTGAAAATAGAGAGCAGAAAAGGTTTTCTTAGTTCAAAAGGAAGGGTGAGAAGAAGTTTATTTGGAACTAGGTTAGTTCCTAAATTTATTTATCAATAACACCATCATTCAATTTTTCTTTGTTGTTGTTGGTTTATCCTGTTTACTCATTATTTACTCATGTATGCATATGTGATGTAGTAAAAAGCTTTAACTGGCGTTCGGTTGCAAATAGTCTCACTTCTACATGTTCTTATGAAAAATAGTAGAGTTTTTTTTTTCAGAAACCAAATACACTGAGTTTAAAAAAAATTTAGAAGGCAAAAAAAAAAAGAATAGAAGTAAGATTAGTTTTTTTTAGAAACAGAGGATTAAGGATAGAAAAGTTAGAAGAAAAGTTTTAGAAGTAAGGAAAATAGTGGGTAAAAATCTCAACAGTAGGTTTAAGTTTTAGAAGAAAAGATTAAAAAAATAAGGAGAAGAAGAGAAATGAGAGTATGAAAAAAAAATGAGAGGAAAAAGGGACTAAAAGCTAACCTCCGGCCACCGTTCGTGGTGGTCACCGCCGTAGACCACCATCATCAACAACACAACCACCACCAAACGTTCTCTCTCTCACTTCGTACTACCACCAGTCCAGGCGACCACCACGAGCCGCCACCGTGCCACCGAGTCCCGGCCTTCTCCCTTACCTGCGTTTTCTCCATCTCAGAACTATTTTCCTTTCTCTGTTTGTATCTCAGCCTTTTCTCTATCTCTTCTCCCTATGTTTATTTTTCGATCTAAGCAACACGTGAACCCATCTTATCCCATTTCTGTTTTGCCATTTCCCTTTGTTTATTTTATTGTTATTTAGTTTCATTTGTTTACCTTTTTATATTATTATTGTTATTAAAAAAACATTAACTTGCCGTGTCCAAGTTTTCAAATCACACCCATCACACTCCTCACCATTCCCTTCGTATGTTATTATTATTTATTTATTTTATTTTTTTTTAATTTTTTTTTCCTTCTAATTGTTGATATTGTCATGGTTATTGTTGTAATTATTATTATTATTATTATTATTATTATTATTATTATTATTATTATTATTATTATTATTCCTTCACATTCAAAAAAAAACAAAAATAAATGTCAGTTCACATGTAAAAATCATTTTTCTCTCTTTCCTTGTTCCCATATCAAAAAAAAAGAGGATTGGCCGAGATGTACATCTTGTCGATCCCGGTTTAAGACGCCCGAGTTGTACAACTTGGTGATCTTAAACGCCTTTCAAAAAACTAAAATCAGCAAAGCGAACAAACTCTTTCAAGAAGAACTACGTAGCCTTTGATTCTCCGCCACACGGAGATACGTAGGAGCGGGGCCTCCCCGTCAGGCCAAATTATTTTCAATAAATAATCAGTTTTTTTCTTTAACACCTATTTTCCAAAAATACCAAAAAAAAAGGGGATTGGCCGAGATGTACATCTTGTCAATCCCGGTTTAAGACGCCCGAGTTGTACAACTTGGTGATCTCAAACCCCTTCAAAAAAAATTAAAATCAACCCAACCAACAAACTTTTTCAGGAAGAACTACGTGACTGTTGAGTTCCTCATTGCACCGGAGGATACGTAGGAGTGGGGCTTCCCCATCAAGTCAAAATTAAATTTTCTTAAACTAGTCCCTATTTATTTCTTCGAAAATAGCTATTTCTTATTTAGTATTATTTCGTTTTTTGGGTAAACAAATTTTCTAGACTTATAAATATGTTGCACAATCAAATTTAGGGTAACTGTCTTAGGACAGATGTATTAGGGGTGCAGTGGGATTAAGTTTCCGCCCTTCCCTATACATAATCGACTCCCGAATTCAACCTGGTATGCGTAGACCAAATATTTTGAAACAAGATTTTTCTCAATTTTTCCTATTAAATAAATTGGGTGGCGACTCCCTTAAATAATCTATTTTTGAGCCGTCCACGTCGGGGCCCCAGCCACGACAGATGGCGACTCCGCTGGGGACTTCGTGAGAGTCAGGCCTGTTTAATTTGGTTGTGCAAAATATCTATGAGTTAGGTGGTCATCCACTCTACTTTGTTTTATTGTATATGTTTGATTTATGTTATGCTTAGCGTACACCTTAGGTTAGAAGACAAATTATATTACTGCTTGGTTGTTTCTTATCTTTATTTCGCAGGGATTATTTGGAGTTTTTTTTAGGATTTAAGGTTTGTATGCTCCCTTCACACACTACACAAACACTGTGAGCACACACAGAGAGTTGAGCTCACACCGGAGCCGCAAAAAACACCTAAGATAGAACGAGGATCGTGGAACTCATTTTGGATGTACATCCTGTGTGACTTCCATGATTTCCTCATTTAGAGTTTGATTCTTCTGTGCGGATACCCACATTTTGGATGTACATCCTGGTGTGGTTCCTCTTCCAGAAGGATACTTCACTCTAGAGACCTTGAATCTCATTAGGTTACAATAACCAACCAGTGTGAGTGTTCACAGTAGAGAGGCATTAGACCCATAGGCCCCAACCCAAATAGTATGGGCAACCCATTATAGGCCACAAAGGGAGCTACTCTACCTCTTATCCTACCATTATAAAAAAAAAATTTGTCATAGCAATTCTACTTTCTTTCTTTTGTTTTTTTCAAAAAATCATTTACACTTTTCCTAAAAAAAAAGAGAGTTTTTTTTGTTACATGCATCATCTCCATTTGTTAACTTTTGTTTGTTCATTCAGGAAAGTTGGCAAGGGATCTAAAGTTGGAATCTGGTACGAGTATCTTGGTCAAAAAAAAAATTTCAAAAAATAAACGAAAGTGAGACATGGAATTAGGGAACAAGAAAACAATGTCACTAACAAGGAGAACTATCCAGTTCATTGTCCAGAAGCCCGAAATGTCCAAGTTGAAAGATTATGCCTCCAGCTTACCTGAGGAATCGAGATCCAATTTTAAAAAGACATATGGGAAGCTATTAGAATTATTGGACGTGAAGGTTCAGGTGGGAGCAGTCACTGCATTGGCCCAATACTATGACGCCGATTTGAGATGCTTCACTTTCTCCAATTTTCAGTTGGCTCCTACTCTAGAGGAGTTTGCGCTGATCCTTGGACAACCTTTGACCGGGAAACCGTATCATTACCGTGGGAATTATCCCAATGTTGAAAAGGTTGTTCGGGTGCTGGGAATCGACTCATATTGGTTGACCAACAAGAGGACCAATGGGAAGGCTCCTAAGGGTATACTGAGGGGGTGGTTGGAAGAGTTAATAAAGAAACTGATACATGAAAAAAAATGGGAAACTCTCATAGATGTCTTGGCTCTTGCAATCTACGACTTGGTTCTGTTCCCAACTAGTGGAGATTTGGTAAGCCCTGCAGCGAGTGATGTATTCATAGCTCGTAAATGTGGAGGGGAAAACTCGACGTTTCCAATCTTAGCAGACATGTACCATACATTGAATTCCTGCCATGAACTGAAAGGAAGAAGGATTGTATGTTGTCTTCCAGTATTGTATGTGTGGTTGGCTGCTCACGTGCTCAAAAAGAAAGATAATTCATACTGCCCTCTCTCCGAACTAACAAATATGGGATCACAAACCCACAGTGACAAAGAGTGGAGGCAAATATTTGTGGAGCTCAACGAAGATTCGGTGCGTTGGTTCTCCCTAGCAACGGGAGTGGTACAAGTACTTTTCTCATGTGGTGAATTCCCGAATGTACCACTTGTGGGGACTTTGGGATGTATCAACTACAATCCCATCTTGGCATTGCGACAGCTACGTTACCCCTTGACGGGCCCGCCTGCTGAAGAATTGCTATTTCCCTTTACTGCTGACCTCAAAAATGAAATTATGCTAGACAAAATCCGCAAGGCGTGGAAGAAGGTCACCTATAAGGCAAGAGAGTTGGGGAAAAGAGGAATTGGAGCGGCGGCTACCTATAAAGAATGGGTACGAAGCAGGGCAGAAGAGATTAGGTTGCCATTTCAGACAGTGACACCCAAGCCGCTGCAAGAAACAGATACCGTCATAGAGGAAAGTGATGAGGTGAAGATTTTGAAGGGAAAATTGGCCAGGTCAGAAGGTGAGAAAGAGGCTTTAGAGATTGAATTGAAGGAAGTTCGCTCCACTCTCGAAACTCTAAAGATGGAGTGCAACGGAAAGGCCCGGTCACTTAAGCAAGCAAACAAAAGGGCCAGGATTGAGAAGGACTCTGGGAGTAAAATCAGGAATCACTTAAGTTCTACCAACCAAGACTTAAGGAAACAGATTACTGAATGCCACAGTGCTATGAAGGAAAATGAGCAGTTGAGAAGGGTGCTTAGAGAGAGGGAACGACAAGTGAACACCCTCAAAGCTCAGATGAATGAACAAGCTTCCCAGCACGAAATTGACAGAATTATTGATGAGCAAGCCTGCCTCGAGGTCATAAAAGGGTATCAGGAGTGCCTTGAGGAAAAACACAGAGAGATGGAAGACCTCCTCAAAGGAAGAGAGGACGTGCTTGAGGAAAATTGGAAACTGAAGGGAGAGCTGATGGACCTTGAAACAGCCCAGACAGAAACTCTGAGACGCCTATCCGACCTCGATTTGAAAATGAGGGAAGAAATTACCCGATATGAAGAAAGAATTGAGAAGGACAGGGTAGAAGTGAGGGACGTGATAAGCATGTATCGGTCCACCATTAACAGAAAAAATGAGGAACTAAGGAGTCTAGAGCACTGGGGCACTGAGAGGAACCACTTTTTGGGGATAATTAGAGGAATGGAAGAAAGCTACATACATGCTTGGCATGAGTTTGGACGCTGGGCCCGCAAACTAAGGGATGTTGAAAGAATTCCTGAATTGGTCCGCGATGCCGATGTTATGATCAACCCACTCACTACCCCCGGAGAGATGGTCGAATTAATCAGTGTTTGCAAGGGACTTGTGGAGGACTTTGAGCAATTGGTGGTAGAAGCTAGGGGCAATTTGTAAGGGGCTTGTGGATGTCTTTGGGAAGTTAGTGATAGAGGCTAGGGGCAATTGATGTATTTTGAAATGATTGTTGTATTTGGATGATGTTCTGCAATGAATTTTTTTTGCTTATGTTGTTCGTTCCTAGTTCCATGTCTATAATTCACAAATTCACTAAATTTGAAACCAAAGATACTCGCTCTAGGTTCCGAGGACGATCGCCAATGATTCTTTGACAAACGAAATGTTAGCTTAATTTCTTTTAATAAACAAAATAAATTCTTTTGTCCTTTTTATTTTAGACAGGAACTTGGTAACCATTGCGCCCGCTAAGAAAACGACCAATCAAACTCGAGTATACTTCACCAGATCCAGAGCAAGAATGGAAGATCCTGAGGAAATGCAAGGAAGGAACTTGAGCCAAGAAGTGGACCAAGTCAAAGAGAAAATGGAAGCCATGGTGGCGACCCAGGCCCGAATGGAAGATGCATTGCTGGCTATAAAGGACACAATCACTTTCTTGTCAGCAAGAGTAGTTGGTATGGCTGGTAATGGAGGGGATGGGTTTCGAGATCCGACCAATGGTGAGGCTGCACCCAATCTAAACAATAGGCCATTTGACATCCCTGTTGGGATGGGATACGAAGCTGTGGGGGAGCACCAATACCATGTGTTGGATGAAGAACTTACATCGGTGCAAAAGGATAAAGCTAGGCAGCAATGGATGGACAAGATGGAAGAGAAGATCAAGGCAATACAAGGATCTAACACTTTTGGATCTCTGGGTTTAGATGAGCTCTGTCCTACTGCCGAGATTGTAATTCCTCGAGATTTCAAAGTCCCAGACTTCACAAAATATGATGGGAGCACTAACCCTCTTTTGCACTTAAGGACCTACTGTACGAAGATGTCTATGTGGTCTAAGGACGAGAAATTCCTTGTTAGCTTCTTTCATGAAAGTTTGACTGGGCCGGCTTTGGCTTGGTATATCCAAATGGATCACTCTAAAGTGGATGGTTGGAAAGATCTCGCCGATGCCTTCATGAACCAGTATAGGTTTAACATCGACATGGCTCCAACTCGGGAACAGCTAGGAGTGTTGCAGAAGAAAAGTGAAGAGACTTTCAAGCAATATGCTCAGAGGTGGAGAACCCTCGCTGCACAGGTCCAACCGCCGCTCACCATATCTGAAACATGTTCTTATTTCTTGGGGACATTGGGATCTCCATATGTAGCAGCAATGGCCGGGGCCACATACAGAGACTTTGCTGATCTAATAGCTGCTGGTGAGAGAATTGAGATGTTGGCTAGAGCCGGAAAACTTCCGGTAGAACAGACAGAAAGTGGGCAATCAAAGAAGGGCTTCCCTCAGAAGAAGAAAGACCCAGAAGTCAGTTTCATTCGAGCTCCTTCAAATTACACTCCTCAACAGCCAAGAAATAACCAACCACGACCAAATACACCTTACATGATGAACCAAAACACGAACCCTCCATCCTTTCCCGTAAACAATGTCCAAAACGCACAATCTCAACCGCGTCCAAACTACCAAATGGCCCGCCAATCCTACCGCCAACCCCCATCAAACTTTCCCCCATTCCCTAAACTCTCCATCACCAACACCGAACTATTCCAACGACTGGTCGATGCCCACTTGATTGCAGGACTTCCCGTGAAAGATTGGGAGCCCCCGTTTCCAGCATGGTACAACTCGAATTTGACTTGTAAGTATCACATGGGGGCCGCAGGGCATTCGATTGAAGATTGTGAGGCTTTCAAAACGGCTGTAAGGAGATTGATCGCTCATGGAAAGCTTGACATCCAGGAAGAGGCGGGACCAAATATCAACAGCAACCCTCTCCACAATCATGAGGGGAACAGAGGCGTGAGTATGGTGGAACAAGACCAAATGCCTATCAAGAAGGTTTTGAAACTGCAAACCCCTATGACAGGGATATGGGAAGGGTTACACAGAGCTGGCTATGAAGTGTTGGCGCCAACGAGGGGATCTGTAAGGTATGCCCTGTATGATGAAGGGAGAATGTGCTTATACCACCATGGTTGTGTGGGTCATGATATCGAAGGTTGTTGGGACTTCAAAGCTCGAGTGCAGAGTCTAATGTCACTAGGAGTGGTGCAAGCTAGAGGGTCTATGATTCAAGAGGAAATTAATGTCTTAGAAAGTTTTGTGCTCAAAGTTCCACCACTCAACCCACCTCCAGCATCGGAAAAGGTGGTGGTAACTGTGAAGAAGCCCACACCGTTTGCATGCAAAGATACTCACGCAATTCCCTGGAACTATGAGACTCGAGTTGAAGTTACAAGAGGTCCTGCTGAAAGGGGAATGAGCAAGAACAAAGAAGTTGAGGAGTCCGTTGGCAACATTGTGAGTGTCAGTGGGATAACCCGGAGTGGTCGGTACTTTGGTCCTGAAGAGGCTGAAAAGAGAATAAAGGAGAAAGGGGCTGAGAGGGAAGAACCATCAGAAGAAGAGTTCCTGAAAATCATGAAACAAAGCGAGTATGATGTGACTGAGCAGTTAAGAAAGACGCCAGCACGAATCTCTTTGCTTTCCCTCGTCCTCTCTTCAGAAATACATAGAAAGGCTTTGTTGAAAACCTTGGAAGAAGCTTTTGTGAAGACTGATGTAACTCCCCAAACTGTGGTTAACATGGTAGATCCAATGCAGCGGGTCAATCTGATTACATTTTCTGAAAGCGAGGTCCATCCTCAAGCAAGGGGGGAGCATCAAGCTCTGCACATCACTCTGAAGTGTCGAGAGTAAGCCAAGGTGCTCATTGATGGTGGATCGGCACTTAATGTTCTGCCTATGACTACATTGACCGCATTAGGGTTGGGGGAGAGAGATTTGACCCCTCAAACCTTGATGGTTCGGGCTTTCGACGGTTCTAAAAGAAGTGTCCTGGGTGAGGTAGTGCTCCCGTTGGAGATTCGACCAAGTGTCTTCCGGGTGTTGTTCCAAGTCATGATCATTGATTCAGCATACACTATGCTCTTGGGACGACCATGGATCCACGAAGCTGGGGCCGTACCCTCTAGTCTCCACCAGAGGGTCAAGTTTGTTGAGAATAGAAACATCATCACCATCCGTGGAGAAGAGGAGATGCTTGTCTCGAGGCCTATGTCTCTACCGTATGTGGACAACACTGAAGAAGAAGTAACAAATATGTGCCATAGTTTCGAGGTGGATAAACCTGAGGTTACCAAAGGAGTTTCGTCGAGGCGAAATGTGAATCAAGTAGTGGGCCGAATAATGGCAAAGAATGGCTATGAAGAAGGAAAAGGTCTGGGTCGTCACCTGCAAGGAGCTTGCACTCCCATACTCGTGAAGCAGAAGTCAGACACTATGGGAATTGGTTATGAGGGGAACCTCGAGATGAAGTCAAAGAAACCGACAGTGGGTAAAGAGGGGATTCAGCTGATTCCACAACTAAGCGACACTTTCCCAAGACCAGCGGAAGTGCTCACACCTGAAGATGTAACCAACACTATGCACCGCCTTGTGATCAATATGGCGGACAAAGATATTTCAGGAACATGTGGCGTTATTCTCCCTTGCACCAATCAAGAGTCACTGAGCAATTGGGAAGCTGAACCGGTTGTTGATGTTGTTACTTTCATGTAATCGTCTTTTATTTTGTTGTTTTAGCCTAATAAGGCTACAAGACTTATGTTATTTTGCTTGAGACAAGAATTGAATGAATTCGCATGCATTTCCATTCATTTGTGCTGTTATATTTCTTATCCTCTCACCCTATTTCGCCTTCCTTTTTATTTTTATTTCTCGTTTTTTCCTATCGTCATTTATTATTGTGATTCCCCCTCCAACTACTCTTCAGGGATTCCGAATTCGATAGAACTTTGCCTCATTGTGAGAATGTCGAGAATCTATCACCTGATCCTCTTGTGACTTTTGGTGAAGACTATGTTGAAGAAGACGATGAGGCAATTGATAGACTCTCCAAACATCTGGGGCACACTGAAAGGGGGTTCGGTTTAAGCGGCGAGACAGTGGAAATCATCAATATGGGGACTGAAGAAGGGAAGAAAGAGTTGAGGTTAGTAGACAACCCGGAACGGGAGGAAATGGTTACTTTGTTTAAAAAGTATCTTGATGTTTTCGCATGGTCCTACAAAGATATGCCCGGGATTGATCCAAAAATAGCAGCCCACAACATTCCTCTCTTTCCAGATGTAAAGCCAAAGAAACAAAAGTTGAGGAAGATGCACCCGGAGATGTCTTTGAAAATCAAGGAGGAAGTAACTAAACAATGGGAGGCAGGATTCTTAGAAGTCTCAGTGCATCCGGAATGGGTGGCCAATATTGTCCCAGTGCCCAAGAAGGATGGGAAAGTAAGGATGTGTGTGGATTATCGAGATCTGAACCAAGCCAGTCCAAAGGACGACTTTCCTCTTCCTCATATTGACTTGCTTGTTGACAATACTGCCAAGAACCATAGATTCTCCTTCATGGATGGTTACTCTGGGTATAACCAAATTCCCATGAATGCTGATGATAGGGAAAAGACTACATTCATTACCCCATGGGGAACCTTCTGCTATAGGGTGATGCCCTTTGGTTTGAAAAATGCTGGGGCAACCTACCAACGTGCCATGGTCGCATTTTTCCATGATATGATGCATAAAGAGATTGAGGTATATGTGGATGACATAGTGGCGAAATCTCAAGAGAAAGAAAGTCATGTGGCAGTACTGCAAAAATTGTTTGAAAGGCTTAGGAAATATAAAGTGCGATTGAACCCCAATAAGTGTGTCTTTGGAGCATCTTCAGGGAAGTTACTCGGATTCATCGTGAGTAGGGATGGTATAAGGGTGGACCCTGACAAGATAAAATCTATTCAGGAAATGCCTACCCCTAAAAGTGAACGTGAAGTAAGAAGCTTTCTGGGAAGGCTCAATTACATTGCTAGGTTCATCGCAAATTTGACTAGTACGTGTGAACCCATATTCAAGTTACTGAGAAAGAACCAACCCGGGAAATGGGATGAAAAGTGTCAAGAAGCTTTTGATAAGATAAAGGATTACCTATCAAATCCTCCTGTTCTGGCACCACCAACGCCAGGGAGACCATTGATCCTGTACTTGACTGTGTTGCCATCATCCATGGGGGCAATGCTGGGACAACATGATACCTCAGGGAAAGAGCAAGCGATTTACTATTTGAGTAAAAAATTCAATGACTGTGAAACTCGTTACGTGGCAATTGAAAAGACATGTTGTGCCCTGGTTTGGACCTCTAGAAGACTTCGCCAATACATGTTATACTACACTACTTGTTTGATTTCACGATTTGATCCACTAAAGTACATTTTCGAAAGCCCTCATGTTTCTCTAAGGGTCTCAAAATGGCAAGTGATCTTATCAGAGTACGACATCAAGTACGTGTCACAAAAGTCTATCAAGGGAAGTACCATCGCCGACTATTTGGCCGAAAACTCTCTCGGGGAAGGGCAATCTTCTAGTTGGGACGATGTAGAAAGAGGAGTAATGGCGACTGATGAAGATAAAGGAACAAAAGATGCATGGAGAATGTACTTTGACGGAGCAGTCAATATGTATGGAAGCGGTGTTGGGGCAGTGGTAATTTCACCAGAGGGTAAGCAGTACCCCGTGGCCATCAAGTTAAGTTTTGAATGCACCAACAACATCGCTGAGTACGAGGCATGTGCAAATGGGCTACGGGTCGCAATCGACCTGGGTGTAAAAAGATTAGATGTGTTCGGAGATTCGGCACTCATCATTTACCAGGTAAAAGGAGAATGGCAGACCAAGGATTCAAAGTTAGTACCTTATCAAAAACATCTAACTGAGTTGGTGGGGCATTTTGAAGAGGTAACATTCACTCATCTGGTGCGAGATAAGAATCAATTTGCCGATGCTTTAGCTACCTTGGCGGCGATGTTTAAATTGAATGTCAATGCTGAGGTTCAACCCATATGTATAGAAGTCAAAGATGAACCGACTTGCTGTGCTAATGTAGAGGAAGAAGAGCCAGATAGTGAACCGTGGTTTGGCGATATAAAGCGATATATTCAACAGGGAGAATACCCAGTAGGGGCGAGCGAAGTGAACAACAAAACAATCAGAAGGCTAGCAATGAATTTCTTTCTGAGTGGTGAAATACTCTACAAGCGAAGCCAAGATGGTACTTTGTTGAGATGCGTGGATGCTCAAGAGGCTCGAAAAATCATGATTGAGATACACGAAGGGATCTGTGGAACACATGCAAACGGGCACATGATGGCCCACAAAATCATGAGAAGTGGTTATTATTGGACCACCATGGAAACAGACTGCATAGTACATGTAAGAAAATGCCTCAAGTGTCAGCTGTACGCCGATAGGATCAATGCACCTCCATTTCCTCTGCATAACCTCACGAGTCCTTGGCCGTTTTCCATGTGGGGGATTGACGTGATTGGACCGATTAATCCAAGAGCATCAAATGGGCATCGGTTCATATTAGTGGCAATTGACTACTTCACCAAGTGGGTAGAAGCATCCTCGTATGCTAGTATCTCCCAAAAGGTATTTGCCAAATTCCTGAAGAGAGACATCATCTGCCGGTATGGGATCCCTGAAAGGATAATCACGGACAATGCTCCTAACCTCAATGGCACTGAGATACAGAGACTATGCGAAAACTTCAAGATCAAGCACCACAATTCAACTCCATATAGACCTCAGATGAACGGTGCAGTGGAAGCAGCAAATAAGAACATCAAGAAAATCATCGCCAAGATGGTAGTTAATTACAAAGATTGGCATGAAATGTTACCTTATACTCTACATGCTTATCGCACTAATGTACGATCCAGCACTGGGGCAACGCCATTTTCTCTGGTATATGGAATGGAAGCTGTGTCCCCCATCGAAGTGGAAATACCGTCCTTGAGGGTTTTGATGGAGGCGGATCTCGAAGAGTCAGAATGGGTAAAGGTTCGGTTTGAACAATTAAATATGATTGAGGAAAAGAGATTGGCAGCTATTTGTCACGGGCAATTGTACCAAAGTCGGATGGCCAGAGCCTTCAACAAAAAAGTTCGCCCAAGAGGATTTCAACCTGGAGAGCTGGTTCTGAAAAGATTATTACCGCACCAAGAAGACGCTCGTGGTAAGTGGGCACCCAACTATGATGGCCCTTACATGGTCAAGCACGCATTTCCGGGTGGAGCCCTAGTCCTACTTGACATGGAAGGACGCGAACTTCCAAAGCCGATAAACTCAGATGCTGTCAAGAAGTTTTATGCCTAGAAAAAAAAGAGAAAAAGAAAAGGAAAATAGAAAAATCCCGCTAGATCGAAAACCCCAAAAGGGCGGTCTAGGCAAAAGTTAGGGTCATCAAAAGCCTGCTAGATTGAAAACCCAAAAAGGGCGGTCTAGGCAAAAATTAAGGCAAGAAAAAAAAAAAAAAAAAAGAAAGGCATGATATGGCAGAAGGACTCACGAGCGTGACAACATGGCTCCAATAGCTGCATAGAAAGGATTTAGAATCAAATTCCACTCTCCTAGTCACATCGAGGGTTTTCAAGAAGGTTGGCCGATAGGGGATTGGCCCAATCACAAATGGGGCAAAGTTCATGAGAAGTTCTCTGTTTGTAACTTCTTTCCTTTTTTGTACTCATTCTTTCTAATCAATACCAAATAAATCTTGTTATCACTTTGTTCTTGCATTTACCATTATCCATGCATCCATGACCTATTCACCTAGCATGTTTTCTTTGTTCTTGCATTCATGGTTGTTTCGTTTAATCTATGTCTCAAGTAAAATGGCTAAAGTCTGGCAAACTTCAAGACGGGCGTGTCAGTAACACTTTGACAATTGAAAAAAAATAATAATAAATGAAAAAAAAAACAGAGAAGAAGATAGAAAACAAAAATGAAAAGAACTCAGTTGACAGGGGAGAATAGACCCACACCTCTCTCAACAAAATTGCAAAAGAAATGTGGATACTTGAAAGTCTCGAGGTTATCCATAACAGCTCGGCATAAGATTTCAAAGGGAGCGCAGTCAATCAAGTGAATAGAGAGATCGATGTTATGAAAAACCAACTATAGTTTGCAAGAGATAGGGGAAGATGAGTAGGCGACAGTTTGATTGGTCTAAAAACCTTTAGTGCGCAGCAATGGTTCTAGTTTCTAAAACAAAGACATCCAAGTAAGCATCATATTGCACATTTATTTTCATGCTACCGGTTACGCCCTGGCATTGTCTTTTTTTTTGTGCTATCGGTGACGCCCTGGCACTGCATGCTACCGGTTACGCCCTGGCATTGCACATTTATTTTCATGCTACCGGTTACGCCCTGGCATTGTCTTATTTTTTGTGCTATCGGTGACGCCCTGGCACTGCATGCTACCGGTTACGCCCTGGCATTGCACTTTTATTTTCATGCTACCGGTTACGCCCTGGCATTGTTTTATTCTTTTGTGCTACTGGTTACGCCCTGGCACTGCATGCTACCGGTTACGCCCTGGCATTGCACTTTTATTTTCATGCTACCGGTTACGCCCTGGCATTGTCTTTTTTTTGTGCTATCGGTGACGCCCTGGCACTGCATGCTACCGGTTACGCCCTGGCATTGCACATTTATTTTCATGCTACCGGTTACGCCCTGGCATTGTCTTATTTTTTGTGCTATCGGTGACGCCCTGGCACTGCATGCTACAGGTTACGCCCTGGCATTGCACTTTTATTTTCATGCTACCGGTTACGCCCTGGCATTGTTTTATTCTTTTGTGCTACTGGTTACGCCTTGGCACTGCATGCTACCGGTTACGCCCTGGCATTGCACTTTTATTTTCATGCTACCGGTTACGCCCTGGCATTGTCTTTTTTTTGTGCTATCGGTGACGCCCTGGCACTGCATGCTACCGGTTACGCCCTGGCATTGCACATTTATTTGCATGCTACCGGTTACGCCCTGGCATTGCACATTTATTTTCATGCTACCGGTTACGCCCTGGCATTGCACATTTATTTTCATGCTACCGGTTACGCCCTGGCATTGTCTTATTCTTTTGTGCTATCGGTTACGCCCTGGCACTGCATGCTACCGGTTACGCCCTGGCATTGCACATTTATTTTCATGCTACCGGTTACGCCCTGGCATTGTCTTATTCTTTTGTGCTACCGGTTACGCCCTAGCACTGCATGCTACCGGTTACGCCCTGGCATTGCCCATTTATTTTCATGCTACCGGTTACGCCCTGGCATTGTTTTATTCTTTTGTGCTACTGGTTACGCCCTGGCACTGCATGCTACCGGTTACGCCCTGGCATTGCACACTTATTTTCATGCTATCGATTCAGCTCTAGCATTGTCTTTTAAATTTCGTGCTATCGATTCAGCTCTGGCGCTTTGTTTGTTTTCCTGGCACCGTTTGTAGTTCTTACTACCTAATTGTGCATATTTCACCGATTAAAATTGAGGTTCATATCTGTACTCATTCCTTACTTTGACAATACAACAAAACATAGTTTTATGTATTATCTCGTAAGAAAGTTAGTACAGAGGGGCATCTGTGAACACCCAATTTTAACCGGTATTTTTCACTTTTTAGAAAAAAAATCACAAAAATATGTTTTTTGCGCTTACTCGATTCTTAATCCCTTAAAAAGGTCGTTTTGCGCTAATTTACTAATTTTGTATTATTATTACTTTTTTTTTCAGTGGTTAAACAAAAAATTAGGAAAATATGCTATTTCAAACGAATTACAAATATTATCAATATTATATATTAGTGGTATGTATTACAAAAAAATAAAAAATATTAAATAAAAAAGGACAGGGCATGCGCAAGGTTCAGTTGGTTAGTAGAAGTGCAAATTGAGGTAATGTGCTAAAATACTTTCTTCTTGCTCCCTTGGCTTCTTCCCATTTTGCACAAACATGATAGCTTTTTCAACCACTACCTCCTCCACCTCTTGCTGCCTGCATTGCTTTTCAGAGGTTGTTACGCTTTTTTTGTCCCCTTGGGCTGCAATCCTCTGGTTTAAGCCCACACCTACACCACACATATCCCCACTATAAATACAGAGGAATAGTGAAACCCTAGGGGGGACGAATACACACAGACAGCAACACACAAAAATATAGTGAAAAAAAAACTGGTTCTGAAAATAGAGAGCAGAAAAGGTTTTCTTAGTTCAAAAGGAAGGGTGAGAAGAAGTTTATTTGGAACTAGGTTAGTTCCTAAATTTATTTATCAATAACACCATCATTCAATGTTTCTTTGTTGTTGTTGGTTTATCCTGTTTACTCATTATTTACTCATGTATGCATATGTGATGTAGTAAAAAGCTTTAACTGGCGTTTGGTTGCAAATAGTCTCACTTCTACATGTTCTTATGAAAAATAGTAGAGTTTTTTTTTTCAGAAACCAAATACACTGAGTTTAAAAAAAATTTAGAAGGCAAAAAAAAAAAGAATAGAAGTAAGATTAGTTTTTTTTAGAAACAGAGGATTAAGGATAGAAAAGTTAGAAGAAAAGTTTTAGAAGTAAGGAAAATAGTGGGTAAAAATCTCAACAGTAGGTTTAAGTTTTAGAAGAAAAGATTAAAAAAATAAGGAGAAGAAGAGAAATGAGAGTATGAAAAAAAAATGAGAGGAAAAAGGGACTAAAAGCTAACCTCCGGCCACCGTTCGTGGTGGTCACCGCCGTAGACCACCATCATCAACAACACAACCACCACCAAACGTTCTCTCTCTCACTTCGTACTACCACCAGTCCAGGCGACCACCACGAGCCGCCACTGTGCCACCGAGTCCCGGCCTTCTCCCTTACCTGCGTTTTCTCCATCTCAGAACTATTTTCCTTTCTCTGTTTGTATCTCAGCCTTTTCTCTATCTCTTCTCCCTATGTTTATTTTTCGATCTAAGCAACACGTGAACCCATCTTATCCCATTTCTGTTTTGCCATTTCCCTTTGTTTATTTTATTGTTATTTAGTTTCATTTGTTTACCTTTTTATATTATTATTGTTATTAAAAAAACATTAACTTGCCGTGTCCAAGTTTTCAAATCACACCCATCACACTCCTCACCATTCCCTTCGTATGTTATTATTATTTATTTATTTATTTTTTTTTTAATTTTTTTTTCCTTCTAATTGTTGATATTGTCATGGTTATTGTTGTAATTATTATTATTATTATTATTATTATTATTATTATTATTCCTTCACATTCAAAAAAAAACAAAAATAAATGTCAGTTCACATGTAAAAATCATTTTTCTCTCTTTCCTTGTTCCCATATCAAAAAAAAAAGAGGATTGGCCGAGATGTACATCTTGTCGATCCCGGTTTAAGACGCCCGAGTTGTACAACTTGGTGATCTTAAACGCCTTTCAAAAAACTAAAATCAGCAAAGCGAACAAACTTTTTCAAGAAGAACTACGTAGCCTTTGATTCTCCGCCACACGGAGATACGTAGGAGCGGGGCCTCCCCGTCAGGCCAAATTATTTTCAATAAATAATCAGTTTTTTTCTTTAACACCTATTTTCCAAAAATACCAAAAAAAAAGGGGATTGGCCGAGATGTACATCTTGTCAATCCCGGTTTAAGACGCCCGAGTTGTACAACTTGGTGATCTCAAACCCCTTCAAAAAAAATTAAAATCAACCCAACCAACAAACTTTTTCAGGAAGAACTACGTGACTGTTGAGTTCCTCATTGCACCGGAGGATACGTAGGAGTGGGGCTTCCCCATCAAGTCAAAATTAAATTTTCTTAAACTAGTCCCTATTTATTTCTTCGAAAATAGCTATTTCTTATTTAGTATTATTTCGTTTTTTGGGTAAACAAATTTACTAGACTTATAAATATGTTGCACAATCAAATTTAGGGTAACTGTCTTAGGACAGATGTATTAGGGGTGCAGTGGGATTAAGTTTCCGCCCTTCCCTATACATAATCGACTCCCGAATTCAACCTGGTATGCGTAGACCAAATATTTTGAAACAAGGTTTTTCTCAATTTTTCCTATTAAATAAATTGGGTGGCGACTCCCTTAAATAATCTATTTTTGAGCCGTCCACGTCGGGGCCCCAGTCACGACATCGGGAGTCATGAAGGTGGGAGTGATGGAGACACCACGATCAGGGATGGAAGACCGATCGATAAGTCGTGAAGACGCCCCAATCAGCTATGGAGGTTCCGATTGATAAGTCGGGAGGAGCGCCACGGCAAACCGGTAAGCTCTAAGAACGGCTTAGAGAACCATAGAGACACGTCTCTAAATTTTTACTCAAAAATCAAACTTGTTCATTTCAACAAATGAATTACAATATATAGAGAAACTCGGGCCATATTGGCCCAGAAGAACCTCAGGCCCTATTGACCTAAAACCCTAGAAATTAAAATATACTAATAAATATCAAATCCTAATTTTAATGGAAATAACTAATTGGCATTAAAGCCATTGATTCAATTCTAAAATAAAGAAGACAATTAAATGACATTAAAGTCTTAGATATAATCCTAAAATAAAGTACTAAAAATGGAAATAAATTGCGCTAATTTATTCTTCTTGATATTGTACTAATTTACTCTTCATAAGATTTTCCTTCAACTTCTACGTGTAGACCTTAGTTGCATGAGTTGATAGGAATTCTCCAGCTAATGATAATTCAAGATTGCTACTTGGATTCAAAATGGCATAAGCCATTAAGTCTTGTACTCAATAAAAGAGTGGTATCTTTATAAGTTTCTTTCCACATGCTTAGTGAATTTAGGATCACATCATATTGTGATGCTGGTGATAAGATGGATAGAAAAAGTACTGGTGGTACATGTCGAATATTGGGATAATCTTTAATCTCCTAGTCGTGTAGAAAGCAAAACACAATTGCCCTGTGAACAACTGAAACAGAGTATGTATCTGCTGCTGAATGTTGCTCTTAAGTGCTATGAATCAAAAATCAATTGGAGGACTTCTCAGTAAGATACTCTTGTATTCCAATTTATTGTGACAATACTAGTGCTATTAATTTATCAAAAAAATCCAATCCACCACTCAAGATCAAAACATATTGATATTAAACATCATTTTATTTGTGATCATGTTGAGAAGAAGGATGTGGAATTAATTTTTATTGATACCAAGCATCAATTAGCTGATATTTTTACCAAGTCTTTATTAGAAGAAAATTTTAATTTTATTAAAAAGGCTTTGCATATTTTAGAATGTCCTTGAAATAGGAAAAAATGTCAAAACCCCAACCTTCTCAAGCAATGAGAAGGCATACTATAGGATAAGATCTGAAGAAGGTAGAGGTTAATTAGGAAATTCTAAGGCAACACGTGTTCAGTTTCTCTTGAAAAAGAAGAACTGCCATTTGTTCATTCTTTAAACCGTCTTGAAACCGTCCCCTCCATCAAGTCTCAACGGCTACTTTCATTACTCACCAAACACTTCAAAACTTCCCTTGCCCAAAATATCATTAGTCTTCTTCTCCATTTGCTCATTCCTTGCACTCTCTCTATAAAAATGGTGAAAACAAAAACCCCAAATGTGAAGAAATCTCTTGTTCCTAAACATTCAAATCAACCTCTGCTTCTGAAACACAACCTTCTGTACCCACACCTGTGAATCTTCCTAAATCAGAAACAAAGATGTCTCAATCAAAATCATCTCCATCACCATCTCGCAGATCATCAGGGATCATGTCAAGCACAAGGAAACCAATTTCTAGTCCTGGTGAAAAAGAAAGTGAACCACTCATCGTTCACGATGATGATACCCCAATCTCTCAACTTGTTGCTTCCACCATTGGGAAAAGAAAACCTTCCCCTATCTCTGAGTCTTCATCAAAGAAGCCCAAAATTTCTAAGCTCCCCATTAGAAGCAAAGCCAAAGGAAAATCAGTAGTGGAACCCGCCAAAGTAAATGAACAGTTGAATGAAATTCAACCTTCTCAAGCCTACGAAATCTGAGAAATGGGAAGGAAGGGATATTCTCACAGGAAGAATTTATCTCATTGATGAACTCAATAAATCTGGATGGGATATTTACCCATAAATAGGAAAACAAGGTTGGGGAAAGATCCTATCTCAAAAAGAAGCAACCTACTCCAGACTGGTAAGAGAGTTCTATGGTTGCATGAAGATTAGCAGCAACAAGCAGAGTTTCACAACCAAAGTTAAAGGAATTACTCTGGTTGTCACTCCAAAAATGTTGGTTGAAGCTTTAGAGATTCCCTTTCATGGTGCATGCATTTATCGAGAAGACTAGTATGCAGAGGCAAATACAACTAAGGAAGAAGTTCTGAAGGAAGTTAAGAAGGATCCCAAGGCCAATCTCATCTCCTCATCCCTCAAAGATCATGCTAGAATCATGCATAACATGGTTGTACATTCACTTGTACCAATAGCAGGAAGTTTTGAGAAGGTAAAAACCACTAATCTCCTTGTTGTTTACCATCTCTACAAGAAACTTGCAATCAACCTTCCCTATGTTATCTTTAATTACATGATAGACATAGTCCAAACCCTTAACATAACGTCTTCCCTACTCTTTGGTGATAGGCCGCAAGTGCACGGTTCTATCGCGTAATAAAAAATATCGATCCACAGGGAGTTTTTGTGATTACCAATCTAATTTTTTTGATGGTGATTAGCTGAAAAGAATGATTTGAAGAAGAGATTTTTGATTAAATTAAATTCAGGAATGTAAAGAATCTCGGGTTATTAGTTTCATCACAATGATGAGAACCCATGTAACTCTTTAACTATCCTCCAACTCACAAAAAGTAATATATTCTAAAGGCAAGGTAACAAATGTAATCATAGTCTTCTTTCAAAGTAAAATGATGTGCTTTGATCTAACTTTCAATCCTATTCTCATGGTTGAAAGTTAGCAAAACCCTTTAAGAACAAAACCTTTTAAATACCTCAAGAGAATTAGGATTATTCTCATATCTTAATTCTCTTGTCTAATTTCACAGGTCGAACATAGAATTTCACCTCTCAGTACTTCACTCTAATGTTAAAAATACGATTGAGGTATAATGAAAATAGATTAGAATTAGAAAAACAATTGGAGTGGAGAATAGTCTTTGGGAATTACTAGGGACCTATCATTGTGATTACTCCCAATAACCCAAGGCCATATTTCTACTCACTCATGTTTAGAAGATAAATTGCAATAAGATAAAGAGACATAATTGTAAATGACTGAAATCTAAATTGCGTAATGTAAATGACGGGAATTGAAATAAAGCGATAAATTGTTGAATGTAAAGTTGCTGGAAAGATAAAGAACAGAAATTATAAAAGCAAGAAAGTAAAGAACATGAATATAAAAGAGCAAAAGCTAAAGAGAATTGCAAGAACTTAGATTAAACTTTGGAGTGAGATTACAAGTATGCTAAGGTGAGATTACAACTGAAATAAGGTCCTATTTATAGGCTAGGATCAGTAGACAAGCAGATCAATTCGCATAAAATACAATAAAGACCATAAAGAGAGAAAGAAAACAGTTTTGAAACTATTTTCTGGGTCCTGAAGAGTTGCACGGTCCGTGCAACATTGGCACGGGTCATGCTAAGTGAGAAAACAAACGAAACTGGAGATTTTAAGGTCTGCAAGGGTTGTGCAACATTAGCACGGGTCGTGCAATGTTTCAAATGCACTTTAAAAGTGACTTTTCAGCAACCAACTTGACCAGCACGGATCGTGCTGCTTCTGCACGGGGCGTGCAACATTTCTGGCTAAAATTCCTTGGCTTTTCGGTTGAGCACGAGTTGTGGCACGGTCCATGCTATATTCCTTGTATCTTGGCACTATTTTTCTCCTTGCTTTGCACTATTCTTCCTTGCTTTGCACCCTTTTTTATTCTCTTTTGATTCTTGGCCTATTCTTCATGTAATGTTCATTCTTTCTTCAATTGTAATCCCTGAAAATAAAACTAATAACTTGTAGTAAAATAGTTCAATAATGGAACTAAATTCCCACAATATTTATTCAAATTAAACATTAAAAACACTCAATTTTTGGGCTTATCATATGGCATGTTCCTAACAAAAGTCTTTAGAAGAAATGACATATCACTAGATAAGGAGCCTTCAACTAGGGATAAGAATGTTTTCTGGTCCAAAAGAATCAAACAAATGGGTTTAAAACTCTCTAGCACACCCTTAGAGTCAACTGATGAGGACACAGAACCTTCTTCAGAACCTAACTCTGAACCCATAAAAGAACCGATCATAGAGCCCATCATTGAACCATCTTCAGAGAAAGAACCAAGCCCTGAACCTACTAAACAATCTTCTCCAGAACCTTCTAGGGAACCTAGCCCTGTACCCACTCAAGAACTCATGAATGAACCTACTCCACAACCAAATCAAACTCCAAATTCACCTCTTATCCCTGAAATCAACATGGATGACCCACAAGAACCCATCTCACCCACCAATGAACTCAAGGAACCAGAGAAAGCATCTTCTGAAGGGGAGATAGATGTGAACATTCAAGTTTCTCAACCTGCTCGACCTTCTCTAAACTCTTACATAGAAGATGAAAAAGCTTACAACTGGCTGGAAGTATTTGAGCATGCCTCCCCACATGAGGATAGCTACACTGAATCCTCTTCTGATGAGGGCATTGTTGAAGAAAACCTAGAAGTCACTCAACAACAACCTTCTCCAAAGCCTGCAGAAAATCAACCTTCTCATGAAGTTGATATGCCCACAGTTGAAGCTTCTCAACAAGCTGAACCAATGGTAAGTGAAGAGAAAGACCTGAATGTGGACTCATCCACTATCAAAGTCAGTGAGAAAGCAACTGAGACCCAAAAAGACATGAATATGGATCAGTCTAAGGGGGAGAATGATAGCAGTAAACTGTCACAAGATCCTCCTCAATGCAACCTCTCTCCAATCTCTCAAGTAGTGCATGAGATTGTTCAAGATACCAACAAGGACACCACTCCTACAACTCCACCAGTGAATGCAAAACAAGCTTCTCCAGGAGCCTCCCCACAAACTCAATCAGAAGTTCTTGCATCAATTGCTTGCACAAGATTGATCAAAACTCCTGTCTTTAATTCTTTTGCACCCAATGCATTTGAAACCTCTGGTCCCTCACAAAAATTCTCAGAGAAGCCCACTCAAACTATGAGCGCCCCACTATTCTCTTCTGTCAAACCTTCTCCCAGTAAAGAATCTTCTTTAGAAAAAGAAAAATCCCCCATTTCTGAGGACAAGCAAGATCTCATGACTGAGATGAGAAAGATGATTCCAAGCATGATAAGCAGCTGGAGCAGATGAAAGCTCAGCAGAACAATCTCCTCAAGTATATTGCAATTTTGCAAAAGGAAAACAGAATGGAAGCACAAAGGAACTTTGCTTATCAGGAATGGATTGTGAAGAATGTGGTCCCCTCCATGATGCTTGAGCTTGAACCACCATCATTTCCACCACCTCAATTCATTGAAGACATAATCCACCAAGCCACTTCCTCCTCTATTCCTTCTGATGACTCTTCTGCAGCCAAGTAGCATTCTCATTTCTTGTCTACCTCCTTTTTGTTGTTGACAAAAGGGGGAGAGATAGAGAAAGTTTTTAGCTACTTAGTTCTAGTCTAGTTTGGGGTTTATGTGTGACATCCTAGTTTAGAAGGACATTTTAGTATGTAATTGTGAAAGAAGTCACATAAACATGTCTTTTTTTAAATTTTCTGTTTGCCAGTATGTATGATTGATTATCAAGATTTCTGTACTTTGAATGTTTGACATGAATATGATAATCATCATTTTGCTATGTTTAAACTGTTTTACATGTTTAAAAATTCTTATTAAAATTCTGCTCAGAATATGTGTGCAAAGATGAGATCAATATGCTTCAAATTATCTATGCTTAAAAGATAGAAAACTCAAAACTTACTCAAAGTTTGTCATCAACAAAAAGGGGAGATTGTTGGAATAAGAATCTCATTCTAAAGTTTTGATGATAACAAACTAAGTAAGATTTAAGTTTTCTAATGAAGTGTGGTCTAACATGTTTGCTAAGTGATAAGAACAGGTTTCCTAACATAGCAAAATAAGGCTCTACCTTGGTTCAACAAGTTGATAAAATGTAAAGGTAGAAAAAGCCTTGAGAAGGTTAAAATATGAGAAGCTTAAAATCAGTCAACAGAAAGTTTGACCAAATTTACAGAAGGTTGACCAAAAGTCAACAGAAAGTTTTACCAGAAGTCAAAAGAAGGTTGACTCCCAAACACCTTGGAAGCATAAGTTCGTGTTTGAAGAAGGTTGATGTGTAAGAGGAATGAATGTTGAGAAGGTTGCTGGAAACCGTATCAAATTCAGTCCAAACACATTAACTCAACTTGAATGCTCTTCACCTGAATTAAATGATGATATCTTGAAATAAATGTGTTGGAAAGTTTCAAGCAATAAAGAGGAAATGCTTGATTATTCCTTTTCCACATTTGAAGTGTTTGTTCATCCTAGGAAGCTTGAGAAGGTTCCTTTAAATCAGTTCCAGGCTGGCCAACAGTAGCAGCTCAAGTCATAGCTGTGTAGTAGGATACTAGGAGAGTACATATCCAGCTCAGGAAGGTTCAGATGGTCAGATAAAGCATAAAGCAACTCTTGAGAAGGTTCAAAAGCTGCCAACTTTTGTACCTTACTTCAAGTCACTCCTAATGACCATTGAATATTCCAAACGGCTCTCTTCAAGTTTTTAATGACTATATTCATCTTCCTTGGCTATTTAAAGAGTTCATTCTGAAGTTTCAAAGTATGAGAGTTAATTGCAACCTTCACAAAGTCAAGCTCCTAAAGCAATCAACCTTCTCATCCCACACTCAAAGATTCTTCAAGTTCAGATCTGGGATATCATTCTTGAGTGTGTGCTAGCTTGTTAGAATCATTGTTTTCACAGTGTAACTACTTTGTATCAATTTCTTAAATATCCCAAACCCCAAAACCATTGTTGTAATTGTATGTGTGAATATTCCATCAAACTACCTAGATTGTGAGGTGAGTGTTGGTGAGATCAGAAAAGGAAAAACCTTTAGGAAACTAGAAGAGAGTTTCTCAGTAGGTAAATACAGCTTGGTGAAGTTGTGCAAGAGTGCTCTTGTCTTTTGTATGGTGATCAAAAGAAAGTGGTTGTTGAAAGTCTTTTGTAGTTGAGCAAAAGTAAGTGTAAAAGCTATTTGGAGAATAGTGGAAATACTCATTTGGAAGTGAGGAGAGGACGTAGTCTATGTTGGGTGAACTTCTATAACTCCTGTGTTTTTTACATTGCTTTCCTTAACTATTGCTTAAATTCTTTTAAGGGTTTACACTTATTGATTGCTTTTGCAACTAACCCTAACCTTCTCATCTCCAAGTTAAGCTTGAGAACAATTTGTTGAGAAGGTTGCAGGTTTGAGAAATTAAAAAGGATACACAATTCAAACCCCCCTTTCTTGTGTAACTTAGTCACTTCTGCCATTTGGGATGATAAAGCCTCAACTTCACTTCCATAGGCAAAG
The DNA here is from genome assembly GCA_963573325.1 of Astragalus glycyphyllos. Lineage (NCBI taxonomy): Eukaryota > Viridiplantae > Streptophyta > Magnoliopsida > Fabales > Fabaceae > Astragalus > Astragalus glycyphyllos. The sequence continues at coordinate 9,502,238 of OY754314.1, read as the reverse complement.
CCCTCACAAGAGTATTCAATCACTACAAAATTTACATGTCTGTTGAAGATGGAGTTATAGAGAAGAAAGCCTTCACTGCAAAGAATCTCAAACTCATGGGCATTGAGGTCATTACTCCTGAAGAAGATAAGAAGGATAGGGAGAAGAAGAAACAAAGGAAAAATCTTCTTTCTATTGTATCTGCTGATACAGAAACAAAAGAAACCCTTGCAGAAGTCATGAGAAGGGAGACAAAGAGCAAGAAGAAAAATGACCCTCTACCTCAAGAGAAGGCTAGTGAAGTTGAGAAGGGTCCTGAGGTGGAAATTGACCTTGAGAAGGGTCAATATATTGAAACAGATAATTGTGAAAAGGTTCAGAATGAAGAAGAATCTGCTGAGAAAGTTGTCTCAAAAGAAATTGAAATGGAAGATTCTGTGAAGGTTCAGAATGAAGAAGAGATTTCTGAGAAAGATGCTTCACAAGAGAAAAATGTATCTAGGGAACAAGAGAAGATTCCTATTCAAGAGAATGATGCATCAGAAGGTTCTGATGATGAGAGAACCATTACAGACAAGAAAGAAGCATCTAAGAGCTCCTCCTCAGCATCAAAAGTGGTGATGGCACCACCATTAAAGTTCTACTCCAGAACAAAAGAAAGAACTGTATGAAAGGCTGCAGATTAAGAAGTAACAAGCAATCAAATGCAACAATTCAATGAGACAGATGCTCCTAGAGAAGGACTGATCACACGAGAGAAAGTTGCTGGTGGTGAAAACTTAGGAGAGAAGATTGAGGAATTACATCTTCACTCTTCTGGTGAGCATGGTTCTGAGAGAAGAACCAGTACACAGAAGAACGTTGAGGCCACAGAAGAACCAGTACAAGAGGCTACATGAAAAGAACCAGTACAAGAACCTAAGAAGGATCATTTGAGTGCAGAGAAGGTTGGTTCTGCACAGGAAGAGCTTAATGTCGATGCTTCTGAACCCTTAACTCAAAATATTCCAGCATCACCTCAGGGGGAGCTTAATCAAAACACATCCTCACCTATTATCCAAACTCCTCTCCCTTCTCTGTTCAATGAACAGATACCAACTCTTCCGCCTTTCTCACCTACCTTAACACTACCCTTCTCAGTGTCACCTTACTCACCCCAAACACTTCCAATAGCCACTGCTCCTCCACTAGAACCATCACCTAATCCCACTATCTCACGAGTCACCTCACACAACCTTGATTAACTCCTAGATGCAATCAACTTAGAACATGGCATTCCATCCCCTCTCAAAACTAGCAACACCCTAACCTCCTCCAACATCAACCTGTTTATAAATCTGAACCAATCTCCCTTGGATGACTCCCCTCGACCAAAATTCCCTTACATTAACACCCAATCTCACCCTTCTGACATGCCATCAAAATTTTGGTCTCTGGATTCCTCTTTCTTCAATGTTGGCCAATCTTTTGGTGTGGCACATGAGAAAGTTGTTGAGGAATCTAAAGAGAAAAGCCCTCCTGCACCTGGAGCTCTAGTGTTCCGCATGTCTAAGATGGAGAAAATGATGAGAAGAATGAATGTATTGTTGAAGAGTGTGCTTGAAGGTCAAGCTATTCTTCAAGAAGGTCAAAGTATTCTTCAAAAAGGTCAAAGAGCTCAAGCTGCTCTAGATGAGCAATATCAGAACCGGATACTGCAGCAAGGGATGACCACACTTGCTCCAACTCTTTCTACTCCAAAATTTGGTCCTTTCCCTCAGTTTCCAGACATTCCAAGACCTACTACTTCCTCCTCTTATGATGGTTCTTCCCCATCCATGTAGCAGCTTAATGTCTCTATCTTCCTCCACCTTTCTGATGTGTGCCAAAAGGGGGGAGAAGAGTAGATTAAGGTTACGGTCTTAGAATTTTTTTTGAATGATTATATTAGCAAATATCTATGTATGCTAGACACTTTTTGAGAAGTACTCTTCTCACTTGTTTTATTTTCTAGGCACATGCTAAGAACATACTCTTGTAATCATATCAATGATTCTTTTGATGACCTAAATGAAATACATGTTCTTGTTTGGTATCTGAAATGTGTTCAATTTATCTATCAAAACACATATGCACATTCTCAGGGGGAGTAAAATGATTATGCCTTAGAAAATTTTAAAAACATATCAGAAAACTTAATCCATCTCCAAAGAGTTTGTCAAACATCAAAAAGGGGGAGATTGTTGTGGCAAAATCTCTGCTTAGTTTTGATGGTTAACAAACTTTAAATGTGGGAAGCTTAAGTTATCTGATTTCATATGCTACTAATGTCTCTTCTTGAGTGAAATATAAGAACAGGATAAATTAGCCTATTCTCAAGAAGACATATGCTTATGAGAGGCATCCATGTTGAGAAGATTTGAAGCAATAACAAAAAGTGTTGAATAAAGACAAACAAAGAAGAAGACCTCTCTTGGCATGATCAAAGATCAAGATCAGATGGGTAAACTTGAGAAAGATCATCATGAGAAGCGTCATCTTAATCTGTGTCAACATGAGAAGAATCAAAAGAAAAGTCAACCTCATAAGAGTCATGATAAAGAAAGATCATCATGAGAAGAGTCCTTAGAATAGTCAAGATTGTTGGACTATATGATAACCTTAGAGGGGGGTGAATAAGGTTATATGCTAAAAATGAAATCTTTTTGGTTTTTGAGAACTAACGATGCTAGTGTAAATCGAATGCGGAAAAGAGAATTTAAACTATATGCAACAACTATGCAAGCTATAACAATGGCAGAAACAATTACAGTGATAATGATATATAAACACAATAATATCAAATGCAATAACAATTAACAATTATAAGGGAAATGCAAGGTAAAGATAAGGGAAAGAAGTACACTGTGATTTTTACGAGGTTCGGGATAAAAAGCCCAACGTCCTCGGCCTCCGGCTTTGCAACCTTCGGACTTGATAATAACCACTATAAGAGAAGAACTTCTTCAACGTCTTACAAACAAGCAAATCCCCTATAGCTATCACACCAATCTCAATTTTCCCAAATTGAAAACCCAAGCTCCCCGCTAAGGATTTCATTACAATTCAATCTCCCTGATTGAATTACCCAAGAAGACTCTCAGGATTTCACAACAATCAAATATAGATGTTTACAATTGAAAACTAGAATCCAATCACTCAAGCAATATAACAATGATGTAGTTGAGAGAGATAAGAGATTTGGATTAGTGTGATTCCCAACCTAACCAGTGATGAAGAACGTGAAGAATGAGTGTGATGGTGAGAGTTCGCGTTCTATTCTTTTTAGATTTGTAGGTTGTTAATCAAACGTGAGAAACCCTAAGCCTATTTATAGAGTTTGTAAAAATATGACCGTTGGAACAATTGTTAACTCTATTGTGATAAGTGGACAATCGATTGTTGTCCTTTAAAAACATAGGTTGGAAATCGATTTTGTGCTTCTAAAATAGCAAGATAAAAATCGATTGCTTGCTTAAAAGAAGCAAGCCACAAATCGATTGCTAGCTTCAAGTGAATAGGCTAGAAATCGATTTTCCTCTTTAAAACCACAAAGTCATCAATTTCTTTCCAAAACAAGTTCTTTTAAAAAACCATAGGCTAGAAATCGATTTCTTGCTTGAATGAAATAGGCTAGAAATCAATTTTCCTCTTTAAAAACACAAAGTATTGTTTTATTTCCAAAACAAGTTCTTTTTTAAAAACAATCAAGCTATGAATCGATTGTTGTCTTTAAACTTACAAGCTACTAATCGATTTCCAGCTTTAAAACAAGTATGAAATCGATTTCTCTCTTTAAAGAGGGAAGCCATGAATCGATTTTACTTCTTAAAAACAACAACCCATGATTCAAATGCTTTCTTTAAGACAACTAGTCATTACTTGTGCCTAACCTATTTGACATGCATTTATATAAAAGATTTTTCCAAGCCTAGCTCAATTCTATTTTAATAAAACAGTTCTATTTTAAAAGATTATCTCTCAACTACAAAAGTCATAAAGCTTAAGTGACGGGATCTTACAAGCGTCCTATGCAAAGCAATATAACACATAAGTCTTGAATGCTTGAGTAGCTTCTCCTCTGAGCTGCTACACTTTAAGATATCATGTCAAGTGCTTTGCTTCATGCCCTGTGCTTTGGTTCAACTATAATCATTAGTAAACAAATTGTAATTTGTTATCATACAAAACAAAGAGTGTTTGACATCGGATAAGAAGAATCAAGATCAGAAGAGTCATGGTGAGAACAGTCAATTTGAGAAGAGTTATGTAAGAAGTAACTTCATGAGAAGCATCAACATGAGAAACATCAACTTGAGAAGTACCGACTTGAGAAGCATCATCTTCAGAAAACTCAAAGAAGAGAAGAGTCAGAGTTGAGAAGAGTCATGACAGTTGTAAAACTGTCGTCTTTTGCAATAGTGGAGAAGCATAGCTGTCTTTAAGACAAAAGCTCTCAAACGGCTATAAACGACTATAATCTTTTGGCAACAACTATTTTATATGGACCAGAAGTTACTACACATACATTCAGGTATAAATAAACGCATTGGATCATCGTTGAATCGTGTGAAAGTACATTGAACTCAAATCTTCCAATCTTCTCAAGTGTCAAGTTTTCTCTCATCCATACTCAGCCACTTCAGAATCGAAGGGATTAATTTTATATCTGAGCATGTATTTTTGCTTGTGTTGTAGTTTCAGTTGAAACTCCATTTGTATCAACCAAACTCTAGAAATCCCACAAACCCACACACTAAATAGGAAACCTGTTAGAAACCTTCTCACACATATATTGATTAAAGGATTATGTGGACTTACTTGGATTGAGGAGTCATGACCTCAAGTCCTTGACACACATAATACTTCAACTAAATTGTTGAAAGGTGATTCCCTAAGGAATTTAAATCGACTCCTCGTAGGGTTGCGTCAATGAGAAAACACTAAAAGATACCATATGAGTGAAATTGTGAGATTATGTAACCTTTTGTGACTTGATGTTAGGATTTTGTTTACATTTTGAGTTTATGTAAACTATTAAGTACTAGCCGTTGGATTTCATTAAGTATATACGCATTATGATCTTGGATTATGTTGGTTTTGATTTATGTTTTGGGCCCACATTTTAATTAATTATGTGGATAACTATGATTATTTATATCATGCTTTTGTTGAGTTGTATTTGAAATTTTATTCCTAATTATTTTGGGACAATTAATAATGTGTACCTCTGATTTAAGCAAAATGTACCATTCCGGTATTTCATGACGATTAAATTAAGGATGTTACAGTGGACCCAAATGTTTAGCATATCCAGTAAGTTATCTACCAGGTTCATCTGAGTACACCACCACACACAACTTCACAAGAGTTACCTTTAACTACATCATCACTTTTTTCTTTAATAAAGTTTATATATATATTATATATATATATATATATATATATATATATATATAACTTCAACGTTGTTTTATTTATGTTAGTTTTACTTAAAAATGTTATATTTTGAATCATATATAATATCTTACAATACAAGATACAATATTCAATACAGAAAATGGGTTTTTCGACGCATGATATGTATCCGGATTTTATAAGCATGCTTTTGACTGTTGGATCAGCTAAACTTAAAATTTATTAGATCCATGAAGGAGTTAGAAATTTCAGGTTTTTTGGGATGGAAATAGATAAATTTAATAGTGTTGTTACTTATGCCTGAGATCACCTCATTTAACACTTTTTGTGATAAAGCAAACACCTAAAACAGAATTCCAATATTACTAGTCGTCCAATTAAAGAAAGACCCCTTAGTAGCAAATCATCAAACTGATGTGCAACAAAAGGCCAGAAACATGCCAAAAGTAACTAGTATACTAAGAAAGGCCAGAAATTATCATCAAACTGCTGTCAAAATTATTTGCTAAGGCCAGAAATATTTTTCAAACTACAAAATATTTTTCAAAATGATCCTTAGCAAATCATCAAACTATTTCTGGCCTCAGTTTTTCAAATATATGCTAAGGCCTCAGTTTTTCAAATATTTGCTAAGGCCTCAGTTTCATAACCCCTCAGTTTGTCAAAATATTTTTCAAATCATCAAACTGCTGTCAAAATATTTTTCAAAATGATCCTTAGCAAATCATCAAACTGATGTGCAACAAAAGGCCAGAAACATGCCAAATATTTGGCTAAGGATCATTTTGAAAATAGAGTATACTAGAAAGAATTATCATTACAAAAATCCTAACAGCCTTTAACCACATCAGTTCTTAAACTTAAACAAATAACAACACATATTACGTTACGATCACATTGCACAAGCAATCTGAAACCGACCAACAAAACTAAGCCTAATAGTTGGAGATAGGGTTAAAATCCAACTGTAGGCAAGTCTCAACTGGAAATTCCTGAAGCTCACGATGACTTCCATTTGGAAATGCACATGCCTTCTCAAATATCCAATAGTAGACAAGAAGCACAAAATGCTTTGTAGCTGAGAAGAGAGTTGTTTGCAAGTGACTACTTTGATTCAATTAAAGAGAAGGGACCTATGTCAATCAATAAGGTTCCAGATCCAGGTTCTTTATACTTTTATGTTTTTTCTTGTTAAAATACGCCACTGTCAGTTTTTTCTTCAAATGACTCAACAAGAATAACAACAGTGTGCTGTCACATAAGCATAAATTAGTCAGGTCTGGTAGGATAGAAATTAGATAGAACATAGTTAACCAAGATGTCACACTTGGTGTTTGATTACATTTTAGAAACCAAACATTGGACAGTCCTGTCCTTGAAAATCAACAAAGCACAACCTAGCTTACTACCAACTACCACTCTCAATATCAATTGCCTTCAGCCATTTCTCTCAAACACCCGGATTATATATTGAAAAACGGTTGTGAGTTGTAGTAGGACATGACCAAATATATTGTATTAAGACTTTTTATGATTTCCAAATAAAATTTTGATTTCTTTGGAGCAAAATCTATTTTCAGCAGCAGGAGAGAAGCATATAAACAAAAGTAAATCATAAATTTGTTTCCACAAACCTGATCAGTAACACATATTTCCATTTCTTCAATTATGAATGTTACTAGTACTACACTAAATAAAACCCTCAGACAGTACAGAAGGAAGCTAATCTAGCACAACTAGTTTCTGATATTCTGGGCCAGAGATAGCAGCTTCCATGGCCTCTACGGGGCTAATATCCCCATCATTATCCAAGAACAATGTCAGCAGATTCTTGGAAAACCCACTTACCAGTGCCACACCTTTCTGAGTGGCCGGCACCGGAGTGGCCCTCGAGTGTCTCAGATTCCAAAAAACTATCTGAGGCACAGCAGAACCATACCCTTTCTCTGTATACTTCCTAGTGATTGCTTGGTAATCAGTCTCCCAAGGGTTCAGTGTTGAACAAACTCCATGTCACTGAATACAAACACCCTCTTAATCATCTGATCCGGCTTCAGATTCCCATTGACAGCCACCTCCAATATGCGATCAAACACTTTCTGGAAATCAGTGTTCATCCCCCACCACGGCATTTTCCTCATGAACTCGGTCTTGGACTTCAAATCACTCCCTTCAATCAAATGAAGCTGTGGATCCGCACTGAAAGTGATAACCTTCCCTTTCCAAGGTTCGTCACTCAATTCAGACACCAACAATCCCAATGCCACAGACACCTCCATAGGAATTCCAGACATACTCCCAGACACATCACAGACAGCAAGACAATTCCTCATCTTTCCTTTCTTGAGCAAGTCATCCACCATTCTCTTCCACTGCAATTCAGCCACATCCCCACCATCTCCATCCCCCAAAGAACCTATAATCTCATGTGGAAGCAAAGCACCAGCAGCAATAGTAGTCTTCCCTGACTTTACTTCTTCCAAGTACTTCTCAAATCTTTCCTTATCATGCTTCAAAAACTTCTCTTTGTAAAATTTCATAGCTACAGAGGCAACCCTATTGTAAGGAATCAAATCCCATCTATTAACCCCAACGAACACCTCAGGCAACTCAAGCACCTTCCTCAAAGGCACCAAAACCTCCTTCCACCCCTTCATACTCCTCACGAGGAAACATCCTCTTTGCAATACTCTCACACAACAGTGTTGACCGATCAAACGAAGAGTCAACGGAAGGTCACCATTTTGCAGCAAGACTGATTTTTGTGGTGGACCCAGATTTCAAAAACTCGAGATCTTGCTTCAAACAGTCAGCAAAATGATCAGAGATACAATCATGAAGGAACCTAAAATTGGGATCATTATTATAACGGTCAAGAAGCTTCCTAGCCATAGCAACCTGCTTTTCTTCCTTCAAAAAATGAGCCCTCTCTTTCTCAACCTTAGCCCTCAGCATCTCATTGTGAACCCTAATCTCTCTAGGAGGCAAAGAATCTCTAGTACTTTCCTTCTCCTTTTTCTTATATCCCCTTTTTTCGGTAACCACTCTAGTTTCTGAATTTTGCGAGTATCAGAACCTTGTAGAAGTCGATAGAGAAGTTCAGGGAGATCTTTGAAGTAACCAAAGTGAGCGAGTGAGGGGATATTAGAAGCTAGGGTTTTAGGGTGGTTATTATGAAACCAAAGAGCGGCGGTGAAAAAGCCTTGGCGGTTGGACTTGCCGGTACCGCGGACACCACGGAGGTTACAGACGAGTTTGAGAGTGGTGACGGGGGTTGTAGGACCAAGCATGTTGGAGTATTTGGATAAGAGTTTGAGAGGGAGTATTGGGAACAACGTGAAAAAAGAAGTCGAGACAAGGGTTAACTGTGTAGAGAAATGAAGCGGATCCAATAATTTTGATAGCAGTCAAATGCCCCGGCAATTCTCAAAATGAAAAATATTTGGCTAAGGACCATTTTGAAAATAGAGTATACTCTCTCCGTAACACAATATAAGCAAAATTAACTACCTACACACTTCTTAAGATGAGTAGTTAATTGCACGTGTTTCTGTAAAACTCATTTAAAATTTATTTCCATTGTCTAAATTACCCTTCATCTCATTTAATTAAAAAACCTCTAACTTTTCATTTTCAATATCAAATGAAGGACTTTTTTGGTATACTAGCATTAAATATGTTTGAGAAAGTCAATTTTAACTTATATTTTGTTACAAGCTAAAAACCCAAAATTTGCTTATATTGTGTAACAGAGGGAGTACTAACAAAGAATTATCAGTACAAAAATCCTAACAGTCTTTAACCACATCAGTTCTTAAAGTTAAACAAATAACAACACATATTACGTTACGATCACATTCCACAAGCAATCTGAAACCGACTAACAAAACTAAGCCTAATAGTTGGAGATAGGGTTAAAATCTTACTGCAGGTAGGCCTCAACTGGAAATTCCTGAAACTCAGGATGACTTCCATTTGAAATGTACGTGGCTTCTCAAATATCCAATAGTAGACAAGAAGCACAAAATGCTTTGTAGCTGAGAAGAGAGTTGTTTGCAAGTGACTACTTTGATTCAATTAAAGAGAAGGGAACTATGTCAATTAATAAGGTTCCAGATCCAGGTTCTTTATACTTGTATGTTTTTTCTTGTTAAAATACGCCACTGTCTTTTTTTGGAAAAAAAAATTGTCCATCAGTAAACATTAGCAGAGGCATAAATCCTGAAAAAATGACTCCACGTGTAACAAACCACTGAATGAAACTCAGTAACACAACCAAACATCTTGTGATTGAAAGTTGTGTGGTGACTACAGCATGTGCAACTGCAACATCACAAGACACGAGACAGACAGTATTTAAACACAAAAAAAGTGTTAGGATGGTGAACTATCTGCCCATACTCACAAGAATCTCAGTGTCCTTACTACATGAAACATATAATCTCTGATGAAATGGTGTGATCCAGAGAAAAAAAATACTAGGTTTGACAACACATGTACTATAAATCAAATTATGATAATGTTGAATAACTAGATGGTTTCCATCAGACTGTTTCATTCTTGAATACGTTGTTGCTTATATATGATAACTATCAATTTCAGCTATAAGGAATGTTCATCGTACAAACTTCGAGACTCACTTCCTTAAAGATTATTGTCAATTTGACAGAATGCAAAAATGAATATTATTGACAGGTTTGATTATTGATAGCGTTTGGCAGGTAATAAAAATTTGATTTCTTTGGAGCAAAATCTAGTTTCAGCAACAAGAGAGAAGCAAATAAACAAAAACATATCAAAAATTTGTTTCCGGCAATCTGATCAGTAACACCTATTTCCATTTCTTCAACCAAATAAAACTCTCAGACAATACAGAAGGAAGCTAATCTAGCACAACTAGTTTCTGATATTCTGGGCCAGAGATAGCAGCTTCCATGGTATCTACGGGGTCTAAATCTCCATCATTATTCAAGAACAATTTCAGCAAATTCTTGGAAAACCCACTTACCAGCGCCACTCCTTTCTGAGTGGCTGGCACTGGAGTGGCCTTTGAGTCTCTCAGATTCCAAAAAACTATCTGAGGCACAGCAGAACCATACCCTTTCTCTGTAAACTTCCTAGTGATTGCTTGGTAATCAGTCTCCCAAGGGTTCAAAGAGGCTTGATCAAACTCCATGTCACTGAATACAAACACCCTCTTAATCATCTAATCCGCCTTGAGTTTCCCATTGACAGCCACCTCCAATATCCGATCAAACACTTTCTGGAAATTAGTGTTCATATTCCACTGCATGTTCTCCACAAACTTAGTCTTGGACTTCAAATCAGTCCCTTTGATAAAATGAAGCTGAGGATTCCGACTGAAAGTGATAACCTTCCCTTTCCAAGGTTTCTCACACAATTCAGACACCAACAACCCCAATGCCACAGACACGTCCATAGGGGTTCCCTCCATACTGCCAGACACATCACACACAGCAAGACAATTCCTCATCTTGCCTTCCTTGAGCATGTCATCCACCATTCTCTTCCACTGCAACTCGGCCACTTTCCCATCATCTCCATCCCTCAAAGACTCTATAATCTCATGGGGAAGCAGAGCACCAGCAGCAATAGTAGTTTTCCCTGACTTGACATCCTCCAAGTACTTCTCAAATCTCTCCTTATCATGCTTCAAAAATTTCTCCTTGTAAAACTTCATAGCCACAGAGGCAACCCTATTGTAAGGAATCAAACCCCAATGAACACCTCAGGCAACTCAAGCACCTTCCTCAAAGGCACCAAAACCTCCTTCCTCAACCGGTACCGCGGACACCATGGAGGTTACAGACGAGTTTAAGAGTGGTGAGTGGGTTGTAGAACCAAGCGAGTTGAAGTCTTTGAATGAGTGTTTGAGAGGGAGTGTCGGGAAGAATGTGAAAGAAGAAATCTAGACAAGGATTACCTGAGGAGAGAAATGTAGGGGATCGGTTCTCTGTAAACCCCATTGTTGCATCGGCGTTGAAGTTGGCCATCATTTGCTGCATGAAGCGGTCAGATGGAGTGGCGGCGGTGACATCGTGAGTGTAGATTTCGGGTGGGCCAATGAGAGTGGTGTTTTGGTTCAAATGAGAGAGTGTTGCTGCTGTTGTGTAATATTGGAGACACGGAGAAATAGGAAAGGTGCGGATGAGGGTAGTACTAGTAACTCTATGCATTGCATTCAGTCAGGAATAAATGGATTGAAAATTGAGCTGGGGAGTGAGTGGGGTCGAGAATCGAGGATGATTTAGTTGCTATATTTATAATAACAATACTATGCTCGGGGAATAAGTTCTCTAAACTACGTACGCCTATTGGTATTAAGCACTTGAAACAGCCAACAAAAAAATTTGCAAAACACTAAACATGAGTGTAAAACAACCGGAGGGATTTCACGACGCACCCTTAAGAATTTATCTGCCTCAATAGCACAAATCCCTCGATGGTACAATCGGTCTCGTCTGAAGTCACTAATAGCGATTTGGCTATCGGAACTGGCAAGAATTTAGTGTTTAGAAGTTGACTTGCTCTCAATTAGAAAGTCAATCAAAGGAGAGCCTCTAATCACTCCGTTTCCGAACTGTCAAGAATTTAGTGTTTAGAAGTCAGTCAAAGGAGAGCCTCTAATCACTTAGTTACAAAAAGTTAAGTTGAGAGTGCTCAATAAGTAATGAATCTGGATGCATTTAAGTTAAATACTTGGAGCTCAAGCAAATAGTCATTAGTAAAAATTTTAATACTAATATTCAATAAAAAATAATTCCGACTAATTAAAATAGCTTAAAATAATAATTTTCAAGTCTAAATATATATATATAAAAAAATTAATATCTCAATAAATAAAAATATCTTAAAGTGAAGCCACGTAGGACTTATATATTTTTGGAATATCTCATAAAAATTAGAATGACGCCTATATTTGGCATTACTTGCAGGAGGGAATAAATCTCAGTTGACCCCTTGATTGCAGAAGCACTTGGAACGAGATGATGCGTGCGTCTAGCTTGGCATTGATCGAGTAACTCCCTTTTTTATTCCCTTCAAGCTTCAAGGATTTCCAAAGTTGAAGAGACCTTGTACAATCTCTAAGCATGTATGTGGAGGATGTCCTCTACGGGTGCATTGTATCTCGAGCAGGTAGATGAGGGAATGATGTTTCTGTGATTCAAAACAGCAGCTGCTGGGAGAGAGTTATGACATGCACTCCAAAAGTTATGCAGTCCTTAAAGACTCCGCAGCACTACATTTAACTGATCTGACAACCAATTGTAGCCTGACTTGGCAGTATAAGTACCATTTAGTTGAGCATGCCAAGTTATGCAGTCCTTGATTAGAGGATTTAGCACCGTATCCATGTTTGCAATATGATGAGTGATGCCTTGAGGAAGGTTAGTGTAAAGCATATTGTGAAGTTCCACCTACCATTTTGAATAATATCTCTGATGCATAACTCACTGTCATGAATATATACAAACAAAACATTCTTGCTTAAATTACCAAAAGGAGTCCAAAGAGGTGGTACTTCCATCACCAAGTCTAAAATTATAACCATTTATGGGTTTGGAGAATAGGAAACTTCCCTGCTGACAGTATTTAGCAGTAAGCAATCTGACCAATAGCTTGTCTGCATTCTGGTGAAGGTTCCAAACAAGCTTTCCAAGCCACCATTCTTCTTGGATTGAGTTATAGTGTCCCATCCTACCAAGTGAATACCCTTGTCATTATTTACTTTCCAAATAGAGTCTCTAGTTACTTTATCAATCTGGTTGCAAATAGATCGAGGTAATTAACCAAGAGATTTGCATGTAATATATAGGAATTGAGTTAATAATGGATATGGCTAGAGTGATTCTACCTGCCTGATTTAGGAGATTATTTTTCCAAGAAGGGAGTCTCTAGAGTAACTCTCTTTCTAAGTAACCCTACAAATTTTTGACCTAATTAAAATCCTATGTAAATATTTAAAAATAATTTGTTAAACTTCAATACAAAATGCCTATGAAATATGAAACTGACTTTTTTTTACAATAATATGAAACACAAATTGATTTATTTAAATTAATCAAATAATAATAATAATTTATTTTTGGTTACAATAATAAAAAATTATTTGACACAAATAAAATATAATATATATATATAGAGAGAGAGAAAGTAAAGTTGATTTTCCTTTATATTAAATGCAATTATTTTTAAGACATGTTTGTTTTTCGAGGTAGAGAAAGGTACGAGTCTCGTTAAAATCTTCTGATGCATACTCTCATTAAAGAAGAAAGAGTACTATTTCATGTTTAACTAAAAAAGCGACATCCGATCCTTAGCAAAATTTTCAAAATTATTTTTCTTAAAAATATCAATAATTAAGTCTCATTTGCTTTTTTTTTGAGCCGCACAGGAGCGACAACGAGAGCACCTACGGGAGCGCCAACGAGGTGTGTGTATTAATATTATAAGAAAATATCAACTTTTTTTTTCAACTTTTACGATTTTCAACGCATTTATAATTTCATAGCAAATTATAACAAATACAGTATCACTCGTGCGTATGCACGGGTGAAAAACTAGTTTTCTATATAAACTATGTCATATATTCATTAGCTGCCACACATTCATCTGCTACAAACTTGCACGGTTATATGCCTAAAAGTACATTTTTTTTTCTAACCAGAAAATTAACTGTTATAAAATCAGCCTTTTAGGGGGCACAACTCATCTTATCTGTGGGATCATAGGCACTCAGGCTGAACCACGATTACTAGATAATAATCTCTTTCCTTTGTTTTCTGTAGTGTAGTTTGACCTTGGTTGTGTTTTTCGTTTTTAATATAGGATTTTTTAGGGTTTCATTTTCACCTCCATTTCCCTCGAACTCAATTTCTATGGGTGTTTAGCAAGAAGTCAACTTCTTCCCCTTAATCGGTGAGAATTTTTCATTCTAATTTTTTCAACTTTGTTTAATCTACTGCTATTTCCTTCACTTGTTTTCTACATTTTCAGAATCGACATTAAGATATGAAAATTCAAAAGTAAATTACTTTTCTTTTTTCACATGTTTGTTTGAATGTTGAATCTCTATAGAAAAGAGGGAAAAAATTTCAAGTTATGTTTAGATGTTGATCCGTAAGAAAATGACCATTTAAAGTTGTTCGTGCCGGCAAACTATTGACACATGTGAAGTGACTAAGTTACATAAGAAAGGGGGTTAAATTGTGTGTCCTTTTAAAACTTTGTTCCTGAAACCTTCTCAAACAAAGTATTTTCAAGATAAACTTGGGTTTGTGAAGGTTAGAGTTAGTTTTACAAACAAGCGACCAATGTATATAATGTATGATGAATAATAGGATGAGATAAACAAAGTTAAGCTAGTAAGAAAGTTGTTTTAGTTTTACTGGTTTGATAACAAAAAGATTTTGATTATCAATTTGAAAACTGTCTCGTGAAGGTTGAATGAGTTAACCTTCACAAGGTTTTGAAAACATTCACAAGTATAATGCAAGTTGGTAGATAGTATGGAAAGCAAGTAAATAACCACTACAAGAAAAATGGGTTTTTCCGGCGACCAAAATCCGCCGAAAATTTGGAGTTTTCGGCGGATTTTTGGCGCCGGTAAAACGCTGGTAGCAAACGGTTTTCGGCGGATTTTAGTCCCTCGGCAAATCCGCCGGAAATTTCCGAGGGATAATCCACCGGAAAATCCCCCGAAAAATAAGAATCACCCGAAAAATAAGTCAAATCCGCCGGAAAAATACTTAAATACGCCGGCAATACCAAAAAAAGTCAAAAAAATGGAAATTCAAAAAATCTGCCGGAAAAAAATATAAGAAATCTGCAGGAAATAAAGTTTTTTTTTAATATAAAACAAATCCGCCGGAAAATATAAGAAATCCGCCGAAAATATTTATTTATTTTTTAAAATAAAAACAAAATCCGCCGAAAATTACTAGTTTTTCTAATAAACAAAATCACAATCCGCCGGAAATATTTCAATATTTTTTTAAAATACAGCAAATTTATTTAATAAAAAAAATTATTGATTTAACAATTAATAATATATTTTTTAAAGAATTATTAATAAAAATATTAAATATACGAATTTATTTAAAAATTAAAATAATAAATTAAAAAATAAATATACGAATTATATATAATAAATTTACTAATATATTTTTAAAAAAATTAATAATAAAAATATTATTGATTTAAAAATTAATAATATATTTGTTTTAAACAGTTATTAATAAGAATATTAAATATACGAATTAAATATAATAAATTTAATAAAAATATTAAATATACGAATTTATTAATAATATATTTTAAAAAAATTATTAATGAAAATATTAAATATTATATTATTTAATAACATTATTTGATTACATTAAATTAAAAATATTATGAAACTTTATTTTGATTGTAAAATAAAAATTAATAATTAAATTAAAATAATAAATTAAATATACGATTCAAAATCAATACTCGGTCTGAAAATGATATAATATCCAAACAAGTGAAAACTTAAAGATCCCAACAAAGTACGTAAATAATCATAATCAATACAAATTAAAACTTAAATATCCAAACAGCAAAATAACACAAGTGAAAGCTACTGGGGTGGGAGCTGGTCTGAATCATCGCTATGATAATAGCTGCCACCTGTGGCGTCATCAGATGTAAGAAAAGCACTAATATGATCGATATTATTCAAATCGATACTTGAGTGGAATGGCTGATGGAAGTGCTAAACCTGCTCAGGTGGATACAGCTGGTATGGCTGCTGCTGGGGTGGATAGTGCTAGTGGTACTGAGGCCATGGCTGAAAGGCACGGCCAAAATGTTGCTGTGGCGCCGGGTAGGATGGCATATGTGAAGATGATGGCTTGGAGTATTGCTGCTGAGACAGCTGACTCTATAGCGCTCCTCGTTTAGCCTAGCTTGCTTCGTTGCCAACTGAACCTGCTCCGCTGCCAACTTAGCCTGCTCCTCCATGCGTGCCTCAACCAACCTAGTCCGCTCTCGAAGCTCCTGCACTTCCCGTGCACTTTGCTCCTGGCGCTCGGCAAAGTCACGATGTGCCTGGCTCAACTGTTGGGTCAATTCAGTCACAGCATTCAAATCCCCAGTACTAGGAACATATGAGCGGGCAGTACTCCCAGCTGATCCAGAAATTGACAGAGTCGGAATAACACTTGTTCTGAAAACACCAGTCCAATACCACCAGATCCTACTAGACGATTACTCTTTTGTGGGCCAATTGCTCTCTCCCAAATTTCACGAGCCGCTCTAGCCTCCTCCACAGGATCAACTTCTGTGCTCTCATTACTCTGCTCCTGAGTCTCACGGTACTCAGTAATCCCCGCCTCAAAGTTCTCCTGAAAAAATAACACAATCAATAAATGAATAACTATTAATAAAATAATGATAATTTAAAGATAATCATAAATATATATAATTGTAAAATTAGTTTTACTTGAATCTCCCTCGCATCATCAGTAACAAAGTCACCAATGTCCTCTCGTACACGAAGGTAGCAATACAACTCAGGCAAAGTAACTGGCCTTTGATGCATCGCCTCCTATATAGATAGTGTTATTAATTAATACACATGAAAATGACTTGTTAAATAATAATTAATTAATCAAGTAATATATAAAGTAAGAAATTTATCAAACGCCTATGATGGGTTGCCGCATTAACACTTCCACCTGTGTGTGTGCAGCGACCTTTATCAGAAGCCCTATTTTTCTTGGCTTTCTCACAATAAACTTGAAATTCTGGTGTCGGCCAATACTGTTTCAGCTCACACCGACTTGAATCTCCCATATAAGGCGGCTTCTCATCCTTTAACCGTGTCGTTCTCAGTAATTCAGAATAGCGATGAGAACACCTCTTATGGAAGACTCTCTCAACTTCTTGTTGCTCCTCCGCTAACCACGTACATTTTTCCTATTTTAAAAATATACAATTATGTTAATTTGTTATTATTAATTATATAAAAACAAATTAATCAATAATAAAATAATTAAGAATCGATTTGTAGAATTAAAACTTACTAAAAATGATCTTAACATCGCCGCAATTGCATCCCTATCTTTTTTCACTAGTAGAAGCTCCATCTGTCTCACGTCGAGGCACATATCTGGCACCAGGAACAACAACACGAGTGGGTTGCTGACGACGCCCAAGGCGAGTAGAAGTCTTCCTCCTACGACTAGTGGTGCCAACATCCATGGCAGGTGGAGGAACATATGTGTCATCATGATCAGATCCGGATCCTGAGTGAGCCATGACTGTATATATCTAGCAATATATATAGATTTAAATTTTAAAAAAGCAGACTTCTTTAATTTAAATACCACCAAAAGATAAATTATACCAATTATTATTAAATAAACACAAATTAATATTGATATCCATATAATTAAATCCATACTAACAAACATGCATAAATTAAGTACTAATTGGAATCTCATTCATTCTCAAAATCATCATCATCATCATTAGAGGAGTGAATTCTTGATGGACCAACGTGCTCTGCTGCATCTTCATTAGCATCTTCTTCATCATCAACTTCGTCGCCGGTGTTTGGCTCATCACATAAACGAGTAATGGGTTCAACTTGAATCACTTCATTTACATTAGACATCTCATCCATTTGATATCGCACATCTTCCACTGTCAATGGCGGATCCAAAGTGTAAAAAAATACTAATTTATTCTTTAATCTCCCTAATTTTTGTTGTTTCGATCTTTCTAGCATTAAATATACACAATAAAAACTTAAATATTTTGGTTTTTAATTAAGGAGTAATGACTCAAAAAATTTGTTTGTAAAAAATAAAGACCTATTTGTTCTCCGAGAACTGAAACTTACCAAATTAATTTTTAGAGTGACTAATTTGTCCCAAAAATTATCTTAAAATATCTGATTTTACTGGTATTTGACGACTAAATTGATACTTTTCATTTCTCAAAAATTAAAACAGTTTTTGTTTATTGTCAAGTAATAGTACAGAGTTGCGTCTTTTTTATCGTAAAATTATATATACTATAAATGTTATAATATTTGTTCCTAAAAAATACTAGACTATTTTTTGTGCCCATGACATAAAGTTTCTGGATCCGCCACTGTCCACTGTGTCATCATTTGTCTCAATGCGACCTCTTAGATTTGTTTTAATTGCGACACACCAACCACGTCTATCAGTCCGTGTTGATGGATAAGGGACATAATAGACTTGTTTCACATTTTGTGCAATGACGAACGGATCATACAGTGGATATCTACTACTCATTTTAATGTCCACTGTATTTGAATTTTGATTCACCCTTGTTCCTCAAGAAGACGGATCAAACCAATTACAATAAAAAACCACTACCTTTTGACTGAAATCTAGATGGGGGTACGCAAGTTCGTATATGTGTTGAACAACACCATAAAAATCATCTTCACCTCGTTCAGTGACACCCTTCATGCAAACACCACTATTGATTGTTTCTCTGCCCTGTGTCCATTCATTGGTGTGAAATTTGTAACCATTAACAAAGTATGTGTGCCATTCTCTAACACATCTTCGAGGACCGTCGGATAAGTTCCTCAAGTGTTGGTTGGCAGGAGTTGGTAGGAGGGCATAAACACGTTGCCTAAACCACATTGGAAAATGTGCATTAATATGAGCAGAAGATTGATCTTCACTAACTTCCTCTGATGACAAAAATTCCCTAATTAAAAAAAAGATAATTAATTGTTACACAACCGTCAACATTAATTAGTATCTAATTAAGATTGATAGTTATAATTAATGCACGTTGAGGAATACATACTCAATGAATGGTTGCACCTCAGAACAGTTTATCAACACATGAACGTGTGCTGAATTTAACTCTTCTTCGGTTAGCCAGTGAATTGACTCCTTCCTAGATGGACGACCAGGTAGACAAAAGACAGACAAAGCCAAATGATGTCTAGGACAATCAATATCCATTTCATTTCGACTGCTTCTTGGAGAAAATTCACTCTTGAAATAATAAGAACAAAAATGGGTTGTTTCACGGTGTAAGTAAGAAGCACATATCGATCCTTCAACTCTAGCTTTTTTTTTCACCGATCTTTTGGAATCACCCATAAACCTAAAGAAAACGATGTGCTGATTAATATAATAATAAACATAAACTTCTTTCTTTGCTAGATCGATTATGATAATAAACTGACCTTTCAAACGGATACATCCATTGGTATTGGACAGGTCCGCCAAGTTTAGCTTCATATGCGAGATGCACCGGTAGATGCTCCATAGAATCAAAGAAACCAGGCGGAAATACTCTCTCCAACTTGCATAAGATAAGTGGGATGTCTTCTTCCATTTTTGTAAGATCATCAACTTTTAGCGTTGCAGAACACAAATTCTTAAAGTATTGACTAATTTCAATTCTAGCGGATTCAAAACGTGTGTCGGCAACGGACAAAATGCGATGGGAAGTAAACACTCCACAAATACATGACAATCATGGCTCTTCATCCCATGCAACCTCCCATTATCCACATCCGCACATCTAGATAAATTGAAAGAATAACCATCTGGCATTTTCAACTCTTTTATCCATCGATAAACTGCTTTCACTTGTTCAGTAGATAAAGTATAATTGGATTTAGGTTTCAATGTCCTAGTACCTTGCTCAACCAACAACAAATCCTTTCGTCTACAATAATGATCTATGTCCCTCCTAGCTTTCTCAATAGATTATCTTTCCAATAGGGAAGTTCCCAAAAAATACTTTTTTTTGTCCAATTGTGCCATTGTCCATAGCCTTCTGGACGAGAAACAACACCCGCTACAACTTCCACAGGAGGAATATCCTTAACACTGTCCCAAACTTCGTCTAGTGTCAAAATACGAGGAGGTCCATCTGTTTCAACATTTCCCTTGATAAATGCATACTTCTGCTTTCGAAAAGGGTGATCCATAGGTAAGAACCTATGGTGTGAGTTAAACCACGAAGTCTTTCCTCCGGATCGCTTCTCTCTTCGACTCAAACGGATGTCTTCATCTTCTCTTTTCAACCCAGAATCGCTTCTCTTCATATTCCGTTTTTAGATTCGTTTCTTACATGCATCAGACTCAGATTTCGTTTTCGTCAGATTCGTCCATTCCTAGATTCGTTTTTTTTATTTCGTTTCTCATATTTGTTTTCCTTCAATATCGTCAGATTCAAGGATTCATCGATTCTCAGATTCGACTCTTTGATTCTCAGAGTCGTTTTCTTTGATCCTGGAATAATTGCATTTAAAAACATGTATGGTTTAGACATATACATTTCTGGAGGAAGGTTGTACGAGGTAACAATAACGGGCCAACAACAGTACGGTGTTGCCGAGGCTTGAATATATGGTGTGAATCCATCAGAGCATAAACCAAGCCGAACATTCCGTGGATCACTGGCAAAATCTGGATGAACACGATCAAAATGCTTCCAAGCCTCACCGTCAGATGGGTGACGTAATTCATCAGAATTGTTTCTATTTTGATGGTGCCACGTCATTTTACCCGCGGTCTCTATTGAAGTAAACATCCTCTGTAACCTTGGTATGAGCGGCAAATAGAACATTGCTTTTCGTGGAACCAATTTTCCTCTACTCATCCCTTTCCTGCTGGCACGATAGTGTGGCTCTCCACAAATCTTGCATTCCGACAACTCTCCATCATTTATGCCAAACTCATTGTTATAATAGAGCATGCAACTGGAGACACAACAATCAATTCTTTTAGATTTCAAGCCAAGCTTCGATACCAATCTTTTAGCATCATAATAACTCTGCGGCAAAAGTCCTCTAATGGGAGTTGCATCCAACATCATTTTGGTCATATATTCCATGCACAACTCAGCAACATTAAACTGAGACTTAAGACCCAACAACCGAACACACATTGATAATTTAGAGTCTTTAGATCCATCAAATAATGGATTATTTGTCTCACTCAAATACATGTAAAATCTTTGAGCTTCCCCATTTGGAACTTCTTCAGCATCATATTTTGGCTCTTCAAAATCCAAATTTACTCCAACCGCATCAGATATCATTCCCTGATAAACTTCTAACAGTTGAATAATTTCACCTCCAGACGTCGTAGCTGCTGGAAAATTACTTGTTGTGGGAGCTACTTGTAACGCCCTAAAATTTAATCAAATTACTTCGAAGTTGGATTGCCGTAGGATAATTGTAAGAATTGAAATTATGGGCGTAGTAGCTATGTTGAAAATGAGTTAGATGATAATCACGTGTCGTGGGCCAGTTAAAAATAGCGTTGGGCTTAGCACCGCGAGTGCGCAGCGCTCACGCAACCCTAGCAGCGTGTCCAGTGCGCAGCTTGCGCAGGAAGGCGCTTGTGCGCCACTCCTCCTTATAAATATAGCGCAAATATGCGCTAGGGCTGGTCTTTTTGCGCAGCCGCCCTCTTTTCCCTTCTTCTCCTTCTTCCTCTCACTTCTAAGTTACACAAAAGCCTCAATTTTCAAGAGCTCTAGCCTAGGATTGGATTGGGAGGGTTGATTTTCATTGCAATTCTCTACGTTCGTGATCTTCACGCGTCGTTACTATCGCAGGGGAGTCGCCGTATTCGGAGAATCGAGGAACGAGGCTAGGAGGGAGTTTGCGCCACCATAGTTGAGGTAAGGGTGGGTTCGAATTCTATAATAGCGTATATCAGGGATCGTATGCGGGGTTTGGGGTTTATTATAGACTGCCTCTGTGTATGTTGTGTAGTTATATATATATATATATATATCGTATGAGAAATGTTTGATGAATTGACCGTGTGTGCTTGAATTCCTATGTCGTTAGTTCTAATTAAATCGAATTGTAATTTTGTTGGATTAAGGTTTTCACTATTATAATAAAAAAAATGATAGGAATATAGATAACTCGTTAGTAAGAATTATAAATAATTTTCGTAATTGAATTGATGGTTACGTTAATGCTGTTACTGTTTTGATGTAATGCTGTTGCTGTTTTGCTGTTAATGCTGTTGCTGTTTTGCTGATAATGCTGTTGCTGTTTTGCTGTTAATGCTGTTGATGTTTTGCTGTTAAAGCTGTTGCGGTTTTGCTGTTATTGTTGTCATTGCTGTTACGTTTTGCTGCTGTGTTGTTGCCACAGTTGCTGTTGTGGTTAATTGTTGCGTTGAATACCTTGTCGAAAATGTGGTAAATTGCAGGTGAAGTTGTAAAAGTTGATTTGCCTCTATTTATTGGCAAAGATAGTAAATTGTAGGCCTATGGCCGCCATGACGTTTTGGTGTTGTTGTCGTGCGATTGCGTGACTGTGATTAGCGTTACTTGTACATTCACATTGTGTCGCATACCTTTGCATTTGCTTTACGACGTGAACGATGAGGGCTATGCCCTGTGAGCCACTATTTACTGGCAACGACGATTTTTACGACGGGAGTTTTGCTCCAATGGTACCACATGCATATGCACAGTTGAGTCGCATTCCGCATTGCACTTCGATGATTCTATTGATGACTCTATTGAGGATTTTATTGATGATATGTGTAATTCTATAGTACCTGACCTATCATATTGTTCTTCATAATGCTCTTATATAGTTCGATATCTCACCCTTTCTGTTTGAATGTTACCCCTATGTGGTAACGTGCAGGTAGTCGCGAATGAAGGCGGTGATCCTTTCTTAGTTGAGTCGGTGTCGTCACTCTGATACGTAACACTCGGGGGGATTGAACGCTGGTTTTTTTTCCTTTATCATTTAGGTTGCAATATTTGTTGAACTCGAAGTTATTTCTATTAAGCAAATTGTTGATTTTGAGTTGTCAAATGGACAAGGATTGTTAAGATTGCTTCAAATTGAATTTACCATGAATGAATTATATTGTTTGTGTTGGGAAGTAAGTGTAGCACTCCAATATTTATGTTGAAAATTCCGCACTCTAATTTATAGTATTATTGGGTAGAATTGGGGTGTTACATTAGTGGTATCAGAGCATGGTTGGGTCTGTCCGACCAAGTTGTCGAGTCATCGCTTCGATTAACAATCAAGTATTGTTATTCGTTCTAAACTATAATTTGTGTTGTAGGGATAAGCTGAAATGGCCGGACGGAATGATGCTGCTATTGCTGCTGCTTTGGGCGCTATGGCTCAAGCATTGGAGAATCAACAGAACGCTGGTGAGAATGCTGGATCTCGCAGTTTGGCGACTTTCCAAAGGGAGAATCCGCCCACTTTCAAGGGTAAGTATGATCCTGATGGAGCATTGGCTTGGTTGAAGGAGATTGAGAGAATCTTCCGTGTGATGGATTGCACTCCAGCGCAGAAGGTTCGTTATGGTACTCATATGCTGTCAGAAGAGGCTGACGACTGGTGGTTAGATACACGTTAGAGATTGGAAGCTGCAGGTGAAGAGATCACTTGGGTTGTGTTCCGTAGGGAGTTTTTGAGGAAGTATTACCCTGAGGATGTTCGGGGTAAGAAAGAAATTGAGTTTCTTGAGCTGAAGCAAGGGAACCTGTCAGTTACTGAATATGCTGCTAAGTTTGTGGAGTTGGCCAAATTTTATCCGCACTACAATGAAGCAACTGCTGAATTTTCAGAGTGCATCAAGTTTGAAGAAGTGAAGAAGTTGTGAAGTGAAGATGTGAATATATAGAGATCTGACGGGTTGAACGGCCAAAAATTTGAAATCCGCTGCAAAAATGTATTACCGACGGATTTGGATCCCACACAAAGCCGGATTTCCGGCGGATTCTATTGGCCGTGGTATTTCCGGCGGATTTAGTGGATTACCGGCGGATTCGGATCCCCCACAAAGCTGGATTTCCAGCGGATCCTTTGGTAGTCGTATTTCCGGCGGATATAGTGGTATTTCCGACGGATTTAGTGGGTTGAACGGTCAAAAGTTGGAATCCGCCGCAAATACGTATTACCGGCGGAATTTGTGATTTCCGGCGGATTTGGATCCCACGCAAATCCGAATTTCCAGCGGATCCCATTGGTCTTGGAATTTTCCGCGGATTTTGAAATTTAATTTTCCAGCTTTTTTCGTAAATCCGCCGGAAATGACGGTACCGGCGGGTTTTTTAATTTTTTTCATTTTTTTTTGTCGAATAAATCCGTTGGAAATTAGTGGAAATTCGCCGAAAATATACCGGGGAATAAAAATCCGCCGGAAATTCCATAGAATCCGCCGGAAAATGTTCGTGGGACTAAATCCGCCGGAAAGGCATGGCCAGTAAATCCACTTATTCTTGTACTGAATACAGTAGAGTTATAGAGGTTCACCCAACGATGGCTACGTCCATTCAATTTCTCTTTTATCTAGCTTCTTTTCTATTTCTCTTACCATCCAAACAAAGTGTAAGGAGTAATAACAGTGGTGGTTTTAAGACACGAAATTGCAATTGCAAAACCCCGAACGAAGAAACGCAATCAAAAACCCCCTGTTGCAATCGAACCCCCCAATTTTCAAAAGCAAACAAACGCAAAGAAGCTCCCTCACTCACCAGAGAGTCCGCGCAAAAATGTCGGGTTTCGATTTTGGGGGATCTTCTTCTTCCCAACAACCTTCATCATCCTCATCTCAATCTCCATTTTCCACCTCATCAAACCCTTCCTCTTCCCCATTCGGGTTCGGGTCATCCACATCTGCTTTTGGATTCGGATCCTCTTCCGCCTTCGCCACCACCACCACAAACCCTAGCTCCGCCGCTTCGTCTTCACCAAGTCCTTTCTCTTTCGCATTATCTTCTTCTTCCACCTCTCTTTTCTCTGCTCCTACCTCCTCTTCTTCATTAAATTTTGGATCCTCTTCGTCCACTACTTCTGCGCCGTCATTTAACTTCAGCTCTGGTTCGTCCCTCTTCGGCTCCACCTCGGCTGCACCTTCAGCTTCAACTGCACCATCCACTGCTGTTTCTTCCTTTTTCGGTGCTGCGAGTTCTGCCTCGCCATTGTTCTCCTCATCCTCCTCTGCAACGACGTCGTTTGGGGGTGGAACGTCGTCAGCCTCAACAACGCTGTTTGGAGGAGCATCATCAGCTTCGACTGCGCCGTTTGGTGGAGCATCACCGGCTTCAACGACGCTGTTTGGAGGAGCATCATCGGCTTCAACGACGCTGTTTGGGGGAGCGTCTCCGGCTTCAACCACGCCGTTTGGAGGCGCATCATCGGCTTCAACGGCTCAGTTTGGGTTTGGAGTAACATCATCGGCTTCAACGACGCCGTTTGGAGGAGCATCTTCTACTTCTACGTTTGGGGGAACGTCTTCTTCAACGACTCCATTTGGCGGAACAGCAACGACGTCGTTTGGGGGAACTTCTTCTGCAGCGGCCACAACGACGTCGTTTGGAACGTTTACACTTTCGTCAGCTTCTTCTTCAGCTGCAGCTACTTCTTCTTTGTTTTCCAGTACATTCTCCACTGGTGGTGCTTCTTCGTCAGCGGCAACCTCCACTTTATTTTCTAGCTCAACGACACCGTTTTCGTCAGCTGCGAAACCTTCTGCACCAGCGAGTACTGTAGCTGCAACTACGTCGTTTAGCACTTCGGGATTCTCCTTTGGAACTCCTACCTCCTCTGCTTCTCAACCCTCCTTCGCGTTATCCAATGTGGCTTCGGCTTCCTCTTCCGCTTCGGCTTCATCTGCCTCTACGTTTTCAGGCACACCGGGTTCAAAACCAGCGGGGTCTTTCTCGTTCAATTCTTCTTCAGCGCCGCTGTTCTCCACCGTGACGTCTACAACAGCCTCAACATCAGCAACTGGTGGCGCAATCTTGTCATCTTCTGTGCCTGCCTTTGGTGCCACTGCAGTATCTTCTGCACTGGTGAGTACTGGATCGACGACTGCTGCAGCTCCGGCATCATCTACTGCTGCTTCTTCCTCGGCCAATGGAGGATCGTCTTTTGTGGGTTTTGGTGTAGGAAGCACAGCGTCCACTGCATCCACTGCTTCCACTGCTTCCTTTGGGACGGGGTTTTCCTTTGGCAACAAGGCTTCAACCGCAGCGGTTTCAAGCAGCACTACTCCTGCATTTGGTAAGCTACACTGTTTTTTTTTTTGAATATTTTTTGGAAATATCCATGTAATTGTGACTCATGTTTACTTCTATTATATGTGACTATGTCTTTGAGATGCTTGACCGTCTTTACCGTCAAAATGAAGAGTCTGAATGTTTCTAATGTATTTTTCTTAGTTTTTGAATTAGCTTGATGCTCGAATGAAATTGTTATAGAATGTGGTGGATGGAAAATCATGAGAGTGAATTACTGAGTAGATGTAGTGTGGGGTTGAGTAAGAGGAAGCATGTATACAACTGCTGTTACTACTATGTGTTAAAACTTTGAAGAAAATATTACGGGTTATAAGAGCCAAATTGGCCAGCCACTGAGACCTTGTTAGAGTTAGTTAGTTGACCTCTAATTGTGGAATCATGGGTAAGTTATAATGGATAGAATGCCAGTGAGACTAGTTAATTGTTCCCTTAGTTTTAGGTGAGGGAAACCAGACTCTTGAATTGTTGTAGAAGGCAGTGAAATATATCGTATATAGCTTCTGTTCTTCATGACCCTTGATGCCCATTCATTCAGATTAGGATGACATTCAATAATATTTTCTTATTTTCTTCGTGTTAATCACTATTCTCAACTGCTATCAACCAGTAACTTGATATAAAGATAGGTGGAATTGACAAGTTGATATGTTCCATGACAAACTTTGATGGGTTTGTGGATTATATTGATTCCTTGATCATTGTTATACTGTTTGTCTTCACTTCTGGTAGAATTTCTGTTGATTCTGGCATTATTGTCCTCTGGTTCTTTAACAGCCTGGGTCATGAATGAGTTCTGGGAGTACTTTCTGTTTGTGCACTTCTGGTCATAACTTTATTGGATATTGTCATTGTGACGGTTTTATTGATCTATCTAAATCTCAAGGAAAATACTCTAGTAGCCTGAAACTAGTTTGCTTTAAAAGTTTACAACCATTCATAGGGCCGCTTTTTATCTATCAACTAAAATGGGTGAAGCTTATTACCTAAGTTCATTTGTTTGCGATCTCTCCTCTTTTCTTCTTCGAGTTAGAGATTCATTGTTGCCTTATACCCAACTCAGACAACCCTTGAGTTCTTATGTGTGTGTGTTATTTCTTGTGTCTAATGTTGACATGTTTTCCCCATATAGATAAGATTTTTATTTCACCA
This sequence comes from Astragalus glycyphyllos, assembly GCA_963573325.1. Classification (NCBI taxonomy): domain Eukaryota; kingdom Viridiplantae; phylum Streptophyta; class Magnoliopsida; order Fabales; family Fabaceae; genus Astragalus; species Astragalus glycyphyllos. Next base: position 9,474,593 of record OY754314.1, on the reverse strand, counting down.
TAAATCTTGTAGGATGAAACATTTGTTGAGTTTGAGGATGAGAGAGCTGCCTAGAATCACTGCTTTGATTCATTAGCATTCCATCCCAGATTTTACTGCTCTCTAAAGACATGGAGAGACTGTTTTCGATAATTAAAGCTGTGAAACCGAGATCAAATAAGGAATTCTTTACCGTTTTCATACTGCTTAGCATGAAATTAAAAATTAACTGGGCTTTATGTAGGGATACAGCCCTTAAATATTCTCCCACCTTAACTCGGCTATGCTTTGTATTAAGTTTTTATTTTTTTACTAAACGATAGATCTGGCCAAGGTAATCAAGAGCACGATTTTAGTCATAAAATTGCACAATTTTACGATTCCACTGAGCCCCAACTACTTGGATCGTGAACCAAATCGAGTTTTAAGCAAAATTGGAACAAAATCATAAAATCTGTGATTTTTTGGGCAAAATCGTAAGCAAAATCGCGGCTTAAAGAACAAGAAGATTTGGGTTGGGTTTGCATGACCCGATTGCATCTGGACCTGGTTTTAACTCTAAACCCGAAATTTTCACCCTCCCACAGCCTTGAAACCTCGCCCTCACCTCTCCTTCTCCCTCCATCGCGTGCCCCACTTCTGTTCGCCCCCCCACCTCTCCTCCCTCCATCACCCTACTTCTGTTTCTGCGTTTCTGCATTGCTCCTGTTTCTGCAATGGTTTGTATTGCTCCTGTTTCTATTATGGTTTGTATTGCTCCTGTTTCTGCGTTGTTGCCGTTTGCTTTGTAATGGCTGGTACGGGTTGTTACATGTGATTTTACAAGTTAAGATCTTGCTACCCCCCTTCGATCTTATGTAATTTATTCGGTAGAATCTTACGTTTCTACTTGTGATTATACCAGTTACGATCTTGCTACCCCCCAACCTTACGCAGAATCTCGATTTTGATAACTTTGGAGCTGGCATTGATCCAGCTCTGAATTGTCCAACTCTAACCTTAGCAATTAACCTTGTCCTAGAATTACTGAGCTATTTCAATTTTTTTAAGTTGAAGCTGAATGACTTTTTAATATTGGTAACATGCCAGATATATATGATTTATATTTTGCAAGTTGTTGATACATTCAAAATTCAAAATTAGAGTAGGAAACGGAAGAATTTTCTGATGCTAGTCCTTGTATTTTTTTTGTGTAGTTAGGATCCGTATTTGTATTTTTGAAGTGTTTTTTTATTCCACTAAAGAATTACCTGTCCTCAATCTTGTAAACTAGTTTCTTTCCTCTCCAGTAACTCATTTCTGTTTGAAAAAAAAAATGTTCTAAACCTGATATTGATTGTTCACTGGAAAACCGATTCTGCAGGAGTGAGCACTACAACCTCTACTGCTCCAGCAATTTCTAGTTCCAGCACTGGTGCAACTCAGATTTCATCTGCTGTTGTTCCGGGTTCCACCAGTGGGTATGTGTGTACATTTTATATGGATGTAGTTATTATTTAACGTATGCCATTATTTTTACTTTTATCTTTTAGGAAATATTAATGAATTTTTTCTCTATTCTGTTTTGTATTTACTCAATCTCTTGGATTTTCTGATTTGTAATTTTCCAGCTGCAGTCTGTTATTGATAATGAGTTGATGCTAATTTCATTCTAAAACATCTGCTCTATTTATAAGCACTTAAGCACTTGGGGAATCTTCCCTTAAATGCTAGCTGTTAAGGAGAAGAAGTTAGCCACTTAAGTACTCCATTGAGCATCCCATACTACTCGATGTGGAATGTAGGCACTCCATAATACCCCAAGTATCCATGCACTTGGAGAACTATCCCTTAAAAGCTAACTGTTAAGGCATAAGGGGGACGAACCAAGACACTTAAGTACTCTACCGAGCATTCCATACTACTCAATGTGGGACTTAGGTACCCAAATACCTATCAATCAAACTTTATATTAATAAAATAAAGAATGCTTGTTTGTGACTGTATTCGAAACTTTTCTGTATTTTTTCCTCAATCGATTTCACTAGGAGGGTTATGGCGCTTTCTTGTGTACTTCGGTAAGTTACACCTTATAATTGATTGTTTTACTAGTATGCTTTTGCTACTAATAGAACTAAATCTAATCATGCATATTTTTCTTTGTATTACATCTTGTTTACTGCTTTGCTATTCTTAAATTCGTATCTATTACACTGCTTTGAATCATTGTATATTTGTATATGAATAAGGAAGTAGGAGTCACTAATGAACTATAGGATGATGCGTTTGATACTTTCTTTTTTGCTTGTACCGTAGAGCTACTACAACTGTCAACTCATCAGTTGCTGCTGCACCAAAATTGCCATCTGAAATCACAGGAAAGACTGTGGAGGAGGTACCTGATGTGTTACCTATAAGTTCTTTCATTTCCTGCATCATGTTTTATTTATTGTGTAAGTTATGGCTATTTTTAATGAGTGGATTTAGCTCATAGCCTTAGAAAGTGAGTTTATTTGATTATTTAAGAGTAAGACTTGCACCACCCTTTCATGAAATGATATAAAGAAAGCTCAAATTCCTAAAATCATTGTTTACATATTGCAAAATTTTACTTTTTTAATAACATGAAGTATGAGAAGTTTATTCTGTATTGCTAACACTAACACTGTTTATACTTTACAGAATTCTGTGTTAAAGTTTCCTAGATTTCTCTTTTCTGTTTCTTAATCTTGTAACCTTATGTAGATTATCAAGGAGTGGAATGTTGAGTTGCAAGAGCGAACTGGAAAATTTCGAAAGCAAGCTAATGCAATAGCTGAATGGGATCGCAGAATTTTACAGAATCGTGATGTTCTTTTGAGGCTTGAGGTTTCTCTTTGCCTTATTATAATCCTTTTTAATGATTTTCAAGATGAAAACAACTTAATTTAGCAGTTATTATTTAGATTGAAGTGGCAAAAGTAGTTGAAACACAATCAAATTTGGAGCGGCAATTGGAGTTGATAGAGACTCATCAACAGGAGGTAGTTTGAATATTTTTTATCCCCATATAGTTTGGTCTGAGCTTATTTTTCATGCATTTTTTGGGGGATAATTTCATTTTATTGTTATCATTGGATGTTGATAAAAACTTGTGCTTTTATTCTATGTGAATATGGTTTCGTTCTGTATCATATGACGTGGCTGTTTCATGCATGTCTGTTGCTATATCAAAAATTCAAAATCTTGTAGCATACAAAACTAGTTAAGGTTGAACAAACACAATGTACAAGATCAAAGCTAAGAATGTATGTTTGGAATTTGGTTTAGCATATTTTGTTTGTTAAAGGACATCTAATCAATATCTTATTGAGAGAGAAATTAGTGATTTTTCCATAAATGTTAATCTAAACCAAAGTTACCAAACATAGCACATTGCTTACTTTTGGCGTGTGCCCATTGCCCAAGATATATGTACTTGTAGATTTCATGTAGTCACATAACTCACGTTTTGTGAACACTCAGATTGTATAAAACCTGGGCAGTTAGCTAGGGAAAATAAATATTAAAAGGATAAACCCAAAATTGAAATTTGTATGAAATAATGAATTGAATTTTTATGCACTGTCATTGTAAAAATATTTTACGTATGCGTCCAACAATGTTTTCTGTATCGTTTAATAAGTATGACATTCCTACCAGAAAGATTAAAATATATATAAATATGAATTCTTTTTATATTTTGTATAGTTTATATATTATTCTGAAATTTTGTATTACTATTATATTTTAGTTTATCATTTTCTATTTCTATATTATTATTTAGTTTTTGCATTATTAACTGTGTTTTTTATTACTTAGATTATAATGTTTTTATGTGTCACAAAGAAGTTTGGACCACTTAAAATTTCTGGGCCAAATGACCCAATCCATGGAACACTAATAACCCCCTTCCAGTAAGTCACATTGTTGCTTCCCTATGAGTAAGTCACATTGTTGCTACCCTGTGAGAAATTGCATGGCAAATTTAGAGAGGGACTCATTGTTTACAATCTTAATTGCGTTTGAGTTGACTTTTGACTATCTATTCTAACGTCAAATTCATAGAGGAAGTTAGATGATGTCAGTTATTTCTTCTAACTTTTCTTTTGGGCCGTTGAATATTTGTTTTTATAGTATCAATAGAAAATTTACAATGTTCGATAACTAAATGAAGGCTGTTAGTATTAAAATCGCTACAGATTAACCGGTTCGCTATTATGCATTAAATATTTTTGAAATGTGTTTGGTGTTCTGAAAGAAACTTATCATTTCCACCCCTGTATTAGGTTGATAAGGCTTTGCTAAGCATGGAGGAGGAAGCTGAACGTATTTACAAGGATGAGCGTGGTTTACTTCTTGATGATGAAGCTGCGTCTACAAGAGATGCAATGTGAGTTTCATATTCTCATTTCTTACCTCTATTAGTACCTGGATCCAGTGAAAGCTAACTGTTTAGTAACTTTAGTTTAACTCTGCAAGCTGTAATCTGAATTGCTGTAATGTTAATGAGTAGTTTTATTTTTAATGCCCTTATGGTTTCATTTGCTATATTCTGTATATTTTGAGTCAAATCTTTAATATAATCTGGTTTGTTTATGTAGTGTGAAGTAACTTTGATTTATGCGACTGGTGAATTATTTTATACTCTGTTATCATACTAATTTTGTAGTGCAACATTTCATAATGAGCTTAATTAAATCACTGAGACTGTGCAACTATGAAGTATAAGTTAATGCTTTGACACGGGGACGGGTCTGCATTTGATTAGTTCCCTCACAACTTTATATATGGGTATTGCCCCCACACTTAAAATTCATATGTAATATGCTTTCAAAAAATTAACGAAAATATCATCTGCTTAATTGTGTGCCTTTGTAGTCGATCCAGTCATCCAGTTTTATGAAATTTGAGATCGACATGACAACTAAGTTGAAGTTAATGGTCAGATTTTTCAAAATCGCATGACAGGATATTGTGGCATGGTATCTAAGTGATCCATATAATCAATTCCACATTGGGGGCCGATAGTTGTTTGTTTTTTCGATGAAATCACCTATCATAACAAATTATTAAGGAAAATAACAAGTTGTTAAGGGAATCTGACTTTAGTTCTCCCTACCTTCGATGGAAATATGATGACAGAGAATGAGTTGAGGGGGAGATAGATACAAAGGTATAGTGTGTTTACAGAAATGTAAATCACATGGTAACGAATTAAGAGCTGATCATTATATTGATGTCAGTGGTATTTAAATCACCATGAAATTGTTAATGAAGTAATATGGTGGTTTAGAGTATTCGATTGGTTGAGGAAATGAAGATGGTGTTTTGGGTGTTATTTGTAATAGAAAAGATTCGCTCAATCTTACGAGAGAATTTGTTGCATAGCTATAAGATGTGGTATTATATGGTGAGACGAAATGCTACACACTAAAGAGTATAATCATTAGTTAGACCCCCCCGTGGAGGTTCTTAATGATATGAAATTCAATGACCATCTTTACATGTTTATGCAAGCGAACGCCTTGAGACTGATATGGCTACATTTTCCCCTTTTCACTCTATCTTCATTACTGATGCATTCTTTCATCTCTCTTTTTTTATACTCTCTTTTGCAGGTATGAGCAGTCTGAATTGATAGAAAGGGAACTAGAGCAAATGACAGAACAGATCAAGTCAATTATCGTATCCCTTAATTCAAACCAGGTGAAGGTTGTCACTTAATATGGTATTCTATAAGCTAAAAAGAAATGATGTTTACATTTGTTTCATTCAGGGTGGAGAGCTTGATGCACCTGATGGAATGACTCCATTAGATGCTGTTGTACGGATTTTAAATAATCAACTAACTTCCCTGATGTGGATTGACGAAAAGGTTCGATTTTTCATTTTGCTATCTATGTATATGCTTGGAGTGTTTTAGCTGCTTCTTTAGATAGAAAGGATTACACCTTGAATTGTTGAAGTATTTGAGCCTAGATTAACTTGCTTCAAAATCTAGTTTGTTTTCCATAGTTACTAAACTTTTTGAGAATTTTTAAATAAGCCCTTCAAGTAAAAAAATTGTAATTGGGTTCCTACATTTTTAAATAAATTGTAATGACGTTTCTGGATTTAAATTGGGTTTACTGTACTTTTAAATAATTTTTAATTAGGTCAATCTTTAAATAATTTGTAAGAGTTCCTAAATGCAGGAACCTAATTACAAATTATTTAAAAGTTTGAACATGCAGGGACCCAATTACAAATTTAACTTTTTAGTTTAGAGGCCTATTTAAAACATCTCAAATAGCTCAGGGACCTATTGAGTAATTATATTTTGTTCTTATCGACATTTATTTTTCACTATTAATATATAAGTTTATTGTGCATTTGGCCTGATGAAAGTCCTGAATGGAACGCCATTAGAGTAATCATAGTTAGCTAGTTTTGTCTGAAATGACAAGCGATGTTTTTCTAGTTAAAAACCCTTTTTATCTAGGAAAAAGCTACTTTTAAGTGATTTTAGGCATAAAAAAGGCATGTGTCTTTTCCCGTCCTCATGGTTGATAATCCATACCCTTAGAGGCTTCATTTGAGGCTTTAATAATTCATTGACAATGTGGGTTTTAAAGATTGTGTTTGATGTGGTAACTCTAAGCATTGACAGTCCAATATTTCAAGATTTTATCAATTTTTCATTCAACGAATGGTTCATATATCAAAGATTTCTGGAGTCCAGTTTGCAGTCCTTTGTTTTCATGATATTTTGTTTGTAACCAGTCTGCCTCGGCTATTTGCTTGCAAAAAAGTGTCTTCCACGAAATTTATATGGATTCATGAAATTTGCCTAGAGCTCTGAAGTATGAGAGTTGTAAAGGCGGGAAATTTTGTTTTAAACTTTGCAGTTTGGGTTTTGCTTTTTTCTTCATGTGCTCTGACATTGATCAATCTACTTCAGGCTGAAGAATTTTCTTCACGCATTCAGAAGATAACTAACCAAGGCTCTGCTTCAGACCGTGAACCAATAGGACCAGGAATCTGGATGTCTTAATATTTCAAATTTGTACAGTATCTCAACCCTTTCAAACACCAGCAAGAGAAAACACATTTGCATGAAGAGGAGGCTATCATGAATTATTTTTGAGATTCTGGATTTACTGCTTGAGAGTTATTGCTACTATTTTTTCCATTAACCCCAATATTCTTATAGAATTTATTTTGAATTGAAGAACCCGTCATTTCGAAATATTGAGAATCCTTGTTAGTAAAGAATGAAATACTAGTAAATTTTCTTGTCGTAAAAATGTTGAGATGTACCTTGTCGTGGCTGTGATTTTACAGATGTCGAAATGTACACTGCTGGTATAGTAAATGGTACTCCAAAATATTTCTACAGATAGAATTGAATATCGTTCACCTCAGATGGATTTCTGAACTAAATGGTATTATTCATTCATGCAGTGGAATGCTTTCATAATACACTCATAAAGTACTAAATAGGTACTGCTGAGTTTAATGTAACTTAACCACTTTTATTGTCAATACGAATAAAAATGCACAAAAGAATAGTTGAAATTAGCATAGTATAGGATGAAGCCTATGAATTACTTCTGTGATCGAGCCATGACTACAATCAAGAGGATTTCGATGGAAAGCAGCGTAGATGACCTAACTTTTTCATCCAGGTGTGTTGTGTTGTGTTGCGTCTACTGTAGTGTTCTGTATCCTTGGTGATCGAAACAAATCATTCATTGGTGATTGAAAACTTTCTACCAGTTCCACAATCTGTCCTTTTATGATATCAAATATCCAGTTTAAGATATCTACACCTAACTCTCTTTGTTCTGAATTCTGTGGCCTTTTACGTTTAACTGGATGAAAGAATACAATGTTACTCGAAGTCTTTTACAATACAGTAACATTTCATGAAACAAAAACATAATTGTCAAAAATGAAACAAAAACATTGATGATATTTTATGAAGGAAAAGAACCATTGAACCATGATTTTAGAACACATTTTTCTACACCAATTTAACACCTCAATTTCTCCATTCTCCTGTTTTATCACATCATCAACCTATCACATCTTTTGATTGCTAAATCGTGATACTTTTAGAAATAGATTTTATGAATAGCAAAAAAGTCTCTTTTTATATTAGTTAAAAATTAAGTATTGTGACTGTTGTTTACTTATTTATATAGTTTTGTTTTAGATTACATAACTGCTATCAAAGCCTTACAAATGTAAAATTTATACAATATATGATCAAAGTGACCTACAATAGCGTAAAACATCAAAATAAAAATGATTACAAGAAAATTATCCATATATTGTTGTAGAAATTTTTGGTCTTATTGTAGTGCTTTAATGATTCATATTAGTAATGATATATTAACTTCAAATTGGTTTAGTATCTATTGTATAACTCATAATTTTAATGTCTCGCCAAAAACAAAAACAAAAAAGAAACTCATGTAATTAACATTCTATGAGAATAAAATGACACCAATTATATATTTAGGATCTAATTGAGTTAACAATGTAGTACAAAGGCAATTTTATTTAAAAAAAAGTTGTATATAAGATTCGAAAAGTCCAATTTGCAAACATGCATTTTTTCAGTGATAACAAATATTTCAAAAACCCTTGTATTGTGAGTAATAACTTTTCATCATGTAAAAAATTATAAAGGAATACTTCCATTGGATCAATAGAAACTTACTAAAGTAGTAAACAACTTTTTGTAGGCTTAAATGTTTTGGAACCCTTCTTTAAAATGTCTCGCAATTTCATTTCTCCTATTATTTTCGCAATTTTGGTCCTTAAATTTTATAAAATCCGTAATTTTAGTCCCCTAATAAATCCACACTATAAGCTCATGTCCTCGTTTCTTTGCTTGTTTCAGAGTGTTTGAATTTGATGATGGAATATGTAACACAACAACCACTTTCTTCTTAAAACCAAGATGACACTCATAAGAATATCTACCACCCCACATGTTGTACTTCAAAAGCCTCCAGTGATAATTCAAACGTGTGACTAAAGGCTTAAGCACCAAGAAGCATCCTTGTGTCACAACACTATAGCTATAACCTTTGTTGGGCAACTGGAGGAAACTTCCATGTACTTAAGCATCAGATCACGGGCATTCGAATGATTTTAGGAGGTGAAAGAAAAACTACACGCTAGGGTAGATATTCATATGAGCTACCTAACAGTAAAAGAAAGAGGGCGAGCAATCTGTTACAAAATAACTGTCTCAAGTATTTTTTAGCTATTGATACTAATCATTTATCGACAGTTGATTTACCTCGTTTTTTCGTCGGTTCACAAAGTAGCATCACAACTTTTGTTTTGATATACTTTATATTATCTATCACTTTATTGTTCAAATTTGACCCACTTAACTTTTATATAGTCTCTTTCAAAATAGAGTTGACCTATTGTGAGTCCAAAAAGAATGAGCATGAAAATAATATTCGTTTAAATTATAAGCACAATTAATTAAAGTTTTTTGGTAACAATAACGCCTAAAGAAAATTTTATCAAATACTTAATTAAATTAGGCCAAGAAAATCTTCCTAGCAATGATATTTAAAACCATATTTGAAATTTGTAAGTTTCCATGTGTGTCTCACTTTTGAAAATAGAAATTGCATTAGGAAAAAACATTCCACAACATTTTTGGTTAGGGAATGAGATTTTGATAAGAAACTTATCGTTCGATAAGAAAATAATTGTCCGAATAAACAAGAAACATATATTTGCTTTTGCAGTTTTAATAGAGTTTGAACAATCTATTTAATACTTTTGAACGTTAAGATTGTAACATTTATATTATAAATATGAAATTCTTGATCATAATTTAATTCAGACACAACATCTACAAGACCTTGAATATAAAACAATCTTTTAAAAGACCATGGCATCATTCAACAACTTTTATATAGCTGTGACTTTTCTCATAAGTTTTACTTTGTTATTGAAAACATCTTTTGGTTCTGAAACTCTTCAGCCACCATCTCAAGGTCCTACTAGTGAGTTGAGTTATGCACCAAGGCCATCGTCATCGTATGAGAAATATTTAAGTAAATGTACAACCAAATTGACACCAAATTGTGGTCAACAAGTATATTTTGGTGTATTTGTTGGAACTCAAACAGTTAGCAACAAGTGTTGTCTAGGTCTTGTGAATGACGTGGGAAGATCCTGCCACATGGACATCACAAACAATGCGGTTAAATTGCCAATTTTCCAGAAAAACAAGAAAGTGATTTTGAATAGGGCACTAATGGTTTGGAATGATTGCAGTCTAGCCCACTCTGCTTGATCTAACGTTGGCTTTCATTGACACGTGGAAGTGAATGAATGAATCAAATGAAAAATGCGTTTTTTATTGAATGTGTCCTTCCTATCTCACGGATACCACATCATCATTGTCTAATTCTAGGTTTTCATGGTTTTTTTGGATAAAAATTAAATCATACATACGAGTATAATTAAAGCTGATATTATAACTAAATTAAAAACAATTTCTTATCAAATTAAATAATTGTTTCTCATATTAGTCACACATAAAATTTACCTAAAGTCCTTAATTTTTTGTACAAATCCGCGTGTTCAAACACCAATGAAATTGAACACAAATTATAGAAAGTTAAGTGATAAATAAAAGGAAGAAAAGAAAAATTGTAAATGACCAATATATTTGTTAATTGACTGATACAAGTTTCAAATGAAATCACGAAAACCAACTCAAGGTTACTCAAATTAACTTCTTATCCACGTGTAATAATTTGAAATTTTAAATATTCAACTCACTTATCATTTCAAAATTATATATATATTTTTTAATATTATTCACAATAATTTAGTCTTTTGATTGTTAAATCGTGATACTTTTAGAAATAGATTTTATGAATGGCAAAAAAGCCTCTTTTTATATTATTTAAAAATTAAGTATTGTGACTGTTGTTTACCTATCTATATAGTTTTGTTTTAGATTACATAACTGCTATCAAAGCCTTACAAATGTAAAATTTATACAATATAAGATCAAAGTTACCTACAATAGCGTAAAATATCAAAATAAAAATTATTACAAGAAAATTATTCATATATTGTTGTAGAAATTTTTGGTCTTATTGTAGTGCTTTAATGATTCATATTAGTAATGATATATTAACTTCAAATTGGTTTAGTATCTATTGTATAACTCATAATTTTAATGTCTCGCCAAAAACAAAAACAAAAAAGAAACTCATGTAATCAACATTCTATGAGAATAAAATGAAACCAATTATATATTTAGGGTCTAATTGAGTTAACAATGTAGTACAAAGGCAATTTTATTTAAAAAAAAAGTTGTATCTAAGATTTGAAAAGTCCAATTTGCAAACATGCCTTTTCTCAGTGATAACAAATATTTCAAAAACCCTTGACTTGTATTGTGAGTAATAACTTTTCATCATGTAAAAAATTATAAAGGAATACTTCCATTAGCATCGCTTATAAAAACAAAAGGATCAGTAGAAACTTACTAAAGTAGTAAACAACTTTTTATAGGCTTAAATGTTTGGAACCCTTCTTTAATATGTCTCGCAATTTCATTTCTCCTATTATTTTCGCAATTTTGGTCCTTAAATTTTATAAAATCCGTAATTTTAGTCCCCTAATAAATCCACACTATAAGCTCATGTCCCTGTTTCTTTGCTTGTTTCAGAGTGTTTGAATTTGATGATGGAATATGTAACACAACAACCACTTTCTTCTTAAAACCAAGATGACACTCATAAGAAAATCTACCAGCCCATATGTGGTACTTCAAAAGCCTCCAGTGATAATTCAAACGTGTGACTAAAGGCTTAAGCACCAAGAAGCATCCTTGTGTCACAACACTATAGCTATAACCTTTGTTGGGCAACTGGAGGAAACTTCCATGTACTTAAGCATCAGATCACGGGCATTCGAATGATTTTAGGAGGTGAAAGAAAAACTACACGCTAGGGTAGATATTCATATGAGCTACCTAACAGTAAAAGAAAGAGGGCGAGCAATCTGTTACAAAATAACTGTCTCAAGTATTTTTTAGCTATTGATACTAATCATTTATCGACAGTTGATTTACCTCGTTTTTTCGTCGGTTCACAAAGTAGCATCACAACTTTTGTTTTGATATACTTTATATTATCTATCACTTTATTGTTCAAATTTGACCCACTTAACTTTTATATAGTCTCTTTCAAAATAGAGTTGACCTATTGTGAGTCCAAAAAGAATGAGCATGAAAATAATATTCGTTTAAATTATAAGCACAATTAATTAAAGTTTTTTGGTAACAATAACGCCTAAAGAAAATTTTATCAAATACTTAATTAAATTAGGCCAAGAATATCTTCCTAGCAATGATATTTAAAACCATATTTGAAATTTGTAAGTTTCCCTGTGTGTCTCACTTTTGAAAATAGAAATTGCATTAGGAAAAAACATTCCACAACATTTTTGGTTAGGGAATGAGATTTTGATAAGAAACTTATCGTTCGATAAGAAAATCATTGTCCGAATAAACAAGAAACATATATTTGCTTTTGCAGTTTTAATAGAGTTTGAACAATCTATTTAATACTTTTGAACGTTAAGATTGTAACATTTATATTATAAATATGAAATTCTTGATCATAATTTAATTCAGACACAACATCTACAAGACCTTGAATATAAAACAATCTTTTAAAAGACCATGGCATCATTCAACAACTTTTATATAGCTGTGACTTTTCTCATAAGTTTTACTTTGTTATTGAAAACATCTTTTGGTTCTGAAACTCTTCAGCCACCATCTCAAGGTCCTACTAGTGAGTTGAGTTATGCACCAAGGCCATCGTCATCGTATCAGAAATATTTAAGTAAATGTGCAACCAAATTGACACCAAATTGTGGTCAACAAGTATATTTTGGTGTATTTGTTGGAACTCAAATAGTTAGCAACAAGTGTTGTCTAGGTCTTGTGAATGACGTGGGAAGATCGTGCCACATGGACATCACACACAATGCGGTTAAATTGCCAATTTTCCAGAAAAACAAGATAGTGATTTTGAATAGGGCACTGAAGGTTTGGAATGATTGCAGTCTAGCCCACTCTGCTTGATCTAACGTTGGCTTTCATTGACACGTGGAAGTGAATGAATGAATCAAATGAAAAATGCGTTTTTTATTGAATGTGTCCTTCCTATCTCACGGATACCACATCATCATTGTCTAATTCTAGGTTTTCATGGTTTTTTTTGGATAAAAATTAAATCATACATACGAGTATAATTAAAGCTGATATTATAACTAAATTAAAAACAATTTCTTATCAAATTAAATAATTGTTTCTCATATTAGTCACACATAAAATTTACCTAAAGTCCTTAATTTTTTGTACAAATCCGCGTGCTCAAACACCAATGAAATTGAACACAAATTATAGAAAGTAAAGTGATAAATAAAAGGAAGAAAAGAAAAATTGTAAATGACCAATATATTTGTTAATTGACTGATACAAGTTTCAAATGAAATCACCTAAACCAACTCAAGGTTACTCAAATTAACTTCTTATCCACGTGTAATAATTTGAAATTTTAAATATTCAACTCACTTATCATTTCAAAATTATATATATATTTTTTAATATTATTCACCATAATTTAGTCTTTTGATTGTTAAATCGTGATACTTTTAGAAATAGATTTTATGAATGGCAAAAAAGCCTCTTTTTATATTATTTAAAAATTAAGTATTGTGACTGTTGTTTACCTATCTATATAGTTTTGTTTTAGATTACATAACTACTATCAAAGCCTTACAAATGTAAAATTTATACAATATATGATCAAAGTTACCTACAATAGCGTAAAATATCAAAATAAAAATTATTACAAGAAAATTATTCATATATTGTTGTAGAAATTTTTGGTCTTATTGTAGTGCTTTAATGATTCATATTAGTAATGATATATTAACTTCAAATTGGTTGAGTATTGTAACGCCCTCAAATTATTTAAGGATAAAAAAAAAATTAGATATAGTTACTTAATATATATATATACATATACATACATACATAAAAGAAACATGTAGTTAAAATAAATAAAGAGATATATAGATGGAACGTGGAACGTGATGTTAGAAAGGGAACTTCTTTCACACATATAATATTATAAATAATAAGAAGTGGTCCAGATTTCATTATACTATAATTAAACAATTAAACTAATAAAATATGTATATATTATTAAAGTATAGAGTAGGAAGTGCCGAGAAGCTTCCCTTAATTTCAAACTAGCAAAACTTGAAAGGAAGAAACTAGAACAAACAAAAGGGAGAGAAGGTTAAGCAAGAAAGGAATCGTGGGAGATAGAACAGGGAGTGAGAGCGCAGAGATTGGAAGCATGAATTGATGAATGAGATTCTGCAAAAGGTGGAGTCATGATTCTTTTGTTTTCATGCTTTATTAAGTGTTGAACAACAAACAGAGAGAAGAAGAAAGGAAAATTTGAAAGTGGGGGGTTATTAAGAGATTGAAAGAGAAGAAGGTGGTCTTCACATAAGTACAACTTATTGAGGTAAAATAATACTCATCTCCTTGGTTTTAGAAATTTTGAAGTTAGGGTTTGATTTTAGAAAGATTAGTATTTTAGATAAATTTTATATGAGTAGATGCTGAAACTAAATTGTTGATGAGCTAGAAATAGTTGGGTTAGTTAAAGTAAGGTATATAAGAAGCTTTAATGTAAATGAATGGAATTTTATTAGGATCAAAAGGAAAGAGAGTTTTGTTCATCGTTGAGGATTAGTATCTCTAAGGTATAGTTTAGATATAGTTAGTCAATGAAACTTGAGTTAACCAAAATTTAAGAGAGTTTTATATACTAAAAGGTAAAAAGAAAAACATCAACTAGGTGCCTTACCAAATCAAATCATAACAGAAACAGGGGCTAGCAATATATTAAATTTTTTTTATATCTTTTCTAAAGTACTAATTTAACGTTATCGTAATTTAGATTCAGAGAATCCATCCTAGCGGTATCGGTCCTCAATCTTCTCTCAACGGCTTAGGAAGTTGGTGAGTAAATAATGGGGACTATAACAAGTCCTAAATACTTCTCTTGATTTATTTTATACTCATTTGACTGAAACATTCCTTTATACTTGAACACTTTATTTTCTTAGGGGGACATGGTATTATAATCATATAGTTTGCAAATTTAAATACATGGATTCATTTGAATATTTTGAGAATTGTTGATTGGTTATGGAATCATGGACATTTGGTTTGATTTTTATGATTGAGAAACTTTTATCAGTATGAGTTTATGATATCGTGATTTTAAAACGTTCTGGGGTAAAACTTTGACAGAACACTGCATGCTAACAGCAGTATGTGTTAGCCTTGGTGCACCATGATTTATCTTTAGGCGGGGAGCCTACTTTCTTATTTCTAGGCGGGGAGCCTATTATTGATAATTCAAGGCGGGGAGCCTGTTATGGATACTTTGAGGCGGGGAGCCTATTGTTGATATTTCGAGGCGGGGAGCCTGTTATGGATACTTTGAGGCGGGGAGCCTATTCTTGATATTTCGAGGTGGGGAGCCTATTATTGATATTTCAGGCGGGGAGCCTGTTTCAGTTCTGCATATGTATTACCCCATTTACGACTTTATACTATTTACTTATTTATGTTTTATTTTTGGGGAAATCATTGTATTATCGTGTCCCGCTTGTTATGCTCTTCATTATTTGCTCACTGAGTGGTGACTCACACCGTCTCACTTGTATGTTTCAGATGGCTCGTGTCAAACTGGTTTCCCTTGTTAGAGTTTAAGGTCTTACTTCTTGGCGATGCTCTCTTCTAGGTTTTGGAGGGCTGCTAGTTACATTATCTACCTCTTCTTTTGTGTCCTTTTGTAATTAATTTTTAAAAATCAGTAGTGGCTCTGTTACATTACTGGGTTGTCTATTAGCTGTAAAATGTGATTCGGTTGGTCCATGTGAGGCCCTAATTAGATTGGTATTTTGTGTTATAACTACACAGGTGTATCTAATAGTTTGGGATGTCCATATTTTAGAGGAAGTTCTGCCAAAATTTTGGTAAGCATATATTTGAAGTATAGAAAGATTAAGTAAAATATGTTTTCGAAATAAGGTTGAATTTAGGGGAGGCTTGCCAGACTTGGGTGATGGTCTGTGTGCACCGGTCATGGTCCAATTTGGGTCGTGACAAGTATCTATTGTATAACTCATAATTTTAATGTCTCGCCCAAAACAAAAACAAAAAAGAAACTCATGTAATCAACATTCTATGAGAATAAAATGAAACCAATTATATATTTAGGGTCTAATTGAGTTAACAATGTAGTACAAAGGCAATTTTATTTAAAAAAAAGTTGTATCTAAGATTCGAAAAGTCCAATTTGCAAACATGCCTTTTCTCAGTGATAACAAATATTTCAAAAACCCTTGACTTGTATTGTGAGTAATAACTTTTCATCATGTAAAAAATTATAAAGGAATACTTCCATTAGCATCGCTTATAAAAACAAAAGGATCAGTAGAAACTTACTAAAGTAGTTGTCATACCCTAATTTTGTTCGCCTAGGTCAAAACCCTAATTCTCAACAAAAATAAATAAATTAAGAAGTGTGGCGTATTTTGAAGAGTGTGAAGAACTTTGTGCATGCATTTTTTTGAGTTTTTAGGGCAAAAGGGTATTTTGGTCATTCTCTAAAAATAAGATATTTTTTCATCAAAAATCATTGTGCAATTTTAGAGAAATTTATTTGAAGCAAGACACCCTTGGTCATATATTTTTTGCGCATACATGCACGCATTTGCATAAAAATTCAAATTCAAAAAAGGCATCAAAAAGGAATATTCTACAAAAATTTCAAGATGAGGTTTTTATGATATTTTTGGTCATGGTGATCTCATAAAATGGCATATTCCTAAGATTCCTAGTATGTGGCCTAAATTGGGTGTATTTTTGTACAATTATCCTAAGAAGAATAATCAAAAATGAAGGGATAATAGAATGGTCATATGATAGTACAATAGTACAAGATGACAAGTTGCAAAACTTGGGCACCACTCTCCCAATGTGGTCGAATACCCCCCTTCATTTCCCTCTCATTTTGCATTTTTTTTGCCCCTCATCAAAGTGTGTTTCAATCCTCACCCTTGATTCAAAATTAAAATGCAATCCTAGAATGAGATGAGGTACACAATGACCTAAATGCCCCTAAACCTAATTGCACATTATATATACCCTCATATCCTCACCTCTCACAAGGTTTTGGCTCACAATTCACACTCAAAAACCTAGCCTCTCCTCTTCTCCCTTCTTGGCCGAATACACCTCCTCATTCCCTCACCTCATTTCTTCACTTTTTCACTTCAAATCAACATTCTAGTCCTAAATCCTTCATCATCCTTGCATTCTCTTCAAAGATCCATCTTCAAATCTCAAGAATAAAGCTCAAGATTGAAGATTAGAGGGTTGATTCAAGTGGTTTAGTGTTCATTCACCTTATTTCTTTTGCTATTCTAGCTTGGAGTTGAGGTATACTCTCAATCTTAACATCATCAAAATTTTAGCATAAAAAATGTAGATCATCAATCTATTTTTTGCATATCAAGCATTTCTTTGCATTTTAGTGCTCTATTTTATGTTGAAATGTTGATATAATTGTTGTTGTTGAATGAGAGATGTGTTTCAAGCATTTTGACAAACAATTTGGGAGGTTTGGATGCTTGAAATGCATCTCTCTCTTGGAATAAATTGTGTGTTTGTGCTATTTTCATTTTGTGCTTGCATTTTCATGAATAAAATTGTGATTTGGGATTATGTTTCATTTCGCATATTGTAGAAAAATTAGAGTTTGCGTGATTTTAGTGCATTCCTTTGCTTAATCATGTGAATCCTTGCCAAAAAGCTTGATCTATGTCATTTGCTTGCATGATTTTGTTGCTTTCAAAGAATAAAATGAGGTTTTAGCTCTATGCTGGCTTCGCAAATCATGATTAGAATTAGGGTTTGTTAATTTTCTTGTGAAATGAGTTTGCAATTGTGATCAAAAACGTTTTCTCAAGTTATTTTGATGTTAATAGATGGTATCTTGCTTGCAAGTCATTGTTATGTTGATGATTGGCAAGAGGACTCACACTTGTGCCTTTGCGCACTTAACTTTAAGTGTTGAGGATTGACTAAAATGATTCAACGCAATTGATTTGATGTTTTGATTGCAAAATATTGTTGCTAATTGATTGTATCTTGCTTGCAAATTGTTATATGTTGATGATTGGCAAGAGGACTCACACTTGTGTCTTTGTGCACTTCACTTTAAGTGTTGAGGATTGCCTAAGATGATTCAACACAACCTTGTGCTTTGATTGTAAACTTTGGTTTGCTTGTTAGTAACTTGTTTGCAAAGTTATTCTATGTTGAGGATTGGCAAGAGGACTCTCACTTGTGCCTAGTGCACTTCACTTTAAGTGATGAGGATTGCCTAAGATGATTCAATTTTCTTTGTGCAATTCTTGCTTGAAAATGCAAATGCTAGTTTTCTAACTTGATTAATCAATTTTGTTTACAAAAATGACTTGTTAATGCCCTCTTTTGGTCACTTTTGGTCTTGCAAATGTGATTTTCTTTCTAGGTCAATGTTATGCTTTAATGTTGATGATTTGGTAAAAGGACTAGACACTTATGCACTTGTGCATTGTCTCAAGCGTCAAGGATTACTAAAAGAGATTCAACCTTGTGCTTTATCTTGTGTTGACACCTAATTGAATTGAACTTTTGTATGATCTCTTTGTGTGCCTATTGTTGATCTTACATATGCATGCCATTAGATGTTGATGACTAAGTGTCATTCTTGTGCTCAAATGTTGTAATTGGTAATGTTTATGCTTATGCTTACATTGTTGATTGCTTTGCTTGCAATTTGTTAAATGTTGCACTTTGGTTCTTGACTTGGAAATTGATTGAATGTTCTACTTTCTTTTCCTTTTGGATGCCACGCCATCCCAACAAACCTTTTGTGACCAATGTCACCCTCAAACTCCCTTCTCCTTTCTTCAAATCAATCATTTTCTAAAGCTTTTTCCAAACTCAATCTTTTCTTAAATTGTTTTCATAAGACAATCAAATTCTTTCTAAGATCAACAATAAACCTTTTTGAAAACTCATAAGGAGGCAAGTCGGACGTACGGCCGGTGTTGTCTAGCGTCCTAAGATCGGAGCTGTACAGCTCAAACATCTTGGGATACTTATGAGAATTAAAACAAGTAATTAACAACTTGAACCCTATTTCAAAAAAATGAGTAAGGAATTGAGTCGGATGTACATCCGGTATTGGTTAGCGTCTTAGGGTTAGCGAGCTGTACAGTTCAGGCGAGCCTAAGATACTTGCCAAATAAAAGCAACCAACCTCACAAAAAATCTTTTTCTTCCTTAATCAAAAAAACATTTTCAGTAAGTAGGGGGCACGTCGTCTGTACAGGCGGGGTTGTCTTTGTTCTAGGTCTAGTGGACTGTACAGTCTAGGACCGAAAACCCCTACAATAAAAAACACCAACACAAAGTTTCTCGACTAAGGAGAACTACGTAAGCTTTGAATTCTCCATCGCACCGGGAGATACGTAGGAGCGGGTCACATCCCGTCAAGCACACTTTTAAAAAATAATAAAAAGATTCTTCTTTTCCCCCGTTTTCAAAAACACTTTTCTCAAATAAAAAAAGAAGTAGAACGAATTGTTTCAAATCAGCTCTGTCATAACCGCACATCAAGTTAAAGGTTCCCTTTCGGTAGAAAGGAGGTGTGGGGTGCTAATACCTTCCCCACACCTAACCGACCCCCGAACCTACATCTCTAGTTCTCAAAGGGCCACCCGCCTTAAAAAGGACCCTTTTTCAATGTTTTGGTCCCTAAATAAAAAATGTTGATGGCGGCTTCACAAATTTTCACGTTGTACGATGAAAGGTCCAAACTGGGTTTTTTTCGGGGTGCAACAGTAGTAAACAACTTTTTATAGGCTTAAATGTTTTGGAACCCTTCTTTAATATGTCTCGCAATTTCATTTCTCCTATTATTTTCGATTTTTTGGTCCTTAAATTTTATAAAATCCGTAATTTTAGTCCCCTAATAAATCCACACTATAAGCTCATGTCCCTGTTTCTTTGCTTGTTTCAGAGTGTTTGAATTTGATGATGGAATATGTAACACAACAACCACTTTCTTCTTAAAACCAAGATGACACTCATAAGAAAATCTACCAGCCCATATGTGGTACTTCAAAAGCCTCCAGTGATAATTCAAACGTGTGACTAAAGGCTTAAGCACCAAGAAGCATCCTTGTGTCACAACACTATAGCTATAACCTTTGTTGGGCAACTAGAGGAAACTTCCATGTACTTAAGCATCAGATCACGGGCATTCGAATGATTTTAGGAGGTGAAAGAAAAACTACACGCTAGGGTAGATATTCATATGAGCTACCTAACAGTAAAAGAAAGAGGACGAGCAATCTGTTACAAAATAACTGTCTCAAGTATTTTTTAGCTATTGATACTAATCATTTATCGACAGTTGATTTACCTCGTTTTTTCGTCGGTTCACAAAGTAGCATCACAACTTTTGTTTTGATATACTTTATATTATCTATCACTTTATTGTTCAATTTTGACCCACTTAACTTTTATATAGTCTCTTTCAAAATAGAGTTGACCTATTGTGAGTCCAAAAAGAATGAGCATGAAAATAATATTCGTTTAAATTATAAGCACAATTAATTAAAGTTTTTTGCTAACAATAACGCCTAAAGAAAATTTTATCAATTACTTAATTAAATTAGGCCAAGAAAATCTTCCTAGCAATGATATTTAAAACCATATTTGAAATTTGTAAGTTTTCCATGTGTGTCTCACTTTTGAAAATAGAAATTGCATTAGGAAAAAACATTCCACAACATTTTTGGTTAGGGAATGAGATTTTGATAAGAAACTTATCGTTCGATAAGAAAATCATTGTCCGAATAAACAAGAAACATATATTTGCTTTTGCAGTTTTAATAGAGTTTGAACAATCTATTTAATACTTTTGAACGTTAAGATTGTAGCATTTATATTATAATTATGAAATTCTTGATCATAATTTAATTCAGACACAACATCTACAAGACCTTGAATATAAAACAATCTTTTAAAAGACCATAGCATCATTCAACAACTTTTATATAGCTGTGACTTTTCTCATAAGTTTTACTTTGTTATTGAAAACATCTTTTGGTTCTGAAACTCTTCAGCCACCATCTCAAGGTCCTACTAGTGAGTTGAGTTATGCACCAAGGCCATCGTCATCGTATCAGAAATATTTAAGTAAATGTGCAACCAAATTGACACCAAATTGTGGTCAACAAGTATATTTTGGTGTATTTGTTGGAACTCAAACAGTTAGCAACAAGTGTTGTCTAGGTCTTGTGAATGACGTGGGAAGATCCTGCCACATGGACATCACAAACAATGCGGTTAAATTGCCAATTTTCCAGAAAAACAAGAAAGTGATTTTGAATAGGGCACTAATGGTTTGGAATGATTGCAGTCTAGCCCACTCTGCTTGATCTAACGTTGGCTTTCATTGACACGTGGAAGTGAATGAATGAATCAAATGAAAAATGCGTTTTTTATTGAATGTGTCCTTCCTATCTCACGGATACCACATCATCATTGTCTAATTCTAGGTTTTCATGTTTTTTTGGATAAAAATTAAATCATACATACGAGTATAATTAAAGCTGATATTATAACTAAATTAAAAACAATTTCTTATCAAATTAAATAATTGTTTCTCATATTAGTCACACATAAAATTTACCTAAAGTCCTTAATTTTTTGTACAAATCCGCGTGTTCAAACACCAATGAAATTGAACACAAATTATAGAAAGTTAAGTGATAAATAAAAGGAAGAAAAGAAAAATTGTAAATGACCAATATATTTGTTAATTGACTGATACAAGTTTCAAATGAAATCACCTAAACCAACTCAAGGTTACTCAAATTAACTTCTTATCCACGTGTAATAATTTGAAATTTTAAATATTCAACTCACTTATCATTTCAAAATTATATATATATATTTTTTAATATTATTCACAATAATTTAGTGTTTTGATTGTTAAATCGTGATACTTTTAGAAATAGATTTTATGAATGGCAAAAAAGCCTCTTTTTATATTAGTTAAAAATTAAGTATTATGACTGTTGTTTACCTATCTATATAGTTTTGTTTTAGATTACATAACTGCTATCAAAGTCTTACAAATGTAAAATTTATACAATATAAGACCAAAGTTAAACTACAATAGGGTAAAATATCAAAATAAAAATTATTACAAGAAAATTATTCATATATTGTTGTAGAAATTTTTGGTCTTATTGTAGTGCTTTAATGATTCATATTAGTAATGATATATTAACTTCAAATTGGTTTAGTATCTATTGTATAACTCATAATTTTAATGTCTCGCCAAAAACAAAAACAAAAAAGAAACTCATGTAATCAACATTCTATGAGAATAAAATGAAACCAATTATATATTTAGGGTCTAATTGAGTTAACAATGTAGTACAAAGGCAATTTTATTTAAAAAAAAGTTGTATCTAAGATTCGAAAAGTCCAATTTGCAAACATGCCTTTTCTCAGTGATAACAAATATTTCAAAAACCCTTGACTTGTATTGTGAGTAATAACTTTTCATCATGTAAAAAATTATAAAGGAATACTTCCATTAGCATCGCTTATAAAAACAAAAGGATCAGTAGAAACTTACTAAAGTAGTAAACAACTTTTTATAGGCTTAAATGTTTTGGAACCCTTCTTTAATATGTCTCGCAATTTCATTTCTCCTATTATTTTCGCAATTTTGGTCCTTAAATTTTATAAAATCCGTAATTTTAGTCCCCTAATAAATCCACACTATAAGCTCATGTCCCTGTTTCTTTGCTTGTTTCAGAGTGTTTGAATTTGATGATGGAATATGTAACACAACAACCACTTTCTTCTTTTTTTTTTGACAAAACAACCACTTTCTTCTTAAAACCAATATGACACTCATAAGAAAATCTACCAGCCCATATGTGGTACTTCAAAAGCCTCCAGTGATAATTCAAACGTGTGACTAAAGGCTTAAGCACCAAGAAGCATCCTTGTGTCACAACACTATAGCTATAACCTTTGTTGGGCAACTGGAGGAAACTTCCATGTACTTAAGCATCAGATCACGGGCATTCGAATGATTTTAGGAGGTGAAAGAAAAACTACACGCTAGGGTAGATATTCATATGAGCTACCTAACAGTAAAAGAAAGAGGGCGAGCAATCTGTTACAAAATAACTGTCTCAAGTATTTTTTAGCTATTGATACTAATCATTTATCGACAGTTGATTTACCTCGTTTTTTCGTCGGTTCACAAAGTAGCATCACAACTTTTGTTTTGATATACTTTATATTATCTATCACTTTATTGTTCAAATTTGACCCACTTAACTTTTATATAGTCTCTTTCAAAATAGAGTTGACCTATTGTGAGTCCAAAAAGAATGAGCATGAAAATAATATTCGTTTAAATTATAAGCACAATTAATTAAAGTTTTTTGGTAACAATAACGCCTAAAGAAAATTTTATCAAATACTTAATTAAATTAGGCCAAGAATATCTTCCTAGCAATGATATTTAAAACCATATTTGAAATTTGTAAGTTTCCCTGTGTGTCTCACTTTTGAAAATAGAAATTGCATTAGGAAAAAACATTCCACAACATTTTTGGTTAGGGAATGAGATTTTGATAAGAAACTTATCGTTCGATAAGAAAATCATTGTCCGAATAAACAAGAAACATATATTTGCTTTTGCAGTTTTAATAGAGTTTGAACAATCTATTTAATACTTTTGAACGTTAAGATTGTAACATTTATATTATAAATATGAAATTCTTGATCATAATTTAATTCAGACACAACATCTACAAGACCTTGAATATAAAACAATCTTTTAAAAGACCATGGCATCATTCAACAACTTTTATATAGCTGTGACTTTTCTCATAAGTTTTACTTTGTTATTGAAAACATCTTTTGGTTCTGAAACTCTTCAGCCACCATCTCAAGGTCCTACTAGTGAGTTGAGTTATGCACCAAGGCCATCGTCATCGTATCAGAAATATTTAAGTAAATGTGCAACCAAATTGACACCAAATTGTGGTCAACAAGTATATTTTGGTGTATTTTTTGGAAATCAAACAATTAGCAACAAGTGTTGTCTAGGTCTTGTGAATGACGTGGGAAGATCGTGCCACATGGACATCACACACAATGCGATTAAATTGCCAATTTTCCAGAAAAACAAGATAGTGATTTTGAATAGGGCACTGAAGGTTTGGAATGATTGCAGTCTAGCCCACTCTGCTTGATCTAACGTTGGCTTTCATTGACACGTGGAAGTGAATGAATGAATCAAATGAAAAATGCGTTTTTTATTGAATGTGTCCTTCCTATCTCACAGATACCACATCATCATTGTCTAATTCTAGGTTTTCATGTTTTTTTTGGATAAAAATTAAATCATACATACGAGTATAATTAAAGCTGATATTATAACTAAATTAAAAACAATTTCTTATCAAATTAAATAATTGTTTCTCATATTAGTCACACATAAGATTTACCTAAAGTCCTTAATTTTTTGTACAAATCCGCGTGTTCAAACACCAATGAAATTGAACACAAATTATAGAAAGTAAAGTGATAAATAAAAGGAAGAAAAGAAAAATGGTAAATGACCAATATATTTGTTAATTGACTGATAAAAGTTTCAAATGAAATCACTAAAACCAACTCAAGGTTACTCAAATTGACTTCTTATCCACGTGTAACAATTTGAAATTTAAAATATTCAACTCACTTATCATTTCAAAATTATATATTTTTTTTAATATTATTTACAATAATTTAGTCTTTTGATTGCTAAATCGCGATACTTTTAGAAATAGATTTTATGAATGGCAAAAAAGACTCTTTTTATATTAGTTAAAATTTAAGTATTGTGACTGTTGTTTACTTATCTTTATAGTTTTGTTTTAGATTACATAACTGCTATCAAAGCCTTACAAATGTAAAATTTTTACAATATATGATCAAAGTGACCTACAATAGCGTAAAATATCAAAATAAAAATTATTACAAGAAAATTATTCATATATTGTTGTAGAAAATTTTGGTCTTATTGTAGTGCTTTAATGATTCATATTAGTAATGATATATTAACTTCAAATTGGTTTAGTATCTATTGTATAACTCATAATTTTAATGTCTCGCCAAAATCAAAAACAAAAAAGAAACTCATGTAATCAACATTATATGAGAATAAAATGAAACCAATTATATATTTAGGGTCTAATTGAGTTAACAATGTAGTACAAAGGCAATTTTATTTAAAAAAAAAGTTGTATCTAAGATTCGAAAAGTCCAATTTGCAAACATGCCTTTTCTCAGTGATAACAAATATTTCAAAAACCCTTGACTTGTATTGTGAGTAATAACTTTTCATCATGAAAAAAATTATAAAGGAATACTTCCATTAGCATCGCTTATAAAAACAAAAGGATCAGTAGAAACTTACTAAAGTAGTAAACAACTTTTTATAGGCTTAAATGTTTTCGAACCCTTCTTTAATATGTCTCGCAATTTCATTTCTCCTATTATTTTCGCAATTTTGGTCCTTAAATTTTATAAAATCCGTAATTTTAGTCCCCTAATAAATCCACACTATAAGCTCATGTCCCTGTTTCTTTGCTTGTTTCAGAGTGTTTGAATTTGATGATGGAATATGTAACACAACAACCACTTTCTTCTTAAAACCAAGATGACACTCATAAGAAAATCTACCAGCCCATATGTGGTACTTCAAAAGCCTCCAGTGATAATTCAAACGTGTGACTAAAGGCTTAAGCACCAAGAAGCATCCTTGTGTCCCAACACTATAGCTATAACCTTTGTTGGGCAACTGGAGGAAACTTCCATGTACTTAAGCATCAGATCACGGGCATTCGAATGATTTTAGGAGGTGAAAGAAAAACTACACGCTAGGGTAGATATTCATATGAGCTACCTAACAGTAAAAGAAAGAGGGCGAGAAATCTGTTACAAAATAACTGTCTCAAGTATTTTTTAGCTATTGATACTAATCGTTTATCGACAGTTGATTTACCTCGCTTTTTCGTCGGTTCACAAAGTAGCATCACAACTTTTGTTTTGATATACTTTATATTATCTATCACTTTATTGTTCAATTTTGACCCACTTAACTTTTATATAGTCTCTTTCAAAATAGAGTTGACCTATTGTGAGTACAAAAAGAATGAGCATGAAAATAATATTCGTTTAAATTATAAGCACAATTAATTAAAGTTTTTTTGGTAACAATAACGCCTCAAGAAAATTTTATCAAATACTTAATTAAATTAGGCCAAGAAAATCTTCCTAGCAATGATATTTAAAACCATATTTGAAATTTGTAAGTTTCCACGTGTGTCTCACTTTTGAAAATAGAAATTGCATTAGGAAAAAACATTCCACAACATTTTTGGTTAGGGAATGAGATTTTGATAAGAAACTTATCGTTCGATAAGAAAATCATTGTCCGAATAAACAAGAAACATATATTTGCTTTTGCAGTTTTAATAGAGTTTGAACAATCTATTTAATACTTTTGAACGTTAAGATTGTAACATTTATATTATAAATATGAAATTCTTGATCATAATTTAATTCAGACACAACATCTACAAGACCTTGAATATAAAACAATCTTTTAAAAGACCATGGCATCATTCAACAACTTTTATATAGCTGTGACTTTTCTCATAAGTTTTACTTTGTTATTGAAAACATCTTTTGGTTCTGAAACTCTTCAGCCACCATCTCAAGGTCCTACTAGTGAGTTGAGTTATGCACCAAGGCCATCGTCATCGTATGAGAAATATTTAAGTAAATGTGCAACCAAATTGACACCAAATTGTGGTCAACAAGTATATTTTGGTGTATTTGTTGGAACTCAAATAGTTAGCAACAAGTGTTGTCGAGGTCTTGTGAATGACGTGGGAAGATCGTGCCACATGGACATCACAAACAATGCGGTTAAATTGCCAATTTTCCAGAAAAACAAGAAAGTGATTTTGAATAAGGCACTAATGGTTTGGAATGATTGCAGTCTAGCCCACTCTGCTTGATCTAACATTGGCTTTCATTGACACGTGGAAGTGAATGAATGAATCAAATGAAAAATGCGTTTTTTATTGAATGTGTCCTTCCTATCTCACGGATACCACATCATCATTGTCTAATTCTAGGTTTTCATGTTTTTTTTGGATAAAAATTAAATCATACATACGAGTATAATTAAAGCTGATATTATAACTAAATTAAAAACAATTTCTTATCAAATTAAATAATTGTTTCTCATATTAGTCACACATAAGATTTACCTAAAGTCCTTAATTTTTTGTACAAATCCGCGTGTTCAAACACCAATGAAATTGAACACAAATTATAGAAAGTAAAGTGATAAATAAAAGGAAGAAAAGAAAAATGGTAAATGACTAATATATTTGTTAATTGACTGATAAAAGTTTCAAATGAAATCACTAAAACCAACTCAAAGTTACTCAAATTAACTTCTTATCCACGTGTAACAATTTGAAATTTAAAATATTTAACTCACTTATCATTTCAAAATTATATATATTTTTTAATATTATTTACAATAATTTAGTCTTTTGATTGTTAAATCGTGATACTTTTAGAAATAGATTTTATGAATGGCAAAAAAGCCTCTTTTTATATTAGTTAAAAATTAAGTATTGTGACTGTTGTTTACCTATCTATATAGTTTTGTTTTAGATTACATAACTGCTATCAAAGCCTTACAAATGTAAAATTTATACAATATATGATCAAAGTTACCTACAATAGTGTAAAATATCAAAATAAAAATTATTACAAGAAAATTATTCATATATTGTTGTAGAAATTTTTGGTCTTATTGTAGTGCTTTAATGATTCATATTAGTAATGATATATTAACTTCAAATTGGTTTAGTATCTACTGTATAACTCATAATTTTAATGTCTCGCCAAAAACAAAAACAAAAAAGAAACTCATGTAATGAACATTCTATGAGAATAAAATGAAACCAATTATATATTTAGGGTCTAATTGAGTTAACAATGTAGTACAAAGGCAATTTTATTTAAAAAAAAGTTGTATCTAAGATTCGAAAAGTCCAATTTGCAAACATGCCTTTTCTCAGTGATAACAAATATTTCAAAAACCCTTGACTTGTATTGTGAGTAATAACTTTTCATCATGTAAAAAATTATAAAGGAATACTTCCATTAGCATCGCTTATAAAAACAAAAGGATCAGTAGAAACTTACTAAAGTAGTAAACAACTTTTTATAGGCTTAAATGTTTTGGAACCCTTCTTTAATATGTCTCGCAATTTCATTTCTCCTATTATTTTCGCAATTTTGGTCCTTAAATTTTATAAAATCCGTAATTTTAGTCCCCTAATAAATCCACACTATAAGCTCATGTCCCTGTTTCTTTGCTTGTTTCAGAGTGTTTGAATTTGATGATGGAATATGTAACACAACAACCACTTTCTTCTTAAAACCAAGATGACACTCATAAGAAAATCTACCAGCCCATATGTTGTACTTCAAAAGCCTCCAGTGATAATTCAAACGTGTGACTAAAGGCTTAAGCACCAAGAAGCATCCTTGTGTCACAACACTATAGCTATAACCTTTGTTGGGCAACTGGAGGAAACTTCCATGTACTTAAGCATCAGATCACTGGCATTCGAATGATTTTAGGAGGTGAAAGAAAAACTACACGCTAGGGTAGATATTCATATGAGCTACCTAACAGTAAAAGAAAGAGGGCGAGCAATCTGTTACAAAATAACTGTCTCAAGTATTTTTTAGCTATTGATACTAATCATTTATCGACAGTTGATTTACCTCGTTTTTTCGTCGGTTCACAAAATAGCATCACAACTTTTGTTTTGATATACTTTATATTATCTATCACTTTATTGTTCAATTTTGACCCACTTAACTTTTATATAGTCTCTTTCAAAATAGAGTTGACCTATTGTAAGTCCATGTAACACTCAAAAACTTTTACGTTTGAACTAAGACTCAAATAATTAATTTATCAAACGACACAAGATTTGAATATAGTTTCTCAATTTTTGCAAAAAAAAGAAGAGTCTAGATAGTTCCAAGAAATTCATGTTACTCACACTAATTAAATTAGGCAATTGGGATATTATAATAATTAGTTCAATATTATTTACAGAAGAAATGAGATCAGTTTTAGGCTTTAGAAAACATTTGAGGTATATAACTAGTTGGTTTTTGAAGTATAGATAGTTCATAAAGTAAAAAAAAAAACGAAAAGAAATGTCAGAGAAATATCTAACCATTTGATTGCATTTACATACAAATTATAATATATTATAATGGTGTTAGGCTGTACTTTATTATAATTCGTTTTATAATAACTATAGGATAGGATAGGATAATATTATAACACTAAAATAATGTATAGACATTGAATCGAGAAGCTTCATGTTTACTCCAGTGAAGAACCTAAAGTATAGAACCAAGATAAAAGAAAAAAAAATTGGAAACGAAGAAGCAGAGTGGGTCAGAAAAAAAAAGGCTGAGAAAGGGATATAGAATGGAAAGAAATTTCTGTAAACAAGCGGGGAAAGAAAGGGCTAGTGTTGCCGTAGTGAGGGAGTTTGTTGAGAAATAGAATAAAGGTAGGAAAGAACGCATAGAGGAAGAGGGATAGTAAAAGTTTGAAAGGGAAGAAGGTGATTCAAATAAGTACAACTTATTTGAGGCAAGAGAAGTCTCATCATTTTGGTTATAGAAATTTTTTTAAGTTAGAGTTTGATAATAGGTAAAATAGAAATCTAAATAAGTTATAGGGTTAAATATGTTTTTAGTCCCTACAAAATTTTGCTATTTTGTTTTTAGTCCCTATGAAAAATTTCGTCAACTTTTAGTCCCTATAAAATTTCACAATTTTGTTTTAAGTCCCTATAAAATGTAAACTCGTGTATACCTTTAGAATTTTTGAATGATATTTTCCATACACGTTAAAGATATTAAAAATATCTCCTTCACAAAAAATAAACTCA
Source organism: Astragalus glycyphyllos (assembly GCA_963573325.1). Taxonomy (NCBI): domain Eukaryota; kingdom Viridiplantae; phylum Streptophyta; class Magnoliopsida; order Fabales; family Fabaceae; genus Astragalus; species Astragalus glycyphyllos. The sequence continues at coordinate 9,444,317 of OY754314.1, read as the reverse complement.
AAATTTGATTTCTAGGTTAGTGTTTCCTTTAATTTGTTTATCTAATCTTTTGCACTTAAAAAATTTAGATTAATTTATACATTGTTAAAAAATTCAAAGTTTTTCTGGATGAGATGTTTATAATGTCCTCAACATGTATGCAAAACATCACTCAAAAATTCAATGGATATACACTAGTTGGCATTTATAGGGACTAAAAACGAAAATTTGAAATTTTATAGGGACTAAAAGTCGATGAAAAATTTTATAGAGACTAAAAACAAAATAGTGAAATTTTGTAGGGACTAAAAACATATTTAACCCTAAGTTATATGTATGGAAGTAGGCAGATTTGACTACTTAATTTCTTACTTTCTTAGTGGGCATAGAGTCTCTGTAAAGAAGTTATCAATTACATTGACATTCTTAAGTTAGAGGTTGACAAGAAAGGTTTGTTAGTGAGTTAGAAATAGTGGAATTGGTTTAAATAAGGTAGTAAGAAACTTTAAAGTGTATAAATCAAAATTCATTAGAGCCAAAGGGAAATAGAGGCAGTGCCTAGTTGATAATAGCATCTGTTAGGTAAAATTTTGATATGGGCAGTCCTTAAAACTTAAGTTAGCAAAAAGTAGGCTAAATACTAAGCTAGAAGAAGAAAATACGCTAGAAACGTTATCAAATTATACTATAGATAGGGATTCACAATTGGCTTGGTTTTATCCATATTAACTAAAATGCTAATTTAGTCTTATCCTAATATAGATCCGGAGCATATATATCCCATTGGTATTGGTCTCGAATCCTCTCTCAGCGACTTAGGAAGTTGGTGAGTAAATAATGAGGACTATAACAAGTTTACCGTGGTTTTTGGTAAACACCGCTAGTTTGAAATTTCTTCTGCTTGCAGGATCAACTAGTAAATCCTAAGACCATTTGTGTTAAGTTTTTTCCAGAAATTACGAATGTTTTTACGGTTTTAAAGAAAAGAAGGAAGATAACTGGCAGTTTCGTGTGAAACTGTCGAAGTTACTTCAGACAGAGATGAAAAGAACAAATAAAAATGCAGAAAATTGCTTAAAGAAACAAAGTAAAATGCATTAATTGAAAAGAGAGTTGGTACACATGATCATACATTCTTCTCTGACTCATTTTCTCTATGATGTTGGAAGTTAGAGCGTGAGAATCTGTATATGAGTTTGTGACCCGTTTTTCATGTGAAAAACTACTATTTATACAAGGAGGGAAAACTATAACTAACTAACTGTACAGAGAATTCAAAAAAAAATAGTAACTGTTATGTATTTTCGACCAAGATAACTGCTAACTACTTCGACAGCGAGCACTTGATTCTGGTCTACCACTGAACTCTAGCTTCCTTCTCGTCGAACCACCATTCTTCAGTTCTTTATTTTCGCTAAGTTCAAAGCTTTGTCGAATTTACTCTCTGATACAACTCTTTAGTATCGAAATAAACACTTCCCCTTGAAATCACAAGTCAATGCTCGTTGACTGCATTTAATTGAGCCTGTCGAAAATGCAGGCTAACAAATTGCCCCCCAAAAATGTCTTTTTCGACTGAGTTTTTAGGTGAAGAAGAAAATGACATTTTTTTTAAATTTCTTTTAACTGTCTAATGACGTCATCAGCATCATGTTTCAAAATTGATGAGACATTTCAGCGAAAGTCACTTTATGGCGCCACCATTTCAGATTTAGTGGGCCACGTTTCGCATTGGAACTCCTCACTACTCATTGCAAATAACTGATCCCTTTAAAAAAAACTTAAGGGTTTATTCTCTTTCTTCTTTCAAACAGCTATAAAAACCAAACCTTTCCCCTTCATTTCATTTTTTTTCTGAAAACTTTGAAATTGCAACTCTTTTTCTTTCTTCTCTTCCTCTTCACAAACAGCAATCTGCGAACTAGAAATTTCAATCGAAACCCCATTAACGTTTCACGAAGCTCTATTCTTCGTTGAGATTCCTCAAAGCTACCGTCAATGGCGTCTTCATCCAAAGCTCAAACTCCTGGTACTGTTTCTGGCAAATAGCAATACGTTGCTGAACCCACTTTGACAGAAGAAGAAGCAAAAATTCTGCAATCTCAGGTATTGATCCCTTTTCCTAAACCTTCAAAACATGCATTTTTAGGGCCTATTTCACCTTCAAGTGACAACACTGACAAGATCAAAGAAGTGTTTCCTAGCTACCACAGATATAGCCCTAGGATTTTTCAAAAGGGAACCTATGTGAAGCATCATTCTGAAGGATGTGAAGAACTATGAGCATGCATTTTTGGGTTCTAAAAGTCATTTCAGCGCTTTTAAAATCATTTTTAGGATTGGAATGCCTTTTGGAGCAAAATTAGGGTTTTTTGGGCAAAAGGGGTATTTTGGTCATTTCCAAAATTAAGCAATTTCTCACCAAAAAATCATTGTTCAATCTCAGAGGAATTTATTTGGATCTAGATGATTTGGGTTATGAATTTTTGTGCGCATGCATGTATGATTTTTGGCATAAAATTCAAATTTTAAGCAAAAGGGCAAAATGGGAATTTCCATCGAGGTGAGGTCTCAAAACAATTTTGGGAAGGGTGATATCATGGAATTTTGGGCCCAATCATTGATTCCTAGGACATGGCCCAAAGTGGCATGATTTTTATGGAATTATCTAGAAAAGAATAATCAAAAATGGTGAAAATAAGGAAGTGTCCCCAATAAGACAAAATGTACTATTTTTCTTGACAAGCTTGCAAAACTTGGGCACCAAGGCCTCATTTGCTCCGAATTTTCCAGCTCATTTTCACCTCATCTTGTGTTTCCTCATGCCCTTGATCCATGTGAGTTGTATTCCTAGCCATTGATTAAAATTCTAGATCAAATCCTAGGCTACAACTTTGTGTAGAATAATGACCTAGGTGCCCTCAACAATTTTTGTGCAACAAAAACTCATAATTTTTGTGTATGACCAGCTGTTCCTCACTCATTTGTGTTTTCTCCTTGTCCCTAATCCATGTGCATTGCAATCTTGGCCTTTGATTCAAATTCTAGCTCAAATCTCAATGGTTTGCAAAAGCGCAATGTCCTATATACCCTTAATTTTGCACCTCATATAAAACCAAAAATAAGAGACCATGAGGAGGACACTCATTTTTTTTACCCTAGCACCCAAATCTCTCCTCTCTCTCTCTCTCATTCCTTCGAAGCAACCAGCCACCATACCCATATTCTTTTCTTCAAAATTCTTCCAAAAAATCAACCATCAAACATTGTTTATTCTTCATCCTTTCAATAAATCTACTTCTAAACTTGCATAATCATCAAAGTTTCATCAAAAACCATCAAGAATCAAGCATTTGCGAAAGGTTCAAGAGGTTCTTGTGGTGTTCTTCAAGTGTTCTTGCTTCTATTCTCTTTCCTTCTTCATTTTCTAGCTAGATCTAGAGGTAAGCTCACTAACCCTTGCATTTTCTTTAATTTTCATCATGTAATCTCTCTTCTATTCCTCTTTCCTTCTTGAAAGAAGCTTTGAGGACTCATTTCAAACATTATTGGACAAGGACATTGGGAGCCTTGGGTGTTTGAGATGAGTCCTTGGCCTTGAAGGAAAGATTCTTGTGTTTTCTCATCATTCATTGCATTTCTACCTCATTTGCATGATTTTGGTGAAATAAAATCTTGTTTTCCTACCTATTTTGCTTCGGCCATAGCATGGATTTTAGGGTTCTTGTGTTCATTTTGTTCATTTCATGATTTTAAGTTGAATTTTGGCTTGATTTTGGTGTTGGGTGCCACGGGTTGTTGCTTCAAAACCTAGGGTTTTTGTTGCCTTTTTACTTCTTTGATTTTGTGAAGAATAAAATACATGATATGCTTGATGCTTACCTTAGAACATGGCATGATGATCTAGGGTTTAGTCTTGTGAATTGTTTCATGTATTAATTGTGAATTTTAGCATGAAATTTGATGGTGATTTGTGCTTAGCATTGCTTCGGCCTTAGGCCACTTTTGTGCATATTTTGTGCTTGAAAACGTGTTGTTTTGATCTTGTGTGAATAAATGCAATTGTGCAATTGTGTTTTTACCCTTTTACCTTTTTACTTTACCATCTCATTAAATAATTACCATTTACCTCATGCATTTTTACTCTACCATTTCATTAACTTCTCACTCAAACTTTTTACCACTTGTAAATTTGCATAAAAAAAAACCCAAAACATTTCAATCATTTGCATTTTAAACTTTTACTACTTCTCATTTAAAACCCCAAAACATTTTTACCACTTCTTACTCAAAACGTTTTCAAACTTTGCATTTCACTTATTTGCATCATCTATGCGACACCTTGCATGCTTGCACTCACATTCACTCATACTTGTATACCATGCATAATAAATGGTCATGCATTCTTGTATGCTCATGCATTCTCTTGTATACTTATTCATGCATTCTCTTGTATGCTCATGCATTCACATGCTTGCTTAATCATGTATCATCGCTCACATGTTCATTCATTAAACCTAGAATACTCTATGCCTATGATCAATTGTGTTCACTTGTTCTTGATGCCATTTGAATGACTTGATTTAATTGTGTGCCCTTCCTTCCACTAGTATGTATTCTTAATGAAGACGTAAGCCTACTTTTTCGGTTGTAGCATAGAGTCATTAAGGTATATGCACCCCTTTGAGATTGTTGCCCGTCCCGTAGCAATTCTCACACACACACACAATTGTCTTGAGAGCTTTGTCTTGCATCCTTAATAATTGGATCTCTTGATTATATTGGCATGCTTAATCTTGGTTAATAATCAACATGTTTATGATTGCTTGATTGGTGAGTATGTTTGAATCTTGTTCACTCATGGTTGCATTTGGTTATGGACTTGGAATTGATTGAATAATGTTCTACTTGTTTTCCAAAACCCATTTTCTAAACTCATTTTCAAACGCTCCTTGCTTTGCGAAAACATTTTCTTCCTCCATTAAATAAAACAAATTGTCATTGATGATCACTCGCGCTGTTGCCGTTTGGATCGTTAATGATGATTGTATTTTCAAAAAAAGAGTTAGTAGTGAGGCCATTCTAACCGTTGTTGTTCGGTCTTCACAAACGCTCACCCAATTGCGAAAAACTCTTAAGCCGTTTTCAGACGCAAAAGCCGAGAACTACGTAGCTTTGATCCCTCAACCCAGTGAGGGTACGTAGGAGCGGGTCCGTCCCGTCAAGCACCCTTTTAAAAAAAACTTTGTTTTGTTTCCATTTTTCAAAGATAACAAAAATATTCCTGTCTTCCGTTTTCAATAAAACGATTTTTCAAATAAAAAAAAAAGAGAAAAGAAAAGAAAAGAAAAGAAAAGAAAAGAAGTAGAACAAATCGCTTTCAACTCAAACCTTTGTCAAACCACACATCGAGTTAATGGTTCCCTTTCAGTAGAAAGGACGTATGGGATGCTAATACCTTCCCCATGCGTAACCGACCCCCGAACCTACATCTCTGATTTCGAAAGACCACTCGCTTTTCCAAAAAAAAGGGTTTTTCCGATGTTTTCCTAAATAAATATCGGTGGCGGCTCTACTATTTTTCACGTTGCAAAACGAGAAGTCCCAAACCGGATTTTTCGGGCGCAACACTTCTTTCAAAGGATATATTGAAGATAACCATGTCACCAACACTGAAGAAGTTTCCGACACAGAATATATTGCTTTCCTTACTTTGTGGCTTTCATTTTATGTCTTCTGCTCTTCGTCACTCCAAGGAGCTAACATGTTCATTCCTTTGGCCATCCAACTACATGAGCGTCGAAACGTGAACCTTGGCCAACTTCTTCTAGGATCACTTTATGAAAGTTTACGACAAGGAGTTCACGCATTGAAAGGACTCAAACCTGAAGAGAAATATCTGGTTTCTGGACCAATTTGGTTATTCCAGTTGTGGCTTCTTGCCACTTTTGAGTCAAAACTCCAAATGTATATCCCAGATGACTACGCTGAGGTTGTTGAGAAAAGAAGCGTCGAAGGAATAAGGCTTGCACTTTTGAAGCCTAGAGAAATTGGAGTATCTCCAAAGGATTTATTTGCAACAGCATTCAATATGTTTATGAATTGCAAAGTCTTCACTCCTTCGATGGCCCCTTTCACTAAAAAAACTTGTGGACTAGCTTGGTTTACTAGTACTTTTCCTGCAACTTCTCTGGTCGAAGAAGAAGAAAGCAACCAAATTTGGGAAGCCTTTTTAACTCCAAAGTTTCTGTCAGCAAGAATAGCACCAGGAAAATCTGCAACTATGTTTGGTGTATATGCATATCACCCAAGTCTTGTTGCACGACAATTTGGATTGTGTCAGCTTCGACCCAATCCCTTTTTCAGATCTAGGACAAACATGATACTTCCAAAAAATGAAGAGGAATGGAAAGAATTCATCAACAGCTTCGCCAACAACCCTTTTACTTTTGAACCCATTGAATTTGAACCTTTATTTGCTTGTACTAAAGAATTTTCCAAGTGGTTGAAAGATTACTTCAAAAGCAAATTCGCTGATGTCGAAGAAGCTACTCTACTGTCAAATCTAATTTCTGCTTTTCCTCTTCCACAGAAAAAGAAGACCAAATCACAAGGTATGCACATTCAGGAAATTCAAGCATTCCAAAAATATTTTGAAATTATATATGATCCAACTAATCTTAGTCGAACTGTTTCTCAAGCTGCAAGAGTTTTAAAAGAAAAACTTATTGAAAAGATTCCAACTATGGTATTTCCACCATATGTGTCGAACAAATATGCTTTCGCATTAGCACACGATAAAATTAAATTTCCATGTTTGCCTACCAGTAAATTGGCTTTAGCATTTCGACACCCACTTCCTCAATGGTTGATGTGTGGCTCGACCTTGGCATTTAAAAATTTCTTTTCAAATAAAACTGCTGAGAAAATAGTCCCGACTAAGTGTGACATATATACTTTTGACGGTCATCTCCATTTCGACATTCAACATGTTCGAATCGTATCCAACATTGCAACAGGTGATGTATAAGACTCTTAGAACAAACCATCCTCTTTTTATATATGATTTATTAACATACTTGACGAATGTTTGCAGCTGTTCCATTGTCACCCGCTCCATCAGAAGAAACAACAACCACAAAGAAAGTAATAAAGAAACATACCAGCACCTCGTCGAAAGACAAAACACCACAATCAAAGAAACAAGAAGTAAATGTTACCAAGTGGCTTCAGTCTCAAGAGGGGGGGGGGGTGAATTGAGATTTTTGAAAATAGTTCCCCTTTTCAATGACTTAGTTTGATTTTCGCGCAGGTTTATGAAATAAAAGAATTAGAACGCAAAACAATAAAGAACACGCTAGATTTATACTGGTTCGGTCACCTTAACTATGTTTTAAAGGACATTAATCGATTTTTCACTTGTCTAATTAGAGTTGAAAATTGCTTCAACGGTCATATTTCTACAAACTCTATAAATAGGACCTAGGTTTCACGTTTCAATTACAACCTAAAATTCTAAAACACAGAACGCGAAACGCACTCACAGTCACACTTCTCATTTCACGTTCTTCATCACTTTGAGCTGATCTCTCTCAAGGGTTAGGTTGGGGTTCTTCAAGTTGTACTATTCACCTTCTCAGAGGTATTTGTTATTTCATTGTTATTGTAATTTCTTGTAATACTGTATTGGGTTTTTACTAGAGAGTGGGGGTATCTCTCTAGGGTTTCTGATTGTAACAAGGGTGGGGTATCTCTTGTTGTAATTGTTTTTAGGGCTCTTGCACAAGGTGGGGTATCCTTGGTGAAGAGTGCCTGTGTCTGTAAGGGTTTTAAAGCACCCGATTGAAAGCTTTGATTTGATAGTGGAAAATCTCACAAAGGATTGTGAGGACTGGACGTAGGTCACTGGGAGGTGACTGAACCAGTATAAATCTCGCGTGTTCTGTATTGTTTTGCGTTCTAATTCTTTTATTTCATAAACCTGCGCGAAAAAGGGGAACTGTTTTCAAAAATCTCAATTCACCCCCCTCTTGAGACTGAAGCCACTTGGTAACAAGTGGTATCTGAGCTAGACTCTTGTTTAAAGGGCCTAGCAGCTTCAAGAGAAATGGCTTCAGGTGGGTCTACGCAAGAGGGTGCATCTCTTACCCGTCCTCCGGGATTCAACGGGAAAGATTATGCATATTGAAAAGAAAGAATGAGAATATTCATAGAAGGGGTAGATATAGATGTATGGGATGCTGTGGAAAATGGACCTTTTGTTCCCACTCACATGGTTAATGGCGCACTCACTGTCAAGGAAAGAAATGACTGGACGGATAATGATAAAAGAAAAGTTCAACATAATCTCCGTGCCAAGAACATCATCACTTCCGCACTCAGTCCCGATGAGTTCTTTAGAGTGTCAAATTGTAAAACTGCTCAAGAAATGTGGGATAATCTTCAATTCACTCATGAAGGTACGAGCGAGGTAAAAAGAGCAAGGACAAACACTCTCATCCTGGAATATCAACTATTCAGAATGAATAAAGGAGAAACTATACAAGAAATGCAAAAGAGGTTCACTCACATCATAAATCAACTAGGCTCATTAGGAAAATCGCTTCCTGCCGAAGATTTGATCAACAAAGTGCTGAGATGCCTAAACAGAGAATGGCAACCGAAAGTAACTGCTATAGCTGAATCAAGAAATTTAGCTACTATGACACTCGCCACTCTTTTTGGGAAACTACAAGAGCACGAATTAGAGCTCACTCGTCTAGCAGAACATGAAGAAAAAGACAACAAAAAGAAAAGCTTAGCTCTCAAAGCTTCTAGTTCAAATCCATCTGATGATAGTGATGATTCGGAAAATGAAGATGATGAAGACGAGGAGAATATGGAGCTAATGGTTAGAAAATTCAAAAAGTTCATGAGAAGGAAAAGCTTCCCCAAGAAGAATTCTTCACCTAAAAGAGTCTCAAACAAGGAAAACTTCCCAAGTCCACCAACTTGCTACGAATGTGGCAAATCCGGACACATGAAGATGGAGTGCCCGAACTTACAGAGAAAACTGTCAAAATTTAAGAAAAAGGGATCCAAAGGAAACAAGGGTAGAAAAGCCTACATAGCATGGGAAGACAATAACATGGAGTCATCAGATGATTCAAAAAGTGAAGAAGCTCTAGTTGCTCTCATGGCCGACCACGACAGTGAAAATGAAACTGAGGTAGATTCTAACTCTGAAACTTCACAAAATGCATATGATGAATTACATGAAGCATTTCTTGAATTGCATAATGATTCTTTGAAACTAGCTAAAGCATTAACCCAATCTAAGAAAGCAGTTGCTCATCTTCAAAAGGAAGTTATTGCTTTAACTAAGGAAAGATTAGAACTTAGAAATGAAAATCATAGTCTTGGTTGCTTTAAAGAAAATTATGCATGTGATAAGTGTGCTGATTATGAAAAGAAAATTCATGAGCTTGAATGGACAATAGGAAAAATGTCCAACATACAACATGTGCATCTTAGGTCTCCAAGAAATAATTTCATGAAAAGACATGTGCATTATAGACCTAAGTTCACTACTAGTCCATATATTAGATGTTATTACTGTGCCAAATTAGGACATATTGCATCTGTTTGCATGGCCAGAAGCAGGCAAGTTGTGAAAAGGTGTGGGTTCCCAAAGGGACTCTACCAAGCACTAACCCACAAGGACCCAAAGAAATTTGGGTACCAAAACTTTCAACTTGACCTTATTGCAGGTATGCTTCAAGGTATGGAGGAAAAATTAATACCTTGATAGCAAGTACTCAAAGCACATGACTGGAGATATGACAAAGCTCTTAACACTTACCCCCAGAAAAAGCGGTCATGTGACTTGTGATAACAACAATAGAGGAAGAATCCTCGGTGAAGGTAAGTTTGGTAAAAATCTATCCACCTCTATTGATAATGTGCTTTATGTAGAATATCTTAAGCATAAGTTACTTAGCATTAGACAAATATGTGATTATCATTGTTTGATTTTGTTTTATGCACCATTGAGGAGTTTAGTTGAGCATTCAAAACTGCTAGCTGATATTTTTACAAAACCATTGCAAAAAGAAAATTTATTTTTCATTCGAAGAAAACATGGAGTCATTAAGTTATCATTTATCTAAAAAGAAATATGAACTGCTGATTGAATTATGTTTGGCTATCTTGTGTTGAAACTCGACACTCATGTCATTCTGTGGTTTAAGGCTATCCTTTTTAAATGCAATGAACTCACTGTTACCATTAGTTGCGTTTTCGACTCACCAACTAAGTTTCGCACAACCTTTTTGATCATGACAAAAAGGAGGAGAAAACTAGGATTGTCACTTTGCATTTAGATAGGGGGAGCATCAAGTAAGGGGGAGTCTAGATACATATCTTTAATATTAGTGTATTATTTTGCTTGATGAACTAACCTCCCACCTAAGATGAATTAAAATTTTGTCATCATCAAAAAGGGGGAGAATGTGGATATCTTGTGTTGCAGGTCAAGTTTTGATGATGAAGTAATCTTAAGACAAAGTGACAAATGGAACTCCAAGGACAACCAACTCAAGAAGTAAGTGTGTCAAGGGTAGTAGTCCCTAGGAAGTTGGGTCGTGTCTTAGGAATGAATTGTAAACCGGTTTTGAAGATCGGCTCAAATCACAAAAAAAACAATATCACTCACACAAATGAACCTAACATATGATTTCAATTGATAAATAGGTTAGGCATTTGTTGTTTTTAAAAGAAATAGATTCATGGCTTAGTGTTCTTAAAAGAAATTGTTTTGAAGTAAAGAAATCGATTTCATTCATATTGTTTAAGCCATCAATCGATTTCATTTTTATTCTTTAACGCCATCAATCGATTAAATTCATAAAGGATTTGCTTTTGGAAGCAAGAAATCGATTATGGACTTGTTTTGGAAGCAAGCAATCGATTATATACTTATAGTTTTAAAAGAACTTGATTTTGAAGCCAATAATCGATTTTAACTTGGTGTTTGAAGCTAACAATCGATTTTGAGCTTGTCCTTTGGAAGCTCCTAATCGATTTATGACTTTCCTATTTTTAAGCAAACAATCGATTCCCTTCTTATTTCTTAATTCCTTTTTTATTTCTTTAAGCAAACAATCGATTTCTCACCTACTCTATTTAAGCAAGAAATCGATTTTCAACCTATTATTTTGGAAGCACAAAATCTATTTCTTAACTATCTTTTAAAGGACATTAATCGATTAGGAGCTTCCAAAGGACAAGCTCAAAATCGATTGTTAGCTTCAAACACCAAGTTAAAATCGATTATTGGCTTCAAAATCAAGTTCTTTTAAAACTATAAGTATATAATCGATTGCTTGCTTCCAAAACAAGTCCATAATCGATTTCTTGCTTCCAAAAGCAAATCCTTTATGAATTTAATCGATTGATGGCGTTAAAGAATAAAAATGAAATCGATTGATGGCTTAAACAATATGAATGAAATCGATTTCTTTACTTCAAAACAATTTCTTTTAAGAACACTAAGCCATGAATCTATTTCTTTTAAAAACAACAAATGCCTAACCTATTTATCAATTGAAATCATATGTTAGGTTCATTTGTGTGAGTGATATTGTTTTTTTTGTGATTTGAGCCGATCTTCAAAAGCGGTTTACAATTCATTCCTAAGACACGATCCAACTTCCTAGGGACTACGACACACTTACTTCTTGAGTTGGTTGTGCCTTGGAGTTCCATTTGTCACTTTGTCTTAGATTACTTCATTATCAAAACTTGACCTGCAACACAAGATATCCACATTCTCTCCCTTTTTGATGATGACAAAATTTTAATTCATCTTAGGTGGGAGGTTAGTTCATCAAGCAAAATAATACACTAATATTAAAGATATGTATCTAGACTCCCCCTTACTTGATGCTCCCCCTATCTAAATGCAAAGTGACAATCCTAGTTTTCTCCCCCTTTTTGTCATTCCTAAGACAAAAAGCGGTTTACAATTCATTCCTAAGACACGACCCAACTTCCTAGGGACTACTACCCTTGACACACTTACTTTTTGAGTTGGTTGTGCCTTGGAGTTCCATTTGTCACTTTGTCTTAGATTACTTCATCATCAAAACTTGACCTGCAACACAAGATATCCACAGTAAATACTTTCATTACTCTTCGTTTTTACATCGAACTATTGAATTCACCATTTAACGAATCTTTTATTTTGCAGAGTAAGAAAAGATCAAGTAGTTCAGCTACTGCCACTCCTCCAAAGAAGAAAAGAATTAAGCAAATAACTGTAAGCGATGATTCAGAGGTCGAAAAGTTTAAAACCTCTTTACTTCTTTTTTCATCACTTATATATTTCTTTTTTTTTACTAACATGAGTGTCGAGCTCTTCAGTCCGATGAAAGTCCAAAAGATGCCCCAAAGGTTGTCTCCAAATCTACCCTACCAAAACCTGGCAAGAAACAACAAGAAAATAAAAGCATGCAACAAGAAAAAGCTTTAGAGAAACCTATGAAGAAAAAGGTCCTCCTGAAGCCTGCGAGTGCACACTCTCGTGTCGAAGGAGACACTTCAAAGGTAATTGACAAACCTTCTATTTATTTTCTTTCATTAGTTTCAAGTCATAATGACATATAACTTCATCTATCAATTTTAAAACAGAAACCTGACAGCAACCCTGTTGAAGTACCAACCAAGCAAACAACACCAACTTCAACTCCAACTGTTTCTACACCAACCAAAGACCAAACTGTCGAAGAAACACTCAATGAAGATGCCCCTATTAATACAACACATGAAGGTGTTCCAATGAACATTGATGACTTCCCTCTTCAAAAAGATACAACTGAGGTCGAAAATCAAGAACACAGGGGTGCTGATAAAACGATGGTCGAAACTCATGACCAAGGTTCACAGCAAAAGAATGATGAAGAGTTGATCGAAAACATTGATCAAGATCAAACTCAGAGAGGCGATGAATACATGGTCGAAGACAATGACCAAATTCAACAAACGGGAGGTGACATAACAATGATTGAAACAAGAAACAATGATCCACCTTCTCCTCAGAATCAAATTGAAAGAAATGAAGAAGAAAAAGAAGAAGAAAGCAAAGAAGGAAAAGAGAGTACTGAAGAAAGTGACGAGTACAGTGAAGATGAAGAAATCGAAGATAACTTAGAGCACGTTGATGAATCTCCCACCAAGGATGATAACTCGACTGGATTTATGCTCTCGACTGGCACCACTATGAGCCAAGATGAGTGGGAAGAACTGAAAAGCAAGAAACCTCTTGAAGCTCTACAATTGTTATTAAAGAGCAAAACCTCAAGTGAACATAAATCAGTCTCTTCCACTATTTCTGCTGGTGAAAACTCTGAAAGTTCCAAAGAGAACCTCCTACAAGAGCTTCGCGCAAGAGTCCTTGAAGTGGATTTGTTTCAAGTGATCGAAGAAGACCACATGATCACTTTCAAAATCAAAACCTTGTTGCACAAACTCAACAATCCAACAGCCAGCACTTCCCTCATTGGGTTTCTTATTTCATTTGAACCTCTTTTGGAGCAAATCACAAGAGACTTTGAAAAGAAAAAGAATCATGCTGCAATCAAAGAACGTGAAGACAAGCTAAAAACAGAAGCATGGACTACTGTCGAAACATCAAAGAACAAAATCTCTTCTCTGCAGGCTCAAGCAGAAGCTGACGTGAAAGCTGTAAGTGAATATGATGCTGAGATTGCAAAATACTAGAAAGAAATCGAAGAATTGGAGTCAAAGATTAAAACAGCAGAACAGAAAAGAGCTTCGATCTTAAGAAATATGAAAACCTCAGATGCTTTGGAAGCTGAAGTAAATAAAGAAGCAGTTCTTTGCATTGAACACTTGGAAAGATTTAACAACTATGAGACCACTGTTAACCAGCTGGTCGAATACAAGATTAGAACAAGCTAAGGCTCTGTTTGAAAATCTGAAAGCCAATCTTATCTTGTAATTTAGAGTTTTAAAAAACTTTCCTTGCTTTTGGAATCTTTGTAATTTACTTTGCATTTCGACATCTTGTACTTCGACAATAGCCTTTTTTGGCATTTGATCTTTTGACAAGCCAAGTTTAAAGTTTTCTTATTTTCAATCTTGCGTTATTTTAATTTCTTGTAATATTGGCTTATACCTCTTTAAGTATTTGCCATTTACACGCAAAATTCGACTATCAGCACCTAATTCTTCGATCTCGTAGGCACCGTTTGAGAATACTTGTAAAATTTTAAATGGTCCCACCCAATTTGGCGACCATTTACCTAGGACTCTATCTTTTTTATCCATAGGCAAAATTACTTTCCAAACTAAGTCTCCTAAGACAAAAGATTTAGACTTAACCTTTTTATTGTAGGCCTTGGCCACTCTCTATTTTTGCCTTATAAGAACATTTAACGCATTTATTCTCTCTTCGTCTAAATCAACCAACTCATCCAACATCATATTCCAATAATAATCTGAAGGGATTTCGAATTGCCTTTGAATTCTGGCTGATTGTAAACAAATTTCGACTGGTAAGACTGCATCATGTCCAAATGTGAGTCTAAAAGGAGTAGTATTACTCGACTCTCTAGGAGAATTTCGACAAGCCCACAAAACTTGGTCAAGACTCATATGCCAATTCTTGGGTTTTTGCCCAATGTGTTTCTTAATCAAATTAATGATGATTTTATTAGCTGCTTCTACTTGACCATTGGCTTGAGCATAATATGGTGTCGAAGTCAGTAACTTGAAACCAGTTTCAGAGGCAAAATCCACCATTTTTCGATCAATAAAAACTGTACCTTGGTCTATAGTAATGGTTTCTGGAATTCCAAACCTATACAAAATATGGTTTTGAATAAAATTGATTACTGCCTCTTGATGAACATTAATTAAAGGAATAGCTTCTACCCACTTAGTAAAATAATCTATCCCAACTAATATGTAACAATGGCTTTTCGACGAAGTTGGCTTAATCTCACCAATTAAATCTAAAGCCCAACCTCTAAGTGGCCAAGGTTTCACTATTGAATGAAGTTCACTTGCAGGCACGTGTTAAACTCCTGCATACCTTTGACACTCTTGGCAACCTTTAGCGAACTCTATGCAATCTTTTAACATAGTTGGCCAGTACACTCCTTGTCGAAACAAAAGCCATTTTATTTTGTGGCCTGCTTGATCAGACCCACAAGTTCCACTATGAGTATTGGAAATTGCTAAATATGCCTCACTCTCACTAAGGCATTTAAGTAAAACTCCATCAGGAGTCTTTTTGAACAACTCATTTCCAATAATCACGTAACTTAAAGCTCTATACTTGGTTTTTCTATTGGTTATTCCTGTTGGATTTTCCAAGTATTCGACAATTGGTTTTCGCCAATCATCATTCGACATATTGTCAATGGCAAAAACTTCATAACTTTGAAAATTTTCAATAATTGGAGATAACGATACTTCCTCAGCCCCGCCAAGTTTTTGGCTTGACAATTCACTTAAAGGATAATCTGTCGAAATTAGTTTATTTTTTATTTCTATTAATTCTTCTAGTTTTTCTTTAGAAACTCTGTATCCTGAAGCAATTTGTGCCAAATCATTTGCCTCTTGATTGTCAAGTCGAGGCACATGCTTAATTTGAACACTATCGAAACATTTCAACAATGTATTGGCAGTAACAAAATACATTATTAGGTTTTCTTTAATGCACTTATACTCTTTTGTTAATTGCTTCACAACTAGTTCTGAATCACCTTTAATTTCGACATGTTTTGCCCCCAAGTCTAACAAGATCTCAAGTCCTGCTATCAAGGCTTCATATTCAGCCTCATTATTGGAGCAAGATCCTTTGATTTTAAACTTATACTTTGTTGGAATTTTTGTTGGTGAGATAATTAAAATTCCAATTCCAACACTGTTTTTGTGGCTTGAACCGTCGAAATATAACTTCCACGATTGAGTATCCACTAAGTTTACTGTGGTTTCGACCAATGAATAGTCGACAATAAAATCTGCCACTATTTGGCCTTTAATAGCCGTTAAAGGCTGATAAGTTAAGGAGTACTCAGAAAGAGCTAAAACCCATTTACCTATTCTACTATGTAAAATTGGTTTCAACAACATATGTTTAATAATATCATAATGCGAATAAACATACACATCAACAGGCTTTATATATTGCTTCAATTTTGTACAAGAGAAGTACAAGCATAAACACAATTTTTCTATAGGATGGTACCTAGTTTCTGCATCGTTTAAAACCCTACTGAGGTAATATATGGCTCTTTCGACATTATTTTCATCCTCTTGTGCTAACATGCTACCTATAGATAATTCTGATGCTGCTACATACAATTTCATTACTTTATTCCTAATAGGAGGTAACAAAATAGGAGGCTTCATCAGGTATGCTTTAATCTCGTCGAAAGCTTTCTGGTGTTCTGCATCCCATCTGAACATATCTTCCTTCTTCAGTCGAAGCAACGGCGAAAATACTTGAGTCTTGCCACTTAGATTTGAAATAAATCTTCTAAGGAAATTAATCTTTCCTAATAATGACTGTAACTCTTTCTTTGTCGAAGGAGCTTTCGTTTCCAAGATTGCTTTCGTCTTGTTTTGATTGATTTCAATGCCTTTTTTGTGTACAACGAAACCCAAAATATCACCTGCATGCACACAAAAGGCACATTTGAGTGGATTCATTTTCAATCCATATTTTCTCATTCTTTCGAATGATTGTCGAAGATGGTCTAAATGACCATTTTCTGACGAAGACTTAATAACAATATCATCTATGTACACCTGCATAAATTTTTCAAAAAAATCTTGAAACATAGAATTCATTGCTCTCTGGTATGTAGCATCAGCATTTTTTAGGCCAAATGGCATTACTACCCATTCATAAACGCCTAAAGCCCCAGGGCAACGAAATGGTGTTTTTGATGTATCTTCTTCAGCAATATATATTTGGTTATAACCAGAATAACCATCAAGCATGGTTAAATATTCATAACCTGCTGCTGAATCAACTAGCATTTCTGCCACTGGCATGGCATATTCATCCTTAGGTGTAGCATTATTCAAATCTCTAAAATCTATGTAAACTCTAAGTGTACCATTTTTCTTAATTACAGGAACTATATTTGCAAGCCATTCGACATACCTGGCAGTTCTGATGAACTTGCTCTTTAGTATTCTTTCTATTTCTGCTTTGATCTTCAACAGGATCTCTGGTGCAAATCTTCTTGGAGTCTGCTTCACTGGCTTCTTTCCTGGTTGAATTGGTAATTTTATCTCAACCACTTCTCGACTTAATCCTGGCATTTCACTGTAGTCCCAAGCAAAGCAATCCTTGTTCTCCTTCAGCAATTCGACAATCTGCACCTTCAATGCTTGATCAATCTTTGCACTAATATATGTTGGCTTTTTATGGAGCCATCTCCCAAATCAATCTCTTCTAAGGGATCTTGTGCCTGAATCCTTTTGGTCGAACCCAATGGATCCTTTTCAAAACCTAGAGGCTCATCATCGTAGACGCAATCAAGCCTCTGCTTTTTGTTTGTTTTCGGCCACATAGGCCGTAATTTTATCCCATGCACTGGGCTTATCCATAAATAATTATTTATGGTCCATCCCACCTTGTAGGCTTGACAAAGCCTTGTGGGTGGTTGTCTTCTTCTATAACCTCTCTCTCCCAAATAAATCCATAATTGGGGTGGAGTGTAACGGAAGATCTAATATTGTCTTGATGTTCATATCCAATTTTAGAAGATGCACATGGCGCAATATTCGCCAGTTGTTTGTCGAAGGTTTTCTTGGTTATAGCATTTACCTCAGCTTTGAAATAACTCTGATCACCTTCAATATTTTCGACCAAACCATCTTCTCGCCAAATGATAAGCCTTTGGTGGACAGTCAAAGGTATTGCCCCCACACCATGTATCCATTCCCTTCCTAGCAGCAAGTTGTAATTTGCCTTTGATGGAACTACCAGAAACAATGTTGGTCTCTTAATACTTCCTACAGCAAACTCGACTTCAATGGCCCCAAGTGAATGGCCACTTTTGCCTTCATAGTTTGCAAGTATTACATTGTGTGTTTTCAAATCAGTTTCACACTTTCCAATTTTCTTCAACATATGTTGTGGCATCAAGTTTACAGCAGCACCACCATCGACCAAGATCTTGTTGACACCAACGTTATTAACTTTTGCTTGAATGTACAAGGGTTTGAGATGATTCATCATTCCACAATCTGGTCTCTCAAACACAGCATGTTGTTCCTCCACGCAACCATTCTTCAGCACACAGTAACAGATTGGCTTATAAGTAGTCTCTTCGTCGAAATCTTCTTCGACGTCATTCACTTCAGAAACTACATCATACTCAATTGGTAGAATTGAGACCACGCCACATAAGACGTCGAATTCTGACCTAGAATCGGCAAAATCTGAGTCCATTTTTCATCTAAGTTAAGACTTTCTTTGATTTCTGAGAGTTAAGGAAATATCCTTTCAGTAGCTGGCTTTCTAGCCATTTCAAGAGGCTTTAAAGGTACTTGCTTACCTTTATCTTTGTTAGAATTCTCTACTTTGCCTGCAGCAGTAGCAGCTTTCTTCTGGCGTTGATACCTGCGCCATTGTGTTCTTGTCATGGGGTTTTTCCCTTTGTAGTTATTATTATAGGCATACTTGTTAGATTCAAATGCCTTGTTCTGGCCAGTAGCACTAGTACTACCTTTGACCATTTTTGCTGATTTCTGCTGATTTCCAGCATTCTTTCCAGCATAATATACTGGGTAATAGCCAGTACTCTTTCCGCCAGAATGTACCCATTTCTCGACAAGAGACTTTGCTGGAGGTACATAGGTTTTGATCTGTTCTTTTTGAGGATTCTTTGTCGAAGTGACCTTGTACTGAATACCTCTGTTGCTGTAGCTGAACTTTGGCCTCTTGTCGACCCATTTTCCTTTGCGCTTCAGTTGAGGCTTAAAACCCTCAAGATTTTTAGCAGCCTCTTTGTCGAAGACAGAACTACATCTTGGACAAAGCATCACTTCAGTATTGTTAATTTTGCAGCGATTAAAGAAATCAATCAATTCTTCCTCTGCCATTGGGTAAACTGTCTTCATTTTTTCAGCATATTGGTCTTCAGTGACCATTTCGACATCCACTTTGTCAACAGCTTTCTTCACTTTAGCATCTTCAGCAACAACTCCTGTGATTTCAACCACGTTGATGTCAACTTCGACAAGCAATGCATCAGTTGTTGGTAGAGGATCAGCATCAATTTTCATTGGTGGCTTCGATTTGTCACCAAATTTTAGTCTTCGCTCATTGAGGGCTTTTTGAACCAAATCCCTGAAAATAACACAAAGAGAAGTGTTATGGCCTAAGAAATTGTGAAATTTACAAAACCTCTTTTCTGTCGTTGTTCCAATGGTGGTACTTTCAGGCCCTTAGGCACCAAAATTTGACCGTCAGCAACTAACAGATCAAATATTTCATCACACTTAGAAACATCATAAGTATAAGTTTTTACAACAAACTTATCATTTTTAGGCTCAACAGGGTTTTTTCCATGTGAAGGTTTTAACAATTTACAAGTATAAGGAGGTCCTGATTTTATTTCCGCTATATTAACCTCGTCTTCAACATCTTCATAAGATATGTCGAATTCTTGTTCACTGTCATTAGTTTCGACATATGCAACCTTTTCTTTTTTATTTTGGAACCTGCCTGTTCTGGCTTTTTCAGCTTTAAGTCTTTCTACTTGTCGAACTCTATCAGCTAATTGTGCCATATCTCTTAAGTGCAATGTATCTAGCTTCTTTCTTATAGAATAATCTAGACCACCAGCAGCCATTTCGACTAACTCATGTTCAGGCACTTGAGTAAAACACCTTGCTTTGAGAAGTCTAAATCTATTGAGATAATCATCAATAGATTCTGCCCCCTTGCGTCGAACACTAGCTAGTTCCTTAAGACTAATCTTGCACTGGCCCATATAGAATTGTTCGTGGAAGGCCTTTTCTAACTGACTCCAACTAAAAATAGAATTTGGAGGCAAAGTGGTGAACCATGTAAACACATTCTTAGTTAGAGAATTTGGAAAATACTTCATTCTTAAATTCTCATTATGTGCCATATCACCAGCCTCAGTAAGATAACGAGCCACGTGTTCGACAGTGGATTCGCTAGTTTCTCCAGCAAATTTTGTGAACTTAGGGATTTTCCATCCCCTAGGTAGTTCTGTTTGCAGGGTGTATTCCGACAAAGGTGATACAAAATTAGGCCTGTGCAAGCCTAAGTTAAGGCCATTCTGGGCTAGAATGTTTTCGACTAGGTTAGCCAAATTATTTTGCGCCCCAAAATTGTTTTGTTGCACTTGTCTGACCACTTCGTCTGCGTTTTGGTTTCTATTTACTAACACAACATCAGGGATTGCCTCTATCCTCATAGGCTCTTCAACAGCATGTTGTTGGCCCTAATTACCCTGATTTATGGGAATTGCATTGTTAGGCCTTTCTAAAGGGATTTCGACAGGCCTAACATTTTGAATTTGGGGAATTTGCTGGTTATGCACTGGTGGAGTGCCAAAGAAATCAGCAATTCTTCCCATTTGTGTCGCCAACATCTGGTAACTATTGTTCGTGTTTTGTATTAAAGGATTAAACACAGTACCAATTTATTGTGTTAACATACTAACCATATCATGGTTACTATCATCCATTTGTTGCCTTAATGCCAACAAAGATGTTGTAGTCAGATTAGGTTTGGCATTTCGACTATGAATGCCCTTTGATGAACTATGAGTAGGAGAATACCCTGTGATTGCATTATCTGAAATGTAGACGAATTTGTCTGAAGGCCTGCCATCAATGCTGTTGGCATGCCATATGGGAAAGCCCTACCACTCATACTAAATGGCATGTTTTCAATCAATGGATTTGCCATTAAAGGACTTGTTGGTCCTAATATTGGTGGCACAGAAGCCATAGTATTAACATTTGTTAATGCTGCAGTAGTCATCATTGACACAGGAGTAATTATGGGAGAAGTTATGGCAGTTACTCCCATTGTTGTCGAAGAAGGCATAGCAACGGTTATGCCTGCAACATTTGCGTACTTTGTGCGTTTGATGCAGAAGCATTATTTGTACTAGAGCACGCCATCTCTGAAAGATGTTTTCCACTCCTTAAACGCATGCGCAGATAAGCACAATTTTTTAAGATTTGAACAAAAAACTTTAAAAATTAGCACAAATGTCCCACTGGGCGTGCCAATTTGTTTACCGTGGTTTTTGGTAAACACCGCTAGTTTGAAATTTCTTCTGCTTGCAGGATCAACTAGTAAATCCTAAGACCATTTGTGTTAAAGTTTTTCCAGAAATTATGAATGTTTTTACGATTTTAAAGAAAAGAAGGAAGATAACTGGCAGTTTCGCGTGAAACTGTTGAAGTTACTTCAGACAGAGATGAAGAGAACAAATAAAAATGCAGAAAATTGCTTAAAGAAACAAAGTAAAATGCATTAATTGAAAAGAGAGTTGGTACACATGATCATACATTCTTCTCTGACTCGTTTTCTCTGTGATGTTGGAAGTTAGAGCGTGAGAATCTGTATATGAGTTTGTGACTCGTTTTTCCTGTGAAAAACTAATATTTATACAAGGAGGGAAAACTATAACTAACTAACTGTACAGAGAATTCAAAAAAAATAGTAACTGTTATGTATTTTCGACCAAGATAACTGCTAACTACTTCGACAACGAGCACTTGATTCTGGTCTACCACTGAACTCTAGCTTCCTTCTCGTCGAACCACCATTCTTCAGTTCTTTTTTTTCGCTAAGTCCAAAGCTTTGTCGAATTTACCCTCTGATACAACTCTTTAGTATCGAAATAAACACTTCCCCTTGATATCACAAGTCAATCCTCGTTGACTGCATTTAATTGAGCCTGTCAAAAATGCAGGCTAACACAAGTCCTTTTTACTTCTTAAACTTATTTTATATTTATTTGACTGAATACTTGATAACATGATTTTATGGCTTGAATGCTTCTTTACTACCCTTTATATGAAACACATTTTCTTTGGGACATGATAATATGATTTCATGCCTTGATAACTTGAATGTGAGGATTCATTTGGAATGTTTGAACACTTGAATTTTGCATTCATGTTTTCAAGAATGGATGGATTTTTGGTTTGATGTTCGGGAACATCTTGAAACTACCGATTCACTCTAACAGTTGTTGATCGAGAAGTTTTTATTAATATATGTATATTTTATTAGAGTTTCAAAACGGTTTGGGGTAAAACTTTGTCAGAACCTGCATGCTAACAGCAGTATGTGTTAGCCTTGGTGCACCCTGATTTACCTATCAGGCGGGGAGCCTATTATTGATTTCGAGGCGGGGAGCCTATTATTGATATTTAGAGGCGGGGGGAGCCTATTATTGATTTTGAGGCGGGGAGCCTATTATTGATACTTTGAGGCGGGGAGCCTATTATTGATACTTTGAGGCGGAGAGCCTATTATTGATTTTGAGGCAGGGAGCCTAATATTGATATTTCGAGGCGGGGAGCCTATTATTGATTGAGGCGGGGACCCTATTATTCAGATATTCATGCGGGGAGCCTATGATTTACATTTATTGGCGGGGAGCCTATTTTAGTTCTGTATAAGTATTACCCCTTATTGTCATTATATTTATTATTTGGTTTTATACGACTTACTTGATGAAACTATTTTTTTGTTGAATCGTTTTAAAATCGATATCATCGTGTCCCGCTTGTTATGTTCTTCATTATTTACTCACTGAGTGGTGACTCACCTCGTCTCTCTTATATGTTTCAGATTTCCAGGTTCATTTCAAACCGAGTATTTAGTGTCTTGCCTCTAGGTGATGCTTCCTTTTGAGTTTAGAGAGCTGCTAGTGATTCTATGTATCTTTTCTTTTGGTTTCCTAATGTATTTGATCTTCCAAAGTATATAGTGGCTCTGTTACATTATTGAGTTGTCCACTAATTGTTACATGTCACCTTGTTGGCCTCTTTGAAGACCATGTTGGTTC
Organism: Astragalus glycyphyllos; assembly: GCA_963573325.1. Taxonomy (NCBI): domain Eukaryota; kingdom Viridiplantae; phylum Streptophyta; class Magnoliopsida; order Fabales; family Fabaceae; genus Astragalus; species Astragalus glycyphyllos. Next base: position 9,421,245 of record OY754314.1, on the reverse strand, counting down.
ATAATTTGTATTATGACTATACAGGTGTATATGTTATTTCAGAATCTCCATATTTTAGGAATCTCCATATTTTAGGAGGTGTTCTACTGAATTTTCGTTAGACATTCCTTTAGAATATAGACTATTTTAGGTTTTAATATGATTACTGGTCTTTAGGTGAACTTTATCCTGTTGAGGCTTGCCAGGCTAGGATAATAGTTTGTGCGCCGGTCATGGTCCAATTTGGGTCGTGACAGTCCAAAAAGAATGAGCATGAAAATAATCTTCGTTTAAATTATAAGAGCAATTAATTGAAGTTTTTTTGTAACAATAACGTCTAAAGAAAATTTTACCAAATACATAATTAAATTAGCCAAGAAAATATTCCTAGCAATGATATTTAAAACCATATTTGAAATTTGTAAGTTTCCATGTGTGTCTCACTTTTGAAAATAGAAACTGCATTAGGAAAAAACATTCCACAACATTTTCGGTTAGGGAATGAGATTTTGATAAGAAACTTATTGTTTGACAAGAAAATCATTTTACGAATAAACAAGAAACAAATATTTGCCTTTGCAGTTTTAATAGAGTTTGAACAATCTATTTAATACTTTTGAACGTTAAGATTGTAACATTTACATTATAAATATGACATTCTTGATCATAATTTAATTCAGACACAACATCCACAAGACCTTGAATATAAAAAATCTTTTAAAAGACCATGGCATCATTCAACAACTTTTATATAGCTGTGACTTCTCTCATCAGTTTTACTTTGTTATTGAAAACATCTTTTGGTTCTGAAACTCTTCAGCCACCATCTCAAGGTCCTACTAGTGAGTTGAGTTATGCACCAAGGCCATCGTCATCGTATGAGAAATATTTAAGTAAATGTGCAACCAAATTGACACCAAATTGTGGTCAACAAGTATATTTTGGTGTATTTTTTGGAAATCAAACAATTAGCAACAAGTGTTGTCTAGGTCTTGTGAATGACGTGGGAAGATCGTGCCACATGGACATCACACACAATGCGGTTAAATTGCCAATTTTCCAGAAAAACAAGATAGTGATTTTGAATAGGGCACTGAAGGTTTGGAATGATTGCAGTCTAGTCCACTCTGCTTGATCTAACGTGGGCTTTCATTGACACGTGGAAGTGAATGAATAAATGAATCAAATGAAAAATGCACTTTTCATTGAATGAGTCCTTCCTATCTCACGGATACCACATCATCATTGTCTAATTCAAGGTTTTCATGTTTTTTTTTGGATAAAAATTAAATCATACATACGAGTATAATTAAAGCTGATATTATACCTAAATTAAAAACAATTTCTTATCAAATTAAATAATTGTTTCTCATATTAGTCACACATAAAATTTACCTAAAGTTCTTAACTTTTTGTTAATGGTAAATGACCAATATATTTGTTAATTGACTGATACAAGTTTCAAATGAAATCACTAAAACCAACTCAATGTTACTCAAATTAACTTCTTATCCACGTGTAACAATTTGAAATTTAAAATATTCAACTCACTTATCATTTCAAAATTATATTTTTTTAATATTAATCTCAATAATTTAGTCTTTTGATTGTTAAATCGTGATACTTTTAGAAATAGAGTTTATGTATGGCAAAAAAGTCTCTTTTTATATATGTTAAAAATTAAGTATTGTGACTGTTGTTTACTTATCTATATAGTTTTGTTTTAGATTACATAACTGCTCTCAAAGCCTTACAAATGTAAAATTTATACAATATATGATCAAAGTGATCTACAATAGCGTAAAATATCAAAATAAAAATTATTACAAGAAAATTATTCATATACTGTTGCAGAAAATTTTGGTCTTACTGTAGTGCTTTAATGATTCATATTAGTAATGATATATTAACTTCAAATTAGTTTAGTATCTGTTGTATACCTCATAATTTTAATGTCTCACCAAAAACAAAAACAAAAAAGAAACTCATGTAATCAACATTCTATGAGAATAAAATGACACCAATTATATATTTAGGATCTAATTGAGTTAACAATGTAGTACAAAGGAAATTTTATTTAAAAAAAAGTTGTATCTAAGATTCGAAAAGTCCAATTTGCAAACATGCCTTTTCTCAGTGATAACAAATATTTCTAAAAACCTTGTATTGCGAGTAAAAACAAAAGGATCAATAGAAACTTACTAAAGTAGTAAACAACTTTTTATAGGCTTAAATGTTTTGGAACCCCTCTTTAATATGTCTCGCAATATCATTTCTCCTATTATTTTTGCAATTTTGGTCCTCAAATATTATAAAATCCGCAATTTTAGTCCCCTAATAAATCCACACTATAAGCTCATGTCCCCGTTTCTTTGCCTGTTTCAGAGTGTTTGAATTTGATGATGGAATATGTAACACAACAACCACTTTCTTCTTAAAACCAAGATGACACTCATAAGAATATCTACCAGCCCACATCTGGTACTTCAAAAGCCTCTAGTGACAATTCAAACGTGTGACTAGAGGCTTAAGCACCAAAAAATATCCTTGTGTAACAACACTATAGCTATAACCTTTGTCGGGCAACTGGAGGAAACTTCCGTGTACATAAGCATCAGATCACGGGCATTCGAATGATTTTAGGAGGTGAAAGAAAAACTACACGCTAGGGTAGATATTCATATGAGCTACCTAACAGTAAAAGAAAGAGGGCGAGCAATCTGTTACAAAATAACTATCTCAAGTATTTTTTAGCTATTGATACTAATCATTTATCGACAACTGATTTACCTCATTTTTTCGTCGGTTCACAAAGTAGCATCACAACTTTTGTGTTGATATACTTTATATTATCTATCACTTTATTGTTCAATTTTGACCCACTTAACTTTTATATAGTCTCTTTCAAAATAGAGTTGACCTATTGTGAGTCCAAAAAGAATGAGCATGAAAATAATCTTCGCTTAAATTATAAGCGCAATTAATTAAAGTTTTTTTGTAACAATAACGTCAAAAGAAAATTTTATCAAATACTTAATTAAATTGGGCCAAGAAAATCTACCTAGCAATGATATTTAAAACCATATTTGAAATTTGTAAGTTTCCATGTGTGTCTCACTTTTGAAAATAGAAATTGCATTAGGAAAAAACATTCCACAACATTTTTGGTTAGGGAATGAGATTTTCAAATGAAACATATCGTTCGATAAGAAAATCATTTTACGAATAAACAAGAACCATATATTTACTTTTGCAGTTTTAATAGAGTTTGAACAATATATTTAATACTTTTGACTGTTAAGATTGGAACATTTATATTATAAGTATGACATTCTTGATCATAATTTAATTCAGACACAACATCTACAAGACCTTGAATATAAATCAATCTTTTAAAAGACCATGGCATCATTCAACAACTTTTATATAGCTGTGACTTTGCTCATCAGTTTTACTTTGTTATCGAAAACATTTTTGGTTCTGAAACTCTTCAGCCACCATCTCAAGGTCCTACTAGTGAGTTGAGTTATGCACCAAGGCCATCGTATGAGAAATATTTAAGTAAATGTGCAACCAAATTGACACCAAATTGTGGTCAACAAGTATATTTTGGTGTATTTGTTGGAAATCAAACAGTTAGCAACAAGTGTTGTCTAGGTCTTGTGAATGACGTGGGAAGATCGTGTCACATGGACATCACAAACAATGCAGTTAAATTGACAATTTTCCAGAAAAGCAAGACAGTGATTTTGAATAGGGCACTGAAGGTTTTGAATGATTGCAGTCCACTCCACTCTGCTTGGGCTTTCATTGACACGTGGAAGTGAATCAATGAATGAATGAATCAAATGAAAAATGCGCTTTTTATTGAATGACTCCTTCCTATCTCACGGATACCACATCATCCTTGTCTAATTCAAGGTTTTGATGTTTTTTTTGGATAAAAATTAAATCATACAGACGAGTGTAATTAAAGCTGATATTATAACTAAATTAAAAACAATTTCTTATCAAATTAAACAATTGTTTCTCATATTAGTCACACATAAAATTTACCTAAAGTCCTTAATTTTTTGTACAAATACAAACACCAATGAAATTGAACACAAATTATAGAGAGTAAAGTGATAAATAAAAGGAAGAAAGGAAAAGTGGTAAATGACCAATATATTTGTTAATTGACTGATACAAGTTTCAAATGAAATCACTAAAACCAACTCAAGGTTACTCAAATTAACTTCTTATCCACGTGTAACAATTTGAAATTTAAAATATTCAACTCACTTATCATTTCAAAATAATTTAGTCTTTTGATTCTTAAATCGTGATACTCTTAGAAATAGATTTTATGTATGGTAAAAAAGTCTCCTTTTATATTAGTTAAAAATTAAGTATTGTGACTGTTATTTACTTATCTATATAGTTTTGTTTTACTTATCTAATCATTTATCAACAACTGGTTAAAAATTAAGAATTGTGACTGTTGTTTACTTATCTAATCATTTATCAACAACTGATTTACCTCGCTTTTTTGTTGGTTCAAAAAGTAGCATCACAACTTTTGTTTTGATTTACTTTATATTCTCTATCACTTTTTAGTTCAAATTTGACCCACTTAATTTTTATATTGTCTCTTTCAAAATAGAGTTGACCTATTGTGATTCCAAAAATAATGAGCATGAAAATAATCTTCGTTAAAATTATAAGCGCAATTAATTCAAGTTTTTTTGTAACAATAACGTCTAAAGAAAATTAAATCAAATATTTAACTAAATTAGGCCAGAAAATCTTCCTAGAAATGCTATTTAAAACCATATTTGAAATTTGTAAGTTTTTATGTGTGTCTCACTTTTGAAAATAGAAATTGCATTAGGAAATCACATTCCACAACATTTTTGGTTAGGTAATGAGATTTTGATAAGAAACTTTTCGTTCGATAACAAAATCATTTTACGAATAAACAAGAAACATATATTTGTTTTTGCAATTTTAATAGAGTTTGAACAATCTATTTGTCACGACTTAATCGGAACCATGACCGACACACATATACTACTACACTAATCTGGCAAGCCTCTACAACTCAAGTCTATCTGAAGAAGGCTCATCATATTAAACCTATAATAGCTTATGTTTCGAAGAAATTTCTAACAAAAATTCGGCAGAACTTCCCCAAAAATATGGACATCCCAAAATAATATATATTCCTATAAAATCAAAACACATAATACCAACATAAATCGTTCCTCACAGAGGCCAACAGAGTGACATGTAACTACTATCAGACAACCCCATAATGCAACAGAGTCTCTAACAATTTGTACAAGTCAAATACATGTGGAGAACAAAAGATAATAAAGCTAACACAAGCAACGACCTTCCATAACCAAAAAGGGGCTGACCAAGAAGTAAGAGACTAGACTCTCGTAGAGGAGCTTGGTTTGGCACAGGCCTGACAATCTGAAACATATAAAGGAGACGATGTGAGTCACTACTCAGTGAGCAAATAATGAAGAGAATAACAAGCGGGACACGATAATACGGATCGTAAAGTGATTTCCACGAAAATCATAAATAAGTAAATCGTATAAAGTCGTAAATGGGGTAATACATATGCAGAACTGAAATAGGCTCCCTGCCTGGAAATATCAATAATAGTCTTCCCGCCTGGAAATATCAACAATAGACTCCCCGCCTTGAAATATCAACAATAGGCTCCACGCCTCGAAATATCAATAATAGGATCCCCGCCTCGAAATATAAAAGTAGGCTCCCCGCATAAAGATAAATCATGGTGCACCAAGGCTAACACATACCTGCTATTAGCATGCAGTGTTCTAACAAAGTTTTACGCCAAATTGTTTCGAAACTCCAATAAAATAAACTTGTGTATATGAAAATATCTCAATCACAAATATCAAACCAAATGTCCAGGAAAATCCATTTATTTAAATATTTCCAACTATATGACCATAATACCTTGTCCCTCTAAGAAAACAAAGTACTTCAAGTAAACGTAAGCGAAAGATTTCGTAAAATAAGTATAAAATGAGTGAGAATAAATATATAGGACTTGTTATAGTCCCTATTATTTACTCACCAACTTCCGAAGCAACTGAGAGAGGATTCAAGGACCGATACCAAAGGGATGTATTCTCCAGATCTATATTAGGATAAGTCTAAATTAGCATTTTACTTAATATGGATAAAACGGAGCCAATTGTGAATCTCTATCTATATTCTAGCTGATGTTCTGCTTACAATCTTTGTATGTTAAAGTTTCTTTTACTTTTTGTAGGGACTTATTTAAAAAAAAAGTTATTTTATAGGGGCGTATTGAAAAAACTATTTTGCAGGGAAGTATTTAAAAAATTTATTTTGTAGGGACGTATTTAAAAAAAAGTTATTTTGCAGAGACATATTTAAAAAAAATTGCAAGGACTAAATCGAAAAATAGGGACATTTGCAGAGACTAAATACATATTTAAACCTTTCCAAAATATAACCTAGAGATTCTAATCTTGAATCCTCAACTAACTCTATTTTCCTTTGATCCTAATAAATTTCATTCTTACTATCATACTTAAACTAACTCCCATTTCTAGCTCGCTAGCAAATTAGTGTCAACCTCTAACTTTAAGAATATCAATAAAATTGAGAACATCTCTACCTAAATCTTAATATTAAGTACCACAAATTAACTACTCTACTCATATAAAATTTATCTAAGATTCTAATTTTCCTAAAATCAAACCCTAACTTCATAATATCTAAAACCAAAAGATGAGTATTCTTTTACCTCAATAAGTTCTACTTATGTGCAGACCTCCTTCTCTTTGAATCTTTCACTAACCCCCACTCTCTAATTTTCCTTTCTCATCCCTTCTGTTGCTTGTTCAGAACTTTAGACCAAGAACAAAAGAACAACGACTCCACCTTGTGCAGCATATCATACATCAAATTATGCTTCCAATCTTGCGCTCTCACTCTCAGATTCTATCTCCCCCGATTTTTTTTCTTTCTTAACCTTCTCTCCAATTGTTTGTTCTAGTATCTTTCTTCCAAATTTTTGCTGGTTTGAAGCTAAGAGAAGCTTCTCGGCTCTTCCCACTCATTCTTTAAGGATATATACATATTCTATTTGTTTATTGTTTAATGGCAATAGAATGAAATCTGGACCACTACTTTATATATATATATATATATATATATATATATATATATTATATGTGTGAAAGTAATGCCCTCTTATCATTACGTTTCATCTACTTATTTATTTTAATTTATTTTAACTTCAGACTCCTTATATATATTAAGTAATTATATCTAATTTATATCCTAAAAAAAAAAATTGAGGGCATTACACTTCTTCCCCCCTAAAATAAATTCGGTCCCCGAATTTAGATGCACTTACCTAAAGAGTCAAATAACTGTGGATATATCAATCGCATAGCGTCCTCTGGTTCCCAAGTAGCCTCCTCAGAAGAATGGTTTCTCCAAATCATCTTAACTGAAACAATATTCTTATTACGCAATTTCTTGACTTATCGATCTGTGATAGCTACAAGCTTCTCTTCATAAGACAAATCCTTATCTATTTGAATTGATTGTGATTGGAGTACATTAGATGGATCGGGTAAATACTTTCTCAACATAGACACCTAAAATTTTTGATTAGTATGCCACGACTAAGTGTTTCTTTCCTTCCAAGCGCCATAACCCTTCATTGGAGAAACTCGCAAAAGTAAGTGGTCACCTTCCATAAACTCTAATTCCCAACAATGATGACCTGAATAAGCCTTTTGCCTTTTGAAAGACTCTTGTAGCAAATCTGGCCCCAAGAAGCTATCTTCACCCAACTCAAACCATCCAATAGACTTTAACAATCCCTAATCTCTTCAATAATAAACTTACAAGATTTTATCCTCCATAATATCATTTTACATTTGGACCTCCGAAATATTATCCATTTATATTGACTATTAACAAAATTTACCCGCTAGAGTAACACCAATCTTAATGTATATAACTACCTAAACGATCCTCAAAATTTCATATCAAATATTATTGAAGTCAATCCACCATATCAAAATTTCTCCAATATCTTACAACTCAATCTCTAATAATCTCTAATAATCAACACTCTATTCCTAAGCCTAAGTAAATGATATAGTCTTGACTAAAAAGGTCAATGAGATTGCCTAGAAATATATTACTTCAACATCCTGCAAAAATCCTTACTTTTATGCATCCACCGTATGACATAATACGTACAAGTCTAAACAGTATTTGACTTACTCAACTCATTCCATCAAACTTAACTAAATTAAAACATGTAACTGAAGGCTCTTAATTATTGTTTTGACATTCACGTTGAAACCTGGAAATTACCTTTTATCACTATACAATTTCTCATCCATTCATCTTATATTCTTTCTATAGTGGATCACATCGTTTCACTATTATATTACATATCATACAAAAAAACACTATCTTAGGTAATTGCCACTTGTCCACATCCTTAACTTGTACATCTTAGAATCTTGCATTTACCTTATCTATATCTCACTCCTTGAGTCAAAAAATGTCTCACATCATTCCTACAACCTATACATATCTTACAAACACTTCTTTCTCTTAGTCCAGTCTTATGGTGCCATGTACTAATCCTGATTCACTTTCTAAACCATTCTTTTAAACCCATGAATTCTTGACCGCCACAACTTACAACCTCATCTTAGTTGTGCTTAGTTTGAATTCCATAATAAATGAGTATCATTTTTGTGTCAAAGTCCAAACTTCAATACAATATACTAGAAACATATCATTTTAACATACTAGTGCAATTCATACAGTTTTAAAGGAATTCCATACAGAGGAAGAAATCCACAGCGATTTCGACACCTCTCGACTCCGAGCTTAAATGCTCTATCGAGACTCAATTGACTCCGAGCTTCCACGCTCAGTCAAGATTTACTTGATTCTGAGCTTAAATGCTCTGTCAAGCTTTTACAGGTAGAGCATCCCCATGGTAGAGCCTCGCCATCCAAAGGCCGACCTCCGGAAGCTGCCGGGGTATTACAGGGACAAAAACCCAAGAAATAGGAAAGATATGGGACTCATAAAGCCGAGCTCGAATCCTGTCATCCGATCTCGACTTGGGGGGCCACTATTCCAGACTGGGCCAAACCCCACTCGACTTGGGCCTGGCCCAATTCCGCACTTAATAAGACCCAGTCCGCAATCCACCATCCAGCATCCATGACCAACAGTCAAGATCTGAAGCATCTGTATCTGATGGCTCGGGTACGACACTTTCGTCTATAAATAGAGGTGCACCCCTCCATTTTTAGGTACGTTCTCATTCCCTGCACACCTATTCTCTTCCCTTGTTGATTTAAGCATCAGAGTGTTTGCAGGTACCACCCTCGGCATGGGTGATTGAGCTATCTCGGACCCTCCAAGGCCAATCTTCATCCATCCAAATTCCATCTCTCAGATCTCTCCGAAGCACATCATCTTGTACCTCGGGAATAATCACATTTGAGTCCGAGTACCGAACAAGCCCCAAAACGATTTTCATGTTTTGTTACCCTTGTTTAGTCCCATAGTTCTAATATCAAACTTCACCTTTCGGTACATCGTTTGATATTTGAAATAAAACTTTAAGATTGAGGGGAATAAATTAGATTATAAACTTTGACAAAATAGAGTATAGACTTGGGATTGTTTAGGGTCTATCATTGGAATAGTCCCACAAGCCCAAGACTAAAAGGAGTCTACTCACTCATGATCATAGTAGACATGGATTAAGAAGAAGAAGAAGACGTGAATTGTAAATGTTGGAATTTTAAATTGCTGAATGTGTTTGACTTGGAAATGCAAAAAGCGATAAAGTGCATAAATTAAAAAGCGGAATTGTAAGAAAAAATAATAAAATGCAAGAAAATAAAGTGCAAGAATATAAAGAGCAAGAACTAAAAAGAGAGTTTAGATTGCATAAATTCTTAAGAATAAACTTTGAGTACTGTTTTTGCAATGGCCTAAGGTCCCATAGAGACAGAGAATTTCGTGTCTTATATAGGCACTGTAAAGGAACAAATTAGAAGGCATTAAGGAACAAATTGTAACTATTTTGGAATCTGGCGCACCTGCACGGACCGTGCCACTATCAGCTTGTCTCTTAGAATTCTTGTGCAGTTGATCAAAAGTAGACGCACGAATCGTGCCACTAGGGCGCACAGACCGTGCCACTATCGGGTAGCACTTGCTTTGCTTGACTTTTCTTGTATTTTCCAGCTCTTTGTTTCTCTTTTTGACTTGGCACTTTATCTTTTTTCTTCTTAAGCTCAAATACTTCATTTTCCTCAAAGGTAAACCTGAAGTGAAAAACAATCACTTGGTAGTAAAATAGCTCAAGAATAGAACTAAATTTCTACACTAACTACATGAAAAAAAAAAAAACTAAAAGACACTTAATTTGAGACATATAAAAGCTCTCCCTCAGGAAACCAAGAAACATCTCTCGAAGGAGCTAAGAAACCAGCAAATGCATGAGGAACCTCGTCATTGGCTAGGAAAAGCTCATCGCTCCCTGATATCCTTCGACCTTTGGTGTTAAATAACTGGTCCAAGGAAAGACCAACATTCACCTCTCTATGGTGATTTAAATCATTATGTTGAATCATGAAGTTTGCACAAATTTTGGTAGATCAAGGGTCAAGGAAGCTCTCGGGACGTCACGTCCCTCAATTCACTTACCTCACTAGGGATCTTAAGAAATTACCTCTAACTTTACCAAGAAGATGATTTTTTCAACATTGATGGAACCAGAATGACTCCCACTGTCGAAACCCTCTTTCTGGTACTACCATGTTAGATGGTGTATGACCGGATGATAGGATGACCGTCCTTGGGGAAAGTGGAAGCAGTCACTTCTACTGTCCACAATAAGATGAAATTCTACACAATGATCACGAGGTCGTAACCTTAGCCGTCAATAGGAGCAGGTCATTTCCATTGCCGAAGTAAACCTCCCCAATTTGGATGCGTGATACGAGACAGATAGCTCAGATAACCAAGGGGATGATGCACTCACTAAAGAGTTGAAAAGGAAAAATAAGAGGCCCAAACCCGACGCAGAATTTTTAACTATTCGGCTCGGAGAGAACCTCGACAGGGTTATTATGATTACATCCAATCTTTCTTAAGGGTTAAAGGCTATGCTCATTAAATGTTTCAGAGAACATGTTGTCTTCTTTTGCTCGAGTGCGGCGGGCATGCATGAAATCTCCCCCAACGTCTCCTGCCACTCCCTAATTGTCCACCGAAAGGAAAATTGTTAGCATAGCGCAGAAGATCGCAGTCTGACGAAAAGGCGAACGCAACCACAAAAGGTGTAGACAACCTCGCTAAAGAAGATTTTGTTGAAGAAGTCAAAAACACCATTTTTCTGTTAAATGAAGTGCTCTTGAAAAAGGCTAATGGGAAATGGAATATGTGTGTGGATTGCACCTATCTCAGTAGTGCCTGCCCTAAAGATACATTCTCTTGCCCAAGCTTAGACAAGCTAGTCGAGAACTCCTCAAGATTGAAACTCTATTTGTTCATTGACGCCTACTCGAGATATAGTCAGATCACAGTGTACTTCCCCGACTAGGGAAAGACTGCTTTCATGACCCAAAAACGGAACTACTATTTTCGAGTAATGCCATTCGGGTTGGAAAATGCAGTAGCCATGTATCAAAGAATGATGAAAAAGGTCTTCAAATGTGATGGACAAGAAATGCATGAACCATTTGAGCAAAGCCTCAGCTAAGAAATTGAAAGATCTAGAGAGGCCAATCACATCATGAAATGAACTTTTATAATTTGTATATACCATGAAGGATACAATAACCCCTTTACATATTCTTACACTTTGAAGTTGTTCCTTTGGTCAGCCTTGCACCTGGAAGGATGGAAGGTTTTGAACTTGAGAACCAATTGCTTGAGAACTTGTTAAATTGAAATACAGAACTGTAGGCCCAGATATACTTGTGAATTATGAATTATGCGCAATGTTCCTCCTTTTGTTATTTACGATGTGTTATCAAATACTCAGTGTTCGGTACCTGGACTTCGGATATACTTGTGTCCGGGGTACTGGTTGATGTGCTTCCAGAGATCTTGAAGATGGACTTCGGATGGATGCTGATAGATTTCGGGTGACCCGAGGTAAATTGCATGCGCTCGTCTGGAGGGGGGATACCTGTAAACACTCCGACGCTCAAGTCAGTAAGGATATGAGATGGGCCATGTAAGGAATAAGAAGATAATGAAAAACGTACTTGGGAACAGAGGTTTGAACCTCTATTTATAGATAGAAGCGCCGTACCTGAAGCGTCAGATACGGGCGTGTGGATCCTGACCGTTGGATGCAGATGCTGACTAGTTAGTTGAGTGCCAGATAATTCTAGATGCAGAATTGGGTCAGGCTCAAATCTTGTGACGTTTTGGCCTAATCCGGAACAGTGGCCCCCCAAGTCGAGGTCGGATGAAGAATGAAGTCGGCCTCGGCTTGATTAGACCTTTGCTTTAAGAGAGAGAATTGTTGCGCCACGTGTCATCTTGCGAGTAGGGGAACCGAGACGTGATGTTTGGGGAGATCAATGGAGTCCTGTCGTGCTGCTCCGATGGGATACATTGAAGAGGTATGACGCTTCGTATTTTGACCCTATATAAGGCGAGACGAGGATTCTTCATCCACTTAATTCATTGTTGAAACTGATTCCTCGCGAGAGCTCTGAGTGATCTAAGATTGTGTGCATTTCCGACCACCGTGCCGAGTCCATCTTAGTCGTGCGACGCCGTGCATTCTGGGATTTCTTGGTAGGGCGAGATTGTCATCTACCATCCGAGATCATCTTTCAAGCCGAACTCAAATTTCTGCAGTCGAGGTTAGTTCTTGGTCATTTAATTTTTAGATGCTTTAGTCAGGATACCTTCGTCCGCAGCCGAGGTCACCGCTTAGGCGATCGTCGCCGCTTCGTGCCTCTTGGGGAGGAGATAGACCAGACTTAGGTTTTTCCGAGCCTGAGGTTTACGCCTCTTTAGATTTAGATAGTGATGATGCAGTCCTCCCCTTGCAGATAAATGGTTGGTTCCAAGAGCGAAGAGACGCAACATTTTGTACCTGGTGCTGGCTCCCAAGGGAGCTCCGTCCTGCTGTCTTCTACGTTTGGCAATTCATTTGTGAAGTCGAGAGCTTTGGGTTCGACCAGAGAGATGACTGCTAAGCAATTGTCGGAGGGTACGGTGGAAGAGAATCCCGAAGTTAACTCACAGAGTCGGAAAACCGTGGTCGTGATAGAGGAACGTGAGGAGACAGTTGAGGAGGTCTACGACTGGGTTTCCACCAGAATATGCAATATTTACCCGAGGTTGAAGTCGGACAAGCCCGTGTCCTTCTATGAGAAATATTTCACTGCACCTGCTGATCAGCGTTGGAAAATACTGGAAGTCGACGACATTTTGGTGTGCACTAAGCAAGACGGCCTCGACTTCTTCTTTTATGGAGCTACGCTAGAGACCATGGGGGTTCGGATCCCTTTTAGTGATTTTCAAAAGGATGTCCTGCGTATTCTGCACGTGGCCCCCTCACAACTGTTGCCGAATACTTGGGGATTCATGCGTGGCATCGAGCTGGTAATGGAGTTTCTCGATAGAGTACCCTCGGCTAAGGTCTTCTTTTGCCTTTTTAATGTGTTTCATTCGCCCGAGCCGGGGTCACGCATGACGAGGCAGGGGCACATTGGCTTCCGTGGCCATTCAGAGCGTTCTAATTTCACGCCGGCCAATGATTCGAACAAAGATTTCAAGTCGGCATATTCTTTGTGTTGGCTTCAAACAATGCGGCAAAGCGGTCGATCGTGGACTTTGAGGGTAAAAAGATGTCTAAGGAGCATTTTCCTTTGCCTTGGAGTCGGGAACATTTTATCCGAGATGAAAAAACAATTGAGACCTATTCCAGACTGGGCCAACCCTTCGAAGAGATTGGGCCTGGCCCATTTCCGTACTCCACCGCATCCACATCCATACTTGACCCGTATCCAACGGCAGGGACCTATCTACCCGATCCAATGGTTTGGGTACGGCGCCGTCGTCTATAAATAGATGAGCAATCCTCCATTTCCAGGTACGCACTCATTTTTCTCCCAAATATCTATTCTCTTCCCTTGCATACTTAAGCATCGGAGTGCTTGCAGGTACCCCACCTGAGGCGCGGGAGAAGATCACCTCGGCCCATCCGAGGTCAGTAACCATCCATCTGAAGTCAAACTTCAACTATCATGAAGCACTTCATCTTGCACCTCATACCTGTACTCTGGTACCAAACATTGGCGACTACAGTGGGAGCATAATCACTTGCTTCCAGACTCCCATACACACTTCCTCGAAAACACTCACTTGACTCATGCCTCCGCGAGGACGTCCACCTACCCGAGTCCAAGCGACAGCAACACCAGAAGGTCACGTTCAGACACTGCCTAATGAAGAAGTTCCGGCAATTCCCAACTCCGGCCGACTTCCACCATCTGTCCTGGTCCCACTGACCGACTCCATTCCAACTCAACTCCAAACTGTCAGCCACCTCCTCGACGTGTTGGAGCGCCATAGCCAGGGACTGATACAGTAGGAAATGGCCGCCATTGCCCAAGCAGCCGCGGCCCAACCTCAGCCAGTGGACCGACTCCCCAAGTCTCCACCACGGATTGCAGTTTCTCGAAGACACCAGACTCCGCCTCCTCTAGACAAGGTCCCAAGTGACACCTCCTTAGTACCGATTCGCAGGGAAAAGCGCCGCAGGAAGCCTTTGACTCCGCCATCACCACCAAGGTCGGACTCCTCGGTCAGCTCGGACAACCCTTCGTCCAATTCCTCCTCTTCCTCTCGAGATCCTCCCCCCTGCAGGAATGGAACTCACAAGAGTAACTCGATGAAAAAGGAGGGAAGGTCCCGGGCTAGCCTTTTCATCCCGAAAATCGCCAACTACCGTATTTCGAAGTCTCTCGTGAAGCCTCCTCGTCTAAATGTGTACGATGGCAGAGGAGACCCCGATGAGCATGTGGACACTTTCGACTATCGTGATGCTCGACTATCGTGACGCCTCGGAACACGTCCGGTGCAAGCTCTTCCTTCTCTCCCTAAGAAAGTGTGCTCTGAAAAGGTACCAGGAGCTTCTTCTTCCGGCATCAATTTCGGGTTGGAAACAATTCACGAAGTTATTCTCATCACACTTCACAGCTTCAAGGGTAAAGCTCAAGTCGGAAGACGTGCTACATGGGGTTTGTCAAGGGAAAAAGAGTCCCTAAGTGACTATATAGATAGATACAACTGAATTGCAGACGATGTCCATCAGCTCTTCGACGACATCAGGGTATTGTTCATGAGGCACGGCCTCCAGTTAGGCACACTCTTCCAGATCAGTGTCAGGCTCCGCAAGCCAAAAACCCTTGATGAATTCTTGAGGCGTTCTAGCACTATATCGAATACGAGGAAGCCGACACCACAGATGTTCCCAACACGGGTCCGACCTCGGGCAATGGAAAGGACTCGAAGGATAAGCACAATAAGGACTCCAGATTCAGCTAGAAGGAATGACGCGAAAGGTACGCCGAGTATTCTGACCTCAGCGCTCCCAGGGAACGAATTTTGGCTGAGTGCGCCAATATCGAGTTCCGTGACATAAAATGGCCGGCTACAATTTCTCAACGCGACAACACAGACAAGAAGGCATACTGAAGATATCACAACAGCAGCGACCATGACACTGATGCCTGCAGGGTGTTGAAGGACAACATAGAGGACTTGATTCAGAAAGGAAAACTGAAACAGTACCTGAGGTCGGATGACAAGAAGAGGGAGAGGTCTCCCCGACGCTCGCCACAGAAATTGAAGGTCGTGGTCAATGAAGTAACCAAATCTCCCACGAACAGCAGCGACTCAGCGGAAGATGCACCGATGGTGATCATGGGGGGCTACTCCATGGAAGTCAGGCGGATGAAACGCTCGATAAAGCGGCACTGACAGGATATACTCTGCATCAGAAGTGACCTGGTCAAAGCTTTGATCAAGTCAAACAGGCCGCCACTATCGGTCACCGATGCTAACCTCCTCAAAGGCAAATCCAATGAGGAAATCCCACTGGTGATCTCTGCCGTCCTAGCTTGGGTCAATTTAAAAAGGATCCTAGTTGACCAAGAAAGCTTAGTGGACATACTGTTCATGGAGCTACTCCCAAAATTAAAGATCTCTGAGGCTGACCTATCTGAGTATGACGGTTCCGATATGGTGGGGTTTAATGGCTCCAGAACCAAGCCGCTGGGCTATCTCAAGATACCGAAAATGTACGGGGAAAACAAACTCTCGAAGACCATCAAGACAAGGTTCCTAGTGCTCTCGTGCCCTTCCCCATACCACTGCATCGTCGGCCGACCGATGTTGGGGAATCTCGGGGTCTTTGCCTCCACCGTTCATCTCAAGATGGGATTCTTCTCAAATCAAGAGAGGGAGGTCACGGTCCCGATGGATCTTGATAGGGCAAAAAGATGCCAGTACCTCTACCTCAAATCTGAGCGGCAAGCCGAGAAACAACAAGCTCTCACGGTGACCGAGCCGGAAAACAAGAAGAAAGAATAAGAAGGGGAATGGGCCCGACAAAGGTTGAAGACAGCAGAAAAAGAATGTACTTACAAATGTATTAAAGTCATCTTCAATAAGAAAAGATTGCAGAACTATGCTCTCAATTTCTATTTTTTATTGCTATATGCGCCCTAACACGCAGGTTATCCGGTGACCTCGGTGTACAACCAACGACGACGCTCTTCTTACTTGAGTCTGACTCGAGCAGGTCACTCGACGGACGACGGTATGAGGCGAGCTCCTGCAGAGACGCACATGTCCTTCCCGACTCTGAGCTTAAATGCTCAGTCGAGAAGCGCACACAGGCCCACAGCGGCGCAGGCCCACAACAGCTCTCAAAATCTCGCCTCGAGCGAAAATCCTTCCCTCTGATCTCCGAGCTCAACGCTCCATCAGAGGCCGAATGAAGAAGTCCCCAGCGGCTTCGACCCTAGACCTTCCCTCTGATCCCCGAGCTCAATGCTCCATCAGAGGCAGAAGACTCCCTTGATCTCCGAGCTCCATGCTCCATCAGGGGATATAGACTTCCCTGATCTCTAAGCTCCATGCTGCATCAAGGGATGAATACTTGCCTGATCTCCGAGCTTTGCACTCCATTAGGGACCATCGAGGTGAACCCGCGGAAGCAGGCGACGTATCTACGGAAAGAAAAATTCGGTAAGTCACCAGGACAAATAAACTAGAAAACAAAGACTTCAGGGATATTTCGAGTTACCTAACGTCGACTTTGGTTTTACTGCGGATTCAACCCCGACTTTGATGATGTCGGCGCACTGGAATTTCTGGTCGGCCTTCAGAAGCCTGTGGCCCCATTCCTTAAGAAGCTGGTAGCTAACAGCATCCTCACCCTCCAAGGAGTTCGGGTCCACAACAAAAGCCTTTTTACTGTGATCGTAATGGACCCCGTCTCAAGACAAGGAGAAATGCGTTCTCACTAGCTTAGACCCATTGTAGTCGGCGATGACCTTCTTCGCCTTCTTATTCACTTCTCTGACATAGAAGAAAAGCCTCTTGAAACTTTTGTTTGAGTCGTTCATTGGAGTGAAGTAAGCCCGATACCGGACCCCCCCCCCCCCCCCCCCCCCCCGAAGGCAGATGTGGCCGTGTCGGGTGGGCTCTTTCTGATGAGGCTAGAGGAACCTGTTGAAGACAGCGGAGAAAACTCGGACCGAGGGAATCCGGCCCAGATCACATCTTCGAAAGACCTAACGTACCCCCAAGCATTGGAGGCCAACTGAGATGGAGCTATCAGCAGATGATCCAGCACGCCCTGCTGGAACTCGATCAAGGGAACTCGGACTCCCATAGTTTCCATGCACCTCCCATAGAAGAAGTACCCAACCTCCATCTTGGGCAATTTGATGCAAGCTGGCAGTTGCCCCGCGCTCTCGAACCTCCACTTCTAGTCTGCGGGCGCAACCACATACTTCTCAAACTCTGCCAAAGAGTCACTGTTTGATTTCGACGTGGCGCCCACTACCCTGGAAGAAACCCAGTAGTACTCAGCCGGATCGAAGTGATACTCCCCGGCTCCAGCCTCGACTGCGTTTGAGCCCCTTACCTCGGGGCAGAGTCTTGTCTAGAACCTTCCAGTGGGCTAGAAATCTTTCGCTCTTCTGCAGGTGAACCTGACATTTCAGCGCTTGACATCGAGAAGAAGTTTTATCTCGGTACCTCTAGCGACGAGTTCCGATCGGGAAAAACCCAGAAAGCGGTCAGTTCTCAGGTCGAAACGGCGGTCGGAAAGTTGATCAGAACTGATATCGCAGGAAGAAAGGATCTTAGTTCACTCAAAATGATAAGTAAAGAATGAGAAATTCCCTTTGAACTTAAATACTACAGGAACTTGGAAAACGAACCGGCATGTCTACCAATGCGCCTCTTCAATTCTGACATGGGAAACTGAACCGTAGTTATGACATTCCTGCCTCACTTCCCCAAACGTCACCTTTTGCACCCCACTCAGCGGAGAACACGTGGCACTGCAATCGTGGGTCTACCCTTGAAAAACAACTGTCACGTCAAGCCGAGGCCGTGCATTTTGATATTTTGTTGTGGGTCGAGTTGACCTCGGGAATAGATTGATGTCGGTTCTGTTGCACCCCGAAAAATCCTTTGGAGGGATTTCTCTTCGCACAACATGAATTGGAGTCGCCACCAATATTTTTTTTAGAGGTAAAACATTGAAAAAAACCTTTCTTGAAAGACAATGGTCCTTGGAACCACGAGATTTGAGTTCGGGGGTCGGTTATGCATGGGGAAGGTACGAGCACCCCACACATCCTTTCTACTAAAAGGGAACCTCGATTTGACGTGTGATTTAAAAGGTTGATTTAAGAAATGCTTTGTTTTTATCTCTCTTTGTCTCTCCTTACTTTATGGAAAAAACTTAAGGAAAATTTAATCTTTTGCGCTTGACGGGAGGGCACCGTGCCTACGTATCCCGGGGAGGGAATCAAAGCAACGTAGTTCTTGTTTTCGAAAATTGTTTTGTTTTTAGAAATTGCCTTGTTTTGGAAAAGGGTTTGTTTTTTTGAGAAGAAAATGGTTTTTATTTGTCGTGCTTGACGGGAATGTGACCCGCTCCTACGTATCTCCCAGTGCGATGGAGAATTCAAAGCTTACGTAGTTCTCGGTTGTCGAGAAAAGGTTTTTATTTTTTAGTTGTTTAATTGTGAAAATTGAATGTTCACAGTGATCAAACAACAAAGGTTTCGAGTGATCACCACTAGCATCCCATTATTGACGATCGTGCAAGCAAAGGCTTCGCATTATCCTCAACAAAGTTTTTAATTTGTGAAATGAGAGTTCTTTTGAAAAATGAGTGTTCATGATAATCAATTGAGCAAAGACTCCAAGTGATCACCACTAGCACCCCATTGTTGACAATCGTGCAAGCAAAGGCTTCGCATTATCCTCAACAAAGTTTGATTTGTGAAAAATAGTTTGAAATTGTTTTGAGAAGAAGTGAAGTTGTTTGTCAATGATTATGTAAATGCAAAAAAATGTTTTGAAGTTGGAACGTTACTAACGAGTAACAAGTTGTTCTTTGTATGCAACATGGTTTTGAAGTTTTGGAGAGTTACTAACGAGTAACAATTGGTGGAAATCAAAACAAGCAAATTGTGAACACCAATTCAACATTTTAATGCACTACAAGCACATAAACAAGTATATCAAGCATTGAGTACCAAGCTTCAATTCAAGAATGCATGAGTAGGCAAAATGCATGTGCATCAAGGTTAAATGAACCTATCCTTTGCCGATTGAGAAATGGAAAGTGCATCAAGACTCCAAGTAGTCTCTCCTTTGCAATTTATTAAGACAATGCAATGGTGCATCAAGGCTCTAAGTGGCCTATCCTTTGCCAAAACTTCACAAACTTCAAACAACAATTTACATTAAACTCAAAGAGCAAAGAAAGCATGATTAAACTTGAGGATGCATCAAGGTCATTGGAGACCAATCATGTGCGCAAATTCAATGGTTTATAGACCCCTTTTTGCTCACATTTCACAAGCACATCAAATGGGAATTGAATTTTTAAATGCTTACAAGCATAGGCATCAAGGTTGAAGTAACCTATCTCTTGCCAACTTAGCATAACCCAAGATCATTTGTGGACCATAAATGAATCAAAACCCAAATTCATTTTTCTCAAATCACAAATTTCACAATTAACAACATAGGTTTGAATATTTGCAAGTTTAATGGCCAATCATCAATTTATTTCAACAAGTCAACCAAATCAAGCAAGCGAGTGACATAACCAAACAATAGATGCATTTATTCACAAGATTCAACCATGAGAACCAACAAAAATCATAAAACACATATTTATTTGAAGCATGCGAAATTATCATCAAAGCAAATAACATTTTATTTCAATTAAAACAACAAAATCATGCATATAACCCCCAAAATCAAAGCATCAAAACAAAGATTCATGAGATTAACATATGTACAAGCATAAAAATGAAGTTAAAAGAGAGGATCTACATTTTTGGAAGTGGAAATCTCACAAATATGCAAAAAATGATGACTTTATGCAAGGATTTACAAGAGAAGGGGTCTAGGAATCACATACCTTAAGATGAGCTCCAAATAAACACAATAGATGAAGAAACAATCAACCAAATCAACTTATCTTCAAGCTTGGTCTTCAATCTCCAAAAAAAGACCCTTGATCTTGAACTTTTGTGTGATTTTATGAAGGATTGATGGTTGAAAATTAGTGTTTAGGCTTGGAAGATGGATTGAATGTGTGTGGGTAGATGAGAAATGAAGAAGTGAGTTAGAGAGAAGGGAGAGGGGGTGGCGCATAAAATGGAGAGAAGGTGAGGAAGGAGTTGTGTGCTAGGGTTTATGAGTGAATGGTGAGGCCAAAAGCTCTTTTTTTTTGTGAGGTGAGGTTAATAGGGTATATATAGAAAGCAATTAGGTTTAAGGGTAGTTAGGTCATTGTGCACTAGTTGTGCTCTAGGATTTGATTTTAATTTTGAATCAAAGGCTAGGATTGAGGCTCACATGGATTGAGGACATTGAGAAAACACAAAATGAGAGAATAGAGAGGGGGTAGGCGACATTGGGGGTGTGGCATTGGTCACCAAGTTTTGCTAGTTGTCATCTTGTACTATTGTACTATTATATGACCATTCCATTATCCCTTCATTTTTGATTATTCTTCTTAGGATAATTGTACAAAAATACACCCAATTTAGGCCACATACTAGGAATCTTAGGAATATGCCATTTTATGTGATCACCATGACCAAAAATGTCATAAAAATCACATCTTGGAACTTTTTGTAGAATATTCCCTTTTGATCCTTTTTTGAAATTTTGTGCACAATGTATGCATGCATGCGCATACATATATACATGACCAAAAATGTTTTGCCTCAAATAAATTTCTCTAAAATTGCACAATGATTCTTGATGAGAAATTATCTTATTTTTGACAATGACCAAAATACCCTTTTGCCCTAAAAACCTTGTTTTTTAACAACAAATGCATTTCCACTCTAACAATGAATTTAAAAGCCCTAGAATGACTTTTAAAACCCAAAAATGCATGCACAATGCTCTTCACTCTTCAAAATAAAACCACACTTCTCAATTTATTTATTTTTGCGGAAAATTAGGGTTTTAAACCTAGGTGGACAAAATTAGGGTATGACAGGTTCTAACCAAATCTATTCACTTTTGCGGGTAAAATGGATGATCTTGACGCCATTGTGAATGAGTCCATCATTGACACGTCCGTGCAAGTGAATGTGCCGGACAGACCTTCCGAGAAGAAAAAGAAGGCGGGGCTGGCGTCTGATGTCGCCCCCAATACTGATGTCACTCCCTCCCAGTCTTCCAAGGAGAGGCAATCTTTTGAGACACTTCCCAAGTCTGCCCTGGGGTCGGCTTCCAAGGGTGGTCCGAAACTGGGCCACGAGGAGGTTGTCAAGGCCAACAAGGGCAATACCACTCCTGGCACCCACAAAAAACAAAAAATAGATGAAAAGAAAAGTGAAGAGGCAGGAGAAATCACCTTGGAGGATTTCCAAGCTTGTGCCAATGTTGCCAAATTTGGGGCAGTCGCCTTTAGAAAGCTGAACGAGACTATCACCGAGAAGTCCAATGCCCAACTCCGAGGTAAGATTTCCGAACTCGAAGCTCTCAATAGATTTATCGACGGCGAGTTGATTTGCACTTCCCGTAAGTTGAAAATTTACCGAGATCATAATTTGGTAGAGCTTTCTGAAGAAAACCAGTGTTTGAAGGCCAAGTTGGAAAAACTGTCCGACATGCAGAAGAAATTGACCGAAGCTCATGACAAGGCCAAGGAACAAGCCAAAAAGATAGAGAAGCTGCTTGCGTTGGAGGCCGATCTGCGAAGGGCAAGGGAGGAGCTTGAGAAGGCCTAGGAGGAGAGAGCAGCCGAGG
This sequence comes from Astragalus glycyphyllos, assembly GCA_963573325.1. Taxonomy (NCBI): domain Eukaryota; kingdom Viridiplantae; phylum Streptophyta; class Magnoliopsida; order Fabales; family Fabaceae; genus Astragalus; species Astragalus glycyphyllos. Next base: position 9,398,646 of record OY754314.1, on the reverse strand, counting down.
CTCTGAAAAAAGATGGGGGGGTGAAAAGGCTGAAGGAGAAGCAGGTCATCCTCAAGAAAAAATTGTTTCCGGAGCGGTGCTTGGCTTTCAGCGCTGCTTAGATATGGTGGTCTTGCTTGACCCCAAGGTCCGGGTAGATTTGCTGAAACTCAACCATAAGCCAGAAGATGGTCGGATCGTCAAGGGAGATCAGGTCATCTACGAGCTGACTCCAGCTTCTTCCCCTGGTGCTGCGGAGATCGGAGAGCCTGCTGCTGCTGTGAAAGATACTCCTGCTGCCGAGGACAACGCTACTCCTGCTGCCGAGGACAACGCTACTTCTGCTGCCGAGGTTGATGAACAAGCTGCTACTGGGGTTGAGGAGGCAAGAACCTTGGAGAGCCTAGATTAGATCTTTTATGCTTCTTAACTTTCTGCACATTTTTTGTTGGTCTCGAGCATGTCCGCAGCCAACCTTACACTACAAAAAAAACAGGGATTAGCGAGGGATATTTCCCTCGCAAACTGACCAAAATCCCTCGCTAATGGTCATTTGCGAGGGAATTAGCGAGGGACAGGTTCCCTCGCTAAATCCTTCCTCGCTAATCCATTTAGCGAGGGATTTAAAATCCGTCGCTAATTAGCGAGGGACTATTCCCTCGCTAATTCCCTCGCTAATTAGCGAGGGATTTTAAATCCCTCGCTAATATTGAGAGACACGTGGCCAATCTCTGACAGCCACGCGTCCACTATTCCCTCGCTAAATCCCTCGCTAATCCTTTTTTTTTTTTAAAAAAAAAAAAATTTCCCTCGCTAATTCCCTTTTTTTTTTTTTAAAAAATTTTTTTCCCTCGCTAAATCCCTCGCTAATCCATTTTTTTTTTGTTAAAATTTTTTTTTCCCTCGCTAAATCCCTCGCTAATCTCTTTTTTTTTTTTTAAATTTTTTTTTTCCCTCGCTAAATCCCTCGCTAATCTCAATTTTTTTTTTAAAAATTTTTTTTTTCTGCTAAACCTATTTTTATTTTTTTATTGATAGACCTGATTTTATACCTGATTGAAATAGCTAAAACAGTTTTAATTCCATCCAAATCAACATAATATAAATCCAAATCAACATAAAATCCGAATTAAAACAACATATTATCCGAATAAAAAATAACATAATATCCGAATAAAAAAGTACAGAAATGTCAAACTATCCTAATAGCTGCCGTCAGACTCCTCTGATTCCTCTGACTCCTCTGACTGCTGAGCTTGCTCCTGATCTTCCTCCTCATCTGGAAAAATATTCTTGCTCTTAAAATAGTTATACATCAGCTCCTGTCTCCTTAGCACCTTCGCATGGTCTGCCCTCCAGCCCCTAACCTCCGCTTGAGTATCCTCCAGCTGCTGTTTAGTAGATTGCAGCTCCTGCCTAAGCTGCTCTGTCTCCGCATCTGACTTAGTAGAAGCTGGTCGACTGCGTCCTCTGCTGCTCCCGGCCCTAGACGAGCCCTTAGAACCCATAATAGGAGCCATTGGCCCAGTACCATACAGACGACCCTTGTACCAACCAATTAATTTCTCCCAATTGACGTTTGCCAGATCTCGCATCTCAGGAGGAAGTTCACCAAGTGAGGCAGGGTCCCAGCTCCCCTGAGTCAGCTGAGACATGATCTCATTAATTTGCTCCTGTTTTGCATAACCACAGAACATAGCATAATTAACGCTCTATTTTAACAAAGCAACTTTATATAATACAAATCAAGCTGTATATTTACCTGAGTAATCCTGGCGCGGTCATCAACATACTCGTTAGTCCCTTTCCTCAAATGGGTGACTCTATGCAGCTCAGGAGCAGTGATAGGGCGTCCTGCCTTCAAACTCTGTAAAATGAAATACATTTTCAAATATTGCAAACTAATTACCCAATGTAAAAATAACACAAAGATTTTTAAAATAATATACCCATCTAAGAGCATGCTGAGCCTGGTTGACGGACCCGCAGGTGTGAAGCGAGCCACCCTTCTCTGAGTTTCTATTCTTCTTGGCTGCTTCAGATTTTGCTTTGAACTTTGTTGTAGCCCAATGAGCCTGGAAGGCATTCCAAACTTCATCACTCATGTAGTTTGGCTGCTGCTTTTTAACCCGCAACTTATAAAGCAAATCTGATAACTGAGCGCTCATCCTTTTATTAAAAACTCTTCTCACTTCTTCATCATCTTCTTCGCGCCATGTCACTTTACCCTAAGTAAAACAAAAATATGTATTAGTAATTATATTAAACATTAAATTTAAACTAACAATATAAGTAATGACATAATTGACACTTACCCTAAAGAATTCCAGCAGTTCCTTCTTTTCGTCATCAGTGACCTTAGTCCACTTTGAACGAAACTTTTGAAAGTACATTTTTCGGATGACACGGGTAATGTTCGATGAAGCTACCTTTGCAGGAAGAAGCCTGCATAATGAAAGATATATCAAACAATCAAATATAATTCGTTTGATAAATTAACTTAAAAAAAAACAAACAAAATACTTACGCGTCACCATTAGGATAAATGACCTTTAGTTTAACACCATCGATAACAACCACCTCCACCGTCTCTTCATCGATGTCAATATCATCCAGCTCGGGCTCAATATCAGGATCAATATCATCCTGGGGCGATGGGGTAGGCATAGATAACCCAGCTGGTCTGCCCGTATGTCCAGATGGTGCGCCCATATGCCCTGCTGGTCTGCCATGCCCAGATGATGAGCCTATATGTCCATGTGGTGCACCCATATGCCCAACTGGTGTGCCCATATGCCCAGATGATGAGCCTATATGTGGTGCACCCATATGCCCTGCTGCATACATATATGATGGGCCCATATAATGCCCATGCGAGGGTAAATGAAAAAATCCGGGACCAGATGGAGACGGAGGTCGTGGGGCAATCGGCTCGGTACCTGGTGGACTCATATATGATGTATGACCCTGCCTCATGTTCCCAATGTTGAGAACCACCTCACGATTACGACGATTACGCCTCCTCTTGGGAGGTTCATCGGCAATCTGCTTCCCTGCACGTCTCGGTGGGTCAGAACCTCCTGGATCCATGTCTATGAAAAAAAGAGAAACCAAATGTGATACTAACAACATTAATGATGTATATTATAAATAAATTAAAGAAACTAAATTAACAAGAACAATCATGATATATTAATGATTAAAATAAATTTAAAGACAACATAATGAGTCAATTAACAACTCTAAAATAATACACTTTTCAATTTCAACTATTTGACACAATTAACAACATACACAATTTTTAATTCTCAATAATTTTCAATCTAACTCTTCTCAACAATTTCACTTTAACAAATTTATATTCATTTTTCAATTACTAACATTCACATTTCACAATATTCACTCAATTTTAACTCATATTTCACACTTAATCCTACAACTCACATTTTACAATATCACTTAACCAATCCTAACCAATTCACAACAACACACAACAACAACAACAAATAATTCAATCCTAACTAATTCAAAACTTAACACACAACAACAATAACAACAACAAATAATTCAATCCTAACTAATTCAATCCTAACCAATTCAATCCTAACCAACAACAACAACAATTTATTTTAAAAACAACAATTTATTTTAAAAACTAACTGTTATGAGTGAGATTGACGTCCGGTGAGGTGGTTCGGTGACGGTGCGCACTCCGGTGCGATTGTAGGCTTCAAACACCAAATTTCAATCCTAACAAATTTCAATTTCAAGCAAATAATAAATAAATTAAAACAACTTCAATAAATCAAAAATTAAAATTATAACATCATAAAAAGTGCAAATCAAAACTTACAAATTGAGGGAAATGGGAGCTCCGGTGGTGGTGGTGGTTTCGTGGGGGGTGATGGTGGTGGAAGAAGAGGCAAATCGTGAGAGAGAGAGATAGAGGAGAGGAAAGGAAGAGGAGCTCCGGTGGTGGTGGTTTCGTGGGTAGTGGTGGTGGTTTCGTGGGTAGTGGTGGTGGTTTCGTGGGTGGTGGTAGTGGTGGAAGAAGAGGGAAATCGTGAGAGAGGGAGAGAGGAGAGGAAGAGGAGTTCCGTGGGTGGTGGTGGTGGTGGTTGTGTGGTGGTTGTGGTTGTGGATTTGAGAGAAGGGGGTGAGAGAGGGGAGTATTCGGATGGGTGGTGAGAGAGAAGAGTGAAGAGTGAGAGAGAAGAGTGAGGAAAAAAAAAAGAAAAACGGTACATTTATTTAGGTTAGCGACGGATTTTGCGAGGGACAGAAAATCCGTCGCTAATTGTCACGTTTTGCGAGGGACATCAAATCCGTCGCTAACCTCCTCGTTTTGCGTGCCACGCGTCCCTAGGCACTGCAACGGTCAGAACGTTTTGCGAGGGACATCAAATCCGTCGCTAATCCGTCGCTAACCTCCTTATTTTGCGTGCCACGCAATTTTAATTTGGCGCCCTGTGTTTTGCGAGGGAAATTCCGTCGCTAAACGTGCCCATTCCGTCGCTAATGTCCAGAAAAAACGAGAAAACCAATTCCCTCGCTAATGTTCACCCAATCCGTCGCTAATTCTTAAATTTGCGAGGGACCAGGGTTCCCTCGCTAAGGTCCCTCGCAAATGAGCTTTTTTTTTTGTAGTGTTAGTTTGTAACAAACAATGGCACCGTTTTTTCTGGTTAACCGTCTGCATTTAATCAATCTTTGTTTGCTTCATGCTTTTTGTTTGTTTTTAAGCGCTTTAATTTTCCTTTGGATGCCGTCATAGTATATCAGATAGCCATTACAGATTGTCGAGATTGATAGCATTAACTATTCGTCCCCGATTTAAAATAAGTGTTGAGACATAACTGCTGAGCACCGAATCTCTGAGCTCCATAGATGGGAAAGCCGCTATGGGCTCCCCGGTCTACTAAGATGGGAAGGCCGTTGTGGGGCCCCCTTTCAACATTCTTTTTTTGGAGGTCGCTGTGGACCTCAGTCTTCTACCTCTGATGGAGCATCAAGCTCGAAGATCAGAGAGGCGGGATCACAAGAAGCGAAATTGGGATGCCTTCGGTCTCTGATGGAGCTCGTCAGCTCGGGGATCAGAGAGAAGGGTTTGCTCGCACGAGGCGAAATTGGGATGAAGTCGCTGTTGACTTCCTTCTTGGACTATCTGTCGGCGCTGCGAGCTCGGGGATCAGAGAGTTGCTAGAGCCGCTGTGGGCTATTTATAATTTGAGATGGATGCGTATGATCGGAGAATCAGTTGGTTTGAGAAAGAAGGCTGATCTCAGATAGGAAAACTCCAAGTAGAATTCTGTTTCCGCCAGATAGGACGAAAGTCTGAGATGGGACGAAAGTCCGAGGTGATAAGATGAAGATCCAAGAAAACAGGACGAATGTCCGATATAATAAGATGAAGATCCGAGATAATAGGATGATCTGAGGGAATCCCACACCTTCTCAGAAGTTGCAGCTCATCTAGGCACGAGAATTTGGGTCGGAGAATCGTTTGAGCTTGTTTCTGGTGAGAAGAATCGGGAATAGCAGAGTTAGACCGGGAGATAAATGCTCAGGAGAATTCGAAAGCAAGTGATTATGGTCCCATTGTGGTCGCCAATGTTCGGTACCTGGACTTCGGATATACTTGTGCCCGGGGTACTGGTTGATGTGCTTCCAAAGATCTTGAAGATGGACTTCAGACAGATGCAGATAGATTTCGGGTGACCCGAGGTAAGTTGCATCCGCACGTTGGGAGAGGGTACCTGCAAACACTCCGACGCTCAAGTCAGTAAGGATATGAGATGGGGCATGTAAGGAATAAGAAGATAATGAAAAACGTATCTGGGAACGGAGGTTTGAACCTCTATTTATAGACAGAACACCTGAAGCGTCGGATACAGGCGTGTGGATCCTAACCGTTGGATGCGGATGCTACCTAGTTAGTTAACTGCCGGATAATTCTAGATGCAGAATTGGTCCAGGCCCAAATCTTGTGACGTTTTGGCCCTGTCCGGAATACTCTGAGACCTTTCAGGCGATGGCTGTTATTTGGACATATTCTTATGCTCCTAATTTCCATGGATCATTACCACCACCTTTTAAGCATATTTTTTGATATAGATATTAGATGTAATACTCGAAGCAACAAAAATAAGCTAAGTTTCGTCCTAATGCTACAAAGATGTATTAAGAGTTACAGAGTGTTAGTTTTCTAAAAGCAAAGTAGATGGCTATGTTAAGTTTTTTCAGTGTGTCATAATGCAAAGATCGATTATCACAATCCTAGACTCTTTTGTCCGTAGTAAGTGAGTGTTTTACTCTTGTGATGTATTTTGGAGAGGAGCATTTTTATGTACTTTTTGGGGATGACTGTATTTTTAGGTATCAAAGCATATTTTCAATATTAACTACATGTTTATTGAGTATGAATGCACCACTTAGACCCTCATGTATAAATTTTCATGGCCCTAATGATAGGCCTTAACTAATGTACATAACTTACTCATGGATGTGATGTTTAATTCCATTTACTGTTCCTTCATATTTTCATTATATCATTTATTGCTTATCACACGAATTAAAGTGGTTAAGTTTGAGATTACTTAAGTGGGACCAAAGGGAATCTCACCATCCATCAAAAGAAAGGATTATCTATACGCATTTTCATTTTTTGAAATGCAAAGCCAAAATAGTGGACACAAAGTGGGGCTGATTAAATTAAAATAAGAATAAAGACAAAGTTTTACCAAGAAAAAAGAATCACTAAAGGGGAAAGCAAGAAGGGAAGAATATTTCTACCTCCTCCAATAGCACCATAAGGTACGGGGTTGATATCACCCCCATGTTGTCTACATAAAACCAACAAATTCAAATAAAAATATTATTTTACCAATGAAAATAAAATCAACTAATTAATAAAAAACTATTGGTAGATATAGGGCAAAATGTGCATCAATTTCATAAGCATGACATTCTCCTATGTGTATTGGCTTACCCATAATTAATCAAGGAAATCACAGTCGTTGGATATTTATGTTAGAAATATTAAAACGAACAAAAGAGCAAAGCACAAGAGAGAAGGTGTGGACATATAACACAACAGTGATGATTCTCTTTTGAACAAGCTTGTAATGATAGTCCACAAACCGAGTATTGTTGCTTCCCTCATGGATATATTGGAAAAAAAACAACACTAGAATAACTCATTGAAAAGAAGCCAGCCAAAAAATAGACGATATAAATGACAAAATATTGTGAATGAACTGGGGTAACGAACTAAGAAGAACGGATTCGCATCGATTCTTTGATATCAACATGATTAATTCAAGGTTTAAATAAGTATTTAGTCCCTGCAAATGTCCCTGTTTTTCGATTTAGTCCCTGCAATTTTTTTTTTTTAAATACGTCCCTGCAAAATAACTTTTTTTTTAAATACGTCCCTACAAAATAAAATTTTTAAAAACGTCCCTGCAAAATAGCTTTTTTTTTTAAATACGTCCCTACAAAATAACTTTTTTTTTAAATACGTCCCTGCAAAATATCACAATTTTTTTTTGTTGGGACGTATTTCAAAAAAAAGGTTATTTTGCAGGGACGTATTTAAAAAAAAGTTATTTGCAGGGACGTATTTAAAATTCCAACTTTCGGAAGGGCATATTCAAAAAAAAGTTATTTTGCAGGGACGTATTTAAAAAATAATAATTTGCAGGAACTAAATCGAAAAATAGGGACATTTGCAGGGGCTAAATACATATTTAAACCTTAATTCAATTATATCAGCTTTTAAGTGGGAAAATAGTGAGATGGAGAAAGAGAAGAAAACCCTTACAATTTTGAGGAGGCAGCAGCGGCGAACCTTTCTTACACCCACGAAGTGATAAAAACCTCATATTTATAAGGAGGTTACGAAGGTTTCGTATTAGGTTAAGTTTTCACATTATACCTAAATTGGTGATATTTTATCTTTAAAGCTAAATATATTTTTTAGAAAATACAACGAAAATAATAAAATATGCTTATTTAATCTTTCTAGAGTAAATTTTATTCTAAAAAGGATAAATGAAAAAAAAAAACTAATAAAAACTAATAAAAAAAACTAGGCTAAAATGCTGCAGGGATCCCTTATAAATTACTTAAATTATCATAATCGATATTAACCAATTATAAAAGAAATCCTTTTTGTAATAAAAAACTTTCAAAAAGGCACATCCTAGAGTGACGCAAGATAATATATTCTTAGGTTATTGAATTAAATTCTATAAACTAATTTACACATTGGACTACACAAAAAAAAACAGTATAATATGCATCAAATATACCAAACTATACCTTATTCGTCTGGTGATGGTCGGTCTGGATAGTTGGTAAATTCTCCTGCTGAAGTTGGATCTCGACATGGGGTTCTACTTGCAAAGACACTCAAATGCCCAAGTCAGGGGAAGAAGCCATATCAAGGTATGACAGTGAGTGAATGTGTACGTGTCATTGGGGTAACTGCCTCGTTCTGCCTCTGCTAGTCGATCTATCGAGACAATGCTTGTCGTTATATGGGTCAGTCACGGATCGCGAGTATTATCGGTCTGACGCGCTTTTTTGCTGTGTGGTAGCTACTTCGATGATAGACGCCTCCCAGCCCAAAGAAGGGATTCGTCCCTCGGACTAGTTCGGAACAGTTGCCCCTCAAGCCAGTCTCCCCAGAGGGCGGCTTTGGCTTGGGATACTTTCTGCCGAGGTGATGCTTAGATACCTTCCACTATATATAAGGGGTACCTTTCTTGCTCGAAGAATTTGCATCTTTAAGATTATACTCTGAAACCAGAGTTGTGTTTTTGGCGATAACGACATACTTTTCAGGCAACTATTCTAGTTCTCCAGCGAGGTTCTGGCGAGGTGTTTTCTACTTCCGGTGAAGGGATCCAGATCTAACATCATACCAGCTCAAAACGAAGCTAATTTAGGTCTACCAGTTAATATTCTAACTTCCCTGGTTATGGCGTGAGCTTCCCCCTTTTTGTATTTTGTTCTTTGTTCGACTCTAGGGCCAGGATCCTCCCCGACCATGACCAGAGTCCTGTTGGCGTGATTTTTAGGCCTGGAGTCGACAAAGTCACCTCCTCATGTAATTCAGTTTTTGAACCTGACCCAATGCCCCAAACCCTGCCGGTCTGAGTTGGCGAGTACCAAGAAAACAACGAGGGTAGAGATTGAACAACTCGCACCCCTTGCAAGAATGTTCGCGGGTAGGGAAACTTCTCAAGAGGTGGCATGTTGTGACCAAGAAGTTTTCTCGAGTCAAGGCCTGCGGACCAGGTCAATATCAATGAAGGAGACCTAAACCAGGATCTGCAGGACAATGCCGTTAAGAAAGAAAATTTGGGTGTGAATGAAGTTCAGAATCCCGCGACGAAGGTGGCCAATTGTGATGAGGTGGAGAGGGTGATAACGAGGATTGATTACTCCTGGTTCCCGAAGACACTTCGAGAGGTTCAATCTATTTAGTGGCTCGGGAGTGACGTTCGCTTATTCCGCCCCCTGGTCGGTGCCCGAGACCAAGACTGGCTCCTTGAAGGTGTTCCTCTAAACAAGTCGGTCGCAATGTTTCCTCGTTAGTTAAAATTTACTATGTACACTGCAGTCTTAGCGACGATGCAAATCCGTCCGCCGATCCCCAAGTTTCAACAATAACTTCTTCGGGTTCTTAAAGTCGCCTCTTCCCAACTGCACCCCTACGGATAGGGTTTCTTAAAGGCTTTAGAGTTGCTGATGGGGAAAATGGACAAGTCGTGTTCCTTGAAGTTATTTTTTACCATATTCGAGGGGGGAGAGCTCGAGTCCATTAAGAACTGTTGGGAGCACTTAAGCTTAAAAGGCAATAAGTCGTACAAGATCTTTAAATAATACTTTGACTTGTTGAAGTCTTTGAAGAACAGCAATAAGTCGTGAGCTAGAATGTCATGGACATGAAAGATACCAAGTTCCCATTGGCATGGAAGAAGGCTCGCTATAATCACAAACCGACCTCTTATGCTATTAAGGAATCCGAACTTGACGCTAAGGATAAAGAGACACGGTGGATACTTCTAGCTTTGGTTTCCCATCTTCCTATCATACCCATGGTAATAAAGCCTAAGAACTGGTTAGGGGTATGTCCCACAAAGCAGCTCGAGTGGCTTTATGTGGGGTTTAGTGCATGTCATTTTTGTTTTATTTTGCAACGTCTTCGGTCCTTGTTGTTATAAAAAATTTTCCATGTCCCTTAGGATGGTGGAAAATTTTCCATCATCCCAGTATGGATACTCAAACACCGGAGGCTCAGGATGAGGTCCGGGAAACTCCAGCCCCTGTTCTAAAGAAGGAATGAGATAGATCTTCGCCGGAGACAAAGTTTTTAACAGGGATTCTGCTCAACCCAGCAAGAAAGCCGGACATGGATTGGAGTGTTGTCAAAACTTGTCTCCCAAAAATGCCTTAGAGTGACTTACCCAGTCTGATTATGAGAATTACCAGGAGAACCCTTTGGACGTTGTTGCTCAAGTTTGTATGGTTGATCCGACCTGCTTAAGAAGTAGAAGAAAGATGATGATGAACACGAGGAAGATAGAGGATGCTCAGAACACGTTGTAGCCGGCTGTCGAGAACAAGGCAGTGAACTCCCAAGAGACTTTAAGAAACACTGTGCCTGATTCCTTGAAAGCTTGGAAGGTGGCTGAAGGTAAAGCCCAAGATGCTGAAAAGGAGCTTGGGATTCAGAGGGTGCTACCCCGGACCTGAACAGGGAGGTGAGCCAATTTGAAGCAACTTCATCGCAACTTAAGAAGGGGAAGGACAAGATCCAGAAGTCAGTCCAAGCCATTGCTTAACAGGCGATTGATGTGGCCAGAGGCCAATTCAAGACAATCGAAGCAGATTGCCTGAAAAGGGACTTTTTTCGCTTAAAACCCTAAAATGAAGAAGAGACCTAAAACAATACTTGAAACACCACAAAAACATAAAAGACGCGAAATTGATAGCGATCGTACGCGAGTAAAAATGATAAAAGATATAAAATGTTCAACAAGGAAGTTAACTTTGGTCGTCTCAAAAGAATCTATAAATTGAAGATTATCAAATTCAAGAACGAGGAAAGCATTTTAATAAGGAAATCAAATGATGAGAAATAACATATCCATTGGTTTTAAGTGTGTTTCTGGGATTTATCAGTGGTTCTAAAATAAATATTTGTGCAAGATTCCATAATTCATTATTGATCATATACTAACCAAACAACATCAGTCTCTTCATATGAATTCCCTCTAGCTTAAACAAGCGTCAAGACAGAGTGCTCAGTCAATAATGATAGCGAACAAGCGCCACAAATCATGATTCGCGTCATATATGAATTCTATCAATCCTCTAAATGAGTGTTATAGAGAAATTACTAAAAGTTGCGAATAGATTCATGGTTAAGTAATTATGCAAAACTGAATCACATATGCAAAACACCGAATTTGAGTAATTAAGCAAAATACAAACTTAATTTGCAACATTAATTACGGAGATGAATCTAAAAGAGAAACATTTAAAACCCTAAAAATTAAATAAACACCAAACCTCAAAATCCTTACTGGCAACACCCTTCACCAATGGATTGATCAAAGTCGCGCAAACGAATTTTAGAAATATAAAATTGCAAAAAATAGTCTAGTTATGGCTGCTTAAAGCCTATTTATAATCCTAAAAAAAACCTAATTAAGTTAAAAATGTTCTTAAAGAAAACCCCAAAAAGAAAGATTAATTGGCCCATAAGCCTTTAATTGACTAAACTGCTTCGGTAATTCGCAGTTTTGAGATTCAACACATCCGAACTACGTTTTGGGAACAACACAATAATTGTAGCTCTTCTCCTTTGCTTTCCACCGCATGCTCGCACGTTTCAATTGAAAATTGAAAATTAATCAAGAGTATACAACTAAGCATGGTTAAGAGAATTGGGCCGAACCGGCCGGTCCAACCGGTTAGGCTGTGAACCGTAACAAAATCCAGTCCGATATGGACTGAGAACCGGTTATCCTTTAGACTGAGTGTGAAATCGGAAAACCAATCAAGAACCGCCAAAACTGGAAAAAACCGGCAGTTCACTGGTTTAATAAGATTTACAAAAAAACAAAAGTTTGAACTGAATTAGTTAAGAAAAAGTGAACTGATTGGTGTGCTAACCATGAGATATCATTCCATCCCATTATGAATAGCTAGCCCCCTCCCTTTCGAGACATTGGGTATTTGGTCGAGCCGGCAACTCTTTGGTCGGACTGCATGAGCCGGTCTATATTAAATTAATTCAAAACTTATAATATATACAAAGAAACTATTTTTATTTATAATTGTAATTAAGTAAAATGATAAAATATTTAAATTTAATAATACAACAATACTATAGTAGTGTATTGCAATGGTGAAAAATAATTAACAATGTTATTTTAATGGGCTGTATAATTAATTTTTATAAGAGATATAAATATATATAAGTATATAAGTATATAACATATACAAGCAAAAAAAATACAACTTTAACAAATGAAAGGTTAATGGAAAGCTTGGCAAAAAATTTTAACGCTAAATGGTTATATATTGGGGTTCAGAGACTCCAGCTGAATTTGGAAGGTTAATGGAACTTTAACAATGTCGAGTTCAATAGTCGGTTTAAGTCATGTATTTGGGGTTCAGAGACTCCAGCTGAATTTGAAGCAACATGGAAATCAATCATGATTGACTTTGAGTTGCAAAACCATGAGTGGCTTTCAGATATGTATAGTATTAATTAGAAGTATGTGGATCCCGGCTTACTTCACAGACATATTTTTGGGTGGTATATTGAGAACAACCTCAAGATCAGAAAGTGAGAATTCTTTCTATGGTAAATTTTTGAATTCTAATGCAGGCTTGGTTGAGTTTTGGATGAGGTTTTAGTCTGCAATAGAGGCGCAAAAGCAGAAAGAGCTACTCACCGATAATGATTCACTCCATTCTTTGCCTATATTGAAATTAGATCGTGGTTTAGAAAGGCATGGTAGAGATGTTTACACTCGTGAGAATTTTTACATATTTCAAAAGGAGTTATGGGTTGCATGTTTAGACTGTGGAGTTGAAAATAAGCAAGAGAAAGATGGTATGGAAATATTATATATAGTTGATAACAGTGAAATCAATGGCAAAGTACGCGAAGTGATTTATAATGCCTCGGACTGTCATTGGAATTGTTCGTGTAAAATGTTTCAATCTCAAGGCATATTGTGTAGACACATACTTTGTGTTCTAAAGGGGAAAGGTTTAAATGAAATACCAAGGAATTATATTCTAAATAGGTGGACTAAGTTGGCAAATCGTAAGCCTATTTTTGATGTTGATGGCAAGCTCTTGGAAGGGTGGTCTGAATCATTAAAAGAGACTCACATTATATCAGAGGTATGGGAGGACTTTTTTTCATGTATGAATCAAGCTGGGAAATTTATGGAAAAGTTACTTCTTGTGAAAAGGGGATTTGTTAACAATAAAAAAGATTTGATTGAACTTGAAGGCAAGACAAAAGAACTAGAGACCTTTATTGGAGTTGATGTTCCTAAAGTAGTGGAAATCCATCCACCTCGAGTTTCAAAGACAAAAGGAAGCGGTAAGCGAATTAAGGGAGGAAAAGAGAAGGCCATTGAACAACGACAAAAAAGAAATAGGCTTTGCAATGCATGTGGCCAATATACAAATGACACCAATTTTATGGTTTGGTACAGCTATATAAAATGGTAGAAAAATATAAGTAAATTGTGCCCAAGCTTTAATAATCGAGTATAAGCTGAGACAATATACAAAAGATCATCATGTACAAGGTAAATAGTAGTAAAATGTTAAAATAAAATAGAAGTTGGGGCACATGGCTTGATATTATTCATGTGGTTGACTATCAGTTCGAAACCAGAATCCTATCCTTCATATCTCCATGTTTCTTGTGTTTGCCCATATGATTGCAAGTAACACACTTGTAATTGAAACAACAAGCATTGATCTTTGCATGTCTATTCCCAGTCCCAGTATACGGTACTGTCCCGCCCCATTGGACTGACAACAAAATGCAAAGTGTGGGAGTCAATATACAAGAAAAGTTCATAGAGGCATTACATCGAACAGCTTGTGTCATGGAAACCAGTATCAATTTGAAATTGTTGTACACGGAAGTTGGATGGATAAGATCAGCTATTCGTAGTTCGATGAGATATGATTTCCCAGGTTTGTGATGACGACGCCTCAAGTGAACGGCAGTTGTCGTAGAACTGCACGCAGAGATGAAACAACGACGACAATGAGATATGAGAAACAACGACAGCAATATGATATGAGAAACAACGAAGACAATCGAGGTAGATCCCTAAAAACGAAACAAAATTCAACGAAAGGAAACGGATGATGAGAGAGAATGAGCGTGAAGCTGAAATCTCTTTTTTTCTAAGAGTGCTGTAGATTGATACGGTGCGATAGCGAGATTTGTACTCCCTGTTCTCATTACTATATCTAACGGGTGTTATTAGTAATTCTCGTTTCTTAAAATAAGAATTACTTCTCATTGGATACGCTCCCTTCACATCAATTAAAGTGTAGCTCAGTTGGTTGCAAGTGCCAAGATTGAATTCAGACCGAGCCGGACAAGGCTCCAAATTCTGGTTGAGCCGGTCGGACCCATCAGTTCAGTATGTTCTGATAACACTGCTTTTTACTAATGTTCGATGTGGGACACATGTAGAAATCCCTCTACCTTCTTTTCTTCAATTATAAAAATCCATCTTCTTTCGAGCATTATAGTTTTTTAGTTAAATAAAAGGTTAATGTTAACTTATAAAATTATATATATACACATATATATATATAGTTTTTTTATTTATCTTTTTGATTGACATTCAATCCTATGAAATATATAATAATTATTTTATAATTTAGTTATATACTTATATATAAAATTTGTCACTCAATATATCATATAATCAGTGTTTTCACCAGTTCACTACCAGGTCCGGTTCAAATACGGTTGAATCATTGAACCTTGAACTAGTGCCTTCCCTGGTTCAATGGCCGGTCAGGTTTTCTAAACATTGCAACTAAGAACACAGGCAACGTTATCGCCTCTAAAGTGAATGAGGGTCAATATGCAATAAAAATGAAAATATTAGATGTACAACACAACTAAGAACACCAAGTTCAATGCTATATAGAATGCACTAAAATGCTAAAGGTTGTCTTGGACCATGTATAGGGATGGATATTAAGCCCCTGCGCATAGGGTACCCGCAAAAATTACCCGTAAACGGGCGCGTAATTACCCACACACATGGGTGTAGGTGTGTGTGTGTATTACTAATATTATATACTTATTATTATTACAATTTTAAGTATATCTATCTTTAAAAAGATAAATCCAAACTAATAATATTTAATTAGTAGATACAAAAAAATAATAGCTTTTTAAATTAAATTATAATATTTTAATGTTATTTATTAGTTTTTGCTGTTAAAATAGGCGTATTGGGCATGCCCATGGGCACTTGGTGCCCAGAGGAGACGTGGACCGGCACTATAGTACCTTGCCCATACTTGTGCGGGCTCGGGTATGGTCACTATAGTACCCTGCCAATAGGGTACCCATTGCCATCCCTAACCATGCATCCACATGTTGTGTTATTTATAGAAATAGAAGTAGTGTTATACTTGGTTGTTTTTGTTCCTCCATTAGCATCACCTACGTGCTTCATGCTGAGATTATTGAGGAAGTGTTAGCTCTAGAAATTGTTTTGGACAAAGGTTGGGAGTTTTGGTGGTTGGAGTGTGATTTTCAGTAAGTGATTTCTATTTTCGAGAATTACAAAGTATTGCCATGAAAGCTAAGAAATATATGAATTAAATTTCTATACATAACTAATATGATAAAATTTGATTGTAGTCATATTTACAGAGATGGAAATGCTTGTGCTAATAAACTTGCTTAGTATGGAACTAGTATACGTGGTTTTCTTTTGTGGGATCTAATTACAAATTTCATTATTGGGGATTCTTTCAAGAATAGGCTAGGTTTGTCCCTTCCTGTGATCGATTGGGATTTTATCTTTCCCTTCTTGTTTTGATGTACTGCAAATGTTTTATAATGTCCTTGGTTTTGCTCAGAGTCATTCATTGTAGCGATTTTTTTAACGCCATTATTGCTATTCTTTGAAGTAGTTTCTTTTTAATAAGATTGCTTTTATTTCTTATTTGTTATATTGTTTATTTGTTCATGGATATTAGTCTAGTCCACATGTGTTTCTCTGTTCCCCTTATTTTATCAATAAAATTCATCAGAATTACTTCTTTCTCTTCTTGATGTTTTTTCTAAGAAGGGTTTTGCATCAGAAAATTAAAACGGGCCTATGTTCCTTTAAAAAATATATATATTTTAGTGCTTACATGAACAATGAAATATCCTCTTGTGCTACTATAGGATGTGAATTTTTTGAGAGCATTGTTTTTTTACTTTTATCTTTTTCATTAGAATCCATTGAGCAGAATACTCATCCATTCAAAAACAGTATATATTCATTCAAAGTTTCATGTAGTAAATTTAATACATTTTACTTTAAACAATTAATTTATTATATATTTCATAATGTGAGATTTCATTTGTCTTTACTTTATAATTTTTTTTCAGGAAGTTTGCAGAATATTATTTATTTCAGTCTTAGCCTTTCTGTTCTCCCCCTTTGTCATAAGTCAGTCTTAGGAGTTCACTTTACTTAATTCCAATTTAAGTTTCCAAACATTGGATATTATGGTTTTTATTTGAATGGAACACCAATTGTTGGTTAAACTCTTTAATTGTTTACACAATGAAATTTGGTCAACTATATTAATGCTTTATATGCATTATCAAAATCATTTGATATTAAACAAAATAAATTTTCAACAGATTTCTCCCCGTGCGTTGCACGGGTCACAAAACTAGTTCAAGAATAAACGGCACAGGTAGAAGGGTTCAACAACAGTATAACAATTACTATCAAAACAAATAATATGATACAATCACAGAAGCGTGTCAGAATCTCCAGCGACGTTAGCGCCTCAACCCCTCGTTCTGCGTGCAACGCCAGAATCACAGAAGCTGCAGGCGCATCATCCGGCAACACTGGCGTACGCTCTGCGCAGCGCAACAGCTGTCTCCGTGTGGGGCCTCCTCAGCAGGTGCTTTTTCAAGACACAATGTGCGTTGAGGCAGGTTTCGCAACCATCTGTCACAGCTCCAAGGATCCGCCTTTTTCCGGAATGAAGGCTGTGGTGGTGGGGTCTACTACGCCCAGTAGGCCCTTAGGTAAACCTAAACCCACTAATTTTGGTTCTGCAAAATCTTTTTTAGATGCTGTAAAAAATGATAAGCCCAGTTCTTGTCCTGCTTTCATTGATATAACTATGAGTCAATTACCAAAGTCATGTCTCAAACGGGATGTGGTTGCTATAAAAATATCAGAGGATGAATATCAAGTGGGTGTTGCTGACTGCAGAAACATTTTAATTGGGAGACTTATTTTGTCAAAGGGGGATAAGCCTTATAAGGTCAATGATTTACAGTGAAAGATCGCTAAAATTTGGAACCTCACAGCCGACTGGTCCATGGTTTCTCTTGGAAAGGGTTTTTACGAATTTTACTTCTATGCCATCACTGATCTCCGAAGTGTTTTGTCTTAGGGGTCTTTTAATTTGCATCCGGGTGTGTTACGTCTCTCGGCTTGGATGCCTGACTTTAATCCACCAAACAATCTACGGCTCACTGTTGGGTCCAACTACATGGTCTCTCTCGCAAATACTGGAGACCGAAAATTTTGTTTGAAATTAGTGGGAGCCTTGGCGTCCCCATTGCTCTAGATGAAGCCACCGCTAAGCGATCCTTTGGCCATTTTGCTAGAGTTCTGATAGATATTGACCTAAATGCACCTCTCGTGATCAATTGTTAATCGAAAGGGAGGGGTATGTGGTGTGTGAAAAACGTGTGCAAGTATACACAGTCACAAACAAGTAGTATAAAAGATCGAACCCACAGAGATTGGATTAACTCTTATATATTGTTGTAAAGAAATGCAAATTAGTGCAACTACACTATTCAGAATATTTGTTTTGGTTGAAGTTGAAATGTTAAAATAAATGAAAGCAAGTAAATTGTGTAAGAAATCAGTTGAGAATGAAAGTTGGGATGTTTTCACAAGTTAAATCACTTTTGAGTGTATTGTGTTTTCTTGTGGTGCATTTGCACTTAGTGCAGTTGCATCAGTGTGTGCTGGTCAGCTACTTTCGTCAGAGTTTCGTTATAAGCTCTATATGATCCTGTTTTTTTTTGTGGTAAAGAGTAGGGTTGTCAGTGCCTCTCTCGCCCCCTTACAGATGATCCAAGTTGTTTAAATAAGTACACTCTTGTATCATAAGTTCTCTACACTTTGATGTAAGGACTACGTTAACCTTAAACTAAGAATTAACAAGGAATTAACAAGCTAACTTCATTAAAACAAGTTTAACAAAAAGCTTCATTAAACACTTATCCTTACTTAGTTCTTGATTTCTAGTTATAAGCCAATTAAGTGAATATAACTCTACTTGTTCTAAGTGATCAACCTTAAAAACAAGATTAAGAATTTAAACACAAGAACTAAAGTGCTTACACCATTTGAAAACACAATAACTTTCCTCAAAAGATCATTGGAAAGCTAGAACATCCCAACTCAAAAGAGTTTAGCTCATGATGGGCATGATAAAGCAAATATAAGTGAATGAAAGCATATTGAAATGAATAAAAATACAAGAGGATTCAAAAGAGTAACAAATAGAAAACTCTTGCATATATTTGCTTACAACCAATTTCTTGCACCTATTAGCTCTTTGAAGAAGTGGAGATAGAAGTTGTCAATTTCCTCTTACCTTCTTCTCAAACTAATACTAAGAAAATGTAAAAAGAACTAAAAGAAAAACTATGATAGAAAGAAATTGAAAAGATGATGTTCTTAAGTGAGAATTTGAGTCTTATTTATAGCCTTGGAAGTTTCCTTCATGTTGAGGTTTCCTTGCTGATAAAGTTAACCAAATCATGGTTACTTTTTAAAAGTTAAGATCATCTTGGATTTCAGCACTAATTCTTAAATTTGAGGTCCAATAAAAGGTTGCCATATGTCTTGTAAGATAGATTTTTGTGAAGCCTTTTTGATTGTAGGCGCCTCCTTTGCAAGTGGCTATGTGCTCCCATGTGACTTCTGAGCAAGCAGCAATCCAACTAAGCATTATGGCAATGGTAAGAATTGAGGTGCTTCCAACGTGGGGTTGTGAGCTGCTTCATTGCAGAGTGGTGCAGTTGCACGAAGTGCATTTGCACTACCCGGTGCAGTTGGATCAACTGGTGCAGTTGCACTAAACTGCGGCTGCACTGAACAAACACATCAAACATACCAATATACAATAAAATGCTAAGTTATGGACATCTCTTATCTGAAAACCATAAATGTTGTTATTTTATTCATACTAACATATTTAACACATAATAGACTTGATTTTGGGCAATTATCTAAGTGTAAAAGCACAAATAACTCTATATTAAATAGAGTTATCACACCTCTAAACTTAAATTGTTGCTTATCCTCAACCAATGAAAAAAAGAAAACACAAATAAGATTTCCAGAATCAAGAAGAACAGATCAGCTCACATCTTTTTCGAAAAATGATTTTCAATAAATGCAACTTATGAACTTCATTTTTCAGAGAATTTTGTCTTTGTGCCTTTGAATTCCAAAACATCCAAAGCTATTAAAACTCATTTGTGTGAGTGTGTGCCCCACTGAGATTCAATCAGTTCCAAAACTAAGTAACAAGTTTCTCCTAGCCTTTGAAAAGTTTAGATCACGTTTGGTCAAAACAAAGATGTTTCAAAATATAGAGTAGACTAACAAAATCCTCAAGACTTGGGGAGGCTTTAAGCACAACAAAGGGCTTTGGATAGAGTATTTCAAAATGTTGAGTCAATGCACTTTTTGTATTTTTGGTGGTTCTTTTTCTTGATGCAAATGCAGTGAGTGCTGCATTTGCATCGTTTTTTTGAGGTGCAATTGCACTAGGTATGTTTGAACTAGTGCAGATGCACTAAACTTTTTTTTGATGGTGCAGTTACACTAAGTGCAATTGCACTAGATACTTCTTTTTAAGACTTGTAGCTGATATTGCCCTCCTCACTGTCCTCCTTATGCATATTTTTTTCTTTGGTCAGTTCTGTCTTCTTTTCTTCTTTCTTTTTTTTTTGAATTTTTCTTTTTCTGACCAAATGCACTATTGGAACAGGTACAGTTTATGACTCAGGCAATATAGCTTTCTTTCATTTTGAGCTCTTTTGGTAACCTATATGTATTGACTACTCTAAGTTTTTCATACTCTAGCCTTTGTATTCATAAAAATTCCCCAAAACTTAATTCTTTAAGCTCTTCTATATTTTTAATAAAAATTTGTTTTTATCCTTAGTTTTCTCAAAATCCCTGTTGCATCGGATAGCTTATCCATAGTAAGGTTCTTTTCAAAATTCAGCTTTGATGTGTTGAAGTGATAATAACAATGGTTATCTTTGGAAAAAAAACAAGGTTTTTTTCTTTTTCTCTTGTTTCATCATTAAAAATCAGTTCACAAATTGCATTTTCTTTAAGTTTTTGAGAAAGGCTATAAGCTGATCATGCTTCAAGACTCATCAAATCTTTTTAAAACATTTATTAGCTTTGTTAACTAAATCTAAAATAGTTAAAACATGACACTTATTAACACAGCATAAATAAATAAAACACACATAAGTACTAAAACAAACACACATATTATAGACTAGCACATGCATCAAAAGTTTGAGTGCTCTCCCCCCCAACTTAAAAGTGAGCAGTGTCCCCACTGCTTTAAGTTGAGTGCTAAAACAGATTGTTCAAAATGGGGGAGGGGGGTTACTACATGTGGGACTCAAAAACCAGATAACATAAGTATATAAAAGTATTGAAAATATTTAAAAACAACATTTAAAGTTTACTCGGGTTTTGCTCCAGATCTAAGTCTGTTGGTCCTTGTTGCTGCACACTTGACTACCAACTTCTTTGGCTTCTTTACTGCTGTTGCCCTTGATGCAGTTGCACCAGGCTCAATTGTTGTTGTTGGTTTCTCTGCTTCTACTGCTGTTGCAGGTGCATCTGCACTTCGGTGCAGATGCACCAATTCCTGTACTCCTACAAATCACTTGAAAAACATCAAATTGAACAAAATATTAAATATTTAGCAAAAATTATGGGTTGCCTCCCATTAAGCGCTTGATTTAAGAGTCTTCAGCCTGACTAAGTCTTGTGGCAGATATCTTTAGCTAGTAATGCAACTGCACATGGTGCTACTGCATCAGAATTCTGCATAATTGACAGCATCTGCACAAGACCATTCATTTATACCTGCAAAAGTAAAAACAAAAACACACAAAACACAACTAGTCCTAAAAATCTGGGTTGCCACCCAGTAGCGCTTATTTTATAGTCTTTAGCTAGACTTGTCATTCAAAACCTAAGTTAGGGTGGATAATAGGACAAGAAGAAAATATCATCCTTCCTCTTTCTTCTTTTTGTTAGAAATCCCATGTAATTGGCATAGGGAAGCAAGTGATCCCATGCCCCAACCAATAAGCATTTGGGATAACAATTCTCATTTTCTGAAAAAAATTTAAGCTCATTTTGTGGAGGATGTTTTTCTTCAATTTCTTCATCTATCAAGGCAGGAGCACTGGATGCTAGAGCATTCATCAGATGATCATTTTGTTTGTGGAACTGCTTCTGCATCAGTTGATCAAGAGAGATGATTGCTGAACATTCTTCACTCTCCTCTGCAGGATACTTCAGAGCATTCATTACATTGAATTTCACCTCTTGATCATTTACTCTCATGGTTAGTTCTCCTTTTTGCACATCAATCAATGTTTTCCCAGTTGCTAAGAATGGCCTTCCAAGAATAACTGGTACTTCTTCATCTGCAACAAAGTCAAGAATAACAAAATCTACAGGAAATACAAATTTGTCAATCTTTACCAAGATATCTTCTATGATTCCTTCTGGGTAAGCTATTGACCTGTCTGCAAGTGACAATGTTAAAGATGTAGGTTTAGCATGTCCAATTCCTAATTGTGTAAAGACAGATTTAGGCATCAAGTTGATGCTTGCTCCTAAATCACACAATGCACGACCTGTATAGTAATTACCTATTGAAAATGGAATTGTAAAGCTACCTGGATCTTTTAATTTTCTTGGAATTTTGTTTTGCCAAATCAAACTACATTCTTTGGATAAAGCAACTGTTTCAAATTCACCTAATCTTTTTCTTTTTGAAAGAACATCTTTCATGAATTTAGCATAATCAGGCATTAGTTGCAATGCTTCAATCAAGGGAACATTAATATGCAATTGTTTTAAAACATCTAAAAACTTACTGAATTGCTTCTCCTCATGTGCCTTTTTTAATCTTTGAGGAAAAGGAGGAGGAGGATATTCAGGAACTAACCTTGGAGTTGGAACTTCATGAGATGCAGATGCATCAGGTGCTTCTGCATGTTGAGAAAATTTTTCATTTTTAGTTTTTTCTCCCGTACCTGTACCTTCATTCTCATATGGTTCTGCAAGATCTTTCCCATTTCTAAGAGAGATGGCTTTTACTTGCTCTTTATCAGGCCTTTGAGATGGACTTGCTTCTGTATTGGAAGGTAGTGTACCTGTTGGTCTTTGATACAGAGCAGTTGCCAATTGACCCACTTGATTCTCCAAATTCTTTATAGATGCATCTTGAGCTTGCATAGCTGTTCTAGTTTCACTTATAAAGGATTTAAGCAAGGCTTCTAAGGAGTTATCATTGGCAGGTTGTTGTGGTCTTTGGTAGTTCTGAGATTGAAATCCTGGTGGTGTGACTGGTGCTGATGCACTTGGTGCAGGTGCACTAGTATTGTTCCCCCACCAGAAATCTGAGTGATTGTTCCAATCTGGATTGTAGGTATTTGGGTAAGGGTTGTTATTTTTATCATAACTTACATAATTTACAAAGACAGGGTTGCTAGGACACTCCTCATAAAGGTGACCTCCTCCATAATTAAAACAACTTACAGCTCCTGGAGGGGCTTGTTCTATTGCTGCTGCAGTGTTCTCTACTGGTGCAGCTGCACTAGATGCAGTTGCACTGGTTGTGGTAAAGTGTTCTCTACTTAGTTCTTGATTTCTAGTTATAAGCCAATTAAGTGAATATAACTCTACTTGTTCTAAGTGATCAACCTTAAAAACAAGATTAAGAATTTAAACACAAGAACTAAAGTGCTTACACCATTTGAAAACACAATAACTTTCCTCAAAAGATTATTGGAAAGCTAGAACATCCCAACTCAAAAGAGTTTAGCTCATGATGGGCATGATAAAGCAAATATAAGTGAATGAAAGCATATTGCAATGAAGAAAAATACAAGAGGATTCAAAAGAGTAACAAATAGAAAACTCTTGCATATATTTGCTTACAACCAATTTCTTGCACCTATTAGCTCTTTGAAGAAGTGGAGATAGAAGTTGTCAATTTCCTCTTACCTTCCTCTCAAACTAATACTAAGAAAATGTAAAAAGAACTAAAAGAAAAACTATGATAGAAAGAAATTGAAAAGATGATGTTCTTAAGTGAGAATTTGAGTCCTATTTATAGCCTTAGAGGTTTCCTTCATGTTGAGGTTTCCTTGCTGATAAAGTTAACCAAACCATGGTTACTTTTTAAAAGTTAAGATCATCTTGGATTTCAGCACTCATTCTTAAATTTGAGGTCCAATAAAAGGTTGCCATATGTCTTGTGAGATAGATTTTTGTGAAGCCTTTTTGATTGTAGGCGCCTCCTTTGCAAGTGGCTATGTGCTCCCATGTGACTTCTAAGCAAGTAGCAATCCAACTAAGCATTATGGCAATGGTAAGAATTGAGGTACTTCCAATGTGGGGTTGTGAGCTGCTTCGTTGCAGAGTGGTGCAGTTGCACCAAGTGCATTTGCACTACCCGATGCAGTTGCACCAAGTGCATTTGCACTACCCGGTGCAGTTGGATCAACTGGTGCAGTTGCACTAAACTGCGGCTGCATTGAACAAACACATCAAACATACCAATATACAATAAAATGCTAAGTTATGGACATCTCTTATCTGAAAACCATAAATGTTGTTATTTTATTCATACTAACATATTTAACACATAATAGACTTGATTTTGGGCAATTATCTAAGTGTAAAAGCACAAATAACTCTATATAAAATAGAGTTATCAGTATACCTTTCTTATTGGCGTTGAATATGAACAGGTGCCTTCATTCTGCAAATTATGCAATTGCCTTGGTCACTCGATTCAAAACTGCATGCATGGAAATACAACGAAACAGGTTGGAAAAAAAGCGGAGGATGTTATGCCAAAAAATAGAATGGGAAAGGAGGTTCCATAGAATGAGACTATTGTCGCTGTAGTTGCACCTCAATCCAAGGTGGTACAGGCCCCAGATATTGTTATATCAGTAGAGGAAGATAATGATTGTAACCGATTTCGAGGTATCAACAACATTGTTTTGACTCCTCAAGAGGTAGAAGCGGACCCAAATCCTTTGTTGGGTAGGGTGACAGACACGACTATGGCAGGTAATGGTAAACCGGTAATGGGATTCACAGAACTGCTTAAGGCGCAAGAAGTGATTAGAGTCATGCCTAGTGTGGAAACCAATTTGGTCCAAATGATCCCAGACTCACTTGCTTCAGATGAGGGTGGAAATCAGACTCAAGATAACTCTACGCAGATGGAAGACACTCCTTTTGTTCATTCAAATGCAAACGTTGTTAATGATATGCATATTGCAAGTCGTTTTTGGGGTGACTCGGGTGGCGAGTCTGAAGTTGAGGACATTGAAACAGGCGAACCCAAGGACACGTCATCCAAGTATTTGGCGGATTCTAACAGCGATAATTTCACCGAGGTTATTTCTAAATCCCAAAAGAAAAAATTGCGTAAGAAGCAACTGCAAATTCAAAAGAACGGAAGCTATATGACCCGATCAAAGGGTGGTCTTCAACACGCTTCTAAATGTTAAAAGTTCTTTATTGGAACGTAAGGGGCATTGGTAACCCTGATACCAGATTAGTATTACAAAAGCTTTGCAAAATGCATAAGCCTGATATTTTGTTTATTTCTGAACCATGGGTTAGAATTGATCAAATTCCCGCTAAATTTTTTCCTAATTTGAAATTGAAATTGTTTGCTGAGAATAATAGAGGATCGTTGTCCTCCAATCTTTGGTGTTTTTGTACAGATGATTATAATCCTGCAGTTATTTCTTCTACTAGCCAGCAGGTGGCTTTCTCTATAGTAGTGGAAGATCATACTTTTTACTTCACAGCTGTGTATGCAGCATCCAATAATCATATTGCCAAGCGACAACTTTGGAGCGATTTGACTAATTTGCAGCGGGATCACCCTACTCCATGGGGTTTTATTGGTGATTTTAATGCAGTTTTGGGTGCCCATGAGCACAGAGATCATGGGCTTCCTTTAGCTATTTCTTGTGACGAATTCTCAGCTTGGACCGATTCGAATCATTTGATCCATCTTCCTACGCGGGGGGCTCAATTTACTTGGTCTAATGGTAGGCTTGGAAATCATTATAAAGAGAAGCGACTCGATAGATCCATATGTAACGAGGATTGGCTCAACTTTTGGGATAGTGTTGATTGTTGTACTCTTACCAGGAGTAAGTCAGATCATTTGCCGCTTTTCCTCCTTATGAAAAAGGAGTCTTTACGGCAACATTCTTCTTTTAAGTTTATGAAAATGTTGGCTCAACATCCTGATTGTAAGAGACTTGTCTCTGAGGTTTGGCAAACCCCTGTTGTTGGCTGCCACATGCACATCTTATCGCAAAAGCTGAAAAACTTGAAAGCAAAGCTGAAGGACTGGAATACTACTGTTTTTGGTAACGTTTTCACTAATGTTAATGAGGCTTTAGCCAAACTTGATATTGTCCAGGGTCAGATTAATCATGTAGGTGGTTCCGATGATTTATTCTCTCTTGAGAAGGAGGCTCAAACTAATTTGCAATATGCGTTAAACAATGAAGAAGCATATAGGAAGGAAAAATCTAGAGTTAACTGGCATAACTTTGGGGATAGAAACACTACCTTTTTTCATAAGATGGCCAAATTTAAAAAAGTTACCAAGAGGATCTCTGTTATGATGGACGGTGATAACATTCTTACCAATGCTGCTGATATCGAGAACCATATTTTGAATTATTATCAAAATTTATTTTCGGTGAACAACGACTGTCGTTCTAATGATCTCATTCGGGACGTTATTCCTGCTCTAGTTTCGGATCAGGACAATATTATGCTTACTAATCTACCTTCTCTAGATGAGGTTAAAGCAACAGTTTTTTCTCTTAATGGTGATGGCGCCCCCGGTCCTGATGGATTTGGCGGTTTATTCTTTCAACACTATTGGGATATTGTTGCTCAAGATGTGTATAATACTGTGCTGCAATTTTTTCAACAAGGTTGGCTGCTCCCTAACTTTAATTCTAATATTGTTACTCTGATTCCAAAAGTTGATGGAACTGATAGAATTGAGCATTATAGACCTATAGCTCTTGCTAATTTTAAATTTAAAATAATTACAAAAGTTATTCTGAGCATGTTGGTCTATAGCTTCCGCATTTATGCCTGGCCTGCTAATCTCCTAAATACCTTTGATACATGAATTAGAAATTTTGTGTGGTCAGGCGATGTTACTACTAGAAAAATTGTTACTGTTGCTTGGCATAAGGTGTCCAAACCGTTTCAAGAAGGAGGTTTGGGTCTTAGATCCATCAAAGCAATTAATAAGGCTGGTATGTTAAAACTTGGTTGGAATTTCATCTCTACCAACTTACAATGGGCTTTTCTTTTGAAAGCCAGGGTCTATAAAAATAATAAGCCGGTGAACTATCACGTCTCTTCTTCTATTTGGCTTGGATTTAAGTCTTGTATTTCTGTGATTCTAGACCACTCAACTTGGAAGCTTGGCAATGGTGGTAGCATTAATTTTTGGACGGACTCTTGGCTCTCTAGGCCTATTGTGGATATCATTGGTATACCTTCTAATTTACACAAGGAACTCAAAGCTACTGTTAGTGATTTTATAATAAACGGCAGATGGTCTATCCCTACAGATTTCGTTAATCACTTCCCCCAAATTTACTCTGACATTTAGAAAATCATTATCCCAAATACCCCGGTGGCTGATAAATGATGTGGGATAGCTCTAACTCTGTAGATCTGACTTTCAGGGATTCTTTCCTTTTTCACGCTCCCGCTGGGCAGGTTGTTCCCTGGACGAAGACAGTTTGGAAGAATTTTATTCCGCTATCAAAATCATTTATCCTTTGGAGGGCTATTCATAATAAGATGCCAACAGATGACCAACTTTGGAATAGAGGTTGCACTGTGGTTTCTGTATGCAGCATTTGTGGTAGTGATTCAGAGACTTCTCAACACCTTTTCCTGGCCTGCCCATTTGCTAAACACATTTGGAATTGGCTCGGGGGCATCCTAAGCCTCAACATTGACACTATTTCCTTCCAGAGCATTTTATCGTTGACTTCCCATGGTTCGAGTCCTCAATTGAATGACATCGTCTCTGCTGCTATTGTAAATATTTTCTGGGTAATTTGGTATTGCAGGAACCAGGCTAGATTCGATAATCATGTGATCCCCTTACATGCTGCCATCAATTTTACTATTTCTAATATGACTCTAGTAGGCAATGCCTCTAAATCTACAATGACTTCCTCTGCTGTTGAATTTATGATTATCAAAGCTTTTAATGTAAATGGTAATTACAGAAATTCTTCAACCATCAAAGAGGTAATTTGGACCCCACATTCTCCTTACATGATTAAGTGCAGTACAGATGGTGCTACTAAAGGGAGTTCTGGTCCAGCTGCTTGTGGTGGTATTTTCAGAGACAGGAGTGCTGCTGTCCTTGGGTGTTTTTCTGCTCCTATAGGTAACAGTTACGCCCTTCATGCTGAGCTTATTGGAGCTATGTTGGCTATTGAGATTGCGTTTGATAAAGGTTGGATGTCTTTGTGGTTATAATGTGATTCTCAATTAGTTGTTTCGGCCTTTAAGAACAGTGATGTTGTTCCGTGGAAACTCCGCAACAGATGGAACAATTGTTTACACTTGACTAGACAGATGAATTTCATTTGCACCCACATTTACAGAGAAGGTAATGCTTGTGCTGATAAGCTTGCAGGTCGTGGAACTAATTCAAGTGGCTTTACCTGGTGGAATCTCATCCCGAGCTTCATTGCGGAGGACTTTTTCAGAAATAGGTTAGGCTTGCCCAACTACAGGTTTTGTTATTTTCGTTGTCCCGCGATGGGCTGGGTTCTCCTTTTGCCTCCTATTTTTGGTGTGCTGCAGATGATTGTTAGCGACTCTGGTGCCGACCTGGTCTGGATGAGAGCCGTTATAGTGATGCTTTTGCACACCTTTGTAGGATTGCTTTTATTATTTTTCAGTTATAATGATGTTTATGCTCATGGTTTTGGTCTAGTCCCCGCATACTTTCTGTACATTTTCTCTTTTTTATAAATAAAATTTAGGGGGAGTACTCTTTCCTTCCTGGTACTTTTTCCCTAAGGAGGGTTTTGCATCAGAAAAGAATGTTTTAACGAGGCTCCTCCTTTCTTTTGATCAATATATATATATATATATATATCAAAAGGAATTTTGGTTATCGTGTTTATAGAGCCATTGGTTTTAGGATTAAGAGCCATACCTTTAAGAAGGTTTAATTGCTCATTGACTCTGGCTAAAAGTCTTTCATAATTGGTTTGTCGAAGAACAGGTTTGGTAATAGGTTTCTCTAACTGGGTAGGGATACCTAAAACATTGTTAGTTTGTTCTAAGACATCTTGTTTCCTATCAGATAAAATGGACTGAAAAGGATAATTGATGTTGTATTCTGGAAACATCTTGGTGTTTAAAAGAAAGTAAAACAGAAAACAGTTTGTTTATTGATCACTTGCCTGTCTGAATCAAACTCAAGATATAATTTAAATGGTTTAAATTAAATGTATTTCAGTATTTACTTTACTTGTTGTTTTCTGAGTAAAAGGATTTCTCTCTGAAGTATAAATTAGAAAATAATTCTTTTATCCAAGTTTTAATATCCTGCACTTGGCCTTGTGATGATCTTTAAACAAAACATGTTTAAATCCCCAGCATAATCTAGAAAGTAGTTACTAGTTCATATTTTAATATTTATATTTCTAATGAACCCAAGTGAAGGCGATGATGCTTATGGGTGAGGAATTATACAAAATATTCTGAAAAAACCTCTGTTACTTTTATACTGCTTTCCTCACTTTCTCATGTCTTTTATTACTATGCCTTCTTTAGAAAATCAATTTTCTGAAAATAACAATCAAGATCTTAGTAAAGATCTTACCAATCAAAATCTTTGCAAAGATCTTATCAACAATCAAATTTCTTTTGTCATAGATAAAATTTCCCTCAAAAAGGAATTTTATTCTGAAGAATGGTCTCTTCACAGAGAATGGTTCTTCAAACATTATCAAGGGAAAAATAGAAAATCCATTCAGGAAAAATTCTATAAATTTCTTGAAAATGTCAAATACAATATTCCTTTTTTTGATTGGTTTCATGCGTATACCATCAAGAAAAATATCAATTATCCCTTCCAAAATGACATTATTGGAAGGAAAATCGTGGATGTCATCACTATATGGCATCTAAAAGATGGTCAAAAGGTCCAATCGGAATTACCTCCTAAAGGCCCTTTTACCCTTAATATTCAAAACCAATCTGCCCCTGTCTTAGCTGCCCCCTTTAAAGCTAGACCTGACAATGAACCCATAACAGCCAGAGATATCAGAGATCTCATGGAACAATCTAACTATACAAACAAATACCTCCAAGCACTAGGAGACTCCAAGTCTAGTAGAAACAATGATGCCTCCCCTAAAACTGAGTCATCTTCTGCTAAGATAGAGAAACCCCTATTCAATCCTTATAGGGTATCCAAAACCTTTAAAAAGGCCTTCAGGCAAGAAGGTCATATCAAAAGAGAGGTTGATGAAACCAGTAATGAAATCCTGGAAAAAATCAACGAACATTTAACTCTCCTCAAAACAACTATCCCTGATACACCTTCTCCTCATACCCCTAGGAAGAGCATCAATATGATAAATGAGACCTCTTCTGATGAATCAGAAGATGCCTCTCCTAGGAATAAAGTCAGTCCAATCATTTACAATCCTAAAAACAAATGGCGTAGGGAAACCAAGCTTTATTACCCTAGGGCCACTGCTCCTGACCTTCTCTTAGAAGAAAAGGAAACCAATTTTAAAAGCTTCAGTGCCAACAATGTTTATGAGTGGAACATTGATGGAGAAAATGAGTATGGCATAACCAAAATCCTCCAAAACATGACTATGGTTGCCACTGCCTATGAAACCTCTAACAATTGCTCAGAAAGCATGATCGTAGAAATCCTCATTGCAGGATTCTGTGGTCAACTCAAAGGTTGGTGGGATAATTACCTCGATGATGAGGATAAGCAATCTATCCTTACCGCCATCAAAAGGGAACCCAGCGGAGAACCCATCACTGAAGAAGGGATTCAAATCCCTGATGCAGTTAACACTTTAATCTTCACCATTGCCCAACACTTTATAGGAGACCCTTCCTTGATTAAGGATAGATCTGCAGAGTTGTTGTCCAATCTTAGGTGCAAAACCCTCGGTGATTTTAGATGGTATAAGGACACATTCCTTACAAGAGTCTACACCAGAGAAGATAGCCAACAAGCCTTCTGGAAGGAGAAATTCCTTGCAGGTCTCCCTAAATCCTTAGGTGATAAGGTTAGAGATAAGCTTCGCAATCAGGACCCTAATGGAAATATTCCCTACCAGCAATTAAGCTATGGTCAGCTTATTGCTATCATCCAAAGAGTTGCTTTGAAAATTTGTCAAGACGACAAAATTCAGCAACAATTATCCAAAGAAAAGGCCCAAAATCGCAGAGACTTAGGAACCTTCTGTGAACAATTCGGCCTCCCTTGCATCAAAAAGACCAAACCAAAATCAAAACCTATCAACACCTTACCTAGGCCTGACTATTACAAAGAGAGGCATGATAGGAAACCTAGGCCAAGGATTACTGGTCATTTTACCAAAAATCATTATGAGAATAATGATAAAAAACCCATTATCTGCTTCAAATGTGGCAAACCAGGGCACATTAGCAGAAATTGTAGAGTTATAAACAAACTCAAAATTCTTAATCTTGGTTCGGACATCGAAAACAAGATTAACAACTTATTAGCCCAATCCTCAGGGGAATCCTCTGATCAACCTTCTGAGAAAATAGATCAAATTCAGGATGATGAGTTATCTAATTCTGATTCCTCTAATAGCATCAATGTTCTCACCAAAGAACAAGATCTTCTCCTTGAGGCCATAAATGCCATTCCTGATCCCCAGGAAAGAGAAAAGTATCTCAAAAAACTTAGGTCTACTCTTGAGACTAAACCTCCCAAGAGCCCTCTAGTAACCAATAAGTATAATCTCAAGGATACCTTCAAAAGGTTAGAAAAAACCAGTATCAAACCTGTTACTATCCAAGATCTTCAGTATGAGATCAACAACCTAAAAGTTGAGGTCAATAAACTGAAAGAAAAACAGGCCAATCACCAGTCCATCATTGACCATTGGAAAAATCATGAAGCCAGTTCCTCTTCAAGTGTCCCTGACTCTGATAAGGAAGTGGATTCAGATTTCTTAGGTCTAATCAATTATGTAAAAATTCAGAAGTTTTACATAAATGTCAAAATTATTATCAAAGATTTTATTTTTGAAACTGTTGCCTTGTTTGACACAGGTGCAGACTCAAATTGTATTTTAGAGGGTCTCATCCCAACAAAATACTTTGAGAAAACCTCTGAACAACTTAGTGCTGCAAATGGTACTAAGTTAAGAATCAATTACAAGTTGTCTTCAGCTATCATCGAAAACAACAATTTCAAAATTGATACCTCTTTTCTTCTTGTCAAAGGTTTGAAAAATCAGGTAATCTTAGGAACTCCGTTCATAAGATCACTTTTTCCTTTTCAAATAACTGAAGAAGGTATCATAGCCCAGCATTTGGGACAACCAATCATTTTTAAGTTTTTAAGAAAACCTTTTGTTAGAAACTTAAATCCAATTTCTTACAAAGAAAATCAAATCAATTTTTTAAAAGATGAAATTACCTTTAGAAATATTGATCACCAATTACTCAAAAAGGAAAATCAATTCAAAATTAGGAGTCTTTTAGAACAAATACAATCCACTGTTTGTTCTGATCTTCCTAATGCTTTCTGGGAAAGAAAACGTCATGTTGTGGAACTTCCTTATGAAAAGGATTTTCATGAAAGGCAAATTCCCACCAAAGCTAGACCCATCCAGATGAATCAGGATCTCCTCTTGGTTTGTCAAGAGGAAATAAATGATCTTTTAAAAAAGGGTCTTATTCGCAAAAGTAAGAGTTCCTGGTCTTGCTCTGCCTTTTATGTTAACAAACAAGCAGAAATAGAAAGGGGAACTCCCAGATTGGTTATTAATTACAAACCTCTCAACCAAGCTCTTTGTTGGATTAGATATCCTATTCCTAACAAAAAGGACCTTCTCAAACGTCTTCATGACGCAAAAATATTTTCAAAATTTGACATGAAATCTGGATTTTGGCAAATCCAGATCAAAGAGAAGGATAGATACAAAACTGCCTTCACTGTCCCTTTTGGTCAATATGAATGGAACGTTATGCCTTTTGGCTTGAAAAACGCTCCTTCTGAATTTCAAAGAATCATGAATGATATATTCAATGATTATGCAAATTTCGCCATTGTCTATATTGATGATGTGCTCATTTTCTCACAATCTTTCGACCAACATGTCAGGCATATCAATACCTTTATTTCTATCATAAAGAAAAATGGTCTTGCTGTGTCGAAAACAAAAATCAATTTATTCCAAACAAAAATCAGATTTTTAGGTCACAATATCCATCACGGAACTATTACTCCTATCACTAGGGCTATTGAGTTCTCAGATAAATTCCCCAATCAAATTATTGACAAAACCCAACTACAAAGGTTCCTTGGTTGTCTAAACTATGTCTCAGACTTCTTTCCACAACTAAGTAATCTCATCAAACCTCTTCATGATCGTCTAAAAAAGGATCCCCCTCCTTGGACGGATGATCACACCAAAATTGTCATACAAATCAAAGCCCAGGTTAAAGAGCTACCCTGCCTTTACCTACCCAATCCTGAAGCCTTCAAAATTGTCGAAACTGATGCTTCTGATATTGGTTACGGCGGAATTTTAAAACAAAAAATTTCTGGAAAAGAACAAGTCATTGCTTTCACTTCTAAACATTGGAATCCTGCCCAGCAGAATTACTCCACTATCAAAAAAGAAGTTTTAGCTATTGTGCTATCTATTTCAAAATTCCAATCTGATCTTTTAAATCAAAAATTTCTTGTCCGCATTGATTGCAAATCTGCAAAAGATATTTTGCAAAAGGATGTTAAAAACCTTGCATCTAAACAAATTTTTGCCAGATGGCAAGCAATTTTAAGTATATTCGATTTTGATATTGAATATCTTAAAGGTTCTGACAATTCTCTTCCTGATTATCTCACTCGTGAATATTTACAGGGAAATATTTATCCTTAAGCACGATAATTGTACCACTCTTTGTGGGAAAAACTGCTTAAACCACCCTGAACATGGTGATTGTAGTGTCTGCATCAGGCACGAAAAACTGTCCAAATTTCAAATCTAACCTTTCGACAAGCTCTGTTGTCTTTCGACAAGCTCTGTCGAACCACCCTTGAACATGGTGATTGTAATGTCCTTATGGATATGAAAAACTGTTCTAATTTCAAAACTTTCGACAAGCTCTGTTGAAACACCCTTGAACATGGTGATTGTAGTGTCCTTAACGGACATGAAAAACTGTTCAAAACCCAAAATCTAACCTTTCGACGTGTTCTGTTGTTTTTCGACAAGCACTGTTGTTTCCTTTTTGCAGGATCCCGTTAAGGTTCTCCATTGCAAGTCTTAGTGGACGTCCCTCCCACTATTTTGTCTTCAATGTCGAAGTTTCTTGCTTTCCCACAAAACGATGTGGTCAATCCATGGGGACCCCCTTGTCTCCCACTATCTTCTGGCATTTTGGAATCCAAGGCTCCTTTTGCTCAGACCACGTGTACTTATCCCTGCTGCTGCACAGTTCAAGTCAGAAACTCTTGGATCCTCTACAGTGCAGGTCACTTAGTGCACAGTGCCGGTTTAGTAACCGGTTACTATTCAATTTTCAATCTATTTAATCATGTCTTAGGCTTGTTTTAGAGACGGACTTCGACACACAATTCTCTACTTCTCTCCCTAAGTTCTAGTGAGAAGCCAGAGCACTTGTAATCTTCTTCTTCTCTTCTTCAATCTTCAATCTTGTAACTCATAGATAGTTCTTAACTATCTCAATTAATTCAAAGTAACTCATAGATAGTACATGGAAGGTTTTACCTCCTAAACTATCTCGTGAGTTTTAATTGTCTTTAATTTATTTATTTGTTGCATTCCGTATGCTACCTACTTCCCCTCTGTCTCTTTAATTTAATCCCCCTCTCCTGGTTCCGACCCCCTCTTGGTATCAAAGCCAGATGGTGGAAGTAGGAATGTAGATATTAACTTTGAACTGTTGGTTACTTATCTGGATTATGCTTTGCAGTTACTTATTTTGTTCATAGTCATATAAGTGCCTGTTATGGATATTAATTCAAAGTTAAAATATTTCTAAGTGTTACACTATTAGTATACTCCTTGACTATGGCTAGCCTTGTTCAGGCCAGTTTACTGGTGTATTTTCAAAGAATGTTCTGGGAGCCTCACAAACGTGGCCAATGTCTGTTGTGAGCAGTACCAGATGTCTGAGAAATCCCATAGTCAATCAGCCTACTATTTTATAACATATAAACATAAAAGGTGTTTGAATAAGAAAATTATTCATCTGTGTTTATATTTTACAAAGATTTACTTTTGATCTTAAAACAGTTTGTCAAAGTATGTTGTCATATGTTTAATTTGGGCTTTCCCTGAGTTATATTTTGAAAACGTATTCTCTGCTTTTGATCAAGAACATCTATAACATTTTCAAAACCATGTTCTACTTACTTTCGACATTATAGGATTTTGAAAGAGTACTTGGAAATCTCGCTAACGACGAACGGCATAACGAATGCGTAAGACTCGCGAGTGATAGAGCAGCTACCTTGCCGCCCAGAGAGATGTTGTATTCTGGAAACATCTTGGTGTTTAAAAGAAAGTAAAACAGAAAACAGTTTGTTTATTGATCACTTGCCTGTCTGAATCAAACTCAAGATATAATTTAAATGGTTTAAATTAAATGTATTTCAGTATTTACTTTACTTGTTGTTTTCTGAGTAAAAGGATTTCTCTCTGAAGTATAAATTAGAAAATAATTCTTTTATCCAAGTTTTAATATCCTGCACTTGGCCTTGTGATGATTTTTAAACAAAACAGGTTTATATCCCCAGCATAATCTAGAAAGTAGTTGCTAGTTCATATTTTAATATTTGTATTTCTAATGAAACCAAGTGAAGGCTATGATGCTTACGGGTGAGGAAGAAATTTTTCAAAACATGTTTAAAAGCTTTTCTTCTCGTTTCTCTTGCAGTCCCTCATCCTCATCTTCATCTTCCAATCAATCTTTATCAAACAAAATCTTCAAAGAAGAAATA
Source organism: Astragalus glycyphyllos (assembly GCA_963573325.1). Lineage (NCBI taxonomy): Eukaryota > Viridiplantae > Streptophyta > Magnoliopsida > Fabales > Fabaceae > Astragalus > Astragalus glycyphyllos. The sequence goes on along the minus strand of OY754314.1, from coordinate 9,362,736 downwards.
CGTTTTGAAGATATCAATCAAGATCTTGATAATTGGGATATCCCAAAAATATCTCATAAAGATCTTTATCAAAATCAAAAATCTTTCTTTTCAAAAACTGATTTTATTGTCAGAACAGTTGAACAGAAAATCATACTCCGCAAAGATGATGAAGAATTTCATCTTCTCTCCGAAAAGAGTATGAAAGATCATAAGGCTAAGAACTTCAACTACCTACACATTGGAAGTGTTCAGGTAGGCATGAAGCCTCTTACCAGAGAATCTCTTAACGTTGCAGTCTTGCTCTGTTTAAGAGATGCTCGCCATAATCAGTTTCACGACTCCTTATTAGGAACTGTTGAAACTAGCCTTATTCATGGGCCAATCTTTTTCAATTGTTTCCCAGATTTAACTGTCAGTCTGGATGATAAGAATATCCTTGATGTTCTTTACCTTAATGTCAAGTGTCATGGCTATGACATGAAGGAAGGATCTGTCCCTATCACTTTGATATACAGAATTCATTACAAAGTAATGAACTCTATCAGGTCCAATTTCCTTAAAACCAAATGCCACAAATCAGGAGAAACAACTTTGTTTCTTACTGACCAATCTAAGGCCAATATTATGGTACCTAAAACCATACAATGGAGTGATATTACACTTCCTGAAACCTGGACCCTAGATAAAGCTGCCCCTACAGCACCTAGGATAACACCAGAATTCCAGGATGTTATTCAGCATCAATCTGGAAGAGTTGATCTTGTTTTTAACAGAAGCAACTCCTTCACTATCCCTAGGTCCCTCAGATCTGAAGAAGACTTCAGAACGGCTATGTCCAGAGGATCTTTCTCTAGAAGATCCTTCTCTGTAGCTAGAGAGTCCTCCAAACCTCAGATAGGAGCCTCCCATGATGGTTCCACTATCCATTTACAGGGTTTCGAAACCACAACCCCTGTAAAAACCTCCTATCAGAAAGAGGAGGAAGACCTTAGGTCTATTCAATCTCCAACCTATTCCTCCCTTAATAATCCTTATGATGAAGTCTAAATTCATCATAGATAAGGAATCCCTAAGAAAAGAATTTTACTCTGAGGATTGGTCTCCTCATAGGAATTGGTTCTTTTCTCAGTATCAGGGACACAATCGTAAAGCAATCCAAGAGAAATTCTATGAATTTCTCAGAAGGACCAAACATAACATCCCTTTCTTCAAATGGTTTAGAAAGTATGCTTTTAAGAAAGGTATCAATTATCCTTTTCAGTCCATTTTATCTGATAGGAAACAAGATGTCTTAGAACAAACTAACAATGTTTTAGGTATCCCTACCCAGTTAGAGAAACCTATTACCAAACCTGTTCTTCGACAAACCAATTATGAAAGACTTTTAGCCAGAGTCAATGAGCAATTAAACCTTCTTAAAGGTATGGCTCTTAATCCTAAAACCAATGGCTCTATAAACACGATAACCAAAATTCCTTTTGATGAAAGGAAGGTTATCTGCTTCAAATGTGACAATTTTGGCCACATTGCCAGAAAATGTCCTAATCAACCCAAACCTGGTTATGTACCAAAGCCCTACATTAGGAAGAGGGACAAGAAACTCAATACCCGAGCTAAATCTCAAATCACAGAAACTTGTTGCACTTGCAATAAAAGAAAACCTGAGGTTTCTCCCATCAACCAACCTACTAAGAAGGTACATAATAGACCTAGTAGGCAGTTTACCTGCTTTGTTTGCAATAAAACAGGTCACAAAACCAAGAGCTGCTGGGTTATTAGAAAACTCAGTACTTTCAATATTGATCCTAGTACCAAAAGGAAAATTAAGCTCATCTGCAGAGATGATAAACCCCATAGGTACAACAGGATTTTTTCTGAGCTTAAGAACCTTGAGCTCAAACCTAAGATTAAATCCAGAATCTACAATTGGTTAGGTTATTATTTTGATAAACCTGAATCTAGATTTATTAACCTAGCTTCCTCCATTTGCAGATTCAATATCTCCATTTCATCCATTATTACCAACTTTGAAAAAAGAGTCATCTGGGAATCCCCAGCTCTACTTTTTTCTTTTCATATCAATGATTTTGGTATTAATGTTTTCTATCTGGGGCAACCCTTTAATCATCCAAGTAAATCTTTTGATATTTGCTCCAACACCAATCTTAATTCTGGTATATATATCAGAACAAAAACCCAGGAGGAATTGATTGACGATATGGTTAATCACGCTATATCTTTGTGGCCTTACCCCCTGGTAACTTCGACCATGGTCGAAGTCCTCTTATGGCCATATATTACGCAAGCTTGGGGACCCCCACCCCTTGATAGTTTCGACTATGGTCAAAACCCTCTTGCTTCCATTATATTAATCTTTAATCTTTTTATGTCTAAAAACCAAATTGTGGGAATTTTAGGCAATTTATTTTATAATCATTTTAACTATGCCTTTACAATCAAAGTTTTACTAACTGATTTATCTTTGACTCTCAGGGCTTCAATCAAGATGACCACCAGGGCTTCCTCCTCGAGAGGAAGAGGTAGAGGAAAAGGTAAAAACCCAATGATCTCTACAGGGCCTTCCACCCTAAACCAATTGGGAACCAATCTGGGCATTCCTCTCAGAATACCCAAAACCAAAATAAACAGGCAAAGTCTGACTATGCCTTTCCAATCCAAACCCTCCTTACTTTCCAGGAACAAGGGTTAACCAATCTCCCCTCCAGAACTTGGGCTAGTATAGCTGAGGATAGTGACCAAGATCTCCCTTCCTTGGACCTAGCCATTCAAACCCAAAAATCCCAACAATTGCAGATTAACCCAAAAACCCAGGTTACCTCTGCCCAAAACCAGTCAAACTTGGCAATTAGAACCAACCCAATTGCCCCTGCTCAAACCCAGTATGTCCCAAAGGAAAGCTATTTCTTTGTGGCTCATATTGAACCAGAATTCTGGGATGAAAATCCCAACAAGATCCCTCCAAAGATCTTTCCACCTCAATCCCATTTCTTACCTCTTACTCCAAACAAAACCCAGAAATTTTATGAGTTTATTCTCATAGATACTGAGTCTATATCCCTCAAACATTATAGGGATCCTAAGGATGATGCTGTCATCACCCATTCAACCCTTCAAATTCTAAATGTTCTGACACCCTCAGCATTTGGACCAAATCCAAACAAAACAAAGAAATTTTCCCAGCTCTTTGACCCTATGGGTTATAATTATTGGGATTATATCAAAGCTTGGGATTATGTTATCCTAGGCTTACAAAACAAAATTTTCAAACATTCTTGGTTGATCTACTTCAAAAAGAAAACCAAGTATTCCTTCCCTAACTGGTTCCTTCAATGGTGGGATTTCTTTGGCCCTTGCCCAGAAATCTTTCCCACTGAAGTCCAAGAAGGATTTCAAATGTTTTCAAAAAGATTCAACAAAGATCTTACCAATTATCCAATCATTTTAAATTTTTATGCCATTTTTTCATTATCATGGATTTTTTCATGGCAATATAAAACTGGGCATTTCCATCACCCAAAGACCTTGTTGTCTTTTTACAAACAAGGGTCTATCAAATGGTGGCCTCGTTTTGATGCCTCTGCTGCATCTCCTGCGGGTGTGACCAATTGGTTTAAGACCAACCCAAAAGCTTTGCAAGTTGCTGACCCAGAAACTTGTAAATTTTTAAATCAAAAGGCTAGAATTTCTGCAGCTCTTGCAGCTTCTACCTCTGAAGATGATATTCTGGAAAAGCTTCAGAATGTCATGAAACTACTTCAAAACCAATCTGAGGCCAAAGATGTCCCTTCATCTTCAGGAAAGGACAATAAGATGAAACAGATCCTTGTCTCATCTTCTTCCTCCTCCCCAAAAGATTTCTCTGAGGATGATGGCTTTGATTATTATTCTGATAATCTTTGCTGATCCCCTTGGGATTTTTAATCTTATTTTTCAAAATTTCTTTCTTGTTGATCTCTTTTGATCACCCTTGAAAGCTTCAATTCTATTATCAAGATATCCTTAAGCATGATAATTGTACCACTCTTTGTGGGAAAAACTGCTTAAAACACCCTGAACATGGTGATCGTAGTGTCTGCATCAGGCACGAAAAACTGTCCAATTTTTCAAATCTAAACCTTTCGACAAGCTCTGTTGTCTTTCGACAAGCTCTGTTGGACCACCCTTGAACATGGTGATTGTAATGTCCTTATAGACATGAAAAACTGTTCAAATATCAAATCTTTCGACAAGCTCTGTTGTCTTTCGACAAGCTCTGTTGAACCACCCTTGAACATGGTGATTGTAGTGTCCTTATGGACATGAAAAACTGTTCAAACTCCAAATCTAACCTTTCGACATGCTCTGTTGTCTTTCGACAAATTTGTTGTTTTTCGACAAGCACTGTTGTTTCCTTTTGCAGGAACTCGATAAGGTTCTCCTTTGCAAGTCTTAGTGGACGTCCCACCCACTATTTTGTCTTCATTGTCGAAGATTCTTGCTTTCCCACAAATCGATGTGGTCAATCCATGGGGACCCCTTGTCTCCCACTATCTTCTGGCATTTTGGAATCCAAGGCTCCTTTTGCTCAGACCACGTGTACTTATCCCTGCTGCTGCACAGTTCAAGTCAGAAACTCTTGGATCCTCTACAGTGCAGGTCACTTAGTGCACAGTGCCGGTTTAGTAACCGGTTACTATTCAATTTTCAATCTATTTAATCATGTCTTAGGCTTGTTTTAGGGACAGACTTCGACACACAATTCTCTACTTCTCTCCCTAAGTTCTAGTGAGAAGCCAGAGCACTTGTAATCTTCTTCTTCTCTTCTTCAATCTTCAATCTTGTAACTCATAGATAGTTCTTAACTATCTCAATTAATTCAAAGTAACTCATAGATAGTACATGGAAGGTTTTACCTCCTAAACTATCTCGTGAGTTTTAATTGTCTTTAATTTATTTATTTGTTGCATTCCGTATGCTACCTACTTCCCCTCTGTCTCTTTAATTTAATCCCCCTCTCCTGGTTCCGACCCCCTCTTGGTATCAGAGCCAGATGGTGGAAGTAGGAATGTAGATATTAACTTTGAACTGTTGGTTACTTATCTGGATTATGCTTTGCAGTTACTTATTTTGTTCATAGTCATATAAGTGCCTGTTATGGATAGAACAAAATTCGGCGGCTGCAAAATCATCAGCATCCCCAATTTTAGCGTCTGCCCGTCTTTCATACTGTCTGTCTTTCTAGATGAGCGATTTCCAGAATACAAGTGCTTAGGCTTCAGAGTCCACAATTTCTCCTCTTAACAGATTCCTTGTCAAATTTCCTTGGAATAGTTGGTCTGCCCTCTGCCTGTCTTAACCCTTCTTGTCTTTCCAACTCTTCAAGCCCCAAAGATGACAACTGCCTTCCCATTCTCTCTATGTAGGATATCAGGATGAATAAAATCATACACATTGTGGCCTCACAGGTTGCATTTTTTTACTACAATCACACCGTCTTCAAACAAGGTGCTCATAGTCAACAACACATCGTCGCCTGTCCCCTCGCCTCCATGACCAATTGCACTCTTTAATGCTTTACAATTCATCTCCATAACCAACTTCATGTCTTCCTCAGATAATCCCTCCAGTGGCTGCCAATCAGTCTTGTTGCAGACATCAATCAGCGACTTGTTCAAGAACAATGACTTAGTACTCCGAAATAGAGCTGCCTGTTGGGGAATGGTGTAGCCACAAGTGTCAGATATGTCGAAGAAGAAAACATTGTTGCTCCCAAATGCACAACAGCAATGATACTGCACATCTAAATAATAAATTTTTATATCAATTTTTTTTTTAAAATGATTAATATATATTAAGAAATATCAAAGCTAATGCATCATTGACCATTGTACTTTATTTTACTTCATATTGTAACCTTAGTTCAGTTTGACTAAGTCATGTGGTTAACTGATTAGTGAGAGTTACCATGGTTAGATATAGAGATAGATTTGCTAGTTACTTTCAGTTACAAAGTAGTTCTCATTCTGTTAGATTCTCATTGATTCGGTTGGAGTAATGAAGCATTGTATATAAGCTAAGAAGCTTCTGTAATCACTTAGTGGATTATGAATGAGAAACTCAAATTCTTTTCTCTCTCAATTCTCAACTCCTAATATGGTATCAGTTGAATTCTAGGGTTTCCGCGCCCTCTCTGTTCGTCGTCGCCGGCGATTCCTCCATCTCAAATCGTTGTTCGCTGTTGCGTTCCACGATTTCTCTTGATGGCGCTCACCGTCGATCACCTGAATCCACTGTATCTTCACCATTCAGACAATCCAGGTCAGGTTCTAGCCACTCACCTGCTCGCCGAAAATGGTGAAAACTATCACTCGTGGAAACGCGCCATGATTTGGGCGTTACGCTCCAAAAACAAATTTGGATTCGTTGATGGATCCATTCCTCCTCCGGCAACTGTAGATCCACAATTTCCCTTTTGGATTCGTTGCAACGACATTGTTGCTTCCTGGATCTTGAATTCGGTCAGCAAAGATCTTGCGGCGAGCATTGTGTATTCTTCAACGGCTCGCGAACTCTGGTCTGATCTCGAAACAAGATTTCAGCAAAAGAACGGACCTCGGATCTTCCAGTTGCGTCGTGACTTTGTGAGTTGCAGTCAAGGATCTTCCTCTGTCAACGCCTATTACAACAAGATCAAAGCACTTTGGGAAGAACTTTGCCAATGTGTCCCTGGCCACAACTGCAATTGTGGTGGTGTTCAACCTCTGGCGAACTATTTTCAATCTGAATATGTGCACACATTTCTCATGGGTCTCAACGAGAGTTACAGTGCTCTTCGTGGCCAAATCCTAGTCATGAATCCCCTCCCTTCGATTGCTCAAGTGTTTGCTCTTGTGGTGCAAGAAGAGAAGCAACGCGAAGTCGGATCCCTTACTGTGAATGCTGCTCCTCAATTAGCTTGCGCAGTTCAAGCTCCTGCTAAACCTTCTGCGAAGAAAGATCGTCCTCTGTGTCCACATTGTGGCTTGCTAGGTCACACGAAGGACAAGTGCGTCAAGCTCCACGGTTATCCACCTGGTCACAAGAGGCACAAGGCGTCTGCAAATCACGTCATGGAAGCATCCACGACCCCTATTCCATCTGCAGAACAGTACCAGCAAATGCTCCAATTCATTCAGGCGCAAATGGCAAATGCTGCTGCCTCCGACAGTGAGGCTACAGGTAATCTCTGCATTGGAGTCAGTTTTTCAATACTTGCATCTTTGCCTAAATCTGTTTTACTTTGGCTTGTCGATTCTGGTGCATCATCTCGTATATGCAACAATCTTGACCTATTCATAGAACACACCAAATTGCCCCACACTTTTGTCACCTTGCCTAATAACCAAAGAATTAGGGTTGCAGCAGTTGGTACGGTCAAATTAAGCCCTAATTTTATCCTCACAAATGTGCTGTACATTCCTGATTTTAGTGTTAATCTAATTTCTGTTGGTGCACTCCTGTACACCCAAAAATTTGATGTTCACTTCACTGATTTCAACTGTATCGTACAGGATCGAGCACTGCAGACGGTGATTGGAAGATGTGATCTCACAAATGGTCTATTTCCTCTCACCACCTGTTCCTCCACACACATTGTTCCTGCGAATACATCTGGTATTTCAGTTCCCTGTAATGCTGTTTCTGACTCAGTAGATTTAGCCACACTGTGGCATAGGCGCATGGGCCATTTATCTGATCCTGTACTACATTCCCTTAGCAATAAGGTTCCTTTCAATGTCAGTCCTAAATACAATTCTGATTTGTGCATGATTTGCCCTCTTGCCAAACAAAAATGTTTACCTTTCCAGTCACACAACAATTTTTCCAATTGTGTGTTTGATCTCATTCACTGTGACACATGGGGCCCCTTCTCCAAAGTGACACATGATGGTTACCAATATTTTCTCACTATTGTTGATGATCATTCACGATTTACTTGGGTGCATTTAATGAAACACAAATCTGATGCACCTCACTTAATCAAATTATTTTTTAAATATGTTAAAACACAATTTGGCAAAGATATCAAGTCCCTTAGAACTGATAATGCTAGAGAGTTTTTACTAACTGATTTTCTACAGCAAAATGGCACCACACATAAGTTTGCTTGCCCACATAGACCTCAACAAAATGCTGTGGTGGAGAGGAAACACCAGCATTTGTTGAATGTGGCAAGATCTATCATGTTTCAGGCAGCTATTCCTTTGAGTTTTTGGGGTGAGTGTGTGTCTGCAGCAACATTTCTCATCAACAGGACCCCCTCCCTGATCCTTGAAGGCAAGTCACCCTTTGAATTGTTGCACTCCAAAGCTCCTGACTATTCCTCAATCAAGGTATTTGGGTGCCTCAGTTATGCTTCCACCATCATGGCACACAGACACAAGTTTACTCCAAGGGCCACACCTTGTATCTTCATGGGTTACCCCCAAGGATACAAGGGCTATAAGCTCTATGACTTGCATATCAAAAAGTTTTTCATATCACGTGATGTTGCGTTCCATGAATCAATCTTCCCATTCAAACACAATACCACTATTGACACCTATCAGACTCCATGTGACACCACTCCTCTCCCTACTCCAGTCACAATCCCATCTTATGTCACATACCCACACCCTCCATGTGCCACCAGTGATCCAGTATCCATTTCCACTACTGAGAATCCTACTGAAACAACCTCTGCACCTACCTCAGAGTCACCAAGTGTTCCCACGCCTACACCACTTAGTGACAGCACCTCTACCCCTTCATCAGTTGATACACTTACCTCAAGTGTCAACCCTCAAACTGAGACCAGTCCTGCTCCTCCACAGTTGCCCACTGCTGCTGTGCCACAAACACTAACACCTCGCAGGTCCTCTAGAACACATGAACCACCTGCTTACCTAGCAGACTATCACTGCAACCTCACATATCCCATACAGAACTACCTTACCTACTCCAACTTGTCTAAGCCTTATCAAAACTTTGTTATGCAAGTGTCTGCCATATATGAGCCTGTGTTCTACCACCAGGCAGTTAAAATACCAAAATGGTGTGCAGCAATGGCTGCTGAAATTGCTGCTTTAGAGACCAACAACACTTGGACAATTCAAACTCTACCTCCTGGGAAACACCCCATTGGCTGTAGATGGTTGTACAAAGTAAAGTACAAGGCAGATGGAAGCCTAGACAAGTACAAAGCACGTCTAGTTGCCAAAGGATACACACAACAGGCCGGGATAGACTTTACTGAGACATTCTCTCCAGTGGCCAAACTTGCCACTGTCAGAATCCTTCTCTCAGTTGCTTCTCAGCAGAAGTGGTCAATCCTTCAATTAGACATCAACAATGCCTTCCTCAATGGTGATCTAGAGGAAGAAGTCTACATGCAATTACCATTAGGGTATCCAATCAAGGGGGAGAACAAGGTCTGCAGGCTCAACAAATCCCTTTATGGCCTAAGGCAAGCCTCAAGACAGTGGTATGCCAAGTTCTCAAACGTCCTCAGGCAGCATGGTTTCTCTCAATGCTCTGCAGACAACTCCTTGTTTACCAAAGGTACTGGTCCCACCCTCATCATGTTACTTGTCTATGTAGATGACATCCTAGTAGCTGGATCTGATTCAACACTCATAGCTCACACAAGGAGCTTCCTAGAAAAGCACTTCAAGCTGAGAGTACTTGGTGAGCTACATTATTTTCTAGGCTTAGAGATTGCTCACTCCGCACAAGGCATCTCTTTGTGTCAAAGAAAATACACTTTGCAGCTTTTACATGACACTGGTTATCTTGGAGCAAAACCCCTTCACACTCCTATGGCTTCTGCCGTTGAGCTCAATGACACTGATGGAGATCTTCTATCTGATCCCACACAGTATAGAAGACTCCTAGGGCGCCTCATTTATCTCACTATATCACGTCCAGATATTGCCTATGCAGTGAATAGGCTCAGTCAGTTCATGACAAAGCCCAGAACATCTCACATGCATGCTGCCAATCATGTCTTGCAGTACTTAAAAAAGGCACCAGGACAAGGCCTTTTGTTCCCAGCATCATCATCTCTGCGCGTGTCTGCATACTATGATGCTGACTGGGGCAGTTGCTCCACATCCAGGAAATCCACAACAGGCTTTTGTGTCTATATTGGATCTGCCCTGGTCACTTGGAAGTCCAAGAAGCAGAATACTGTGGCTAGGTCCTCAGCAGAAGCTGAGTACAGAGCATTAGCAACTCTGGTTTCTGAACTCCTGTGGGTTAAGCAACTCTTGAGAGCCTTTGGCATCCAAATAACTTCCACTATGGTTTACTGTGACAGTAAATCAGCCATTCAGTTAGCTACCAACCCTTCAAGCACAGAACGTTCAAAGCACATAGATATTCACTGCCACTTTGTCAGAGAACACATTCACAGCAACTTCATCAAACTTGTCCATGTCCCTTCAGCTGAGCAACTTGCTGATCCATTAACCAAAGCTCTTCCAAGACCCCTGTTCCAATCTATCATCTCCAAGTGGGGATTACACAACCTGTTTCTTCCCACTTGAGGGGGAGTATCAAAGCTAATGCATCATTGACCATTGTACTTTATTTTACTTCATATTGTAACCTTAGTTCAGTTTGACTAAGTCATGTGGTTAACTGATTAGTGAGAGTTACCATGGTTAGATATAGAGATAGATTTGCTAGTTACTTTCAGTTACAAAGTAGTTCTCATTCTGTTAGATTCTCATTGATTCGGTTGGAGTAATGAAGCATTGTATATAAGCTAAGAAGCTTCTGTAATCACTTAGTGGATTATGAATGAGAAACTCAAATTCTTTTCTCTCTCAATTCTCAACTCCTAATAAGAAATTATATGTAATGTATAATTTATCATATGGTTTTTTTTAAGAATGAGTGTAATTTTAAGTTATCTTTTTTGCAATGAAATATATTTTAGAGACATTATATAAACTTTTTTTCATGTTACTTTGTTTGCTAAGAAGTTTATTTATTTATAAACTTAAAATATTATGAATTTAATAATAATATCAAAACTTAACCTAATATCAACCCCTCGTGAACGTCATATAAATATGTGTATCACATTGAGAGTGCTAGCAAGGATCGCCGCAACCTCTTCAAAATTGTTAGGGTTTCCTTCTCTTTCTTCATCTCTATCTTTTCACATTTAAATGTTCATATCTTTGATTGATTTTGATGATATGGGCAGAATCGATGCAACATCATTCTTCATAGATCGTTAACCCCAGTTAATTGGTCATATTTTTTTTTCATTTATCTCATCTATTTTATGGCTGGTTTTTTTCTCTGATTTAATCTTGTGTTGCTTTTACTCCAAATGATCCATGATTGAAGCAACAATACACGATTTGTTGACTATCATAGCAAGCTTTGTCAAAAGAAAATCATCAATGATATCATATATTTTTACACTGTTTCGCTTGCTCTAATGTTCCTTTTAATATTTCCAACATATATGCGCCCAACGGCTATGATTTCCTCGATTAAAAATGGGTAAGCCAATAAACATAGAAATAGTTCATGCTTATGAAATTAATGAACATTTTACCTTATATTTACCATTTTAATTTATTATAAATTATTTGATTTGATTTTTATTTGTAAAATATACTTTGCATTTGAATATGTAGGTTTTATCTCAACGACATGGCGGCAAGATCAACCCCATAGCTTCTGTTGCTATGGAAGGAGGTAGAAATATTCTTCACTTCTTGTTTTCCCCCTTCTTGATTATCTTTTGTTCGGAAAAACCATGCCTTGATTCTTATTATATTTTAATTTGCCACATTTCTTTCAACTTTTTTTCCACTGTGTAAAATTTACTTTTATATATGTGTCTATTTTTCAACAACAAATCTACTTATATGCTATAGGTATCCCGACACACAACAATTAGAATTCATTATATATTTTGATATTTTCATTCATGTCTTTACAATTCACTTTAAACGATGACAAGCCATTATCAAGTAGATAATCTTTTCAGTTACTTTGATTTTCTAGTCCATGAGTTGTTTTTCTTCATTTCTTATATTTCCTCGTAGTAATTAACTTTATTGCCTATTGCATTTCCACAATCGAATTGCGCAAAGATGATCTTTTTTTTGTTGGATGGGAATACTCCTTATCATCCCACTAGACAAATCCCTTACTTAACCACTTTTATTGGTATGATAAGCAATAATGAATATAAGGAAAAATTTGAGGATGTATATTAGTGAAAATCAACAACACATCCATTAGTAAATTATGTACATGAGTTAGACCTTATCAGCAAGGCCATGAAAATATATACATGAGTGGTCAATTCAGCCTCAACAGTACTCATCTACTTCGCTTTTCATAATTTTTTCTATTTAAGAGTTCAACTTTTGTATTTTTTTAATTGATTCTTAACAACTAAACAGAAGCATAAAGTTTGGAAAATTTCTTCTTTGCATTAAATATGGAGGTACCATCTGTGTTTTGTGAGATTAAAGAATTAATACCTGCCATTTTAGGGATGATCTTCTCAAAAATTTCTCACAAAGAAAGACTGAATGTGATCCCCATGGTGTGTAAATCATGGAACAATGCAGTAATAGAACCTTACTGCTGTCAAGAGATAGATATTGAAGATTAGAGCAGTCCCTGCATGCGAAGCTCGCCAAATTGAGCAAATGGTTGAGATGCCGATCCCAAGAAGCTCTGGATTGCCTCGCAAGCTTTCTGTTTCTGGTCTCTAAACTGAGAGAATATTGACTTTCATTGCTGAAAAGTAAGCTTTCCATAGCTTCAAGTTACATGACCCCTTTATTTGGTGTTTAACTTTGATTATCATATGTTGATTACTAAGACTAAGAGTAGAATATAAATATGACATTTGTTATAATGTTCTTAGTTCTGTTGCTTGGCTCACATTAAAATTCAGTAGTTAGTATGCTAGAAAACTGAATTGGTGTGATTGTAGAACATATTTTAGGGGGCTAAAATTTGAGACTAATATCATGTTTCTCTGTCTAATTAATCCTCTTAATAATGTAGTATACGCTTTTACTCTGATGACTATTTTGATGTCCAGCAAGTGATTGGGAGATTTTGAACCAATGAAAATGCACCTCTTCTTCATGGATTTTGGAATGGACAGAGACACCTTAGATGGCAAAGTAACATATTTTTTGTCAAGTTAGGTTTGCCTCACAAGGATGTAGTTATAAAACTATTTCGTATGGAATTCACTCTTTTCGTATTTGAGGTCTTTTTTGGTGTGTTTTCATTTTCTAATGTGAATAGCGGCTTGAAGAAGTTCTAACAAAGAGATTACAAAACAACGAATGTTGGCAACTGAGGCCGGATAGTCTTTCCAAAGGTGAGAATTTTTCTATTGTCTTATTTGGTTTTCTTTTTTATTTGTACTTCTTATAAGAAAAGACAAAACACTATTACAAAAGTGACAATGTTGACAGACACATGCGGACCCCTAAAGTTTCTGACCCCCACTACTTAATACTTAATTGTTTTTTTTATTTGGCGCATACATTCATCACAAAATATGATATAAATAAATAAAGGTCTTGTTTTTTAGGATAGTCATCTTTGTGCAACAATATTGCATAAAAAATAACCATTGTAATAGATGGTTTTCATTATAAGTGAGATTAAAATCGTTGGTTTTCTCAAAATTTTACCGTATGACTTTTAAAAAGTAAATTTTTTTGCTGACAACATAAATAGACGGAGATTGAGGGGAAGTTTTAAGACCTAGACAAAATCTTAACGACTAATTCATACATCCTTAAGAAGGCTGAAAGGTTTTCCTCAATCTCCATCTATTTATGTTGTGAGCAAAAAAGTTCACTTTTTAACAATCATACCATCCAAAATTTGAGAAAAGCAACGATTGGAATCTCACATATAATGAAAACTATCTATTACCTTGATTTTTTTATGCAAAATTGTTGCACAAAGATGACTATCACTAAAAATAGGACCTTTATGTTTTTGTATATTTTATTTTTTGATGAATGTGTATGCCAAATAAAAACCAATTAACAATTAGGTAGTGTGGATCAGAAATTTTAGGGGTCAATATGAGTCTTTCAACATTTTCACCTTTGCTACAGTGTTTTGTCTTTTCATGTAAGAAATAAAATAAAAAATAAAAACAAATAGGATAATAGAGAAAACCTGACCTTGTAACCAAAAAACAAAAAGTGAAAACCTGACTTTTGGAAGAACAACTGGGGCCTTAGTTGCAAACATCACTGCTTTGCAACCTCTTTGTTCGAATTTCTTCAAGCCTCTATTATTCACATCAGAAAATGAACATACACCAAAAAAGACCTCATATACCAAAAGAGTGAATTCCACATATATGAAATAGTTTCTGTAACTGCATCCTTGGGAAGCAAACATGATTTGACAAAAACTATGTTTCTTTTCCATCTATACGGTGTCCTAGACCATTTCAAACGCCATGAAGAATAGTGAATTTTCATTAGTTGAAAACCTTCCAAGCACCTGTTGGTCAAAAAATTAGTCATAAGAGTAAAAGGATATACCACATTATTTAGATGATTTGTTAGAAGGAGAAACATGAAATTAGTCTCAAATTTTAACGCCAATGTGGGACGCTTGTAGATAGTCCCACCACGTGTCCCTCTCACTTATCTTAAAACTCTTTGGAGGAGTTAGGTAACCCATAATTGAGGAACAAATTTCCGTCCTCAGCGAAATTGCTTGAAGACACAAAGGAATCATGGTTTCAAACCTCTGGCCGATACCGCGGCTAGGAAAATTACTTTGAACAATAATGAAAACGGCACACTCGGTGGGGCCAATATAGGTGTTGTCGTCAAACATTTATATCCTAGCAATGGAACAGACAGAGGTTTGAACACTCTTTGATTCCTCTGTTCTTCTAGCATAATTGCGTTGAGGAAGGAACTCTGTTCCTCAACTGTGGGTTTCCTAACTCTTTCAAAGAGGGCAAGGTTGGGTACAGGGGACACGAGGATTGGATTATCTACCGGCCTAATGCATGAAAATAAAATAAATGCAATAAAGGAAGATAGATTGTGAGAAAATAGGTTTGTGTATTGATTGATGTGTGTCTTTTTTAAAGTGAGCCTCTCTCTCTCTCTCTCTCTCTCTCTCTCTCTCTCTCTATATATATATATATATATATATATATATATATAGGCCCTCGTTGGCCACTGTGCGAGCCTACATTTGCCTACCGTTGGATCAATCGACAATCAACATCTAATCTCGCTCCTAAGCCTTAAAAAACCGGAGCCATAACACACGATCTCACTAGCACAATTTGTGGGATGAAAAACTTCCTCGCTCTACTCCCCAAGGCTTCTTCTCTTTGCTTGCCTTCAACCACTGCCACGTTCTGTCCACGTGCCTCATCCTCAGCCTCCGGCCATCATACATAGGCAACCGAGCCATTATGGCCGCGATACTCTATAGGTTAAGACTTGCTTTTCCTTGGCCTCATCCATTGTTCCTCGAGCTCAGCCCCCTCCTTGGGGCGTTGACATTGTATCTTGTTTCAAGCCTCTCCATTGAGGTTGTTCCTTCAGAAAATATTTTTTAGACATTGTCAGGTGGTTTGCCTTGGTGCCCTGGTCTCCTCTTAACTCCAACTTTCTGCCCTCGGCCCACAACTTAATTTATTTTGGGTGTTAACAACTGCCGCCATTTTTGTGTCGTCGTTTGGCCACGAGGACATGATGGATGGAACAAAAACCTTTGATATGACTTGATGCAACAGTTGAAGTGACTAACCGTCATTACGGGACACTTGTCAGTTTGTCTCACCATGTGTCCCTCATAATCATTATGCACAGTTACTTGCATTCGAAATGTTTTAGAGTTCCACCACTTCTCCATTCCATAAAACAAAACGTCTTCCCCTCCGGTACGACCGTCTCCCTGTCATCATGTCTTTGAACTATGACTCCCAGAACCA
This sequence comes from Astragalus glycyphyllos, assembly GCA_963573325.1. Taxonomy (NCBI): domain Eukaryota; kingdom Viridiplantae; phylum Streptophyta; class Magnoliopsida; order Fabales; family Fabaceae; genus Astragalus; species Astragalus glycyphyllos. Next base: position 9,346,751 of record OY754314.1, on the reverse strand, counting down.
AAACCACAGTTCCGGTGGTAATGCCATCCCGGTGAGTTGTTCTTCTTCTTACTCATCATCAGTGAGCTCTTCCCTTCGTGTTACCGAAGACGACCTTTTGGTCACCATTTATGGTGGCTTCACAGTGCGCCCTACCCTCATATCATGTTGCAAGTCTCCCAACAGTCCCAAAAACAGGCGCAGAGATGTTCGACACAAGGCAGTAGCGCAATGAGTCTTGGCGTCCCCATACAACAACAGGGGGATTACCCAACCAAATGGGGAGCATGCAACTGGTTCCACCATATGCCAATGTAGTGACCCCAGCAGGCACCTTCTCATGTTGTGATGGGAAACATTCAACAGGTCCAGCCGTATGGTAATGTGGCTGAGTCTCAACAGCCACTTTGGCATCAGGTAGTTCCTAATCCTGCATTTCCTCAACCTTCTAATTGTGCCAACGTCAACATTTGGGAAATTTATGTCAAATGTTGCTAATATGACTAAGTTTCAACAGGGATAGGTGCAAATCGTGAGAAGGCTGCTACAGGATCAATTGGTTTACTGCAAGGATCATCCTATGATTACCCCTCAATAGCTAACTATCCATCCCACACAAGGGAATGTTGAGGCAAAATCCCAGCTTAGTTTTGATGGTTAACAAACTTTAAATGTGAGATGCTGAATTTATCTAATTTAATATGCTAGTAATGTCTCATCTTGAATGAAATATAAAGAACATGTTAAGTTAGCCTATTCTCAAGAAGACATATGCTTATTAGAAGCATCCATGTTGAGAAGACTTGAAGCAATAACAAAAAGTGTTGACCAAAGACTAACAAAGATCAAGACCTAATAGGTATATTTGAGAAAGATCATCATGAGAAGGGTCATCATAATTGATAAACTCCAATTTAGTGCACTTTTAGAGATATTTTTGGGTTACTTTTAGAGCAATTATATACTTGTTCCGAACTGGCCCAAACCCCGCACGGGTTGGGCCCGACCCATTTCCACCTGTGAAAAGACCCGAAGTATGCTCGCACTTCAAGCATCTACATCCAACGGTCAAGATCTAAGCATCCGTATCCGACGGCTCGGGTGCGGCACTTCCGTCTATAAATAGAGGTACACCCCTCCATTTCCAGGTACGTTCTCATTCCCTACACACCTCTTCTCTTCCCTTGGTGACTTAGGCATCAGAGTGTTTGCAGGTACCACCCCCCGCGCGCATGATCAGGCTACCTCGGGTCACCTGAGGCCAGTCAACATCCATCCAAAGTCTATCTCCCAAATCTCCCAAAGCACATCAACATGTACCTCGGATGTGACCACAATGGGAGCATAATCAGTTGCTTCCAAACTCATCTGCATCCATACCCAGTATATGATTTATCTTGACTCATGGCTCCGCGAGGACGTCCCCCCACCCGAGCTCAGTCTTGAGCCGAAGCAACGAACACGATAGCCCTGCTGCGAAGGTCACGTTCAAATTTTACTATACGAAGAAGCATTGGTCATCCCAACCTCAAGCCAAATTCTACCACTGGCACTAGTTCCACCACCGATACCATCCCCGCTCAGATCCAGACCGTCAGCTACCTCCTTGACATACTAGAACGCCAGGATTTGATCCAACAAGAGCAGTCCCGACCGGAGATAGCTGCTATCGCCCAAGTGACAGCTCTTCAGCCTACAGACCGGCATCCACCTTCTCCTCCTCAAACAGCCACATCTGAACGGCACCAAAGTCCACCTCGGCACAAGGAGGCTCGGTATGACACCTCTCCGATCCGCAGGGAGAAGCGCCGCGGGAAGCCTCCGACTCCACCATCTCCACCGAGGTCAGGTTCCACAAACAACTCTAGTAACTCTTCCTCCGATTCATCTTCATCCCGAAGTCCTTCTCCCCGGAGGAAGGAGACCCACATGAAGAAGTCAAAAAATGGGACCGCCGATCTCGGGCAAGCCCCTTGACCCAGAAATTGATAACTGTCGTATTCCAAAATCTTTCGCAAAAACGCCTCGGCTGAACATGTACGACGGGAAAGGAGACCCTAATGAGCACGTCGACACCTTTGACTTAATGCTTGACTACCGTGACACCTCGAACAACGTCTGGTGCAAGCTATTCCCTCTCTCCTTAACCAAGAGTGCACTAAAGTGGTATCGGGATCTGCCCCCGGCCTCGATCTCATCATGGAAACAGTTCACCAAGTTGTTCTCGGCTCGGTACACGGCCTCAAGACTGAAATCTTAGTCGGAGGATGTGCTGAGGACAGTCTGCCAGGGCGAGAACGAGTCTTTGAGAGATTACATCGAGAGGTACAACAAGGAGGCGGACGAGCTCTTCCACCTTTCGGACGACGTTAGGATGATGTGTATGAGGTATAGTCTCAACGCCGGCCTCCTCAAGCCAAAGACGCTCGACGAGTTCCTGAGGCCCACCCAACGTCACATTGACTACGAAGAAGCGTCAGCTGCAGATGGACTCAGCACGGGTCTGACTTCAGGCAAAGGAAAAGACGCCAAAGACAAGCGTAAGAAGGACCAGGGATTCAGATCGAAGGAATAGTGCGGGAGGTTCACGGAATACTCCAACTTGGCTGAGTGTGCAAACACCGAGTTTCGCGACGTCTAATGGCCGGCACTGATCCCCAGCGCGACAACACAAATAAGAAAACCTATTGTAGGTACTACAGGAGTCATGGCCATGACACGGATGCCTGCAGAGTATTAAGAGACGACATAGAAGAGCTAATCCAGCGAGGAAAACGAAAGCAATATCTGAAGTCTGACGAGAAGAAAAGGGAACGCTCCTGACGCTCACCACGGAAAGCAAAAGCGGTGGTCAATGAATTAACGAAGAACCCAACAGACGATAGCAGCGACTCGGCTGAAGAGGCGCCAAGGTCGCAACACCAGCGACCCGTGGCTATGGTGATAATGGGAGGTTACTCCATCGAGGTTGGGCAGACGAAGCGCTTGATGAAACGTCGTTGGCAAGAAATATTAAGCATTGGAAGCAACTCAATCCTTGTTGCGACGAAGTCGACCAGACAACCCCTCTCATTCACCGACACTGACCTCCTCAAAGGAAAGCCGAATGAGGACATTCCACTCATGATCTCAGCTGTTCTAGCCGAGGTCGAGTTAGAAAGAATTCTTGTCGACCAAGGAAGTTTAGTAGATATTTCGTTCCAAGAAATACTCCCCAAACACAAGATCTCTGAGGCCAAGCTCTCTGCTTCTGATGGTTCAGACTTGGTAGGGTTCAACGGCTCCCGAACAAAACCACTGGGATATGTCAAACTATGGGTTATGTACGAAGAAGACGCGCGCCCGAAGACCATCAAGACAAGATTCCTGGTAATGTTTGCATGAACACGGGTTGACTACGGGTTTGAAGTGATCCAATCACCAATCCGAACCGATCTTGGTACCAGGTCGCGGTTGGATCGGTCTGGCCGATCAGGTATGCCCGGGTTCAACAACACTGGTTTTACTTTGTTTAGATATGGAAACAATTTTTCAGAATTGAACTCTAATGATTGTGCATTATTTTGCAATCACTGAAATATTTGGATTTGGGTGGTTTCCTATATTTCCTTCTTGGAATGGCATGTTTTTTTTGCATCACCGTACAAAAAATAAATTCTGAAAATGTTTAGAATACAATTTTCTTTAATTGGGATCTATATATTTAATCAAAATATGCAGTAGAGTTATGAAAAAACTCAAGAAAAAAGACCATCTTGTTGAAAATATTGTAGAACGAAGATCAGATACTGGCATATGTTTGGATAAAAGTTTGAGTGACGCATTGGTTGATTTTGACTACTTTTTTTGTCTTAAATGCTTAGTAAATACGAAAAACTATTCCCTTAGGATTCTTGTTTTCGCCATGTGATAACAACAATCCTAAGAGGATGATAGTTTTTAGAATTTACTAAGTATTGGCAACAAAAAAAAAGTGGTCAAAATCAACCCAAGCATCACTCAAACTTTTAGCCAAACATATGCTAGTATCAAATTCACGTTCTCCAATATCTTCTAAAAGTTGGTCTTTTTCCTTGAGCTTTTCATACCTCTCCTACATATTTTGTTTAAAGATATACATCCAAAACAAACAAAAAATTATATTCTCAACAGTTGCATAGTTTAATATTTTTAAAATGGTGAAAATAAAAATAGACTTTTCAAAAGGGAACTATAAGAAGAACGAATACAAAGATTGTGGTGATTGCATATACGGGAATAGAGAGTTGTTCAGTTATATTACTTTGCCATCAAATCAAAAGCAAAATAATGCAATTCAGAAAAATCGTTTCCATATCGTTGCAAAACAAGGCAAAGTAGCTAAAAGAAAAAGATGGAAGAAAATGCGACAAAATAGACTATGGAAAGAGAAACGAACATGAGATCCATCTACAAATCCTGTAGTGTTGGCGGCCTTCGAAGAAATGAAGTGAGCGCAAAAGAACTTGGAGAAAACGAGGAGGGTTAAAGTAAAAGAGTGAGAAGTGAGTAAAGAAAATGATTACACACTCTAAATAGAGCAAGAAGCTTGACAACATTCAATGACATAGCCTATCGTAATTACATCGTAGTTTCCACCACCGTTTAAGACACTATTTATATATTTTTATTTTGGTCAGAGAGTAGCATCGTATATTTAATATGTTAAAATATGAATGATTTTCTTTCTAATCTTCAAATTTATAAATAATAAGAAAAAAATGCTCGGTACCAGAGTATGGATATGAGGTGCCTGAGCTCCATAAGCAACCGAGCTCGGGGCACTAGATATGATAATGTGCTTCCAGTTGATGTGCTTCGTGGATGGTGAAGATTGAGCTTGGGGAGCCTGAGCTGGAGCTCGGGTTACCCGAGGTGATCCTCTGTCCACGTCGGGTGGGGGTTACCTGCAAGACACTCTGACGCTCAAGTCAGTAAAGGAAAGAGGTGAATAACAACAGAGAGATCAGAAAGATATAAGGAGTATGAGCTCGGTGCAAGGCCAAGGTGCCTGTACGGGAGTCTGAGCTCCGTGTGCTTGTGTGTGAGCGTACTTGGATCGGAGGGCAGAGCCTCTATTTACAGATGAGGTGCCGTACCTAAGCCGTTGGATGCGTGGGATAGATCCTGACCGTTGGGTACGTTTGGAATGCGGAGACGGACGTCCTTAGATACGGAAGTGTGCCAATCTCAAGCCAACAAAGAGTTTGGTCCAGTCCGGAATAGTGGCCCCTCAAGTCGAGGCCAGGGTAGCATGAGTTTGGCCTCGACTTGTTTTCTATTTGTCATTTGAGGCGGAAATCCGTCGAGTCCTGCCTTTTCCTGAATGGCGAGTTGAATGAATATACAACGTTCCAGGGAGTTCGGATACTTGTTCGCACGGATTCGAAGAGTTGCGCATTTAATTCTCTATGACGCTTCACCTCCTGCCTCCAAAAAAGGTGAGTTGGAGATCCATTTGGTCATTCTTGCATATTTCATTGCTGTGAGCTTTGCAAGGCGAATACTTTTAGTAGGCGCGCAAGATCAATTATTCATCTGTCGACGTCATTTTCTGGGTTTTTTCCTTTGGCGATGTCAACATTCAGTCCGAAGTCAGAAAGTACCTGCGCAAAGGTTAGTTTCCCTGCACAAAAAGTTTTTAAGTGCTTTAATACTTTGCTAGCGGCCGACGTCGCCGTGTTGGTGGCTGTCGCTACTCACTCCAAGGGGAGGAGGTCGTCCGGCCTTGGGAGTGTCCGAGGCCTAGATGTATACCGCTACGAATTAAGATAGGGAGCACAATACGAATAGATTTAGTGATAGCGCGGTCCTCCCCTTGCAGATAATGGGCCGAACTAGGAGTGAGGAACGACCGGTCCTAGGGATACTGCCAGGTAAACCAATTTTGTCGGAAGTCGGCAACAGGACATCCGATGTCAGCCCCAAAGGGGGCCCCTTCTTTGATGTCTTCGACCTACGCTCCTTCCCCTGCGGCGTCGGGAGCTTCGACAAGAGAGCCGGTTCGGCAGATGTTGCGTTAAAAACACACTTGAGAGCAAGTGTACTCTCTCGCAGAAGTAGTATAAAAGATATCGTATCCACAGGGATTAATTAGCAAGTACCAAACTAATCGAGATTATTTAATGTTTAGACGAAGAAATAATTTGGATGTTGTAGAAACAAAATAAAAAGAAATAAATGGCAAGAATTAATAAAAGATATAATAATTTGGAGAGAGGTCTAGGGTCGCGGTTTCACTTGCAAGCTTCGATTCCCCTATGTCTAATTCTACCTGAATTCCCATATTTTATTCAATTACCAATCCCTTTACTAAACCTATTAATCCGTTTGGTCATTCGTGATTAATATTCTTTTCCCTAAATTAATCCTAGTTTGGTCATGCTAGAATTTAAATTTAAGAAAAGCATAAAGTACAAAAAGGTTGAATGATTGGAAGACTAAATTAAAGTTTGGTCATGCATTAATTATAGCCCCAATTATCCTATAGGTCCACCAACTAATTGCAGTACGGTCGCTGATCAACTAATTGATTATTAACATGAAAAGGGTAGCTAATCCTAATTATGTGATAAAAACAATAGAATAATATTAATTGAAATAAAAACAGGAATTCAAATAAGAAATTAGAACATAAAGAGGTTTCTAAACATGCAAGATCCACCTAAGACCCTAGACGAGGACTTAGGTGTCCATAATAATAAAGAACAATAAAAGAAAAATAAGGTTCATGAATTACAGAAATAAGAATAACCCGGAAATAGAGAAAGTCTTAATCTTTGTCTTCAATCTCCTTCTTTTACTCGAAAGCTCTTTCACGGTGCCGAAAAACTCTTCTTTCCCTCCGTAGCATTCCCGTAGCGTTTGTGTAACTATTGTTTGTTTATGTGGAGTGTGGCTCTCCCATTCACAAGCGAAGCTCTCCTTTTATATTAGTTCCTTTTCTTTCTCTCCAAGCAAAGGATCAAGTCAAGATTGCTTCCACTTTTAATTGCAAGATATGCCAATCCCTAAATATTAGGATTTAGATCCTTCCTAAATATGTGTTGCTTGCTCTCCACTCCATGTCTCTTTCTTTCTCTCTAAGTCACATGTGCATCACTTTTAATTGAAATCTCCAAGAGGATCTTCTTCTTTTTATCACTGTGGGCCTTCTTGCATTAATGGGCTTTGGGCTTGTTTTCTTTTATTTGTTAGTCTTTCTTCTAATTTCAGCCCATATTTGTGTCATTTTGCTTTTTCTACCTTTCTGCAAATATAGAGTAATTTAAGTTAGTTATTTATTTAATCAATAATAATTACTCTAAAAATGACTCAAAAACCTCTCTAAAAAATGTTCTAAATTAGAGTTTATCAGCAGACTTCTGAGTGCACCGTTGAGGAGAATCCAGAAATGGGGGACGCTGAGGTCGTATCTTGGGCGAAAGAGCTCGAAGCCGAACTTGAGACTGCGACCGAGGTAGATGAGGTGGAAGTCCTAGTTGAAGTCCAGTACCCCTGGGTAGCCATAAGGATTTGCAATACTTCTGCAAGGTTGAGGGCGGACAAGTCCCTCCCCTACTACGAGAAGTTCATTACCGGTCCTGCTAAGCAGAGATGGAAACTCCTTGAGGCCGAGAAATTCTCGGTGTGCATGGAACACGATGTAGTTGGCTTCTTCTTCTATGGGGTCTCCCTGGAGACCATGGGGGTCCGGATCCCCCTTACCGAGTTCCAGAAAGGCGTTCTGAGATTTCTGCACGTGGCCTATTCGCAAGTGACGCCAAATGGTTGGGGCTTCGTCCGTGGCTTTGAGATGGTCATGGAGCGCCTCGGGAGGGTTCCTACTGCGGAAGTCTTCTTCTGCTTTTTTAATGTGCTCCGTTCTCCGGAGGCCGGAACGGAAGGCAAGAGGCACGGGCACGTAGGACAGAGGTGCAATACAAACCAGTCTTACTTCTTTCCGGCCAACGGCTCGAATCGGGATTTCAGACCAAACTTTTTCTTTGTTCGACCTATAAGCAGTGCTGCCAAGCTTGCTATCGGAGATTTTGAAAATAGGAAGTTGAAGAGGGCACACTTCCCACTGTCCTAGGACCAGAGCCACTACATCTGAGACAGATTGGAGATCGGAACTCAAAGCTATATAATGAATCCTGAAAAGCTGAAAGGAGAAGACAAGAAATCATATGAGCTGTTCAATAAGTGGGGAAAAAATAATGGTTAAGGCCGGCCTGAGATTTCACCGCGGCTCTATGATAGATGCCGTGGCCGAGTCCAAAACCAAGCTAGATAGATACTTCGCCACTTGTAATTTGCTTTAGTTAATCTTTTCTTGTTGATTTGCATTATGCCGGCTTCGGCGAGCTATTGTTGCTGATCCTTGTCTTTTGTTGCTGAGGTAAAATGGACGAGCTGGATCTGGATGCTTTCTTTGACGCGGTCGGGGGTGGATACTACGGCCAAGATAGACAAGAGTATCCCTGCAAAGAAGAAAGCAGACAACCCTTCTGGGTCGGCCTCGGGGACCGGCCCTTCAGATAAACAGGCGGGCAAGTCCCATTCTGGGGGCAAGCCCGCCCCATAAAAACAATCACAAAATCAACAGAAGTCTCCTGCTGCCCGCTCTTCTACGCGGCAACCGAACTCGGGGCACGGCCGCAAGAGGGCCAATGTTGAGGCTGCCTCCGACGATCCGGCTCAACATAAAAAGCAAAAACCAACACAACGAAAGAGCATGGAGAAGGGGAAAAGCCAGGCTTCCCTTGCTAACTTCGAGGCCTGCATTCTGGTTAGTCAGACTGGCGCCGAGGTAATTAAGGAGCTGCAGGAGCTGGCAGCGGGCAAGATGACTCAACGCTTCCAAGGTAAGATCTCCGCCCTTGATGCTGAAAATAGAACTTTACAAGGCAAACATATTCATGTATGTCGCGAGCTAAGTACTCACCGAGACCGTAACTTGGTAGCCTATTCCGAAGAGAATCGGAACTTGAAGGAAGTGCTTGAGAAGCTGAAAGAAGTCCGGCAGCAGCTCGATGATGCCAACGCCCAGGTTAACCAGCAGAAGAAGGCAATTGCTGACCTTCCGAAGCTGAAAGCAGATCTAAAATCGGCCCAGGAGAGGTTGGAGGCGGCCAACGCCGAGAAGGAAAAGAAGTCCTAGGAGGTGGAACACCAACCTGCTGGATGCCAAATATAAGGCTGAAGGCGGGAAGATTGTCCACAAGGGCGCTATGATCTACGACCCTACTGCAACTCCAAATGTTGAGGACGAGGCTGTGCCAACCAATCCGGAGCAGGAGGCCGGGGCTGAAGAGAAGCAGGAGCTTGAGAAAGCTGCTTGACCTGTTTAAATTTCTTCTTTTACTTTTGTTGATTGGCCTCGGGCATGTCTAGGGCCAATTCCAACTTGTAATGTACATTTGGGCGCCGTCCCCTTTCTCCAGCTTTTAGTCCATTTCACTCTTTACCAATTTTGTTGTTATGTGCCCTGTCTTGTTAACATGCTTTAATTGGATGCCCGTAGTAGAGTAGAGAACCAATATCAGGAAATACTTTATAAGTGAAAATAACATAACCCTTTCGCATATAAGATAGTGTGTGTAAGACCCTAGGTTTCAGTAACTTAAACTATCCTTTTGAATTGTTTTGTTATCAGTAATTGGTTAAAATATTATCTGTGATTGAGATATATTGTAGAAATAGTGTTCCGGAGGAATACTATCTATTTTGTCGAACAATAATTTAATCACGTTACAGTGATAAATTATTATTACGAGAAAATTCATCGGTTCAACTTAGAATTTAGCAGTTAACTAAAAATACTAGGTAGATATTTTCCATGAATTTAGCGAGGTGACTAATTGGTTTTAAAAAAAATGTGTAAGAGATGTTGATGGAATAGTGAGAGATGTAAAGAAACTAGTGGCATATTTAGGGAGTAGTGTAATTAACTACTATTTTTATTAAAAAAAAAAAACAAGAGTTAGCTAGAAGTTAAATAAAGTGGTATTAGAAGGAAAAAGAAAAGACAAAAAAAGGGAACCATTTTGTCATTCACTCTCGCCCAACGACACTCTCTTTCTTCTCCCTGGAAACTTCACTTTCCCATTGTTGGAGGGAAGAGGCTTAGTTGAAGGAAGGACCATTTCACCTAGTTAGAGTAAGATTTTAAGAAAGTGTTGTGAAGGAAAAAGGTCACCCCTGTTCTTGTCTTGCTATTGAGCTAAGAAAGGTAACATTTTTCCTCCTTCCTCTTTGATTGTTGGCCATGAGCTGTTCTTCTCATAAATGGGTTTTCTCTTGTTTTCTTGTTATGGATGCAAGCTTCACTCTAACAAAATGATAGTGTGAGCTGATCAAAAATAATAATTTCATTTTCATGAGCAAGAGTTTTATAATGAAATATAGGGTTAATTATGTTGAATGTGTCATACCCTAATTTTATCCGCCTAGGTTTAAAACCCTAATTTTCCGCAAAAAATAAATAAATTGAGAAGTGTGGTTTTATTTTGAAGAGTGAAGAGCATTGTGCATGCATTTTTGGGTTTTAAAAGTCATTCTAGGGCTTTTAAATTCATTGTTAGAGTGGAAATGCATTTGTTGTTAAAAAACAAGGTTTTTAGGGCAAAAGGGTATTTTGGTCATTGTCAAAAATAAGATAATTTCTCATCAAGAATCATTGTGCAATTTTAGAGAAATTTATTTGAGGCAAAACATTTTTGGTCGTGTATGTATGTATGCGCATGCATGCATACATTGTGCACAAAATTCAAATTCAAAAAAGACATCAAAAAGGAATATTCTACAAAATTTCAAGATGAGGTTTTTATGATATTTTTGGTCATGGTGATCTCATAAAATGGCATATTCCTCAAGATACCTTGTATGTGGCCTAAATTGGGTGTATTTTTGTACAATTATCCTAAGAAGAATAATCAAAAATGAAGGGATAATGGAACGGTCATATAATAGTACAATAGTACAAGATGACAACTTGCAAAACTTGGTCACCAAGGACCCCTCCCAATGTTTATGCGCCACCCCCTCTCTATTCTCTCATTTTGTGTTTTCTCAATGTCCTCAATCCATGTGAGCCTCAATCCTAGCCTTTGATTCAAAATTAAAATCAAATCCTAGAGCACAACTAGTGCACAATGACCTAACTACCCTTAAACCTAATTGCTTTCTATATATACCCTATTAACCTCACCTCACAAGAAAAAAAGCTTTTGGCCTCACCATTCACTCATAAACCCTAGCACACAACTCCCTCCTCACCTTCTCTCCATTTTATGCGCCACCCCCTCTCCCTTCTCTCTAACTCACTTCTTCATTTCTCATCTACCCACACACATTCAATCCATCTTCCAAGCCTAAACACTAATTTTCAACCATCAATCCTTCATAAAATCACACAAAAGTTCAAGATCAAGGGTCATTTTTTGGAGATTGAAGACCAAGCTTGAAGATAAGTTGATTTGGTTGATTGTTTCTTCATCTATTGTGTTTATTTGGAGCTCATCTTAAGGTATGTGATTCCTAGACCCCTTCTCTTGTAAATCCTTGCATAAAGTCATCATTTCTTGCATATTTGTGAGATTTCCACTTTCAAAAATGTAGATCCTCTCTTTTAACTTCATTTTTATGCTTGTACATATGTTAATCTCATGAATCTTTGTTTTGATGCTTTGATTTTGGGGTTATATGCATGATTTTGTTGTTTTAATTGAAATAAAATGTTATTTGCTTTGATGATAATTTCGCATGCTTCAAATAAATATGTGTTTTATGATTTTTGTTGGTTCTCATGGTTGAATCTTGTGAATAAATGCATCTATGTTTTGGTTATGTCACTCGCTTGCTTGATTTGGTTGACTTGTTCAAATAAATTGATGATTGGCCATTAAACTTGTAAATATTCAAACCTATGTTGTTAATTGTGAAATTTGTGATTTGAGAAAAATGAATTTGGGTTTTGGTTCATTTATGATCCACAAATGATCTTGGGTTATGCTAAGTTGGCAAGAGATAGGTTACTTCAACCTTGATGCCTATGCTTGTAAGCATTTAAAAATTCAATTCCCATTTGATGTGCTTGTGAAATGTGAGAAAAAAGGGGTCTATAAACAATTGAATTTGCGCACATGATTGGTCTCCAATGACCTTGATGCATCCTCAAGTTTAATCATGCTTTCTTTGCTCTTTGAGTTTATTGTAAATTGTTGTTTGAAGCTTGTGAAGTTTCGGCAAAGGATAGGTTCATTTAACCTTGATGCACATGCATTTTGCATATTCATGCATTCTTACCTATTCTTGCATCCTTACCTACTCATGCATTCTTGAAATGAAGCTTGGTACTCCATGCTTGATATACTTGTTTATGTGCTTGTGGTGCATTAAAATGTTGAATTGGTGTTCACAATTTGCTTGTTTTGATTTCCACCAATTGTTACTCGTTAGTAACTCTCCAAAACTTCAAAACCATGTTGCATACAAAGAACAACTTGTTACTCGTTAGTAACGTTCCAACTTCAAAACATTTTTTTTGCATTTACATAATCATTGATAAACAACTTCACTTCTTCTCAAAACAATTTCAAACTATTTTTCACAAATCAAACTTTGTTGAGGATAATGCGAAGCCTTTGCTTGCACGATTGTCAACAATGGGGTGCTAGTGGTGATCACTTGGAGTCTTTGCTCAATTGATTATCATGAACACTCATTTTTCAAAAGAACTCTCATTTCACAAATTAAAAAACTTTGTTGAGGATAATGCGAAGCCTTTGCTTGCACGATCGTCAATAATGGGATGCTAGTGGTGATCACTCGAAAACATTGTTGATTGATCACTGTGAACATTCAATTTTCGCAATTAAACAACTAAAAAGTAAAAACCTTTTCTCGACAACCGAGAACTACGTAAGCTTTGAATTCTCCATCGCACTGGGAGATACGTAGGAGCGGGTCACATTCCCGTCAAGCACGACAAATAAAAACCATTTTTTTTTCAAAAAAACAAACCCTTTTCCAAAACAAGGCAATTTCTAAAAACCAAACAATTTTCGAAAACAAGAACTACGTTGCTTTGATTCCCTCCCCAGGATACGTAGGCACGGTGCCCTCCCGTCAAGCGCAAAAGATTAAATTTTCCTTAAGTTTTTCCATAAAGTAAGGAGAGATAAAGAGAGATAAAAACAAAGCATTTCTTAAATCAACCTTTTAAATCACACGTCAAATCGAGGTTCCCTTTCAGTAGAAAGGATGTGTGGGGTGCTCGTACCTTCCCCATGCATAACCGACCCCCGAACTCAAATCTCGTGGTTCCAAGGACCATTGTCTTTCAAGAAAGGTTTTTTTCAATGTTTTACCTCTAAAAAAATATTGGTGGCGACTCCAATTCATGTTGTGCGAAGAGAAATCCCTCCAAAGGATTTTTCAGGGTGCAACAGCTGGCAACTCCGCTGGGGACCTTTCTTTAGTGGGTCGAGCCAATCGATTCGACATGTGATTTATTTCGTTGATTTGAATGCTTTGTTATATCTCTCCTCCTTTCCCTTTCATCTTTCTTTCCTTTGCCTTTAAAAACATGCTTGCATTATTCTTAGAATTGTCGTGTGCATTCTTGTGATGTTGTGCTTGCGTGCATTGTGTGTTAGCCTTCTTCCTCTTCTATATTTGCTTCTTGAGTAAAATAAGAGTAGTTTCTTCTTCTTCTCCTCTTACTTTCGTCATTTATATGCTTTTCTCATACATTTCCCCAATCCTAGCATGTTCCCCTCTTCTTTGCTCCCTTTCTTAAGGTAAGCAATGCTTGCGATTGTTGTTGGAACCCTAGGTTAGTATACTTATGTTGAAATGATATTGAACCCTAGGGTAGACGACATGCTGTTGCTTGATATTGTCTGGACTGTTTTGGTTTCCCTTTGCAGGTGGGGTTTATGTTTATGTAGATTTTTAGGTGTTGTGCCCTCATCACACACTACACACCTTATATTTGTGAGCATTGAGTGGGGCCTAAAACCCAAGGTCTGCAAAGAACCCTAGGAGAGTGGAAATGAGTAGTGACTGCCATTCGTAGACCGTTGTCTGTCTGGCTCTCATGAAAGTTTCGCCCAAGAGTGCGCTTTCTTCATGATACCTCACAATCGGTAGCTCTCTACGATTGTGGGTGTATTCATGAGAGAGACTTTAGCTCTTGGTTGCCATTGTGAGGCAGTGACCAGAACCCACATGGGAGGATTACCCTTGTCGTTGACTTTAGAGCCTACGATCTTTACCCATTTGTAGGACACGGGGGCACGCAAATTGTGTGTTGCATTAACTTAGGCATCCTCTTTCGAAACTCTTTTACCAAAAATGTAGAAAGTAATTTCCTTTTTCCCTCATAAACACCTATATGAGGTGGCATATAGCGGGTATTTTCAAAGTGTTTTGAACCGCCACCAATAAACATCATTTTCTTCTCTCTTTTCTATGTAAATAAAAGGTCATAATCATCACATCTGCATCATTTTGCATCATCATCATTGCATTCGCATCTAACAAAAATTTTGAAAAAAAAAAACCTCCATTCTTTGCATCCTCCATGCATTAAAGTTGTTTGCCGGAGATCGCAACGTAACACAAAGTCTTGTCATAGGTGTGTAAGAAACGGAATGGAATCAAAAGGCAAAACCGTTTTCAATTCAAGGCTTCCTGTTGTGAAAGAGATTGATATGGCTAGTCTGAAAGAGTATACATCCCTCCTAGGTCCTATTGAGGTCAGGTCTTTTGACAAAACCTATGGGAACATTCGCAAGCTGCTACAACTAGAAGTGCAAGAGAGTGCCATTGCTGCCCTGTGTCGGTTCTATGACTCGGAGATTCGCTGTTTCATTTTTAAGAGTTTCCAAATGGCGCCTACCCTAGAAGAGTATGATAGGATTTTGGGCTTTGATCGATCCAAGTTTAAGCCTTATCAATACCAAGGGGAGTATTATTCTGATGAAAAGCTTGCTGCCTTGTTGCAAATCAGTGCTGAGAAAGTGCGGGCCCATAAGATAGAACGTAATAAGGTATTTGGGTTTCCTCAAGAATACTTTGAGAGTTTGATGACTAGCTATGTAGTGTCTGATGATTGGAATTCTTTCAAGCAAGTGCTAGCTCTGACCATCTTCGGCATTGTGCTCTTCCCTTAGATAGAGAGGCATGTGAGTGAAACTGCAATCGGTGTCTTCCTCGCCTTCAAATGTGCAAAAAATCCTATCAACCCGGTTCCCGTAATCCTCGCAGAGACATACCGTGCCTTCACTCGTCACCATGAATTCCGAAAGAATAAGATGTGTTGCTCCTTCCTTGTGTTATATGCTTGGTTGATCAGTCGTGTGTGTACCAACAAAAGTGATGTGAAGGATTTGCTTTCCTATGCCTTGGGTTGTAATCCGAAGACTATGAACTCTCAAGAGTGGGTGCATGCTTTCAAGAACCAAGATGCTCTCCAGATTCGTTGGTTCTCACCTAAATGTTGGGCAGACAGGCCTTCAGTGGTATTTCGGTGTGGGAGTTTTCAGAACGTTCCTCTCATGGGAACCCAAGGATGCATAAACTATAACCCCTCTTTGACCTTGCGACAGCTCGGATACCCTATGCGGGATTCACCCTCCGAAGCTATGCTGTTTCGTTTTTACCTCCACGCGGGGATCCCTAAAGACGAGAGTCTACTTCGGCGAGTCCTGCAAGCTTGGGAAACCGTAGTGCGGAAGGAGAGAGAAGAGTTAACCAGGAGGACCACTGCTATCTCTTTTTCTTAATGGCTTGAAGGGAGGATTAGTGAAACTCGGTCATTCGACCAAGGAGTACCACTGCTTGAGGAAAAGATACAAGAACCTCACATTCCTACCATTGAAGAATTGGAAGAAGTTAGGTTGGCCATGTCAAAGGTGGAAGAAGAGAAAAGGGCTCTGCAAGATAGATCGAGAAAGATGATGCAAGACAAGAAAAAGCTAGAAAATGAAAATGCTTTCCAAGCTGCAGCTATTGAGGAAGTCAATAGAAAACTTGAAATAGAGGGGAAAAGCAAGAGGGAAATGCAAAAAGCACTTGAAGGGTGCCAAAGAGGAAGTGAAGAGGTGCACTACCAAGATGAATGAGGCTGTAGCGGAAGCAATTAAATGGAAGAGGCTATATGAGGATACATGGAAAGAAGAGCAAGCAGTCAGGCACGCACTAGTTAAGTCAAGAAAAGACTCTCGAATAATGAAGCTTGAATTGGAAGATCAATTAAAGAATGTCAAGCAAGATCGGGAATCTATTGAAGGGATCCTGAGGGATTATCAGCAAGCACTAAGAAGGGAACAAGGGAAGTCGGAAAGCTTGGCCAATCATGTGCAGTACTTGGAAGGGTCTTACCTCCGGCTAAGGGAGAAGAGTGACTATTGGGAGAGTCAATTTGCGGAATTGCTCAGTAAGGTAAAAAGTCAACAAGTCTTTGAAGAATTGAAAAAGGAAGGCTTACATTGGAAAGACAAGTTCTCCAAGTTAGTTTGGTTAGCTAATCAGGCTGTGAGAGACATTCCCAAGAAGCTAAGAAAGGCGGATGCAGAAATGAATCCTTTCAACACCCCTGTCAAGGTGTGTGAGTTTGTTGAGTACTGCAAGATTCTCACAGAAGAACTCCTGGAGAAAGCCCGGGGGGCAGCTGAGAGCAAGAAGAGGAAAAGGAGCAAGGAGTTGAAAGCCATATGCCTTTAAAGCTCCCTTTAGAGTATTGTAGCGATCTTTAGGAAATTGTAATTTTCTTTAAGAAGTCGTAACTTTCTTTGGAAAATAGTACTTTGTTTAAAATCATTGTATTGCACTCTTAAGGAATATTGTACTTTGATTTTCTTTCTATTTGTGATACTTCTTCGCATTCCATTTAATTGAAGTACGTTTGTTTTGCCTTGTTGCTTCCAACTTTGTTGCAATCCTAAAAACACCTGAACCTTAACACCTATGACAAGACGAGTTGCACCGCGATTCTCGGCAATAAACATAATAACATGCATATTGCATTGCATTTGCATCATTTGTCTTTGTGTTCATAAAAAAAAATGTTCCATCCACAGAAGTAAGACAAGCTGGTTAATCATCGGTATTGGACGCGATCACAGGCAAGAAATATGGCCAACAATCAAGACAACGCGAATCTGGGCAATCATCAACCAATCCAGAATGATGCAGTTCCAGAAGGTCCGAATCCAAATGGTCAGGGTCAGCATGATCAGAATCAAGAGAATCGAGCAATCAGGGCTGAGATGGAAGTTATAAGAGCTCAAATGGCAGAGGTCATAAGAGTGTTAAGTGCCTTAAGGGATGCTGGCATAACTGAAGGTGCTGCTGCCGCAGGAGTGGATCCTCCTCCTGAACCTAGAGTCTCTCAGGCTCTCCAGAACGTGCGATGGCCTCCTTATGGTCTCCCATTAGGGTACACACCCCCTGCTGCCGGTGCAAACCCAGAAAATGGTCCTTCGGGAACCACAGGACAGGCCCAGCCTGAATCAGCTGTGAATGATGTTGGAACGGGGACACCTCAGGTTCAAATTCAGATTCCTACTCCTGCTATTACCCCGGGAACTCCGATTGGCTTCAATTCTCCAGCAACAATCCATCCACAAGTTCAGGGTCCAATTCCTCAGATTATCGCTCACTCACGTGACCCACACGTGACCCCAGCTGTGGTGTCGATGAATAATCTTCACTACGGTGTGAGTGGTTTTCCGCCGAATTACCCTGATGAAGCTAGAAGTCAGTACCAGATGTTAGAAGAAAGATTGAGAGCTGTTGAAGGAACAGGTTCCCAGGCTAGGAACGCCCATGAGTTATGCTTATTCCCTAATCTAGTCCTGCCACCCAAGTTCAAAGCACCATTTTTCGACAAGTACAAAGGAGCAACCTGCCCGCGCAGCCATGTGACGATGTATTGCCGGAAGATGACTGCCCACGCCCGTGATGATAACCTAATGATACATTGCTTTCAGGAAAGTTTAGCTGAAGCTCCCCTTGAATGGTATATGCAATTGGAGCCAACTAATATCCGTTGTTGGAAGGATCTGGCGGATGCCTTTATCCGTCAATACCAGTACAACAGTGATTTAGCCCCGGATAGGACCCAGCTGCAATGTATGTCTAAGAAGGATAATGAGACATTCAAGGAATACGCCCAGAGGTGGAGGAACCTCGCTGCACAAGTAAAACCCTCCCTGCTTGATAAAGAGATGGTCGATATGTTCATGGAAACTCTTCCCCCAGTGTTCTATGATCGTTTGGTCGGCAGCGTGGCTTCGAATTTCTCTGAGATGGTTGTCATTGGAGAAAGAGTGGAGAACGGCATGCGCAGCGGAAGAATAGCCCATGGCCCAACACCTCCTTCCCATCAGAAAAAGCCTTTTTCTGGTACCCACAACAAGAAGGAGGGAGAAACTAATGCAATCAGCGGAGCTAGCGGTCCATCACACAACAATCCCCCACAAGCCATTCCAGTTCCTGCTCAGACGCCGCCTGCTCAGCCATTCCAGTCCAACAATCAGTACAGAAACTACAATGAAAAAAACCTGTTGTCTTTGAACCTATCCCCATGTCGTACACGGATTTGTTCAATTATCTCATTGCATACAAGTTAATCAGCACTCGTCAGATGAAACCATATCAGCCTCCCTATCCCAGAGGGTATAATGCAAATGCTACCTGTGCCTTTCATTCTGGGGCAGTAGGTCATGTGGTGGAGGATTGTAAGGCGTTCAAGTACGTTGTGCAAGACCTGCTTGATGCAAAGAGTATATCATTTCAGCAACCTAATGTAACCACCAACCCGTTGCCGGGGCATGGTGGGCTCACTGCAAATGCCATTAATGATCAGGGTGGTCAGTACTTAATTAGGAAGGTGGAGTGCATTCGTACACCCCTGAGTATCATTCATGCTGCACTATGCCGTTGTGGTATCATCGAAGAAGGGTGTGCCAGAAGAAACATCTGCAATGACCCTTATTGTGTTGGGGCCTGTGAGAGCTTCAAACCCATCCTCCAAGAGCTGTTAGACAGACACCTGGTCCAGGTTGGGGTTCAGGAAAAGGAAGAAAGTGTATCTACTCTGCAATCAAACAACAGAGGTTTTAGGAGACCGGTTGAAATCCCTTGCAGTCTGAATTCAAGCTCGGTTGTGGCAAGACCTCCGACTGTTGTTATTCCGGTACCTGCTGCTACCCCTAGTAGAGAGACTAGGGTTATTCCCAGAAGCTACGTGCAAATTTCATGCAGGGGGAGTGGGACATTCTGTGGAAGATTGTAAAGCATTGAAACATGCGGTCCAGGATCTAATCCGCTCCAAACATTTGAATTTCAATGACAGCAATGTTAATGGCTTGACTGTGAAGGAGAGTGGAGAAACCAGTGCTGTGGCGGGCAAAAGAAGGTCACCACAATACAACCCCATCCCCGTGTCATACGCCGACCTATGCAGCTATCTAATCAGTCATGGATGGATCACTCCTCGCAAGATGAGATCAGTTCAACCTCCATTCCCAAGCGGGTACAATCCAGAAGCCACTTGCGAGCTCCATGCTGGGGCAATTGGGCATTCTGCTGAAAATTGCTATCTTTTGAAAAGTTTGGTTTAGGGTTTCATTGATTCCAAGCAGTTAACTTTTGAGAAGGGGGGAAGGATCAAGTTCTCAGGGTCTGTGGACTATTAAGCAAGGATAGCAGTTGTTGAAGAGGGTTGAAGTGGTGAAAGCGGCATCATCAAAACATTTGTGTCTTTGTCATGCATTTCATAGCATTTATGAGTGATTGTTGATTTTCATGTAGTTTTTCAGTTCAAAACAATTTTCTGTAATGCAATCCTTTGGCTCTACCCAAGGCCTTAGGATATTTCAATAAGGGCACACATGTTTCCTTTTAGTATCATCATCAATAAAATGTTATTTTGAATTCCTCAATAAAATTTCTTTCTTTCATTTTGTCATGTGTCTGTTATTTGCTTTTCAATTCCTCCCAACGCGGATCAAAAATAATAATAAATGAAAATAATCTTTGAAAACAACGACGCCAATGGTTCATATTGTGACTCTGATTACCCGATTAACCATACTGAGAGAGAGGCTGAAGACAACTGGGATGTTTCTTCGGAGTTAATAAGTGAAGAATTGGCTAAGGCTGTAGAAATTCATGATGCCACAACTAGGTTGGGCAATGAAGTCAAAGCACAAGTTCAAGCAAAGTGGAGCAATGCTGAGGAAACCAAACAAATGTTACAAGCGAACCTCTTTCGCGACCAAACCCTTTCCCTTCCTCAGATCAACCAACTTTCCCATTTCCCATTACAAGTACCCCATCACAAAAAAAAATTCATAACCAAATGCCTGCCATCGCCACCTTCCTCACTACCAGTGGCCCTTCTACAAAATCAACCCATCTCATTTGCTCCTCCCTCTGAACCTCCTGTCACCCCAGTTAATACCAGAACCCAATCAAGCATCCTCCAACCGCTGCAGGGGTTTTATTGCCATTATCTCTCCAATCACCCCAGACAAGGATCACTTCAAATATCCAAAAATAGTGTATCACTTTTATCAGCTCACTAAACTCAAAAGCAAAAAAGGAAAAATCAGAAAAAATGAAACAAAAAAGAACAGATTTAAAAATGAAAATCCCAAAAATGGAAAAAACAAGGGAAAAAGAGACGAAAGAAATATAAGTCGTGAGCTGATACATTTGGCCATAAAGCGTAAGAGATCCTTGTCTCAATGAACCTTCCTACACCTTGTTGTGTATGACCACCCTTTCTTCCATAAACCTTCAAACACTTCATCATTCCTATACATCTCTCCTTTTATAAAACCGCAAACACTACCTCGACCTCGTCATCCCGCCCTCCACAAACCCTCAGTCATTCCTCAGACTCCACCATCAGATTTGCAATCAAGCTTTTGTGCAAGAATAAGAGAACAAAGTGGTCCGTCCTCATGAGGAATCAAGTGACATGATCAATTTGAGCAAAGAAGAGGATTGACGCCATGATAAAGAGCAATGAATCAACAAGTTTGTGTAAATCACCCTTCTGACATAAGACACTTGCCATTATAACAAAGTCTGTAATTACCAAAGTTCGGTCTGTTGCGCAGCTTTCCAAGCTAAGGTAGTCACAAATGACAGTATGAAGACTCCAGGTCAAGCATCATGATCCCTCCCTACGCCACCCTAAAAATGGGGCAGTTAGAGACAATCAACAAAGGATATCAAGGACGATGATGACCTTCATGGAAATCAGGCTTCGTTTTACACTCTAACAGGGGCAAACCCCATATGATGGAAGTAATACTTTCATTGAGCCTTATCAAACCAAAGTACATTTGTCTTATGTCAGAAGAAGATTAAGAGAAAGCTCAAACCGAAGAAAGCTCATCTTCAACAATTTCAAAGAAGACTCAATGCTCAAAAAGATCATGAACCTCCAAAGGGATTCCCATGGAGATGAACCCAGTATCATGAAGACGAAGAACTTATTCTCTGGAGGGGCCTTTAATTCTCGCAAAATGGGATGCAAGAAAAGAAAACCCCAGTTTCTAGTAAATTCAGATACAGTCAGAAAGGAGTATGCCTAAAGAAATAAATGAAAAAAGAGAAAGATGAGCCAAGTAAGAATCAGCTCGCTAGGTTGAAAACCCGCAAAGGGCGGCCTAGGCAAAACCAGAGCGACCCGGTGGATTGAAAACCCGCAAAGGGCGATCCAGGCAAAAATTAGGGTCAGAAAACTTGGACTTAAAATGAAAAAGGCAATCAGCACTCCCAAAAGTTTGGATAAAGGGGCGATCAAGGTCATGAGTATGGACGATTGGCATCGTTACTTCAAAAGAAAAAACACAAGATCTGCTTCCCCTTTTTCTTGTATTTTTCCAGTTTAAAA
This sequence comes from Astragalus glycyphyllos, assembly GCA_963573325.1. Classification (NCBI taxonomy): domain Eukaryota; kingdom Viridiplantae; phylum Streptophyta; class Magnoliopsida; order Fabales; family Fabaceae; genus Astragalus; species Astragalus glycyphyllos. Next base: position 9,324,850 of record OY754314.1, on the reverse strand, counting down.
ATTTTTCAATGTACTTTCAATTGGCGTGACCTTCTGCACGTTCAGTTTCCATAACAATAAGAAGTCAACTTTTTCTTCCATGTGTTTGCTTTTCGTGTCTTTTATCTTCACTTATTCTGTCTCTTTGTTTTAAAATAAATGTTTTTATGATTGATGATACTGAATTGTGAAACCTGTGCATGAGTCAAAAAGCATTACAATTATTGCGAAATTTCTGAAAATCACAGAAAAGAGGGGATCCCTCAAATAAATGAATTGGCAAAAAACAAACGCGGGCACAATCACTTCAAATGGCAAGCAAACTTATGCGCGGCTCTGGCATTGCTATTACCCTAGATGGTCCTCATGTCTCAGGCCCAAAGGAAAAGATTTGCACCAAAGATTAAAACAAGGTTTAGTGATCACCAAGCGAGGCTTCTTTCATGCCAAAAGTCAAGACATTCATAGAGAACCAATGATTTGCACTGAGAACACCACTCAGATCCAAAAGTTGGGGCATTCTCTTCACCACCCACCCACCCTGGTCTTGGGAAAGTTGGTTCATTGTCCATCCCATTCAAACCCACTCAAAGAACCCATTTGAAATTGTCATTCTAAAGTGGGGCATTTCCATAACTGTTCACTCCCGCTCAAATGAGCAGAGTTCTCCCTAAAGTCATTCACATCCATAAATTCCTGTCGGGGCAGTCTCTCAACTCACTGTCCTAAACCAATCCCAAGTTAACTGACTCACTCGTCCACATCTGCACTCTTATGCATACTTACTAGTCAATGCTTCAGAGAGAGAGAATACAAATTGATCATGTGGTGTTTAAAGTTCAGTCATCATGGAAATGGAAAGGAAAATAAATGAGCTTGTTAATAAAAACCTTGAGAACACCAGAGTTTGAATCAAATCTAGTTTTTCCAAAGAATGGTCCATAGCCATCTCAATTCCTTGCATTTAAAGTCTCGCGTCTCATCATCATAAAAATGTTTACAAAAATGTTTAAATACTCCAATCATTCATCTTCCTCATGCATGTAGGCATTTCATGTTATTCAAAGCATTACATTCGCATCATCCACATTCATCACAATAAAAGCAAAAGAACACAGACATTCCATAGCATTTATCATCATCACATCAAACATCAAATCAGTTTTCAAAACAAAAAGAGGCATTCTTAATAAATAGTCATAGTCGTCACAATAGGACACTTGAATTGATCACTCAAGAATCCTAAAGTCCCTATGCTAAAAGAAAACTAAAAACATATCATTGCACCCATGTGCATCCCAGCATCAAAAGCCTGCATTCCATGCATCATTCAAAGCTTCCCAATTTTCAAAAAGAAACTCAGTTGCTTTGGACTCGTTAGTCCCCAAAATTTTCAAAAAAAACTCAGTTACTTTGGACCAATGGGTCCCCGAAATCTCATTTTCAGAACTCCATCAGCACAGAGTTAGTAAACTCCCACAGAGTTAGTGAACTCCTTCCACAGATCACAACGTCGCGTACGAGCGCGCGGCAGATCCTACAGACTTCGTTAAGTCCATCGGATTAATTGTGTCAACCTAAGGCATAGCATAGATCCATTGATCATATCAGTTCCGGACCTGATATTGATCGGCCGCTCGAAAAGGCCACCCCCAGAGCTCGGACTCGACGAGAGTCCGTTAAAAGGTTTTAGGCAACCTCCGAATTCCCCAATTTACGGCACTTCCCATTTACTGCTTTCATTTACTGCTTTACGCAATTTACTGCTTTCTCGTCGACGCGACAAGTGTTGACTCTCTCTCTCTCAAAAGAAGAGAGATCAAAGAAAGGAAACAAAAAAAGAGAGAAAAAAAGAAAAGGAAAATTCGGGTTTCTCTAAGTAGACAAAATTAGTATTATTTCTGAATTCTTTATTTCTATTTTGCCTCGGAATATGTTTCGGCCAATTCATATTCCTTGGTAAAATCCAAATAAAGAGGGGCAGCTGTCATACCCTAATTTTGTCCGGCTAGGTTCAAAACCCTAATTTTCCGCAAAAAATAAATAAATTGAGAAGTGTGGTTTTATTTTGAAGAGTGAAGAGCATTGTGCATGCATTTTTGGGTTTTAAAAGTCATTCTAGGGCTTTTAGATTCATTGTTAGAGTGGAAATGCATTTGTTGTTAAAAAACAAGGTTTTTAGGGCAAAAGGGTATTTTGGTCATTGTCAAAAATAAGATAATTTCTCATCAAGAATCATTGTGCAATTTTAGAGAAATTTATTTGAGGCAAAACATTTTTGGTCATGTATGTATGTATGCGCATGCATGCATACATTGTGCACAAAATTCAAATTCAAAAAAGGCATCAAAAAGGAATATTCTACAAAAATTTCAAGATGAGGTTTTTACGATATTTTTGGTCATGGTGATCTCATAAAATGGCATATTCCTCAATGTCCTCAATCCATGTGAGCCTCAATCCTAGCCTTTGATTCAAAATTAAAATCAAATCCTAGAGCACAACTAGTGCACAATGACCTAACTACCCTTAAACCTAATTGCTTTCTATATATACCCTATTAACCTCACCTCACAAGAAAAAAAGCTTTTGGCCTCACCATTCACTCATAAACCCTAGCACACAACTCCCTCCTCACCTTCTCTCCATTTTATGCGCCACCCCCTCTCCCTTCTCTCTAACTCACTTCTTCATTTCTCATCTACCCACACACATTCAATCCATCTTCCAAGCCTAAACACTAATTTTCAACCATCAATCCTTCATAAAATCACACAAAAGTTCAAGATCAAGGGTCATTTTTTGGAGATTGAAGACCAAGCTTGAAGATAAGTTGATTTGGTTGATTGTTTCTTCATCTATTGTGTTTATTTGGAGCTCATCTTAAGGTATGTGATTCCTAGACCCCTTCTCTTGTAAATCCTTGCATAAAGTCATCATTTCTTGCATATTTGTGAGATTTCCACTTCCAAAAATGTAGATCCTCTCTTTTAACTTCATTTTTATGCTTGTACATATGTTAATCTCATGAATCTTTGTTTTGATGCTTTGATTTTGGGGTTATATGCATGATTTTGTTGTTTTAATTGAAATAAAATGTTATTGCTTTGATGATAATTTCGCATGCTTCAAATAAATATGTGTTTTATGATTTTTGTTGGTTCTCATGGTTGAATCTTGTGAATAAATGCATCTATGTTTTGGTTATGTCACTCGCTTGCTTGATTTGGTTGACTTGTTCAAATAAATTGATGATTGGCCATTAAACTTGTAAATATTCAAACCTATGTTGTTAATTGTGAAATTTGTGATTTGAGAAAAATGAATTTGGGTTTTGGTTCATTTATGATCCACAAATGATCTTGGGTTATGCTAAGTTGGCAAGAGATAGGTTACTTCAACCTTGATGCCTATGCTTGTAAGCATTTAAAAATTCAATTCCCATTTGATGTGCTTGTGAAATGTGAGAAAAAAGGGGTCTATAAACAATTGAATTTGCGCACATGATTGGTCTCCAATGACCTTGATGCATCCTCAAGTTTAATCATGCTTTCTTTGCTCTTTGAGTTTATTGTAAATTGTTGTTTGAAGCTTGTGAAGTTTCGGCAAAGGATAGGTTCAATTAACCTTGATGCACATGCATTTTGCATATTCATGCATTCTTACCTATTCTTGCATCCTTACCTACTCATGCATTCTTGAAACGAAGCTTGGTACTCCATGCTTGATATACTTGTTTATGTGCTTGTGGTGCATTAAAATGTTGAATTGGTGTTCACAATTTGCTTGTTTTGATTTCCACCAATTGTTACTCGTTAGTAACTCTCCAAAACTTCAAAACCATGTTGCATACAAAGAACAACTTGTTACTCGTTAGTAACGTTCCAACTTCAAAACATTTTTTTTGCATTTACATAATCATTGATAAACAACTTCACTTCTTCTCAAAACAATTTCAAACTATTTTTCACAAATCAAACTTTGTTGAGGATAATGCGAAGCCTTTGCTTGCACGATTGTCAACAATGGGGTGCTAGTGGTGATCACTTGGAGTCTTTGCTCAATTGATTATCATGAACACTCATTTTTCAAAAGAACTCTCATTTCACAAATTAAAAAACTTTGTTGAGGATAATGCGAAGCCTTTGCTTGCACGATCGTCAATAATGGGATGCTAGTGGTGATCACTCGAAACCTTTGTTGTTTGATCACTGTGAACATTCAATTTTCGCAATTAAACAACTAAAAAATAAAAACCTTTTCTCGACAACCGAGAACTACGTAAGCTCTGAATTCTCCATCGCACTGGGAGATACGTAGGAGCGGGTCACATTCCCGTCAAGCACGACAAATAAAAACCATTTTTTTTTTCAAAAAAACAAACCCTTTTCCAAAACAAGGCAATTTCTAAAAACCAAACAATTTTCGAAAACAAGAACTACGTTGCTTTGATTCCCTCCCCAGGATACGTAGGCACGGTGCCCTCCCGTCAAGCGCAAAAGATTAAATTTTCCTTAAGTTTTTCCATAAAGTAAGGAGAGATAAAGAGAGATAAAAACAAAGCATTTCTTAAATCAACCTTTTAAATCACACGTCAAATCGAGGTTCCCTTTCAGTAGAAAGGATGTGTGGGGTGCTCTTACCTTCCCCATGCATAACCGACCCCCGAACTCAAATCTCGTGGTTCCAAGGACCATTGTCTTTCAAGAAAGGTTTTTTTCAATGTTTTACCTCTAAAAAAATATTGGTGGCGACTCCAATTCATGTTGTGCGAAGAGAAATCCCTCCAAAGGATTTTTCGGGGTGCAACAGAATGTAATCCAAGTTGGTCGAATTGTTGAATTCAAGTTGGTCGCAATGTTGAATCCAAGTTGGTCGAAGGGTTGGATGCAAACCAAGTTGGTCGAATAACTAGTTTTACTCACTAAGTAAATATAGTTAGTTAAGTGTTTCTCATGTAATTTGTTTTAGTGTTGTTCGTGTCATCAGTCCACGTGTATTATTGAACTCCTCGTGTATGTACAGTTGTAAAGTGAGCCTATAAATACAAGTGATGGTGGTAATCAAATCAATTGATCACACACCACAATATCAGTTTTTCTGTTATTTTGCTTCCTTCGACTACGGCTACATCCCTTTTCGACTAACCAACTTTGTAACCAAGAACACTCTCTTCTTGGTAAAATTCCTTCGTGATAATTGAGTGAATGAGAGGAACACTGACTGAATTTGTTCCAACAACTGGTATCAGAGCGAGAGTTCGTGATCTTGCGGCGTAGACATGGCAAATCAAAACTCCTGCAGTGATCAACTTCCGGCGAAACTTCCAGTTCTTGATTCGAAGAATTATGACAAATGGATTGTGCAGATGAAGGTGGTGTTCCGGGTTAGGAAGTTCTTGACATTGTGAAGAATGGCATTGTAGAAAATGCAATTGGAGATGAGTTACGTGATCAACAAAAGAAGGACAGCAAAGCGCTGTTCTTGATTCACCAATGCGTGAATTCTGACGCGTTTGAGAGAATCGCAGGGTATGAGACTGCAAAGGAAGCCTGGGATGCGTTGGCTTCAGCCTATTCTGGTGATGCGTCGTTGAAGCAAGTGAGGCTACAAACGTTACGCAGGGAGTATGAATTACTTCAAATGGGCGAGAAGGAGACGATTGCTGAGTACTTCAATCGCCTAACAGTGATCACAAATCAGATGCGCACAAATGGCAAGAATGTCACTGATCGAAGAAAGATTGACAAGGTATTGCGAACCTTAACTTCCCAATTTGATTATGTAGTGACCTCAATTGAACAATCTAAGGATCTGAGTACCTTAAAAGTTGCTGAATTACAAGGAATTCTTGAAGCAAATGAGACTAGGATTAGGACTAGGATGGGTGCCAAACCTAATGAAAAACCTAGTGAGCAAGTGTTGTTGGCTCAATCTCAAAACAAGAAAGGAAATTGGGGTAACAATTGGAAAAACAAAAAAGGGAAGGGAAAATGGAATAAGGGAGCTGGTGAGGGTTCAAGCAAGAAAGGTGATCAGAAGCAGAATGATTATCAAAAGAGAAAAGAAGCCTGGAAGAATAAGGAGAAGAAGAATTAGAGCAAGAAAGAGGTGCAGTGCTATAACTGTGATAAGTTTGGTCATTATGCAGATGAATGCAAGCAAAAGAAACCTCAAGAAGAGGCTCAATTGGCCAGAGGTGATTCTGATTCTGATGATGAGGTAGTCTTGATGGCTGAAACAGATGCTGTCGAAGTCGAATGCAGAACTGATAACAAGCAGGAAGAGGCGCAGCTAGCAGGAGGTGATGCTGATGAGATAGTATTGATGACTGAGATAGGTGGTAGCAGTGATGATTTGTGGTATCTTGATACAGGTTGTTCAAGTCACATGACTGGCAACAAAAGCTGGTTCATCAAACTAGATGAATCAGTGAAGAAAACTATAAGATTTGGTGATGACAGAGTGATAAGAGCAGAAGGAATTGGCATTGTTAAAATCAAGAGAGATGATGGGAAGGTGTGTCTCATCACAGATGTCTTGTTTGTTCCCTCTATGAAGAGCAATTTGATCAGTTTGGGTCAACTCTTAGAAAAGGGATACTCAATGCAAATGGAAGATATGGAATTAAGGCTGTTCAATCCAAAGAAGAAGCTATTGTTGAAGGCAACATTGAATAAGAAGAGGACATTCAAGGTTGGCATGAGTGTAGTCCAAGATGAATGTTTGAAGGCAGTCACTAGTGATGAAGTGTGGAGGTGGCATGAAAGATATGGTCACTTAAACTTCAGAGATTTAAAGAATTTGAACACTCAAGGAATGGTGCATGGCTTGCCTAATATAAGGCTTCCAACTGAGCTGTGTGAGCAATGTTGTGAATCCAAGCAAGCAAGGAACTCTTACAATGCTGAAATGAAGATCAAGGCATCAAGGAGGCTTGAAGCTGGAAGCTGTACACTCAGATGTATGTGGTCCTTTTGATGTGAAGACTCTAGGAGGTAACCGTTATTTCGTTTCATTCATTGATGAATTCACTAGAAAAATGTGGATCTATTTGCTAGGAAAGAAGAGTGATGTATTTGAAGTTTTTAAGGCCTTCAAAATCATGATTGAAAAGGAAAGTGGTTGTTGTATCAGTAGACTTAGAACTGATGGGGGTGGGGAGTATACCTCCACTGAATTTTAAAATTTTTGCAAGCATGAAGGGATCAAACATGAAATCACAGCACCATATACACCACAGCATAATGACACAACAGAAAGAAAGAACAGGACCGTGCTTAACATGGTAAGAAGCATGTTGAAAAGTAGACAAATGCCAAACCATTTCTGGGGAGAAGCAGCCACCACTGCAGTGTATATACTCAATAGAAGTCCAACCAAAAGGCTCGACAAGATGACTCCTGAGCAAGCATGGTCTGGTGAGAGACCAAGTGTCATGCACCTGAGAGTGTTTGGCTCTTTGTGCTTCAGGCATGTGCCTGACCAATTGAGGAAGAAATTGGATGACAAAGCTCAACCAATGGTCCTATTAGGCTATCATTCGACTGGTACATACAAGTTGTATGACCCTAATAGGCAGAAAGTTGTGATTAGCAAAGATGTAATCTTTGAAGAATCGAAAGGCTGGCAGTGGAGTGACTCTACAAAGAGGAGTAGCACTACTACTGTGTTGCTTGAGGCTGTGAATGAGAATCCAGTGACTATAGCAGCAAATGATGAAAATGAGATGATGCAAGATGCTGCAAATGAAATGGTAAATGAAGAAGTGAGACCTAGAAGGAATAGACAGCCCCCACAAAGATTGAACGAATACCAATTGTTCCTTGACAATGCAATTGGCACTGAAGGTGAATTATTGGAAGAAGCATTTTTGGCAAATTGTGAGCCTGTGACAGTAGAGCAGGCATTAAGTGAAGCAAGTTGGAAGCAAGCTATGATAGAAGAAATCAAGTCAATTGAGAAAAATGACACTTGGGTGTTGGTAGATGTGCCTAAGCAGAAGAAAGTAATAGATGTCAAGTGGGTGTTCAAGACAAAAATGAAGCCAAATGGAGAAATTGGAAGGTATAAGGCAGGACTAGTTGCAAGGGGTTTTTTGCAAAAACATGGTTGTGACTACAATGAAGTTTTTGCCCCTGTGGCAAGAATAGAGACTATTCGACTGATCATAGCTGTTGCCAGCTTTAGAAATTGGTCTATGTACCAAATGGATGTTAAAGCAGCTTTTCTGAATGGATACCTTGAGGAGGAGGTATACATAAGGCAGCCACCAGGTTTTGGAATAAAAGGAAAGGAGAATAAAGTGTACAAGTTGAGAAAGGCCCTCTATGGACTAAAACAGGCTCCAAGAGCGTGGAACAAGAGAATTGACTCATTTCTCTTGAAGCAAGATTTTGTAAAATGTGTAAATGAGCATGGCATCTATGTGAAAGGAACAGATGTAGAGAATTGTATGGTGATTTGCCTATATGTTGATGATATGCTTCTAACAGGTACAAGTGAAACTGAGATGGAAAGGTTTAAAAGAAGTATGATGTCAGAATTTGAAATGTCAGATTTGGGAAGACTTACATACTTCCTTGGTATGGAAATTGTTCACTCTGATAAAGGTGTACTTCTACATTAGAAGAAATACACAAGTGATGTGCTAAAAAGATTCAAAATGATGGATTGCAACTCTTCAGCCACCCCAACAGACAATGCAGTGAAATTGGTCACTGACAGCGAAGAAAAGAAGGTTGATCCAACCTTGTACAAACAATTAGTGGGTTCCTTGAGGTACTTGTGTCACACAAGACCTGATATCTCTTATGTAGTGGGACTGATAAGCAGATTCATGGAGCAACCTAGAGTTTCACATCTTGTTGCTGCCAAGAGGATACTTAGATATGTCAAAGGAACAGCAAGACTTGGAGTGTTCTATCCTAGAAGAATTGGTAGATCTGATCAAGAAGTGTATGGCTTCTCTGACTCAGATTGGTGTGGAGATAAAGGGGATAGAAAGAGCACTGCTGCATACGTGTTCATGTGTGGTGAGTCGCCAATATTCTGGTGCTCAAAGAAGGAGAGTGTGGTGGCTTTATCATCGTGTGAAGCTGAGTACATTGCTGCAGCTATGGCAGCCTGTCAAGCAAATTGGCTTGATATGTTGCTGAATGAGCTGAAGTTCAATCAGACTGACAATGATGGAATGAGATTGAAGGTCGATAACAAGTATGCAATAGACCTTGCAAAGCACCCCATATCTCATGGAAGAAGCAAACACATCGAGACCAAGTTTCATTTCTTAAGAGACCAAGTGACAAAGGGAAAACTCAGACTTGAGTACTGCAGCACTGATGACAATTTAGCTGATATGCTAACTAAGCCGTTAAAGGTTAACAGATTTGAAGATTTGAGAAATAAGATGGGCTTAACAAATGTGAACAACTTGAATTACGAGGTGTGTTGAATGTAATCCAAGTTGGTCGAATTGTTGAATTCAAGTTGGTCGAATTGTTGAATTCATGTTGGTCGAAGTGTTGAATCCAAGTTGGTCGAAGTGTTTAATCCAAGTTGGTCGAATTGTTGGATGCAAACCAAGTTGGTCGAATAACTAGTTTTACTCACTAAGTAAATATAGTTAGTTAAGTGTTTCTCATGTAATTTGTTTTAGTGTTGTTCGTGTCATCAGTCCACGTGTATTAGTGAACTCCTCGTGTATGTACAGTTGTAAAGTGAGCCTATAAATACAAGTGATGGTGGTAATCAAATCAATTGATCACACACCACAATATCAGTTTTTCTGTTATTTTGCTTCCTTCGACTACAGCTACATCCCTTTTCGACTAACCAACTTTGTAACCAAGAACACTCTCTTCTTGATAAAATTCGTTCGTGATAATTGAGTGAATGAGAGGAACACTGAGTGAATTTGTTCCAACAAATTAGAGTTCAGTCTCACTCTAATGACACAAGCCACTTACCCTTTTCACCATTTTATTTTAATTCTTATCAACTCATCACTTTTGTGTTGGTTATGTGATTTTTGCTATTACTGTATGAAGTGTTGGGGTGAGGCAAGGTTTTATCAAAAGTAAATCTAGATATTTTAGAATGTAAGGCTAGTTTTAAAGTGAAAAAAAGAAAGAAAGAAAATCTTTCCCTCTCTTTGATGATGATGATGGCTGAGAACTAAACAAGTGTAGAAATGGAATTTTATTTCTTTGTATTTTCTTAAAGTAACCTTTTGTTGAGTTATTAGAATGATTCCCACGTTTGAAAATTGGGAAGTTTGAGTAAATGCAAGTTGATAACTAATATGAAGGAATAAAAAATATGGAGTTTTAGAAGTTAAAGAAAGGCCAAGTTCTGGTTTGAAAATATTTCCAATGATGTGAAGGTTTAAAAATATTTGAGACTAATGGAAACATTTGTTTTAATGAGAGAGTTTTCAAATAATTAGTTGATGTAAACCAATACTTTTAAAAATGTTATTTGCTTTGGAGAAGACTTGAATCTTTATTATTTTAAAATGTGAATTCTCTTTAATTGTACTTGACTTAGGAAGAGTATTATGGTATTATATAGTCCTTATATGTTCAAGTGTGACTTTTATGAGTTAAAGACGGTCTTTTGTGAAGAAATTTTTGTAAAAGTGTTGAGTTTTCAAAGTGAAATTTTGAGCTTTGATTAATGTTTGAAATCAAATCTAACTTATATGCTCTGTGCCTAGTTGTTGGGGGAAAGAAAACTCTAGAGGTAGTGTATAAGTTGGCTGAATGGTAGTAGGCATAGATTTGGAAGATTTCACTGACTAAGACTTAAATCTTTATGATTTAAAGGTGTTGAGAGGGGTGACAGAGTTGGTACCGGGTCAGAAGAGGTCGTCAGTAAGAGTCAGCGAAACTGTAAGGGCATCTTCCAACTCCTTTAAAGCATTTACTGAATTAAGTTGTAAGGTGGTGAAAATCATTGTATGAATTGATATGTGCTTGAGGCGTATTTGAGTGTCGATGTGTGTGTCGTCATTCTTGATTGCATTTGATGCTTGGTTGAATAATGCACAGTGTGGTGAGAATATGCATGAGTTGTTTATGTATATTCATGCATACATAGGTGGTGTTTTCCTTTATTGGGACTCACAATGGTGGTGTTTTCCTTCATTGGATCTCACAAGTCTTGCGGGACTATGGTGGTGGTGTTCTTTATTGGACCTCACAAACCCCTACGGGGGAGGTGATATTCCGGAATCATTTGCAGTTGCATGTTGCCGTTGCATTAGGATGTGTGGAGTATGAGTGATATGTGATGGTGTTGATCTGTTGTTTATTAACTGAGATTGTTATTGTATGTATATCTTCCTTGAATATGTAACTGTATATATATATATATGTTGTTTTTGGTTGATGACCCTTCTTGTTATTTTGGGCTGATCGCCACCACCAGCAGATGATGGAGTGCATGGTTAGTAACGAGGAGGAGGAGCCGGTCTGGATGCATGCGTTGCCTGTGGGCGTGTGCACTAGTGTGTTGCTGGTTTAGTGTCTAGTGATCAGCTTAGAGTTTATGTGTTTTTCCTTTCAGTAGTACTTGTACTGTGGTCTTGGATGACTGTATACATTTTGTATGTACATACCTTGATAGTAGGGCCTTCTTGGACCCGTTCTTGAGGCATGCCTCGATGTAGATGATTGCCAAGAATACTCCTTAGTTATGGGGGGTCTTTGATGAAGGCCATTCACAACTCCAGAGTATTTTGTTTTTGTTGTTGTTGGAGCAGTCATGACTTGTCACAGGGATGCTTATTTTACATATATATGTGTTGCACCCCGAAAAATCCTTTGGAGGGATTTCTCTTCGCACAACATGAATTGGAGTCGCCACCAATATTTTTTTAGAGGTAAAACATTGAAAAAAACCTTTCTTGAAAGACAATGGTCCTTGGAACCACGAGATTTGAGTTCAGGGGTCGGTTATGCATGGGGAAGGTACGAGCACCCCACACATCCTTTCTACTGAAAGGGAACCTCGATTTGACGTGTGATTTAAAAGGTTGATTTAAGAAATGCTTTGTTTTTATCTCTCTTTATCTCTCCTTACTTTATGGAAAAACTTAAGGAAAATTTAATCTTTGGCGCTTGACGGGAGGGCACCGTGCCTACGTATCCTGGGGAGGGAATCAAAGCGACGTAGTTCTTGTTTTCGAAAATTGTTTTGTTTTTAGGAATTGCCTTGTTTTGGAAAAGGGTTTGTTTTTTTGAAAAGAAAATGGTTTTCATTTGTCGTGCTTGACGGGAATGTGACCCGCTCCTACGTATCTCCCAGTGCGATGGAGAATTCAAAGCTTACGTAGTTCTCGGTTGTCGAGAAAAGGTTTTTATTTTTTAGTTGTTTAATTGTGAAAATTGAATGTTCGCAGTGATCAAACAACAAAGGTTTCGAGTGATCACCACTAGCATCCCATTATTGACGATCGTGCAAGCAAAGGCTTCGCATTATCCTCAACAAAGTTTTTAATTTGTGAAATGAGAGTTCTTTTGAAAAATGAGTGTTCATGATAATCAATTGAGCAAAGACTCCAAGTGATCACCACTAGCACCCCATTATTGACGATCGTGCAAGCAAAGGCTTCGCATTACCCTCAACAAAGTTTTTAATTTGTGAAATGAGAGTTCTTTTGAAAAATGAGTGTTCATGATAATCAATTGAGCAAAGACTCCAAGTGATCACCACTAGCACCCCATTGTTGACAATCGTGCAAGCAAAGGCTTCGCATTATCCTCAACAAAGTTTGATTTGTGAAAAATAGTTTGAAATTGTTTTGAGAAGAAGTGAAGTTGTTTATCAATGATTATGTAAATGCAAAAAAATGTTTTGAAGTTGGAACGTTACTAACGAGTAACAAGTTGTTCTTTGTATGCAACATGGTTTTGAAGTTTTGGAGAGTTACTAACGAGTAACAATTGGTGGAAATCAAAACAAGCAAATTGTGAACACCAATTCAACATTTTAATGCACCACAACAATTTAATGCATCAAGGCTCTAAGTGGCCTATCCTTTGCCAAAACTTCACAAGCTTCAAACAACAATTTACATTAAACTCAAAGAGCAAAGAAAGCATGATTAAACTTGAGGATGCATCAAGGTCATTGGAGACCAATCATGTGCGCAAATTCAATTGTTTATAGACCCCTTTTTGCTCACATTTCACAAGCACATCAAGTGGGAATTGAATTTTTAAATGCTTACAAGCATAGGCATCAAGGTTGAAGTAACCTATCTCTTGCCAACTTAGCATAACCCAAGATCATTTGTGGACCATAAATGAACCAAAACCCAAATTCATTTTCTCAAATCACAAATTAATCATCAATTTATTTCAACAAGTCAACCAAATCAAGCAAGCAAATGACACTAGCAAGACTTAGGAACATTTATTCACAAGATCCAAGCGATCAAACACCAAAATCAACAACTATTCATATTTTTTGATTTTTGTGAAAGTAAGAAGGCATGAAAAATGAATATTTGCAAAATCAAACAACATGTTTGGACATGGGAACTTCAAAATCAAGCCCCAATAACAAGATTGCATAAAGAAATGCATCAAAACTCGATTAAACCTATTTTTATACTAAAGGTGCGAAACATTCATAGCTTCCTAACACAATTTTATTTCACAAAATGCAACAAGCAAAATGATAACAACACAAATCACAATTTATTCAAGGGTGAGAAGCAATCTCAAACACCCAAGCCTCCCTAAGTGCTTGTCAAAATGTTTGAGACACCTCTCACCAACAACAATCAACAAATCAACAATATAACAACACTAAAATGCATGAAGATGGTAGGATGAAAAATTAGAAACATGATATCTACATTTTGATGCAAAAAAGTTGAAGATGATGCTAGGTTTTAAGAAGTTTACCTCAAATCCAAGCTAAGGAATGACTAATATGAAGAACAAGACCACAAATCAACTTGAATCTTCACCAAACTTCAATGAAACCCACGAAATGCCTGCTTAAAAATGCCCTTTGATGATGCAAGTTTGAATTAAATTAGGAGAGAAGGAAGATATATGAAGTAGGAGTTAATATGAGATGGAAAATGGAAGTGAAATGAAGAAAAATGGAGGAGGGAGTGGTTGTTGGTGGTTTCGGCCAAAGGAGGAGAGGAGAGGAGAGGTTTGTGTGCTAGGGTTTTGTGAATGAATTGTGAGGCCAAAAGCTTTTTTTTCCTTTTTTGTGAGGTGAGGTTAATAGGGTATATATAGAAAGCAATTAGGTTTAAGGGTAGTTAGGTCATTGTGCACTAGTTGTGCTCTAGGATTTGATTTTAATTTTGAATCAAAGGCTAGGATTGAGGCTCACATGGATTGAGGACATTGAGAAAACACAAAATGAGAGAATAGAGAGGGGGTAGGCGACATTGGGGGCTTGGTGACCAAGTTTTGCTAGTTGTCATCTTGTACTATTGTACTATTATATGACCATTCCATTATCCCTTCATTTTTGATTATTCTTCTTAGGATAATTGTACAAAAATACACCCAATTTAGGCCACATACTAGGAATCTTAGGAATATGCCATTTTATGTGATCACCATGACCAAAAATGTCATAAAAATCACATCTTGGAACTTTTTGTAGAATATTCCCTTTTGATCCTTTTTTGAAATTTTGTGCACAATGTATGCATGCATGCACATACATACATACATGACCAAAAATGTTTTGCCTCAAATAAATTTCTCTAAAATTGCACAATGATTCTTGATGAGAAATTATCTTATTTTTGACAATGACCAAAATACCCTTTTGCCCTAAAAACCTTGTTTTTTAACAACAAATGCATTTCCACTCTAACAATGAATTTAAAAGCCCTAGAATGACTTTTAAAACCCAAAAATGCATGCACAATGCTCTTCACTCTTCAAAATAAAACCACACTTCTCAATTTATTTATTTTTGCGGAAAATTAGGGTTTTAAACCTAGGTGGACAAAATTAGGGTATGACAGCTGCCCCTTTTTATTTGGATTTTACCAAGGAATATGAATTGGCCGAAACATATTCCGAGGCAAAATAGAAATAAAGAATTCAGAAATAATACTAATTTTGTCTACTTAGAGAAACCCGAATTTTCCTTTTCTTTTTTCTCTTCTTTTTTTTTTTTGATTGATCTCTCTTCTTTTGAGAGAGAGAGAGAGAGAGTCAACACTTGTCGCGTCGACGAGAAAGCAGTAAATTGCGTAAAGCAGTAAGTGAAAGCAGTAAATTGCGTAAAGCAGTAAATGAAAGCAGTAAATGGGAAGTGCCGTAAATTGGGGATTCGGAGGTTGCCTAAAACCTTTTGACGGACTCTCGTCGAGTCCGAGCTCTGGGGGTGGCCTTTTCGAGCGGCCGATCAATATCAGGTCCGGAACTGATATGATCAATGGATCTACGCTATGCCTTAGGTTGACATAATTAATCCGATGGACTTAACGAAGTCTGTAGGATCTGCCGCGCGCTCGTACGCGACGTTGTGATCTGTGGAAGGAGTTCACTAACTATGTGGGAGTTTACTAACTCTGTGCTGATGGAGTTCACTAACTCGGTGCCATGATGATTTTCTGAAAATGAGATTTCGGGGACCCATTGGTCCAAAGTAACTAACCTTTTGAAAATTTTGGGGACTAACGAGTCCAAAGTAACTGAGTTTCTTTTTGAAAATTGGGAAGCTTTGAATGATGCATGGAATGCAGGCTTTTGATGCTGGGATGCACATGGATGCAATGATTGATTTGGTGAGAGGTTTTTTCTGTTTGATTTTCCTTTTTCTTTTTCTTTTCTTCTGTTTCTTTTTCTTCTGTTTCTTTTCGCCCTTCTGGGATGCGAATATGAAAGTATAATGCTCTACTGTTTGATGACATGGATGATATAGGAATGATGAATGATATGAAAATGTGTGTGTGTTTTTTTTTTTTTTTTGCTGGTTAAATCAATCCGCGGGACTTGTGACACTTGACACGAAGACCGTTCCAGGATGGTGATAACGCAAGGGTTGCGCGTTGGTTTGCAATGATCTTGTTATTTTTAAGGTGACAGTGCATGTGACTCTTTTTTTTTTTTGCAGCTTTACCCATTTTAGGAAACCATTTTTTCCTTTTGTGATTTTCAAAGATTTCGTAATAACCTGTAATGCTCTGAATGTATGCACATGTTTTGCAATTCAATTTCATCAATCATAAAATCATTATTTTGAAAGAAACTGAATAAATGAAGGTAAAGACACGAAAAGCACACATATGAAAGAAAAGTTGGACTTTTGCTGATATGGAAACTGGTCGTGCATAAAGTCACGCCAGTTGAAAGTACAATTGCAATCTTTATTCTAAACTGATAAAATACAAGAAAAACGAACAGATCCTGTGATTCTACCCTTGAAGTAACGGTGCCCACCGTTCATACTTGTGACCTTGATCAACCCCTTATCCAAATCTTCGGGAGTGCTAGTTGCCTTTTTCATTTCAAGTCCAAGTTTTCTGACCCTAATTTTTGCCTGGATCGCCCTTTGCGGGTTTTCAATCCATCGGGTCGCTCTGGTTTTGCCTAGGCCGCCCTTTGCGGGTTTTCAACCTAGCGAGCTGATTCTTACTTGGCTCATCTTTCTCTTTTTTGATTTATTTCTTTAGGCATACTCCTTTCTGACTGCATCTGAATTTACTGGAAACTGGGGTTTTCTTTTCTTGCATCCCATTTTGCGAGAATTAAAGGCCCTCCGGAGAATAAGTTCTTCGTCTTCATGATACTGGGTTCATCTCCATGGGAATCCCTTTCGAGGTTCATGATCTTTTTGAGCATTGAGTCTTCTTTGAAATTGTTGAAGATGAGCTTTCTTCGGTTTGAGCTTTCTCTTATTCTTCTTCTGACATAAGACAAATGTACTTTGGTTTGATAAGGCTCAATGAAAGTATTACTTCCATCATATGGGGTTTGACCCTGTTAGAGTGTAAAACGAAGCCTGATTTCCATGAAGGTCATCATCGTCCTTGATATCCTTTGTTGATTGTCTCTAACTGCCCCATTTTTAGGGTGGCGTAGGGAGGGATCATGATGCTTGACCTGGAGTCTTCATACTGTCATTTGTGACTACCTTAGCTTGGAAAGCTGCGCAACAGACCGAACTTTGGTAATTACAGACTTTGTTATAATGGCAAGTGTCTTATGTCAGAAGGGTGATTTACACAAACTTGTTGATTCATTGCTCTTTATCATGGCGTCAATCCTCTTCTTTGCTCAAATTGATCATGTCACTTGATTCCTCATGAGGACGGACCACTTTGTTCTCTTATTCTTGCACAACAGCTTGATTGCAAATCTGATGGTGGAGTCTGAGGAATGACTGAGGGTTTGTAGAGGGCGGGATGACGAGGTCGAGGTAGTGTTTGCGGTTTTATGAAAGGAGAGATGTATAGGAATGATGAAGTGTTTGAAGGTTTATGGAAGAAAGGGTGGTCATACACAACAAGGTGTAGGAAGGTTCATTGAGACAAGGATCTCTTATGCTTTATGGCCAAATGTATCAGCTCACAACTTATATTTCTTTCGTCTCTTTTTCCCTTGTTTTTTTTTATTTGTGGGATTTTCATTTTTTGAATCTATTCTTTTTTGTTTCATTTTTTTCTGATTTTTTTTGCTTTTGAGTTGAGTGAGCTGATAAAAGTGATACACTATTTTTGGATATTTGAAGTGATCCTTGTCTGGGGTGATTGGAGAGATAATGGCAATGAAACCCCTGCAGCGGTTGGAGGATGCTTGATTGGGTTCTGGTATTAACTGGGGTGACAGGAGGTTCAGAGGGAGGAGCAAATGAGATGGGTTGATTTTGTAGAAGGGCCACTGGTAGTGAAGAAGGTGGCGATGGCAGGCATTTGGTTATGAATTTTTTTTTTTGTGATGGGGTACTTGTAATGGGAAATGGGAAAGTTGGTTGATCTGAGGAAGGGAAAGGGTTTGGTCGCGAAAGAGGTTCGCTTGTAACATTTGTTTGGTTTCCTCAGCATTGCTCCACTTCGCTTGAACTTGTGCTTTGACTTCATTGCCCAACCTAGTTGTGGCATCATGAATTTCTACAGCCTTAGCCAATTCTTCACTTATTAACTCCGAAGAAACATCCCAGTTGTCTTCAGCCTCTCTCTCAGTTTGGTTAATCGGGTAATCAAAGTCACAGTATGAGTTATGGGCATTATTACTTTCAATAATTGTATTCGATCTGCATTAAAATGGAGTGGCGAATAAAAATAAAGAAAAGACACGCAAATGAGAGATGAAGAAAGAGAATTTTATTGAAAATTCCAAAATAACATTTTATGATTGATGAAATTTGACGAAAACATGCATGCCCGAATGAAATATCCCAAGGCCTTGGGCAGAGCCGAGGAATTTTGCATTACAAAGAAAAATTACTTTAAATTGAAAATCACAGGGAAATCTAGGGCCTCCCAATTCTGGAGCTTTTCTTTCGCATCACAACGGCGCACTAAGCCGACAGCACCGTCACCCGAGCCTGAATCTTCTTCAATCACATTGACCTGGTCAGGGTTCATCATGCCTACATTTCGGAAGTTGTTCCTAAGATCACCGACGACCATCCCTCCCTGGTTGGGGGTCCTTCCTCTGAGCTTTGCCAACCATTTCTCTCTTCTATCAGCTGCTAGCCTCTCTCGGTCTGCAGGGCTTGGGATGTACCCAATACCGAACCTTTCAGTATTCCCTTTCAGCAGGACGGGTGCTACAATTCCTTGAGCAGCTTTTCCCAGGCCTTTTCCAACCTGATACCCATATCCTAGCATCACCTTTGCAACCATCATGTCCGCCTTGGACCACCTAGGCTTCAATTGGGGAGGCTCACTCCCAACAAAGATAGCATTTGAGATCTCCAGTCCCTGGAAGGCAGTCTCAAAAGACTCCTCTGCTGCTTCAACGTAATATTCTGGTGGTGATCGGTTTATCATCATTTCCTCCTCCCCGAAGATTACTATCAACTTGCCCTCGGCCACAAACTTGAGTTTCTGATGGAGCGAAGATGGCACTGCCCCAGCGGCATGTATCCAAGGTCGTCCTAGCAGACAGCTATAAGAGGAAGCTATATCCATTACTTGGAATGTGACATAGAACACTTCAGGACCCACCTGCAAAGGCACCTCTACTTCTCCAAAAACTTCTTTCACAGACCCATCAAATGCTCTAACCAAGGTGGAGCTAGGCTTCAGATATGAGCAATCCACATCCAACTTATCCATTGTGGACTTGGGCAACACATTTAATGACGAGCCATTGTCGATGAGCACTCTGGCCAGCATGTAGTCCCCACACTTGACAGAGATGTGAAGGGCTTGATTGTGATTCTTCCCCGCCGGAGGTAACTCAGCGTCTGTGAAGGTCAAGTAGTTGGATGCCACTATGTTCCCAACAATACCATCAAGCTGGTTGACCGTAATGTCATGGGGTACGTGTGCTTCATTCAGGATTTTCAACAGTGCAGCTCGGTGTGCCTCGGAACTAAGCAACAACGAAAGCATTGAGATTTTGGCCGGGGTTTCATTTAATTGGTCCGCCACCTGGTATTCACTTTGTCTCATTACTTTCAGAAATTCCTGAGCTTCTTTGTCTGATACTTCTCTAACTTCCACAGTTTCCTTATCTTTTCCCTTATGGGCCCTTTCTTCAGCTTCCTTTGATTGTTCCTTTCTAAGATTTTCAGGAACATACATCCTTCCACTCCTTGTAATTCCACTACTCCCAGCAATGTTTGTTATATCCAACACGCCCTGAGGGACCTCTGCTTGCATTTGCACGTTGCAGCTCCAGGGAATAACCCTAGTCTCTCTACTAGGGGTAGCAGCAGGTACCAGAATAACAACAGTCAGAGGTCTTGCCACAACCGAGCTTGAATTCAGACTGCAAGGGATTTCAACCGGTCTCCTGAAACCTCTGTTGTTTGATTGCAGAGTAGATACACTTTCTTCCTTTTCCTGAACCCCAACCTGGACCAGCTGTCTTTCTAACAGCTCTTGGAGGATGGGTTTGAAGCTCTCACAGGCCCCAACACAATAAGGGTCATTGCAGATGTCTCTTCTGGCACACCCTTCTTCGATGATACCACAACGGCATAGTGCAGCATGAATGATACTCAGGGGTGTACGAATGCACTCCACCTTCCTAATTAAGTACTGACCACCCTGATCATTAATGGCATTTGCAGTGGCCCACCATGCCCCGGCAACGTGTTGGTGGTTACATTAGGTTGCTGAAATGATATACTCTTTGCATCAAGCAGGTCTTGCACAACGTACTTGAACGCCTTACAATCCTCCACCACATGACCTACTGCCCCAGAATGAAAGGCACAGGTAGCATTTGCATTATACCCTCTGGGATAGGGAGGCTGATATGGTTTCATCTGACGAGTGTTGATTAACTTGTTGGCAATGAGATAATTGAACAAATCTGTGTACGACATGGGGATAGGTTCAAAGACAACAGGCTTTTTTTCATTGTAGTTTCTGTACTGATTGTTGGACTGGAATGGCTGAGCAGGCGGCGTCTGAGCAGGAACTGGAATGGCTTGTGGGGGATTGTTGTGTGATGGACCGCTAGCTCCGATGATTGCATTAGTTTCTCCCTCCTTCTTCTTGTGGGAACCAGAAAAAGGCTTTTTCTGATGGGAAGGAGGCGTTGGGCCATGGGCTATTCTCCCGCTGCGCATGCCGTTCTCCACTCTTTCTCCAATGACAACCATCTCCGAGAAATTCGAAGCCACGCTGCCGACCAAACGATCATAGAACACTGGGGGAAGAGTTTCCATGAACATATGGACCATCTCTTTATCATGCAGGGAGGGTTTTACTTGTGCAGCGAGGTTCCTCCACCTCTGGGCGTATTCCTTGAATGTCTCATTATCCTTCTTAGACATACATTGCAGCTGGGTCCTATCCGGGGCTAAATCACTGTTGTACTGGTATTGACGGATAAAGGCATCCGCCAGATCCTTCCAACAACGGATATTAGTTGGCTCCAATTGCATATACCATTCAAGGGGAGCTCCAGCAAAGCTTTCCTGAAAGCAATGTATCATCAGGTTATCATCACGGGCGTGGGCAGTCATCTTCCGGCAATACATCGTCACATGGCTGCGCGGGCAGGTTGCTTGTAACACCCCCCTTTTACTATTACAATTAAATAGACAATTATCAGAGTCACCTCGAAGGGCGCTACATTTTTCACCATTTTAAAAAAAAAAACACCATTTATTCCAAAAAAGAATCTCCAAAATAATTATATAAAAGAAATCACCAAGCAGCGGAAATATTAACCAGTTTAAACATCTCCAGAATTAACAATTAAAGCCATCTCCAAAATTAATTAAAACAATTTCCAATAACTAAAATAATAGTTCAAAACGATAACTAACGACTCCCCGGTGCTACATATCAGAGCTGACACAGACCCAAACGAGAGAGGAAGCAAAACCTAGCAATTCCTCCACGAGCACTAGCGATCACCTGCAGCGTTGCCGCATGAGAGCAACATTCCAAGCAGAAGGGGTGAGTCTAACAGAGGTAATAAGCAGATGATAAAAATATGCTAGCATCAGGTAACTACAGCAACACAATACAATTACACCATATCACAGCACCAGATACCAAAGGAAAAATCCATTTGACAGTGAACCACCAAAATTATAACATTCATAGACAATGGGATGATATGCAACCCCTCCAGTGGGCATATGCATGCGGTACCGATCACCAAAATGAGCCACGACGGGCATATCACCAATAAACACCAGAGGCAGAGCCTATATCACCAAAACATGCATATGACAATGCGACACCATGATTATGCACCAACTCACCATAACAAGTATTTAAAATAAATACTATATCACCAGAATCAAAACAAATGATTTCACCAAAAATAGCACCAAGTTGTAGCATCACAGCTACCACTAAACTCTCCTGAGCATACCAGCACCGCACCTGAAATATTAACACCAGACGGCTCCACAACGCGGACATAACGCACGCACACCACGCACAATACTGGCGCACAGCGCCTAGGCACATCGCACCTACTTCAGCGAATTAATTAAAATAGCAAACGACATCGGATTTCAACAAATAAATACTTGTTGGAAAGCCCTATGGGTCTGGTTATCATCCCTAAGTTCAGTTTTTGAAGGAGAGTGTCCAATAGGTACAGTTTTCGAAAAGCACACAGGCTAGTTGCAAAAGAGGACAGTTTCTGTCCTTCAAATTCAAGCAATTCCAAAGTGACCAAAACTCAATCAAATTGCATGAAACTTGTGCATAAACTGGGGCAAATTTTGTCTAGTTTTCAAAGAAATTGGATTCGTTCGAAAAGGAGTTCTTTTGAAAACGTGGTAACCAAAACACTGACCCTGTGTCCAGATTGTTTCCAGAATCTTACTCTAACTTGTGGAATTCATATCTCGAGCTACACAACTCTAAACGCAACCAAACCAGTGCCAAATTAACAAGCATTAAGTCTATTTTCCAGAAAAATAAACCACATAATTTTTCGGTCAATACAACGTTCCCAGTCACCGAAATACCGAATCTATACCCAAATCGTTTCCAGAATTTTAACCTAACTTGTATCGCCTATAACTCGAGCTATACAACTCCGAATTTAACGAAACCAGTGCCAAAACGACCGGCGTTAAGTCTATTTTCAAAAACAATCAACCTCATAATTTTTGGATCAACCAAACAGCGCCAGTTTTAGAAAAACCGAACCTGTGTCCAGAATCGCTAAATTGCCAAACACCAAACCCTAACGGCAACGACACCGCAACCACCACAACAAAAACGACAATTCGACAACGCGACAACAACAATCAACCACGCACAGCAACAACAAAAACACGAACAATAACAACACCATCATCGTGATACAACAATCACGCAACAACAAATAACGAAACAAATCACAATAACGTGCAATAATCATCAAAGCACCAATCTCAACGAAAACACGATATGCAACAACACGAACAATTCAACAAAACCCTAGACTACCCACACATAATTATCATCAACCCATTATCAAGGTTAAGCCCACCCTTACCTCGAATAACGTAAGCTCCGGAACACGACGAACGAGACACGAACAAAACCACAGCAACACGAACGATCTCCTTTTGAAATTCTTCGCGAAACCCTCCTCTTCTCTCCCTCTTTGCGCCGCGTGCTCTCTCTCTCACTCTCACTTTCGTTTTTCTTTTGCTTGCTGCGAATGAGGGTTTGGCTTAAACCCCCAGGGTTTAAGTTGAGGGCTCAGTAAACACTGGGCTCTCTACGTCACCACCTCCTTTACTCGTTTCACCTCCTACGCATATAAAATATTAACCTTTTAATTTATCTATATCCCGCCTCCAAATTATTTTAATAATTCAATCAACTATTTTAATTAAATTATTTCCGGGGTGTTACAACCCTCCCCCACTTAGAATCTTTCGTCCTCGAAAACATACCTGATTCAAACAGCTCCGGATAGGACTCTCGCATCTTGCTCTCCAACTCCCATGTCATGCTTTCACCAGCAGCTCCTAACCAGACCACTTTCACCAGGTTTATCTCTTTGCCACGTAAAGTCTTCACTTCACGATCTTCAATTCGCACAGGCATTGTCTCCACAGTGAGATTATCCCGCACATGCACATCATCCATCGGAATCACATGGGACGGATCCGAAATATACTTCCGAAGTTGCGACACATGAAATACATCGTGCAAATTCGAAAGATTAGGCGGCAAGGCCACCCTATAAGCAACATTACCAATTCTCTCAGTGATCTGATACGGTCCAATGAAACGAGGAGTCAACTTCTTTGTCTTCAATGCACGCCCAACACCAGCCATAGGCGTGACTCTCAAAAACACATGATCACCAGCTTGGAATTCTAAATCCTTCCTTCTCTTATCATGATAGCTCTTCTGTCTACTCTGCGACGCTTTCATTTTCTCACGGATCAATTTCACCTTTTCAGTAGTCTCTCGAACAACCTCGGGTCCAAGAACAATACTCTCCCCAGATTCATGCCAACACAACGGAGTCCTACATCTCCGACCATACAATGCCTCGAACGGTGCCATCCCGATGCTAGAATGGTAACTATTGTTGTAAGTAAACTCGATCAACGGAAGGTGAGTATCCCACGCACCTCCCTGCTCAAGAACACAAGATCTCAACAAGTCTTCCAACGACTGAATGGTCCTCTCTGTCTGCCCATCAGTTTGAGGATGATAAGCTGAACTCAACCTCAATTTAGAACCCAACGCTTCTTGCAAACTCTTCCAGAAATCAGAAGTGAACCTAGGATCTCTGTCAGACACAATGCACAAAGGAACACCATGCAACTTCACAATCACCTGAATATAAATCTCTTCCAATCTCGACACCGGATACGTGATATTGATAGGAATAAAATGAGCAGACTTCGTCAATCTATCCACAATCACCCAAATCGAATCGTGCCCCCTCACAGTATTAGGTAACCCTATCACGAAATCCATAGAAATACTATCCCACTTCCATTCCGGAATCTCCAACGGTTGCATCAACCCAGCAGGCTTCTGATGCTCAACCTTCGATTTCTGACAAGTCAAGCAGGAATACACAAACTGCGCCACATCACGCTTCATACCAGGCCACCAAAACATCTTCTTCAGATCCTGATACATCTTTGTAGCTCCCGGATGGATACTCAACTTACTCCTATGACCTTCTTCTAAAATTGCTCTTTTCATCTCCTCATCATCAGGAATGCAGATTCTTCCACGGTACTTCAATACATTCTGCGCATCCAACTCAAAGTCTTTATTCTCGGATTGATCAATCCCAACCATCAGGTCAACTAATTTAACATCTAACTTCTGAGCTTCTCGAATGCTAGCCATGAATTCATTATCAATCTTCAACATCCCCAATCTGACACTCTGAGGCGTCACTTCACAAACCAAACTCATATCCCTGAACTGCTCAATTAATTCGAGTTCTCTAACCATCATTGCTGACATATGCAACGTCTTTCGACTTAAAGCGCCAGCTACCACATTAGCCTTTCCCGGATGATAGTTCAAGCTAAAGTCATAGTCTTTCAGCAACTCCAACCATCTGCGCTGTCTCATATTCAACTCTTTCTGATCAAACAGATACTGCAAACCCTTATGATCACTGAACACCTCAAACCTCGAACCATACAGATAATGTCTCCAAATTTTCAACGCGAACACAACTGCAGCAAGTTCTAAATCATGGGTAGGGTAGTTCTTCTCATGAGTCCTCAACTGTCTCGACGCATAGGCAACTACCTTACCATTTCTGCATAAGCACACCTCCCAACCCCATCTTGGAAGCATCACAATACACCACAAACGACTCTTCCGGATTAGGCAACGTCAGAACAGGAGACGTCGTCAACCTCTTCTTCAATTCTTTGAAGCTCTCTTCACAACAGTCATCCCAGATGAAAGCTTTACCCTTGCAAGTCAACTGAGTCAACGGAAGTGCCAACTTCGAAAATCCTTCTATAAACCTCCTATAGTAACCTGCCAGACCCAGAAAACTTCTAATCTCAGTAACTGACTTCGGAGACTCCCATTGTAACACGGCATCAACCTTAGACGGATCCACGGCAATTCCATTCCCCGAAATAACATGACCCAGAAAGCTAACCTCTTTCAACCAAAACTCACACTTAGACAGCTTCGCATATAATTTCCTGTCCCTCAGAATTTCCAATACCAATCTCAGATGTTCTGCATGCTCCTCTCCTGACTTAGAATAAATTAGGATGTCGTCAATGAATACCACCACAAACCGATCCAGATACTCACGAAAGATACGGTTCATGTACTCCATGAACACTCCCGGCGCATTAGTCACACCGAAAGGCATCACGGAATACTCATAATGCCCATAACGGGTTCTGAAAGCTGTCTTCTGAATGTCTTCGTCTTTCACCTTGATCTGATGATAACCCGATCTCAAATCTATTTTACTGAACACCTGAGCACCCACCAACTGATCCATTAAGTCATCAATCCTCGGAAGCGGATACTTGTTCTTAATAGTCACCTTATTCAGCTGCCGATAGTCTACGCACAACCTCATACTACCATCTTTCTTTTTCACCAACAACACTGGAGCTCCCCACGGCGACACACTTGGCCTCACAAATTTCTTTTCAAGCAGATCCTCGAGTTGCTTCTTCAGTTCTGACAATTCAGATGCAGACATTCTATACGGTGCCATAGACACAGGTTTAGTATCAGGTACCAGATCAATAGCAAACTCAACCTCTCTCTCTGGTGGTACATCCGGAATCTCGTCGGGAAAAACCTCAGAAAACTCTCGCACCACCTGCAACTCATCAACCTTCGCTTGGCTCTCAGCAGACAATGACGCCATTAATGAAAACAACTGGACGTCTTCCCTCATTACCCTATGCAACTGACCAGCAGACAACAAACCAGACTCTTCCTCTTCAGGAGAAAAGAAACTCACAGACCTTTCATGACAGTTGATATGAACATGGTTATCAACTAACCAGTCCATACCTAGAATAACATCCATTCCGCTCAGCGGCAAACAAATCAAGTCAACGAGAAAATCATTACCGAATATCGATAAAGGGCATTTAGCACAAACAACCGAGGTAGTCACCGAACCCTTAGCCGGAGTATCGATAACCATCTCCCTCAACATAGAAGATAAAACAAGATCTAATTTCTCAACACATGCAGTAGCAATAAAACAATGGGTAGCACCAGTATCAATAATAGCAATAAGAGGAGAATTATTAATATAGCATGTACCTCTGATCTCATTCACTGCATCTGACCCCGCCAGAGCGAACACCTTCCCAACGGACCTTTCTTTCTTCGGTTTAGGACACTGAGTGCTAATATGACCACCCTCACCACAGTTGTAGCATAACACATCCTTTCGATCACAGCTAGACGCCATATGACCCTCTTTACCACACTTGTAGCACTTCTTCACAGCACCTGGACAGTCAGGACGCTTATGACCGGGTTTACCACACTTGTAACATACCACACTAGCAGCAGCATCTCCCCCACTAGGTCTCTTACACACAGCAGTTCTCTGATTGCCCTTACCAGCTGGAACCTCATACGGCTTCCCACGACTCGAGAAATTCTTCTGCCTATCCCTCATGACTCTAGAATGAGCATTACTGTCTTCCTCGGAGATTCTGCAGCTGTCAATCAACTCCGAGAACACCCGAATTTTCTGATACCCTATCGCCTTCTTGATATCAGCCCGCAACCCATTTTCAAACTTGATGCATTTGGAGAATTCAGCACCAGCCTCACCATAATGTGGATAGAACTTCGCCAATTCAATGAACTTGGCAGCATACTCAGTCACCGACATATTACCCTGCTTCAGCTCCAGAAACTCAATCTCTTTCTTCCCACGGACATCTTCAGGATAATACTTTCTCAGAAATTCTTTGCTGAACACAGCCCAAGTGACCTCTTCATTCATAGTCGCCAACCTCTGCCTCACCTCCAACCACCAGTCATCAGCCTCCTCTGCCAGCATATGAGTACCATACCTGACTTTCTGCGCCTCAGAGCAATCCATAACACGAAAGATTCTCTCCATCTCTTTCAGCCACGCCAAAGCACCATCAGGGTTATACTTGCCCTTAATGGTAGGAGGATTCTCCCTCTGAAACGTAGCCAAACTGCGCGACCCAGCATCACCAGCAGCACCTGGGTTATTCTCCACAGCTTGAGCCACAGCCTGCAAAGCAGCAACGAGTGCAGCATCGTTCCGTCCTGCCATCTCAACCTAACACTGCAACAGAAACTATAATCAGAAACGAGTAACAATTACTCAAGTGTTACTCGACTCGACAACTTGGCCGGACAGACCGAACTGCTCTGATACCACTAATGTAACACCCCCCTTTTACTATTACAATTAAATAGACAATTATCAGAGTCACCTCGAAGGGCGCTACATTTTTCACCATTTTAAAAAAAAACACCATTTATTCCAAAAAAGAATCTCCAAAATAATTTATATAAAAGAAATCACCAAGCAGCGGAAATATTAACCAGTTTAAACATCTCCAGAATTAACAATTAAAGCCATCTCCAAAATTAATTAAAACAATTTCCAATAACTAAAATAATAGTTCAAAACGATAACTAACGACTCCCCGGTGCTACATATCAGAGCTGACACAGACCCAAACGAGAGAGGAAGCAAAACCTAGCAATTCCTCCACGAGCACTAGCGATCACCTGCAGCGTTGCCGCATGAGAGCAACATTCCAAGCAGAAGGGGTGAGTCTAACAGAGGTAATAAGCAGATGATAAAAATATGCTAGCATCAGGTAACTACAGCAACACAATACAATTACACCATATCACAGCACCAGATACCAAAGGAAAAATCCATTTGACAGTGAACCACCAAAATTATAACATTCATAGACAATGGGATGATATGCAACCCCTCCAGTGGGCATATGCATGCGGTACCGATCACCAAAATGAGCCACGACGGGCATATCACCAATAAACACCAGAGGCAGAGCCTATATCACCAAAACATGCATATGACAATGCGACACCATGATTATGCACCAACTCACCATAACAAGTATTTAAAATAAATACTATATCACCAGAATCAAAACAAATGATTTCACCAAAAATAGCACCAAGTTGTAGCATCACAGCTACCACTAAACTCTCCTGAGCATACCAGCACCGCACCTGAAATATTAACACCAGACGGCTCCACAACGCGGACATAACGCACGCACACCACGCACAATACTGGCGCACAGCGCCTAGGCACATCGCACCTACTTCAGCGAATTAATTAAAATAGCAAACGACATCGGATTTCAACAAATAAATACTTGTTGGAAAGCCCTATGGGTCTGGTTATCATCCCTAAGTTCAGTTTTTGAAGGAGAGTGTCCAATAGGTACAGTTTTCGAAAAGCACACAGGCTAGTTGCAAAAGAGGACAGTTTCTGTCCTTCAAATTCAAGCAATTCCAAAGTGACCAAAACTCAATCAAATTGCATGAAACTTGTGCATAAACTGGGGCAAATTTTGTCTAGTTTTCAAAAAAATTGGATTCGTTCGAAAAGGAGTTCTTTTGAAAACGTGGTAACCAAAACACTGACCCTGTGTCCAGATTGTTTCCAGAATCTTACTCTAACTTGTGGAATCCATATCTCGAGCTACACAACTCTAAACGCAACCAAACCAGTGCCAAATTAACAAGAATTAAGTCTATTTTCCATAAAAATAAACCACATAATTTTTCGGTCAATACAACGTTCCCAGTCACCGAAATACCGAATCTATACCCAAATCGTTTCCAGAATTTTAACCTAACTTGTATCGCCTATAACTCGAGCTATACAACTCCGAATTTAACGAAACCAGTGCCAAAACGACCGGCGTTAAGTCTATTTTCAAAAACAATCAACCTCATAATTTTTGGATCAACCAAACAGCGCCAGTTTTAGAAAAACCGAACCTGTGTCCAGAATCGCTAAATTGCCAAACACCAAACCCTAACGGCAACGACACCGCAACCACCACAACAAAAACGACAATTCGACAACGCGACAACAACAATCAACCACGCACAGCAACAACAAAAACACGAACAATAACAACACCATCATCGTGATACAACAATCACGCAACAACAAATAACGAAACAAATCACAATAACGTGCAATAATCATCAAAGCACCAATCTCAACGAAAACACGATATGCAACAACACGAACAATTCAACAAAACCCTAGACTACCCACACATAATTATCATCAACCCATTATCAAGGTTAAGCCCACCCTTACCTCGAATAACGTAAGCTCCGGAATACGACGAACGAGACACGAACAAAACCACAGCAACACGAACGATCTCCTTTTGAAATTCTTCGCGAAACCCTCCTCTTCTCTCCCTCTTTGCGCCGCGTGCTCTCTCTCTCACCCTCACTTTCGTTTTTCTTTTGCTTGCTGCGAATGAGGGTTTGGCTTAAACCCCCAGGGTTTAAGTTGAGGGCTCAGTAAACACTGGGCTCTCTACGTCACCACCTCCTTTACTCGTTTCACCTCCTACGCATATAAAATATTAACCTTTTAATTTATCTATATCCCGCCTCCAAATTATTTTAATAATTCAATCAACTATTTTAATTAAATTATTTCCGGGGTGTTACATTGCTCCTTTGTACTTGTCGAAAAATGGTGCTTTGAACTTGGGTGGCAGGACTAGATTAGGGACCAAGCATAACTCATGGGCGTTCCTAGCCCGGGAACCTGTTCCTTCAACATCTCTCAATCTTTCTTCTAACATCTGGTACTGACTTCTAGCTTCATCAGGGTAATTCGGCGGAAAACCAGTCACACCGTAGTGAAGATTATTCATCGACACCACAGCTGGGGTCACGTGTGGGTCACGTGAGTGAGCGATAATCTGAGGAATTGGACCCTGAACTTGTGGATGGATTGTTGCTGGAGAATTGAAGCCAACCGGAGTTCCCGGGGTAATAGCAGGAGTAGGAATCTGAATTTGAACCTGAGGTGTCCCCGTTCCAACTTCATTCACAGCTGATTCAGGCTGGGCCTGTCCTGTGGTTCCCGAAGGACCACTTTCTGGGTTTGCACCGGCAGCAGGGGGTGTGTACCCTAATGGGAGACCATAAGGAGGCCATTGCACGTTCTGGAGAGCCCGAGAGACTCTAGGAGGATCCACTCCTGCGGCAGCAGCACCTTCAGTTATGCCAGCATCCCTTAAGGCACTTAACACTCTTATGACCTCTGCCATTTTAGCTCTTATAACTTCCATCTCAGCCCTGATTGCTCGATTCTCTTGATTCTGATCATGCTGACTCTGACCATTTGGATTCGGACCTTCTAGAACTACATCATTCTGGATTGGTTGATGATTGCCCAGATTCGCGTTGTCTTGATTGTTGGCCATATTTCTTGCCTGTGATCGCGTCCAATACCGATGATTAACCAGCTTGTCTTACTTCTGTGGACGGAACATTTTTTTTTATGGACACAAAGACAAATGATGCAAATGCAATGCAATATGCATGTTATTATGTTTATTGCCGGGAATCGCGGTGCAACTCGTCTTGTCATAGGTGTTAAGGTTCAGGTGTTTTTAGGATTTGCAACAAAGTTGGAAGCAACAAGGAAAAACAAACGTACTTCAATTAAATGGAATGCGATGGAGTATCATAAATGGAAAGCAAATCAAAGTACAATATTCCTTAAGAGTGCAATACAATGATTTTAAACAAAGTACTATTTTCCAAAGAAAGTTACAACTTCTTAAAGAAAATTACAATTTCCTAAGGATCGCTACAATACTCTAAAGGGAACTTTAAAGGCATATGGCTTTCAACTCCTCGCTCCTTTTCCTCTTCTTGCTCTCAGCTGCCCCCCGGGCTTTTCTCCAGGAGTTCTTCTGTGAGAATCTTGCAGTACTCAACAAACTCACACACCTTGACAGGGGTGTTGAAAGGATTCATTTCTGCATCCGCCTTTCTTAGCTTCTTGGGAATGTCTCTCACAGCCTGATTAGCTAACCAAACTAACTTGGAGAACTTGTCTTTCCAATGTAAGCCTTCCTTTTTCAATTCCTCAAAGACTTGTTGACTTTTTACCTTACTGAGCAATTCCGCAAATTGACTCTCCCAATAGTCACTCTTCTCCCTTAGCCGGAGGTAAGACCCTTCCAAGTACTGCACATGATTGGCCAAGCTTTCCGACTTCCCTTGTTCCCTTCTTAGTGCTTACTGATAATCCCTCAGGATCCCTTCAATAGATTCCCGATCTTGCTTGACACTCTTTAATTGATCTTCCAATTCAAGCTTCATCATTCGAGAGTCTTTTCTTGACTTAACTAGTGCGTGCCTGACTGCTTGCTCTTCTTTCCATGTGTCCTCATATAGCCTCTTCCATTTAATTGCTTCCGCTACAGCCTCATTCATCTTGGTAGTGCACCTCTTCACTTCCTCTTTGGCACCCTTCAAGTGCTTTTGCATTTCCCTCTTGCTTTTCCCCTCTATTTCAAGTTTTCTATTGACTTCCTCAATAGCTGCAGCTTGGAAAGCATTTTCATTTTCTAGCTTTTTCTTGTCTTGCATCATCTTTCTCAATCTATCTTGCAGAGCCCTTTTCTCTTCTCCTACCTTTGACATGGCCAACCTAACCTCTTCCAATTCTTCAATGGTAGGAATGTGAGGTTCTTGTATCTTTTCCTCAGGCAGTGGTACTCCTTCGTTGGATGACCGAGTTTCACTAATCCTCCCTTGAAGCCATTGAGAAAAAGAGATAGCAGTGGTCCTCCTGGTAAACTCTTCTCTGTCCTTCCGCACTACGGTTTCCCAAGCTTGCAGGACTCGCCGAAGTAGACTCTCGTCTTTAGGGATCCCCGCGTGGAGGTAAAAACGAAACAGCATAGCTTCGGAGGGTGAATCCCGCATAGGGTATCCGAGCTGTCGCAAGGTCAAAGAGGGATTATAGTTTATGCATCCTTGGGTTCCCATGAGAGGAACGTTCTGAAAACTCCCACACCGAAATACCACTGAAGGCCAGTCTACCCAACATTTAGGTGAGAACCAACGAATCTGGAGAGCATCTTGGTTCTTGAAAGCATGCACCCACTCTTGAGAGTTCATATTCTTCGGATTACAACCCAAGGCATAGGAAAGCAAATCCTTCACATCACTTTTGTTGGTACACACATGACTGATCAACCAAGCATATAACACAGGGAAGGAGCAACACATCTTATTCTTTTGGAATTCATGGTGACGAGTGAAGGCACGGTATGTCTCTGCGAGGATTGCGGGAACCGGGTTGATAGGATTTTTTGCACATTTGAAGGCAAGGAAGACACCGATTGCAGTTTCACTCACATGCCTCTCTATCTGAGGGAAGAGCACAATGCCGAAGATGGTCCGAGCTAGCACTTGCTTGAAAGAATTCCAATCATCAGACACTACATAGCTGGTCATCAAACTCTCCAAGTATTCTTGAGGAAACCCAAATACCTTATTACGTTCTATCTTATGGGCCCGCACTTTCTCAGCACTGATTTGCAACAAGGCAGCAAGCTTTTCATCAGAATAATACTCCCCTTGGTATTGATAAGGCTTAAACTTGGATCGATCAAAGCCCAAAATCCTATCATACTCTTCTAGGGTAGGCGCCATTTGGAAATTCTTAAAAATGAAACAGCGAATCTCCGAGTCATAGAACCGACACAGGGCAGCAATGGCACTCTCTTGCACTTCTAGTTGTAGCAGCTTGCGAATGTTCCCATAGGTTTTGTCAAAAGACCTGACCTCAATAGGACCTAGGAGGGATGTATACTCTTTCAGACTAGCCATATCAATCTCTTTCACAACAGGAAGCCTTGAATTGAAAACGGTTTTGCCTTTTGATTCCATTCCGTTTCTTACACACCTATGACAAGACTTTGTGTTACGTTGCGATCTCCGGCAAACAACTTTAATGCATGGAGGATGCAAAGAATGGAGGTTTTTTTTCAAAATTTTTGTTAGATGCAAATGCAATGATGATGATGCAAAATGATGCAGATGTGATGATTATGACCTTTTATTTACATAGAAAAGAGAGAAGAAAATGATGTTTATTGGTGGCGGTTCAAAACATTTTTGAAAATACCCGCTATATGCCACCTCATATAGGTGTTTAAAAGGAAATTATTTTCTACATTTTTGGTAAAAGAGTTTCGAAAGAGGATGCCTAAGCTAATGCAACACACAATTTGCGTGCCCCCGTGTCCTACAAATGGGTAAAGATCCTAGGCTCTAAAGTCAACGACAAGGGTAATCCTCCCATGTGGGTTCTGGTCACTGCCTCACAATGGCAACCAAGAGCTAAAGTCTCTCTCATGAATACACCCACAATCGTAGAGAGCTACCGATTGTGAGGTATCATGAAGAAAGCGCACTCTTGGGCGAAACTTTCATGAGAGCCAGACAGACAACGGTCTATGAATGGCAGTCACTACTCATTTCCACTCTCCTAGGGGTCTTTGCAGACCTTGGGTTTTAGGCCCCACTCAATGCTCACAAATATAAGGTGTGCAGTGTGTGATGAGGGCACAACACCTAAAAATCTACCCAAACCCCACCTGCAAAGGGAAACCAAAACAGTCCAGACAATATCAAGCAACAGCATGTCGTCTACCCTAGGGTTCAATATCATTTCAACATAAGTATACTAACCTAGGGTTCCAACAACAATCGCAAGCATTGCTTACCTTAAGAAAGGGAGCCTAGAGGAGGGGACATAATAGGATTAGGGGAAATGCATGAGCTTACCTCAAGAAAGGGAGCAAAGAAGAGGGGAACATGCTAGGATTGGGGAAATGTATGAGAAAAGCATATAAATGACGAAAGTAAGAGGAGAAGAAGAAGAAACTACTCTTATTTTACTCAAGAAGCGAATATAGAAGAGGAAGAAGGCTAACACACCATGCACGCAAGCACAACATCACAAGAATGCACACGACAATTCTAAGAATAATGCAAGCATGTTTTTAAAGGCAAAGGAAAGAAAGAAGAAAGGAAAAGGAGGAGAGATATAACAAAGCATTCAAATCAACGAAATAAATCACATGTCGAATCGATTGGCTCGACCCACTAAAGAAAGGTCCCCAGCGGAGTCGCCAGCTGTTGCACCCCGAAAAATCCTTTGGAGGGATTTCTCTTCGCACAACATGAATTGGAGTCGCCACCAATATTTTTTTAGAGGTAAAACATTGAAAAAAACCTTTCTTGAAAGACAATGGTCCTTGGAACCACGAGATTTGAGTTCAGGGGTCGGTTATGCATGGGGAAGGTACGAGCACCCCACACATCCTTTCTACTGAAAGGGAACCTCGATTTGACGTGTGATTTAAAAGGTTGATTTAAGAAATGCTTTGTTTTTATCTCTCTTTATCTCTCCTTACTTTATGGAAAAACTTAAGGAAAATTTAATCTTTGGCGCTTGACGGGAGGGCACCGTGCCTACGTATCTTGGGGAGGGAATCAAAGCGACGTAGTTCTTGTTTTCGAAAATTGTTTTGTTTTTAGGAATTGCCTTGTTTTGGAAAAGGGTTTGTTTTTTTGAAAAGAAAATGGTTTTCATTTGTCGTGCTTGACGGGAATGTGACCCGCTCCTACGTATCTCCCAGTGCGATGGAGAATTCAAAGCTTACGTAGTTCTCGGTTGTCGAGAAAAGGTTTTTATTTTTTAGTTGTTTAATTGTGAAAATTGAATGTTCGCAGTGATCAAACAACAAAGGTTTCGAGTGATCACCACTAGCATCCCGTTATTGACGATCGTGCAAGCAAAGGCTTCATTTACTGCTTTCATTTACTGCTTTACGCAATTTACTGCTTTCATTTACTGCTTTATGCAATTTACTGCTTTCTCGTCGACGCGACAAGTGTTGACTCTCTCTCTCTCTCTCAAAAGAAGAGAGATCAAAGAAAGGAAACAAAAAAAAGAGAAAAAAGAAAAGGAAAATTCGGGTTTCTCTAAGTAGACAAAATTAGTATTATTTCTGAATTCTTTATTTCTATTTTGCCTCGGAATATGTTTCGGCCAATTCATATTCCTTGGTAAAATCCAAATAAAGAGGGGCAGCTGTCATACCCTAATTTTGTCCACCTAGGTTTAAAACCCTAATTTTCCGCAAAAATAAATAAATTGAGAAGTGTGGTTTTATTTTGAAGAGTGAAGAGCATTGTGCATGCATTTTTGGGTTTTAAAAGTCATTCTAGGGCTTTTAAATTCATTGTTAGAGTGGAAATGCATTTGTTGTTAAAAAACAAGGTTTTTAGGGCAAAAGGGTATTTTGGTCATTGTCAAAAATAAGATAATTTCTCATCAAGAATCATTGTGCAATTTTAGAGAAATTTATTTGAGGCAAAACATTTTTGGTCATGTATGTATGTATGCGCATGCATGCATACATTATGCACAAAATTCAAATTCAAAAAAGGCATCAAAAAGGAATATTCTACAAAAAGTTTCAAGATGTGATTTTTATGACATTTTTGGTCATGGTGATCACATAAAATGGCATATTCCTAAGATTCCTAGTATGTGGCCTAAATTGGGTGTATTTTTGTACAATTATCCTAAGAAGAATAATCAAAAATGAAGGGATAATGGAATGGTCATATAATAGTACAATAGTACAAGATGACAACTAAGCAAAACTTGGTCACCAAGGACCCCTCCCTTGCTATTTCGAATTTCTCCTCTCTATTCTCTCATTTTGTGTTTTCTCAATGTCCTCAATCCATGTGAGCCTCAATCCTAGCCTTTGATTCAAAATTAAAATCAAATCCTAGAGCACAACTAGTGCACAATGACCTAACCACCCTTAAACCTAATTGCTTTCTATATATACCCTATTCACCTCACAAAGAGGATGCTCTTGGCCTCATTTTCACTCACACAACCCTAGCACACAACTCCCTCTCCTAATTCCCTCTCTTGGCCGAAATCATATCATCCTCTTCCTCCATCAATTTTTCACTTCTCCTTCACCAAATCACCATTTTTTCACCTCATTTCCATTCCTACTTCATATATCTTCCTTCTCTCCTAATTTAATTCAAGCTTGCATCATCAAAGGGCATTTTTAAGCAAGCATTTCGTGGGTTTCATTGAAGTTTGGTGAAGTTTCAAGTTGATTTGTGGTCTTGTTCTTCATATTAGTCATTCCTTAGCTTGGATTTGAGGTAAACTTCTTAAAACCTAGCATCATCTTCAACTTTTTTGCATCAAAATGTAGATATCATGTTTCTAATTTTTCATCCTACCATATTCATGCATTTTAGTGTTGTTATATTGTTGATTTGTTGATTGTTGTTGGTGAGAGGTGTCTCAAACATTTTGACAAGCACTTAGGGAGGCTTGGGTGTTTGAGATTGCTTCTCACCCTTGAATAAATTGTGATTTGTGTTGTTATCATTTTGCTTGTTGCATTTTGTGAAATAAAATTGTGTTAGGAAGCTATGAATGTTTCGCACCTTTAGTATAAAACAGGTTTAATCGAGTTTTGATGCATTTCTTTATGCAATCTTGTTATTGGGGCTTGATTTTGAAGTTCCCATGTCCAAACATGTTGTTTGATTTTGCAAATATTCATTTTTCATGCCTTCTTACTTTCACAAAAATCAAAAAAATATGAATAGTTGTTGATTTTGGTGTTTGATTGCTTGGATCTTGTGAATAAATGTTCCTAAGTCTTGCTAGTGTCATTTGCTTGCTTGATTTGGTTGAATTGTTGAAATAAATTGACGATTAATTTGTGATTTGAGAAAATGAATTTGGGTTTTGGTTCATTTATGGTCCACAAATGATCTTGGGTTATGCTAAGTTGGCAAGAGATAGGTTACTTCAACCTTGATGCCTATGCTTGTAAGCATTTAAAAATTCAATTCCCATTTGATGTGCTTGTGAAATGTGAGCAAAAAGGGGTGTATAAACAATTGAATTTGCGCACATGATTGGTCTCCAATGACCTTGATGCATCCTCAAGTTTAATCATGCTTTATTTGCTCTTTGAGTTTAATGTAAATTGTTGTTTGAAGCTTGTGAAGTTTTGGCAAAGGATAGGCCACTTAGAGCCTTGATGCATTAAATTGTTGTGGTGCATTAAAATGTTGAATTGGTGTTCACAATTTGCTTGTTTGATTTCCACCAATTGTTACTCGTTAGTAACTCTCCAAAACTTCAAAACCATGTTGCATACAAAGAACAACTTGTTACTCGTTAGTAACGTTCCAACTTCAAAACATTTTTTTTGCATTTACATAATCATTGATAAACAACTTCACTTCTTCTCAAAACAATTTCAAACTATTTTTCACAAATCAAACTTTGTTGAGGATAATGCGAAGCCTTTGCTTGCACGATTGTCAACAATGGGGTGCTAGTGGTGATCACTTGGAGTCTTTGCTCAATTGATTATCATGAACACTCATTTTTCAAAAGAACTCTCATTTCACAAATTAAAAACTTTGTTGAGGGTAATGCGAAGCCTTTGCTTGCACGATCGTCAATAATGGGGTGCTAGTGGTGATCACTTGGAGTCTTTGCTCAATTGATTATCATGAACACTCATTTTTCAAAAGAACTCTCATTTCACGAATTGAAAACTTTGTTGAGGATAATGCGAAGCCTTTGCTTGCACGATGTCAACAATGGGGTGCTAGTGGTGATCACTTGGAGTCTTTGCTCAATTGATTATCATGAACACTCATTTTTCAAAAGAACTCTCATTTCACAAATTAAAAACTTTGTTGAGGATAATGCGAAGCCTTTGCTTGCACGATCGTCAATAATGGGATGCTAGTGGTGATCACTCGAAACCTTTGTTGTTTGATCACTGTGAACATTCAATTTTCACAATTAAACAACTAAAAAATAAAAACCTTTTCTCAACAACCGAGAACTACGTAAGCTTTGAATTCTCCATCGCACTGGGAGATACGTAGGAGCGGGTCACATTCCCGTCAAGCACGACAAATGAAAACCATTTTCTTTTCAAAAAAAACAAACCCTTTTCCAAAACAAGGCAATTTGTAAAAACAAAACAATTTTCGAAAACAAGAACTACGTTGCTTTGATTCCCTCCCCAGGATACGTAGGCACGGTGCCCTCCCGTCAAGCGCAAAAGATTAAATTTTCCTTAAGTTTTTCCATAAAGTAAGGAGAGATAAAGAGAGATAAAAACAAAGCATTTCTTAAATCAACCTTTTAAATCACACGTCAAATCGAGGTTCCCTTTCAGTAGAAAGGATGTGTGGGGTGCTCGTACCTTCCCCATGCATAACCGACCCCTGAACTCAAATCTCGTGGTTCCAAGGACCATTGTCTTTCAAGAAAGGTTTTTTTCAATGTTTTACCTCTAAAAAATATTGGTGGCGACTCCAATTCACGTTGTGCGAAGAGAAATCCCTCCAAAGGATTTTTCGGGGTGCAACAGTTGGCGACTCCGCTGGGGACCTTTCTTTAGTGGGTCGAGCCAATCGATTCGACATGTGATTTATTTCGTTGAGTTGAATGCTTTTTATATCTCTCCTCCTTTCCCTTTCTTCTTTCTTTCCTTTGCCTTTAAAAACATGCTTGCATTATTCTTAGAATTGTCGTGT
Organism: Astragalus glycyphyllos; assembly: GCA_963573325.1. NCBI lineage: Eukaryota > Viridiplantae > Streptophyta > Magnoliopsida > Fabales > Fabaceae > Astragalus > Astragalus glycyphyllos. The sequence goes on along the minus strand of OY754314.1, from coordinate 9,285,591 downwards.
GCATTCTTGTGATGTTGTGCTTGCGTGCATTGTGTGTTAACCTTCTTCCTCTTCTATATTTGCTTCTTGAGTAAAATAAGAGTAGCTTCTTCTTCTTCTCCTCTTACTTTCATTGTTTATATGCTTTTCTCATACATTTCCCCAATCCTAGCATGTTCCCCTCTTCTTTGCTCCCTTTCTTGAGGTAAGCTCATGCATTTCCCTTAATCCTATTATGTCCCCTCCTCTAGGCTCCCTTTCTTAAGGTAAGCAATGCTTGCGATTGTTGTTGGAACCCTAGGTTAGTATACTTATGTTGAAATGATATTGAACCCTAGGGTAGACGACATGCTGTTGCTTGATATTGTCTGGACTGTTTTGGTTTCCCTTTGCAGGTGGGGTTTGGGTAGATTTTTAGGTGTTGTGCCCTCATCACACACTGCACACCTTATATTTGTGAGCATTGAGTGGGGCCTAAAACCCAAGGTCTGCAAAGAACCCTAGGAGAGTGGAAATGAGTAGTGACTGCCATTCGTAGACCGTTGTCTGTCTGGCTCTCATGAAAGTTTCGCCCAAGAGTGCGCTTTCTTCATGATACCTCACAATCGGTAGCTCTCTACGATTGTGGGTGTATTCATGAGAGAGACTTTAGCTCTTGGTTGCCATTGTGAGGCAGTGACCAGAACCCACATGGGAGGATTACCCTTGTCGTTGACTTTAGAGCCTACGATCCTTACCCATTTGTAGGACACGGGGGCACGCAAATTGCGTGTTGCATTAGCTTAGGCATCCTCTTTCGAAACTCTTTTACCAAAAATGTAGAAAATAATTTCCTTTTAAACACCTATATGAGGTGGCATATAGCGGGTATTTTCAAAAATGTTTTGAACCGCCACCAATAAACATCATTTTCTTCTCTCTTTTCTATGTAAATAAAATGTCATAATCATCACATCTGCGTCATTTTGCATCATCATCATTGCATTCGCATCTAACAAAAATTTTGAAAAAGAAAACCTCCATTCTTTGCATCCTCCATGCATTAAAGTTGTTTGCCGGAGATCGCAACGTAACACAAAGTCTTGTCATAGGTGTGTAAGAAACGGAATGGAATCAAAAGGCAAAACCGTTTTCAATTCAAAAAGCACCTTTTTCTAAATTTTTTTTTTAATAAATCACTTGCATCTTCAAATCATTTTTAAAATCATTTTTTAAATCATTTTCCAAAAAAAATGAAATGAAATAAGAGAAACTCCTTATGCAATCGTTCCATGGGTAGAAGTGCATCTTTGAATGATGAAGGGTAATATCTCAAATTTGTTTGTGCACTACAAATTTGAGATGATACTCTACGATATCGAGGCACTTTGACCCAATCAGGCGCAGTTTGTTTTCAAATAAAGTGAATAAGTGGAGTCAACCAAATGTCGAAGCATTTCAGTATATTACGTGAAGTATTGAGTCAGGATCCACTCAATGTTTCATGCAAGTTACTCAGAGTAACGACAATTGGTTGCCTCACGTCATCATTTTCGCAAAAAGGGGCATTGGTATTTCAGATCTTGCCGTGCCTCTAAAGAATAAAAATCATTTTGAAAAGATATCATTCTTGCATCTTGCATCATCCAAAAATGCATTGGAGTTTCGTATTTCATCTTGCATCAAAAACAAACAAAAAATCTCCTTTAGAATAATTACACTTTTCAAGTGGTCATTTTTCATGCATTTGCTTATCATGATTTGTTCGTTCATACATTGCATCAACCAAATAAAAAAGTTGTGATGAGAGACGAGACGCTTTTGCAAAATAATCTGTTGAAAAAGTTTACCCTTACTTATTTGCAAACTCAAAATGTTCCAAGGCACTCAGTTTTTCAAATCAACAGTTCATTTGCATTTTCTTCAAAAAAAGGCATTGCATCTCATCCATTCCATGATAAAAGACTGAAACAGTTCATCAAAAAATTTTCCATCATGTTTTAACCAATGTTAACTCTCTACGAAGCATTCTTCTAGTGGGCGTGCATGCCATGTGCAGTTTCTCTTGTTTGAGTCTGTCAGTTTCCTTCCCTTATCATCATTCCCCATCCAAGTTTGATCCAACCCCATCCCCGTGTCATACGCCGACCTATGCAGCTATCTAATCAGTCATGGATGGATCACTCCTCGCAAGATGAGATCAGTTCAACCTCCATTCCCAAGCGGGTACAATCCAGAAGCCACTTGCGAGCTCCATGCTGGGGCAATTGGGCATTCTGTTGAAAACTGCTATCTTTCGCGATAGGGTCTGTGGACTATTAAGTAAGGATAGCAGTTGTTGAAGAGGGTTGAAGTGGTGAAAGCGGCATCATCAAAACATTTATGTCTTTGTCATGCATTTCATAGCATTTATGAGTGATTGTTGATTTTCATGTAGTTTTTCAGTTCAAAACAATTTTCTGTAATGCAATCCTTTGGCTCTGCCCAAGGCCTTAGGATATTTCAATAAGGGCACACATGTTTCCTTTTAGTATCATCATCAATAAAATGTTATTTTGAATTCCTCAATAAAATTTCTTTCTTTCATTTTGTCATGTGTCTGTTATTTGCTTTTCAATTCCTCCCAACGCGGATCAAAAATAATAATAAATGAAAATAATCTTTGAAAACAACGACGCCAATGGTTCATATTGTGACTCTGATTACCCGATTAACCAAACTGAGATAGAGGTTGAAGGCAACTGGGATGTTTCTTCGGAGTTAATAAGTGAAGAATTGGCTAAGGCTGTAGAAATTCATGATGCCACAACTAGGTTGGGCAATGAAGTCAAAGCACAAGTTCAAGCAAAGTGGAGCAATGCTGAGGAAACCAAACAAATGTTACAAGCGAACCTCTTTCGCGACCAAACCCTTTCCCTTCCTCAGATCAACCAACTTTCCCATTTCCCATTACAAGTACCCCATCACAAAAAAAAATTTCATAACCAAATGCCTGCCATCGCCACCTTCCTCACTACCAGTGGCCCTTCTACAAAATCAACCCATCTCATTTGCTCCTCCCTCTGAACCTCATGTCACCCCAGTTAATACCAGAACCCAATCAAGCATCCTCCAACCGCTGCAGGGGTTTCATTGCCATTATCTCTCCAATCACCCAAGACAAGGATCACTTCAAATATCCAAAAATAGTGTATCACTTTTATCAGCTCACTCAACTCAAAAGCAAAAAAGGAAAAAATCAGAAAAAATGAAACAAAAAAGAACAAATTCAAAAAAATGAAAATCCCAAAAATGAAAAAACAAGGGAAAAAGAGACGAAAGAAATATAAGTTGTGAGCTGATACATTTGGCCATAAAGCGTAAGAGATCCTTGTCTCAATGAACCTTCCTACACCTTGTTGTGTATGACCACCCTTTCTTCCATAAACCTTCAAACACTTCATCATTCCTATACATCTCTCCTTTCATAAAACCGCAAACACTACCTCGACCTCGTCATCCCGCCCTCCACAAACCCTCAGTCATTCCTCAGACTCCACCATCAGATTTGCAATCAAGCTGTTGTGCAAGAATAAGAGAACAAAGTGGTCCGTCCTCATGAGGAATCAAGTGACATGATCAATTTGAGCAAAGGAGAGGATTGACGCCATGATAAAGAGCAATGAATCAACAAGTTTGTGTAAATCACCCTTCTGACATAAGACACTTGCCATTATAACAAAGTCTGTAATTACCAAAGTTCGGTCTGTTGCGCAGTTTTCCAAGCTAAGGTAGTCACAAATGACGGTATGAAGACTCCAGGTCAAGCATCATGATCCCTCCCTACGCCACCCTAAAAATGGGGGAGTTAGAGACAATCAACAAAGGATATCAAGGACGATGATGACCTTCATGGAAATCAGACTTCGTTTTACACTCTAACAGGGGCAAACCCCATATGATGGAAGTAATACTTTCATTGAGCCTTATCAAACCAAAGTACATTTGTCTTATGTCAGAAGAAGATTAAGAGAAAGCTCAAACCGAAGAAAGCTCATCTTCAACAATTTCAAAGAAGACTCAATGCTCAAAAAGATCATGAACCTCCAAAGGGATTCCCATGGAGATGAACCCAGTATCATGAAGACGAAGAACTTATTCTCCGGAGGGGCCTTTTAATTCTCGCAAATTGGGATGCAAGAAAAGAAAACCCCAGTTTCCAGTAAATTCAGATACAGTCAGAAAGGAGTATGCCTAAAGAAATAAATGAAAAAAGAGAAAGATGAGCCAAGTAAGAATCAGCTCGCTAGGTTGAAAACCCGCAAAGGGTGGCCTAGGCAAAACCAGAGCGACCCGGTGGATTGAAAACCTGCAAAGGGCGATCCAGGCAAAAATTAGGGTCAGAAAACTTGGACTTGAAATGAAAAAGGCAATCAGCACTCCCAAAAGTTTGGATAAAGGGGTGATCAAGGTCATGAGTATGGACGGTTGGCATCGTTACTTCAAAAGAAAAAACACAAGATCTGCTTCCCTTTTTTCTTGTATTTTTCCAATTTAAAAATTTTTCAATGTACTTTCAATTGGCGTGACCTTCTGCACGTCCAGTTTCCATAACAATAAGAATTCAACTTTTTCTTCCATGTGTTTGCTTTTCGTGTCTTTTATCTTCACTTATTCTGTCTCTTTGTTTTAAAATAAATGTTTTTATGATTGATGATACTGAATTGTGAAACCTGTGCATGAGTCAAAAAGCATTACAATTATTGCGAAATTTCTGAAAATCACAGAAAAGAGGGGATCCCTCAAATAAATGAATTAGCAAAAAACAAACGCGGGCACAATCACTTCAAATGGCAAGCAAACTTATGCGCGGTTCTGGCATTGCTATTACCAAGTGAGGCTTCTTTCATTCCAAAAGTCAAGACATTCATAGAGAACCAAAGATTTGCACTGAGAACACCACTCAGATCCAAAAGTTGGGGCATTCTCTTGACCACCCACCCAACCTGGTCTTGGGAAAGTTGGTTCATTGTCCATCCCATTCATATACCACCCTCAGTTCATAACCAGTACCATAACTTCATCCCCTTTCACAAACCCACTCAAAGAACCCATTTGAAATTGTCATTCTAAAGTGGGGCATTTCCATAACTGTTCACTCCCGCTCAAATGAGCAGAGTTCTCCCTAAAGTCATTCACATCCATAAATTCCTGTCGGGGCAGTCTCTCAACTCACTGTCCTAAACCAATCCCAAGTTAATTGACTCACTCGTCCACATCTGCACTCTTATGCATACTTACTAGTCAATGCTTCAGAGAGAGAGAATACAAATTGATCATGTGGTGTTTAAAGTTCAGTCATCATGGAAATGGAAAGGAAAATAAGTGAGCTTGTTAATAAAAACCTTGAGAACACCAGAGTTTGAATCAAATCTAGTTTTTTCAAAGAATGGTCCATAGCCATCTCAATTCCTTGCATTCAAAGTCTCGCGTCTCATCATCATAAAAATGTTTACAAAAATGTTTAAATACTCCAATCATTCATCCTCCTCATGCATGTAGGCATTTCATGTTATTCAAAGCATTACATTCGCATCATCCACATTCATCACAATAAAAGCAAAAGAACACAAACATTCCATAGCATTTATCATCATCACATCAAACATCAAATCAGTTTTCAAAACAAAAAGAGGCATTCTTAATAAATAGTCATAGTCGTCACGATAGGACGCTTGAATTGATCACTCAAGAATCCTAAAGTCCCTATGCTAAAAGAAAATTAAAATCAATCATTGCATCCATGTGCATCCCAGCATCAAAAGCCTGCATTCCATGCATCATTCAAAACTTCCCAATTTTCAAAAAGAAACTCAGTTGCTTTGGACTCGTTAGTCCCCAAAATTTTCAAAAAAGTCAGTTACTTTGGACCAATGGGTCCCCGAAATCTCATTTTCAGAAAATCATCATGGCACCGAGTTAGTGAACTCCATCAGCACAGGGTTAGTAAACACCCACAGAGTTAGTGAACTCCTTCCACAGATCACAACGTCCCGTACGAGCGCGCGGCAGATCCTACAGACTTCGTTAAGTCCATCGGATTAGTTGTGTCAACCTAAGGCATAGCGTAGATCCATTGATCATATCAGTTCCGGACCTGATATTGATCGGCCGCTCGAAAAGGCCACCCCCAGAGCTCGGACTCGACGAGAGTCCGTTAAAAGGTTTTAGGCAACCTCCGAATTCCCCAATTTACGGCACTTCCCATTTACTGCTTTCATTTACTGCTTTACGCAATTTACTGCTTTCACTTACTGCTTTACGCAATTTACTGCTTTCTCGTCGACGCGACAAGTGTTGACTCTCTCTCTCTCTCTCTCAAAAGAAGAGAGATCAAAGAAAGGAAACAAAAAAAAGAGAAAAAAGAAAAGGAAAATTCGGGTTTCTCTAAGTAGACAAAATTAGTATTATTTCTGAATTCTTTATTTCTATTTTGCCTCGGAATATGTTTCGGCCAATTCATATTCCTTGGTAAAATCCAAATAAAGAGGGGCAGCTGTCATACCCTAATTTTGTCCACCTAGGTTTAAAACCCTAATTTTCCGCAAAAATAAATAAATTGAGAAGTGTGGTTTTATTTTGAAGAGTGAAGAGCATTGTGCATGCATTTTTGGGTTTTAAAAGTCATTCTAGGGCTTTTAAATTCATTGTTAGAGTGGAAATGCATTTGTTGTTAAAAAACAAGGTTTTTAGGGCAAAAGGGTATTTTGGTCATTGTCAAAAATAAGATAATTTCTCATCAAGAATCATTGTGCAATTTTAGAGAAATTTATTTGAGGCAAAACATTTTTGGTCATGTATGTATGTATGCGCATGCATGCATACATTATGCACAAAATTCAAATTCAAAAAAGGCATCAAAAAGGAATATTCTACAAAAAGTTCCAAGATGTGATTTTTATGACATTTTTGGTCATGGTGATCACATAAAATGGCATATTCCTAAGATTCCTAGTATGTGGCCTAAATTGGGTGTATTTTTGTACAATTATCCTAAGAAGAATAATCAAAAATGAAGGGATAATGGAATGGTCATATAATAGTACAATAGTACAAGATGACAACTAAGCAAAACTTGGTCACCAAGGACCCCTCCCTTGCTATTTCGAATTTCTCCTCTCTATTCTCTCATTTTGTGTTTTCTCAATGTCCTCAATCCATGTGAGCCTCAATCCTAGCCTTTGATTCAAAATTAAAATCAAATCCTAGAGCACAACTAGTGCACAATGACCTAACCACCCTTAAACCTAATTGCTTTCTATATATACCCTATTCACCTTACAAAGAGGAAGCTCTTGGCCTCATTTTCACTCACACAACCCTAGCACACAACTCCCTCTCCTAATTCCCTCTCTTGGCCGAAATCATATCATCCTCTTCCTCCATCAATTTTTCACTTCTCCTTCACCAAATCACCATTTTTTTCACCTCATTTCCATTCCTACTTCATATATCTTCCTTCTCTCCTAATTTAATTCAAGCTTGCATCATCAAAGGGCATTTTTAAGCAAGCATTTCGTGGGTTTCATTGAAGTTTGGTGAAGATTCAAGTTGATTTGTGGTCTTGTTCTTCATATTAGTCATTCCTTAGCTTGGATTTGAGGTAAACTTCTTAAAACCTAGCATCATCTTCAACTTTTTTGCATCAAAATGTAGATATCATGTTTCTAATTTTTCATCCTACCATATTCATGCATTTTAGTGTTGTTATATTGTTGATTTGTTGATTGTTGTTGGTGAGAGGTGTCTCAAACATTTTGACAAGCACTTAGGGAGGCTTGGGTGTTTGAGATTGCTTCTCACCCTTGAATAAATTGTGATTTGTGTTGTTATCATTTTGCTTGTTGCATTTTGTGAAATAAAATTGTGTTAGGAAGCTATGAATGTTTCGCACCTTTAGTATAAAATAGGTTTAATCGAGTTTTGATGCATTTCTTTATGCAATCTTGTTATTGGGGCTTGATTTTGAAGTTTCCATGTCCAAACATGTTGTTTGATTTTGCAAATATTCATTTTTCATGCCTTCTTACTTTCACAAAAATCAAAAAAATATGAATAGTTGTTGATTTTGGTGTTTGATTGCTTGGATCTTGTGAATAAATGTTTCTAAGTCTTGCTAGTGTCATTTGCTTGCTTGATTTGGTTGAATTGTTGAAATAAATTGACGATTAATTTGTGATTTGAGAAAATGAATTTGGGTTTTGGTTCATTTATGATCCACAAATAATCTTGGGTTATGCTAAGTTGGCAAGAGATAGGTTACTTCAACCTTGATGCCTATGCTTGTAAGCATTTAAAAATTCAATTCCCATTTGATGTGCTTGTGAAATGTGAGCAAAAAGGGGTCTATAAACAATTGAATTTGCGCACATGATTGGTCTCCAATGACCTTGATGCATCCTCAAGTTTAATCATGCTTTATTTGCTCTTTGAGTTTAATGTAAATTGTTGTTTGAAGCTTGTGAAGTTTTGGCAAAGGATAGGCCACTTAGAGCCTTGATGCATTAAATTGTTGTGGTGCATTAAAATGTTGAATTGGTGTTCACAATTTGCTTGTTTTGATTTCCACCAATTGTTACTCGTTAGTAACTCTCCAAAACTTCAAAACCATGTTGCATACAAAGAACAACTTGTTACTCGTTAGTAACGTTCCAACTTCAAAACATTTTTTTTGCATTTACATAATCATTGATAAACAACTTCACTTCTTCTCAAAACAATTTCAAACTATTTTTCACAAATCAAACTTTGTTGAGGATAATGCGAAGCCTTTGCTTGCACGATTGTCAACAATGGGGTGCTAGTGGTGATCACTTGGAGTCTTTGCTCAATTGATTATCATGAACACTCATTTTTCAAAAGAACTCTCATTTCACAAATTAAAAACTTTGTTGAGGGTAATGCGAAGCCTTTGCTTGCACGATCGTCAATAATGGGGTGCTAGTGGTGATCACTTGGAGTCTTTGCTCAATTGATTATCATGAACACTCATTTTTCAAAAGAACTCTCATTTCACGAATTGAAAACTTTGTTGAGGATAATGCGAAGCCTTTGCTTGCACGATTGTCAACAATGGGGTGCTAGTGGTGATCACTTGGAGTCTTTGCTCAATTGATTATCATGAACACTCATTTTTCAAAAGAACTCTCATTTCACAAATTAAAAACTTTGTTGAGGATAATGGGATGCTAGTGGTGATCACTCGAAACCTTTGTTGTTTGATCACTGTGAACATTCAATTTTCACAATTAAACAACTAAAAAATAAAAACCTTTTCTCAACAACCGAGAACTACGTAAGCTTTGAATTCTCCATCGCACTGGGAGATACGTAGGAGCGGGTCACATTCCCGTCAAGCACGACAAATGAAAACCATTTTCTTTTCAAAAAAAACAAACCCTTTTCCAAAACAAGGCAATTTCTAAAAACAAAACAATTTTCGAAAACAAGAACTACGTTGCTTTGATTCCCTCCCCAGGATACGTAGGCACGGTGCCCTCCCGTCAAGCGCAAAAGATTAAATTTTCCTTAAGTTTTTCCATAAAGTAAGGAGAGATAAAGAGAGATAAAAACAAAGCATTTCTTAAATCAACCTTTTAAATCACACGTCAAATCGAGGTTCCCTTTCAGTAGAAAGGATGTGTGGGGTGCTCGTACCTTCCCCATGCATAACCGACCCCCGAACTCAAATCTCGTGGTTCCAAGGACCATTGTCTTTCAAGAAAGGTTTTTTTCAATGTTTTACCTCTAAAAAATATTGGTGGCGACTCCAATTCACGTTGTGCGAAGAGAAATCCCTCCAAAGGATTTTTCGGGGTGCAACAAACAACAATCAACAAATCAACAATATAACAACACTAAAATGCATGAAGATGGTAGGATGAAAAATTAGAAACATGATATCTACATTTTGATGCAAAAAAGTTGAAGATGATGCTAGGTTTTAAGAAGTTTACCTCAAATCCAAGCTAAGGAATGACTAATATGAAGAACAAGACCACAAATCAACTTGAATCTTCACCAAACTTCAATGAAACCCACGAAATGCTTGCTTAAAAATGCCCTTTGATGATGCAAGTTTGAATTAAATTAGGAGAGAAGGAAGATATATGAAGTAGGAGTTAATATGAGATGGAAAATGGAAGTGAAATGAAGAAAAATGGAGGAGGGAGTGGTTGTTGGTGGTTTCGGCCAAAGGAGGAGAGGAGAGGAGAGTATTGTGTGCTAGGGTTTTGTGAATGAATTGTGAGGCCAAAAGCTTTTTTTTCCTTTTTTGTGAGGTGAGGTTAATAGGGTATATATAGAAAGCAATTAGGTTTAAGGGTAGTTAGGTCATTGTGCACTAGTTGTGCTCTAGGATTTGATTTTAATTTTGAATCAAAGGCTAGGATTGAGGCTCACATGGATTGAGGACATTGAGAAAACACAAAATGAGAGAATAGAGAGGGGGTAGGCGACATTGGGGGGGTCCTTGGTGACCAAGTTTTGCTAGTTGTCATCTTGTACTATTGTACTATTATATGACCATTCCATTATCCCTTCATTTTTTATTATTCTTCTTAGGATAATTGTACAAAAATACACCCAATTTAGGCCACATACTAGGAATCTTAGGAATATGCCATTTTATGTGATCACCATGACCAAAAATGTCATAAAAATCACATCTTGGAACTTTTTGTAGAATATTCCCTTTTGATCCTTTTTTGAAATTTTGTGCACAATGTATGCATGCATGCACATACATACATACATGACCAAAAATGTTTTGCCTCAAATAAATTTCTCTAAAATTGCACAATGATTCTTGATGAGAAATTATCTTATTTTTGACAATGACCAAAATACCCTTTTGCCCTAAAAACCTTGTTTTTTAACAACAAATGCATTTCCACTCTAACAATGAATTTAAAAGCCCTAGAATGACTTTTAAAACCCAAAAATGCATGCACAATGCTCTTCACTCTTCAAAATAAAACCACACTTCTCAATTTATTTATTTTTGCGGAAAATTAGGGTTTTAAACCTAGGTGGACAAAATTAGGGTATGACAATATGCTTATGTGGTATACCACTACCCTTATGTAGTTAGTACACTATGGTTTGCATCATATCTTTCAAGTGTTGCTGTTACTCTGATTCACATTTGAAAAGTATCTTTGAGGAAAAGTATTTTGTGCAATTAGATGAAAGTGAAAGGAATGATCCCTTTTAAAAAAAAAAACAAATGCACCATATTTTAGAGGTTGAACCTCACTAGTGACCTAAGAGAATTAGGGTGTTACAGTGTGAGTCTGAGGTCATTGATAGAGACTCCAAAGATCCTGAGAGGTTCCTGCAATTTAGAACAAGAGCTTAAGAGAGATCCGTTGAGGTCCCAGCTTTAAAGATGGGAAGGCCTCTGTGGGCCCCCCTCTCAGTAGCGTGGTGGCACAAGAGAGCCGCTACGGGCAATTGCCTTTATAGATGAGAAACTCGCTGCGGGCTCCTTTTTCCAAAGATTCCTCCAACGGAGATCACTGTGGACCTTCGCCCTTCAACCCCTGATGGAGCACGGAGATCAAAGGCGCTGCTGGCTCGCACGAGGCGAAATTGGGAAGACCTCGGCTTTTGATGGAGCTCGTCAACTCGGAGATTAGAGGGAGGTCGGCTCGCACGGGGCGAAATTGGGAACCCTTCGGCCTCTGATGGAGCTCGTCAGCTCGGACATCAGAGGGAAGGTCAGACTCTCTGATGGAGCGCGGAGCTCAGAGTGCTACTGGAGCCGCTGCATGCTATTGGCTTGGCGCCATGAGCATGATATGTTGGAATGAAAATCTCCTTTCATGTTTTGATGATACAAACTTAGTAAAGTATTAAATTTTCTTTTTAATGTTATCTAACAAGTTTATTTCAAGTGTGAAGAACAAGCCATCAAAGATAGCAAAATATCAGACTACCTTGTGCTAAAAAGATCATAGAAAAATGAAGGTAGAAAAGAGTTGTGAAGGTTGAAAGATGTGAAGGTTAAGGTCATGTGAAGGTTGACCAAAAGTCAACTGTGAAGGTTGACCAAAAGTCAACGCAAAGTCAACTCAAAAGGTTGACCAAGTCAACACAACATTGACCAGAATTGAAAAAGAGTGTGGCCCCACATTTATTTTGAAGATCTAGAATTGTGAAGGTTGAAGATGAAGATGAAGAACAAGTTTAAGAACATTATATGAAGATCATCCTCATCAAGCTTCTCAATATAACAAACAGTATGGCTCTCATTTATTGAAAATCAGAGAGTTGTTGCTGCTGGAATCTCACAATAAAGAAAGGAGAAACACCTTGATTATTCCTAGGCCAAACAAAAGATGTTTAAGGTTAAAGGATGTGAAGCTTCGTGTAACAGCTGTAACGCTGTTTTACAAGTACAAGCCAGCTAAGGGAAAGCCAGAATTCTAAACATAAAGCCACACTCCAGTTTCACAAAGCCTGGGATTTTCTATAGAGTGTGTGTTAGCTTGCAAGCACTTAGTGTGTTTTATTATTCGAGCTATTGTATATCCCAAACCCAAACCTTTGATTGTAAAAAGCTATCTAGTGAGCATTTTATCAAACTACGTAGAGAGAGGTGAGTGTTGGTTAGAATCTACTTGATAGAGAAATCCTTTAGGAAACTAGGTGAGTTTTCTTGTAGGAACAACTTGGTGTAGCTGTGTAAAGAGAGCACGTTGCTGGTGTGTGTTGATCATTAGCAAGTGGTGTTTGAAGTCTTTTGTGGTTGAACAAAAGCAAGTGTAAGTGATACTTGAAAGATAGTGGAAATACTCACTTGGGAAGTGGGGACAGGAAGTAGCCATTGTTGGGTGAACCTGTATAAATCCTCCGTGTCATTTACATGTTTTCCTTACTATCTATCTTAATTGCTTAATACTTGTGAACGTAATTAAAACATAGTGAAGGTTAATTTAATCAACCTTCACAAGACTGTTTTCAAACTGATACTTAAACTTTTCATATCCAAATCAGTTTTATTCAAATCTCTCTATTACTACTTCAAGGTTTATCTTTATCATTCATCAGGTATTTCATTCATTGGTCGTTTTGTTAAGAAAGACTAACCTTTATCTTCTCAAACCAAGTTTATCTTGAGAGCTATTTATTTGAGAAGGTTTCAGGTACAAATTTCAAAAAGGGTACACAATTCAATCCCCCCCTTTCTTGTGTAACTTAGTCACTTCAATTGGTATCAGAGCTCACCTCTAAGGGTTGAGCTCACTTCACAGTGACAGGAAAGATCCTGAAGGAAATGATGAACAAACCAAACTCTGTTATGTTCCTCCCTGAAGGAGCATCTACAAACAGACCTCCTGGATTCACTGGTGAACACTACTACTATTGGAAGGATCAAATGAGGCTGTTTCTGGAATCACAAGATGTTGATCTCTGGGGTATTGTGGAGAATGGTCCTTTTGTTCCAACTATAACAAATGCTGAAGGAGAAACCATTCCAAAACCCAAGGCCAGCTGGAACAATGCAGACAAATGCATGGTTCTCCTAAACTCTAAAGCTAAATTTTTTATTACTTGTGCTTTAGGGAGAAGTGAGTATGATAAAGTTGCTGGAAAACAAACTGCTAAAGAAATCTGGGATACGTTAAAAACTGCTCATGAAGGAACTGATCAAGTCAAGGAAGCAAAGATCAACCTTCTCATCCATAAATTTGAAACATTCAAAATGGAGGAGCAAAAAACAATCTCAGAAATGTTCAGCAGATTCACAACCATCACAAATGATCTGAACTCATTAGGGAACGCATACACCAATCAAGCAAAAGTCAGAAAACTTCTGAGATGCTTGCCTAAGGTATGGAGACACAAAGTAACTGCTATAACAGAAGCAAAAGATCTATCAACTGTTCAAATAGAGGATCTACTGGGATCTCTCAAGGTGCATGAGCAAGAAATCATGGATGAACTTCTTCCAAAGAAGGTTAAAACTATTGCACTCAAAGTTTCTCAAAAAATTGCTCAACCTTCACAAGCAATGGCTCTGAAGGCACAAAGTGAAACTTATGAAGAAAATGATGATGGTGATGATGATACTGATGAAGAAGATGAGTTAGCCCTCATCTCTAGAAGATTAAGAAGATGGGATTTCAGAAAGAACAACAAGAAACCCTTCTTCAAGAAGGATGCATCAAAAGGAGAAAGTTCCCACAAAAATCCTCCTGTGTGTTATGAATGCAACAAACCTGGACATTTCAGAAATGAATGTCCAAAATCAAAAGTGAAAATAGAAGGTTCAACACCAAGAAGAAAGCTCTACTAACTACATGGGATGACTCTGAAGAATCTGAATCGGGAAAGGAAGAGGAGGCTGCTCATTTCTGTCTGATGGCAGACTTTGAAGAACCTTCACAATCCAGTCAAAACTTTAATCCTGAATCTGACATTGAATCAACTAACTCATGTCTCATGGCAGATCCTGATCTAGATGAGGTAATCACTTTCAAACTAATCCGTCCTTCATGCAAAGAAAATGAAATGCTTTTGAACATTTATTAGCTTATTCAAACACTTTATCTCAAAAATGTGTGATGTTTAAAAACCAACTTTATGAAGCTAAAAGAATGAATGAAGATCTTCAAAAACAAAATGAACATCTGGTAGAAACCATTCACACTCTTAGTAACACACTCACTGGAATTCGTGAACAACACATACTGCACATTGAGAGAATAAATGAAGAGTTCAAATCAGCTTTGTCTAATCTTGAAAGAGAGAACAACCTTCTCAGAAACAAATTCTCAATGTTAACTAAAGAAAAGGTCATCTCAAATCAAACCATGATTGAGGATCCTAGAAAGAGATACATTGGACAGAAGTCCAATAAGGTCTCAAAGGCTAGAAAACCAAGATTGAGATGCACATACTGTAGAAATTTTGGTCATGATATTTCTGTATGTTTCAAAGTTAAAAGGAACTATCATTTGAAGAAAACTAACTCTGAAGGACCCAAGAAATTCTTGGTACCTAAGTCTCAATTAACTTCTGAAACAGGAATGCCTCTTAGCATCCAAGAAAAAGCTGTGGTTCTTTGACAGTGGATGTTCGAGGCACATGACAGGAGAAAAGGATAAATTTCTCTCATTGGAGAGAATTGATGGAGGCTGTGTTGTTTTTGGAAATGATGACAAGGCTTACATCAAAGGTATAGGTACTATAGGTAATTTATCTTCTCCTAAAATAAAAAATGTTCAGTATGTAGAAGGATTAAAGCATGATCTCTTAAGCATTAGTCAATTGTGTGATAGTGGTCATAAAGTGTCTTTTAAATCTGATAAATGTTTTATCAATGAAATCTCATCTGGAAAAGTGTTATTTACTGCATCTAGAAATAAAAATCTATATAGCCTAAGTCTTGATGAATTGTCTCAAGAAACTTTCCTTATGTCTTCAGAAAATGACAAATGGATTTGGCACAAAAGAGCTGGTCACACAAGCATGCAAACCATTTCAAAACTTTCCAAAAAGGAACTAGTCAGGGGGCTACCTAAAATAAGCTTTGAAAAAGATAGAGTGTGTTAAGCATGTGTTCATGGAAAACATGTGAAGTCAAGTTTCAAATCTAAAAATATGATCACCTCTCAAAAACCACTAGAGCTATTACACATTGATTTATTTGGCCCTACTAAAACTGCTAGCCTTAGTGGTAAGAAATATGGTTTTGTGATTGTTGATGACTTCTCCAGATTTACTTGGGTTCTATTTTTGAAAAACAAGGATGAAGCTTTTGAAGCCTTCAAAGTCTTTCTCAAAAAGGTTCAAAATGAAAAAGGAACAAATGTTATTTCTGTCAGAAGTGATCATGGGGGAGAATTTGAAAATATTTCCTTTCAAAACATTTTTGATGAAAATGGTATCTCTCATAATTTTTCTTGTCCAAGAACACCACAACAGAATGGTGTTGTGGAGAGGAAAAATAGAACCTTGCAAGAAATGGCAAGAACTATTTTAAATGATGCTAATATTGAAAAATATTTTTGGGCTGAAGCTGTGAACACAGCCTGCTACATTTTGAATAGAGTTTCCATTAGAAAAAATGTTGAGAAAACCCCTTATGAAATCTGGAAAAATGGAAAACCAAACATATCCTATTTTAGGGTGTTTGGCTGCACTTGTTTCATCTTGAATAACAAAGACTATTTGAGAAAATTTGATTCAAAATCTAACAAAGGAATTTTTCTTGGTTATTCAACAACTTCTAAGGCTTATATTATAGAGTATATAATCTTTGGACTCAAACTGTAGAAGAAAGCATGCATGTTATTTTTAGTGAAACTAACAATACAGGTGAAATAATTGATGTTGATGAACTCAATACTGGCAAAGAAGATGGTAATGCAACAGAAAATGCCGTTGAGAAGGATGAGCAAGACACATCTTCTCAACCTTCACAAGGTTCAGACAAGGCCACTGATGCTATTGACCAACCTTCACAAATGCAACGAAGTTGGAGATTAGTAGTTCACCATCCTCAAGACCAAATCATTGGTGACACTTCAGATCTTGTTAGAACCAGAACTTCATTCAGAAACAATGCTACTGGAATGGCACTCCTATCAGACATTGAACCAAAATCCATCAATAAGACCATACAAGATGAGTCCTGGATAGAAGCTATGACTGAAGAACTGACTCAATTTGAAAAGAATGAGGTATGAAATCTGGTACCTCCTCCCAAACATCAATCAGTCATAGGAACAAGATGAGTGTTTAGAAACAAGCTAGATGAAAATGGTAAGGTTGTGAGAAACAAGGCAAGACTTGTTGCTCAAGGGTATAATCAACAGGAAGGTATTGACTATGATGAAACTTTTGCTCCAGTTCAAAAATTGGAAGCAATTAGAATTTTACTTGCATTTGCTGCTCACAAAAATTTCAAATTATTTCAAATGGATGTGAAAAGTGCTTTTTTAAATGGCTTCTTAAATGAAGAAGTTTATGTCAATCAACCTCCTGGTTTTGTTGATCAGAAGAAACCTAATCATGTTTTTAAACTTATCAAAGCTCTATATGGGCTCAAGCAAGCTCCCAGAGCTTGGTATGAAAGGTTGAGTAGCTTTTTGATCAAAAATGATTTTACAAGAGGAAAAATAGATACTACTTTATTCAAAAAACCTATTGAAAAAGATTTGTTGATTGTTCAGATTTATGTAGATGATATCATTTTTGGATCAACAAATGAAAAACTGTGCAAAGATTTTGGAAATCTCATAAAGAGTGAGTTTGAAATGAGTATGATGGGTGAGTTAAGATTTTTCCTTGGATTGCAAATCAAACAGCTTGATGAAAGTATCTTTATATGTCAAGAAAAGTACATTAAAGACCTTCTCAAGAAATACAAAATGAATGAGGCAAAAGCCATGGCAACACCTATGCATCCTTCATCACAAGTTGAGAAGGATGAAGAGGGAAAACCAATATCTGAAAAGGAATACAGAGGTATGATAGGTTCCCTATTATACTTAACTGCCAATAGACCAGATATTGTATTTTCAGTTGGCCTATGTGCTAGATTTCAAGTTTCACCTAAGGAATCTCATCTCACTACTGTGAAAAGAATTTTCAGATACTTAGTTGGTACTACAGGTGTTGGCTTGTGGTACAAGAAACATACTCATTTTGATCTAACTGCCTTTTGTGATACTGATTATGCTGGTGATAAGATTGACAGAAAAAGTACTAGTGGATCATGTCAAATATTGGGAGAGTCCTTAATTTCTTGGTCCTGTAGAAAGCAGGGCACAATTGCATTATAACCAACTGAAGCAGAGTATGTATCTGCTGCTGGATGTTGCTCACAAGTTCTGTGGATCAAAAATCAGTTGGAGGACTACTCATTAAGGTATTCCTGTATTCCCATATATTGTGATAATACTAGTGCTATCAATTTATCAAAAAATCCCATCCAACATTCCAGGTCTAAACATCAATATCAAGCGTCACTTCATACGTGATCATGTTCAAAAGAAAGATGTGAAATTAATTTTTGTTGATACCAAGCATCAATTAGCTGATATTTTCACAAAGCCTTTTTTAGAAGAATGTTTTAATTTTATCAAAAAGGCTCTGCACATTTTAGAATGTCCTTAAGATTAGAAGACTTGTCAAAAATTCCAACCTTCACAAGGCTTGTGAAGGTTCACTTAGGAAAAATCAAATGGACGGTTAAAGTTGCAAAGTAACCGTTAATTCTCAAGGAACTTATCTCTTGGAAGAAACGCTACAGTTATGTCCCATTATAACTGCACACTAGTCATGTCACAACGGCTAGTTCTGAAAAGTGAGAACCCATCCTTTTAACCACTCTCCTCTCGCACAAGTCTCCACCAAAAATCTCTCTCTCTCTCTCTCTCTATCTTCTACGGAATCCATTCCTTCATCTCTCAAGCAAAAATATCCCAAATTAGAATCATCAAAATCCAAAGTAACAGAAATCATGAAGCCTTCAAACGAAACTAAATCTGTTCCTAATCCCTCTTCTCTTGAAACGAAATCCTCAAAATCATCACCTACGCCTAAAAGAAGATCAACCAGGATTAGACAAACATCATCCACCCCCATTGTGGGCCCTGGTTCTAAGGTTTCAGAACCCATCGTCGTCGCTGAAGAAAATTCAGAGGCAACAATCTCTGACATCATGATCTCAATGAAGAAACAACTTTCCCTTAAGCGAAAATCTTCTCCTCCACTAGAGCAATCTTCAAAGAAACCTAAGAGAGAATCTAAAGGAAAGGAAAAAGTCTTTGAGGAAAAGATTGATGATGAACAAGAACAGAATGATGAAGAAACTCAGGTTGAAATTCAACCTTCACAAGCCTACAATCCTAAGAAATGGACCAAAAGAGGAATTTTGACAGGAAGAGTGTATCTATTTGAAGAGCTAAAGGCATCTGGTTGGAATTTCATCCCTTATGTCGCAAAACAGGGCTGGTACAAACTCTTGACTGAAGAAGAACCCATTTATCCAAGTCTAGTCAGGTAGTTCTATGGAGCAAAAGTTGTTAACAAGGAAGAAATTTGCTTGACCACTTAGTTGAAGGGAAAAGTGCTGATCATCACCACAAAGATGCTTTCTGACGCACTGGGAATTCCTATGCATGGAATATCTGTGTATGGTGAAGATTGTTTTGACAAAGTAGACATCACAAAGGAAGAAGTCTTAGAGGAGTTAATGAAGGATCCCAAGGCCAATCTAGTTTCATCCTCCCTCAAAGACCACGCAAGGATTATGCACAACATGGTCATCCATTCCCTCTACCCTAGAGCTAGAGGTTATGAAAGAATCAAACCTGCTGATCTTCTTCTTGTGTACTATATGAACCAGAGGTATGTTGTCAATCTCACCCACACCATCCTTCACTACATGATACATGTAGTTAAAAATCTTAGACAAACCACTTCACTGCCTTATGGCATGTTTCTCACCAAAATTTTCAAATACAATGAAATTCCCCTTGAGAAAGAAGAGTACATCACTGAGAAAACCATTTTCTGGTCTAAGAGTGTCAAGCAAATGGGTATTAAGTTTGTTGAAACAACCCCTGCAACAAAGCCAAAAGATACTGCAAAACCTGCTCCCAAAGTTAAAGCCACTGCCAAGCCTGCTACTAAAACAAATTCCAAACCCAGAACTTCTAAACCTTCACAAAAGAAAACCACCAAAGACTCCACTCCTACTGAACCATTTCAAACAGAAGAGAAGAAAGAGGAAGCAACTGCTCAGGGGGATCAATTTATTAATGAAGAAACTGTTAATGTTCAAACATCTTAGTTTAACTTCCCTGACAGTGAAAATTTCCCTCAGCCAGAACTACCTTCGCAAGAACCAATGATGGATTATGAGCCTGCTGATAACTGGATGGAAACTTTTAAACTAAACCAAATTCCTGAAGAAGAGGTTGATGAAGAAGAAGAGAAGGAAGATAGTGTTGAAAGAATGATTGGTGATTTGAATAAAGAGCCTCAAACTCAGAATGATGATAAACCTTCAAAAGGAGGGATTGCTGTTGAAGAGATCATCAAAGAACCTTCACAAAAGGTATCTGATCTTCCTCCTGCCATCATCACTGCTTCTGGGGTTATTATTCTGTCTTATTCTATCCCTCCAGTTGAGGAAGTTCCTGTGGTTGTTGAACAACCCCCCATCATTGATCAACCCACTGCTGAACCAGAAATTATTGCAAATTCCCCTTCTCCTAGAGGACCTCTAATTCCCTATGACTCCTCTCCTGGTAATCATGGAAGTGAAGAGGAATCGGCTGGTGATCAACCTCAGGGGGAGTTTGATATGAATCACTCTCCTGCAAGGGAAGAAGAGGAAGAAATTCAACTCACTCAGAACCTCAACCAACTTTCACCCATCTCCAAAGCTGTTCATGAGGTATACAATGAAATTGACACTGCCTTTGCACCAGTGAATCCCCCACTATTCCAAGAAACACAAGCCCAAGAGAATTCCCCCATTCCTGAAAAAGAAGACACTGATGTGTTTGCTAAATGGTGGATCTCCACCCACTGAATCCCCAGCAAAAACAGGAAATACCTTGGCTTTTGAAAACATTAACAGATTCATAGCTTCACAAACTCCCATCCATGACTCCTCTGTTCAAGAGTCCATGAAGCTTCTGATATATCAAAAATTCCTTCTGATTTGCCTACCCAATTTGGTTCTCTTAGCTCCTTCTGCAAAACCACATTTGCTCCTCTCTCCTCCTCAGACAAAGGCCAACACAGTAGCAAACCTTCTATAAACAAGGATGAGTCTCATCCTTCACAAGACAGATTGGAGATCATGGAGAAATCCATGAAGAGAATGAGGATTCAACATGAAAAGCAGATGATGAAACTCATGGAAAACAACTTGATGCTAAGTATTGGAATTCTTCAACAAGAGAAAAGAATTGAGGCACAGAGGCGCTTTGCATATCAACAATGGGTCACAGAGCATGTCATTCCACTCATCATTCCATCCATCACACCACCAGAATTTCCTCCACCAAAACCTTTCCAGGATGTTCCACAACCTGCTGCTTCAACCAACTCATCTGATGATTCCTCCCCTACAAAGTAGCAGCCTAATTTCTGCTTCTTCCTTCCTTTTTGTTGTTGACAAAAGGGGGAGAATAGAGATTAAGTTTTAATTAGCTACTTAGTTAGGAGTTTTAGTGATTAATGGAGTTTTAGTTGACAAGTTTAGTATATCTTTTGAGATAGTCTAATTATGCGACTTTTGTGATAGTGTCACATAACTTTGCACTTTTTAAATTCTATCAATTTTAAATTTCTGTCCTATGTACTGATAATTATCAAGACAATATGTTTATTCATAATGATCTTAATGATTAATCATAATTATCCTTTTGCTATACGCTTGCTGTGAAAGTTAAATTTCTTAGAAATAATTTTGTTAGTACTTAAACTGTTTATCCATTAAAGAAGAAAACTTAAAACTTACTCACAAGTTTGTCATCACCAAAAAGGGGGAGATTGTTGGAATGAAAATCTCCTTTCATGTTTTGATGATACAAACTTAGTAAAGTATTAAGTTTTCTTGTTAATGTTATCTAACAAGTTTATTTCAAGTGTGAAGAACAAGCCATCAAAGATAGCAAAATATCAGACTACCTTGTGCTAAAAAGATCATAGAAAAATGAAGGTAGAAAAGAGTTGTGAAGGTTGAAAGATGTGAAGGTTAAGTTCATGTGAAGGTTGACCAAAAGTCAACTGTGAATGTTGACCAAAAGTCAACTCAAAAGGTTGACCAAGTCAACGCAACATTGACCACAATTGAAAAAGAGTGTGGCCTCACATTTATTTTGAAGATCCAGAATTGTGAAGGTTGAAGATGAAGATGGAGAACAAGTTCAAGAACTATATGAAGATCATCCTCATCAAGCTTCTCAATTTAACAAACAATATGGCTCTCATTTATTGAAAATCAGAGACTTGTTGCTGCTGGAATCTCACAATAAATAAAGGAGAACATCTTGATTATTCCTAGGCCAAACAAAAGGTGTTTAAGGTTAAAGGATGTGAAGCTTCGTGTAACTGCTGTAACGCTGCTTTACAAGTACAAGCCAGCTAAGGGAAAGCCAGAATTCTAAACATAAAGTACTGTGTCAGCTTGTGAAGGTTGAAAAGCTTGCAGAAGGTACAACTGTCAGCTTGTGAAGCTTCAAAAGCAGTTAACTTTGGAACCGTTAACCAAACAATTCTATGGATCTTTGGACATCTCCAAACGGCTATATTCAAGTTTCCAACGGCCATACACAGATCAATTGGCTATTTAAAGGCTGGAAATCGAAGTCACAAATCATGAGAGTGAATTGGAACCTACACAACTAAAGCTTCACAAAGTTCTTCGATCCTACTCAACCCACACTCAAGTTCCACAAAGCCTGGGATTTTCTATAGAGTGTGTGTTAGCTTGCAAGCACTTAGTGTGTTTTATTATTCGAGCTATTGTATATCCCAAACCCAAACCTTTGATTGTAAAAAGCTATCTAGTGAGCATTTTATCAAACTACGTAGAGAGAGGTGAGTGTTGGTTAGAATCTACTTGATAGAGAAATCCTTTAGGAAACTAGGAGAGTTTGCTTGTAGGAACAACTTGGTGTAGCTGTGTAAAGAGAGCACGTTGCTGGTGTGTGTTGATCATTAGCAAGTGGTGTTTGAAGTCTTTTGTGGTTGAACAAAAGCAAGTGTAAGTGATACTTGAAAGATAGTGGAAATACTCACTTGGGAAGTGGGGACAGGAAGTAGCCATTGTTGGGTGAACCTGTATAAATCCTCCGTGTCATTTACATGTTTTCCTTACTATCTATCTTAATTGCTTAATACTTGTGAACGTAATTAAAACATAGTGAAGGTTAATTTAATCAACCTTCACAAGACTGTTTTCAAACTGATACTTAAACTTTTCATATCCAAATCAGTTTTATTCAAATCTCTCTATTACTAATTCAAGGTTTATCTTTATCATTCATCAGGTATTTCATTCATTGGTCGTTTTGTTAAGAAAGACTAACCTTTATCTTCTCAAATCAAGTTTATCTTGAGAGCTATTTATTTGAGAAGGTTTCAGGTACAAATTTCAAAAAGGGTACACAATTCATTCCCCCCCTTTCTTGTGTAACTTAGTCACTTCATGATAGAGATCTGAGTTTGGATGAAAACCTACAAAGAAATCTTAAAAGGGATGGATGAAGATCCAATCAGAGTCTGATGCCCGAGATCAGCTTCAAGAATTCTAGAATACCCATTCCAAAGAGATTCGAGATAGGACGAAGGCTCAGGCCGTGTCAGGGAGGCGAGCAGAATCCTGCGAGCTCAAGCCGTGCTTGGGAGGCGAGCAGAATTTGCGAATAAGAAGAGAAGGCAGAATCTGGAGTGATTTAAAGCTTGGGACGTACCTCAGAGAAAAGGACTAGTCCGGAGGGGATATGATACTTCAGAATATGGAAGCAAGCGACGATGCTCCCACTGTAGTCGCCAATGTTCGGTACCGGAGTACGTGGTTCAGGTTCCCGAAGCCGGACAAGATCCAAGAGTGGGGTTCAACCACTCTGAGTGCTTCCAGTTGAGTTGATCTTTGAGGATGAGTGCTGGACTCAGCTAGTAAATGTTGGAGCTCGGATTTCTCGAGGTAATCTTTCGTCCACGTCGGGTGGAGGTACCTGCAAGACACTCCGACGCCCAAGTCAATAAGGGAAAGAGGTGAATAACAATAGAGAGATCAGAAAGATATAAGGAGTATGAGCTTGGTGCAACGCTGAGGTGCGTGTACGGGAGTGGAGCTCCATGTGCTTGTGTGTGAGCATACCTGGATCGGAGGGCGGAGCCTCTATTTATAGATGAGGTGTCATACCTGAGCCGTTGGATGCGTGGGATAGATCCTGACCGTTGGGTACGTTTGGAATGCGGAGACGAACGTCCTAAGATACGGAAGTGGGCCAGGCCCAAGCCAGCGAAGGGTTTGGCCCAGTCCAGAACAAGGCTCAAACCTCACGACTGGGATTTTAAGAGATTGAACTATCAGAATCTTGCCAATATATGATCCAGATTTTCCTCAACCCTTATCTTAAACAAATGACAATACCTGTTGATTAAAAGTAGATGTGAAAGGGATCGCATGGTAAGATATAAAACATATTAGAGCCAAACAGCCATCATCATTGAGAATGCAACTATGAGCTCAAAGTTGTGGTGCATCATAATCAATGTAAAAGTCATATCTGCATAGTACAGACCAAAATGCAAAAAGTCAAAATCCAAACAAAGGGGAAGACAAGAACCCAAAAAGTGTCTCAAAAAGCGTATAATGACACTGAACCACCCTGCTCAAGGAAATGAGATATGATGCTCAACGTATACACCAACACCTATACACCGAGTAAGCAAGTCATCAGTGCTCTCCTCACATTCCTTCATGAATGACCAATCTTGTCTGATTTTCCCATTTATAACCTATAAAGAATTCCTGCAACATTCCTGTGAGTTCTCAGAGAACCCATTGAAATAGGTTCCACTCAAATATACTTAAGCACAAGGGTTAGAAATAGAGTAGTTCACCCATAAAAATGGAGTCATTCTTTCTTAGACCAACAATGGAGCATTTCTCCTCTCTTTTTCTTATAAAAAAACTAAAAGAAAGACAAAACAATAAATTAAATTAAAAACTCGTTACCTCTACCATGGGTTGCCTCCCGAGAAGCGCTTCTTTACCGTCACTAGCTTGACGATGCAATTCCACTATCAAGGTGGAATATATGACACAAAGAACATATCATCCTTCTTCTTTCACTTATGGGGCAAGAACTTCATGAACTTGAAGTATAATTGATCAGTGCATTTTGATGCACATTCTTCTATGATTGTAATTAGGCATTTCCCTAGTTTGTTTTACTTATTTTACTATTTTGTCATGTTTTTAGATTTAAGTTTATGTTTGCCTTTAATTTATTTTCGTATGTTGTTTTCAGCTTTAGCGGTTATTTGATACCTGTTCACTGTGCGGATCATATCTGGAGCTACGGAATGCCGTTTTGCGTGTTCTAATATGCGTTGGAAAGCTAAGAGAAAGAGCTACAACTTTTATGTTGAAGCCAAAATCTGATTCGGAGTTCAAGAGTCTCACATAATTCGTTGAAGTTTCAGACTTTAGAAAATTATTTGTTTTAGGTCATTTTTGGGCCGGGCTTTTGTTTTCCGACCCGGTTTGAATTAGAAGTGCAATCCTTATTTTGTTAAAAAGGAAATCAGCCGTGGGACTGAAAAAAAAGGAGACGGACACTATTCACGAGAAAATAATATTGCTTTTAACGATTGTAACGGAGAACTAATCATCCAGAGTTGATCTGCTGTAATCAAGTTTCCAACGCTTTGAGGTTTTTATCCTATCAATTCAATTTCGTTTCTCTTTCAATTCTATTCTATGAAAATTCATGTGCTTAATCTGTATTTCATGGAATGGTTTTGATTAAATTCGCATGATTGTATTCCTAACTTTTATTCGCCGTTTACGTCGCTTTGTCGTTAAATCGCGTTTGTAAATCGTATTTGCTTAATTCGCGATTGTGTTATTCCGTTTGCTTAATTCGGAGTATAGGAATACCAATCTGTTTTATATCTTTCGCGCTTGTCAATTGATATTGAGATCGAATAGAGATCGAAGCCGCTTAGGGAATTGGTAAGGTAGAAACCAGTGATTAGCCGGAAACCGAAAACAGTAGATTAACTTATTTTATAATCGCTTATTTTAATCCCTTATTTACTCTGTTTTCTAAATCGATCCTTAAACCATAAACCCCTCAAATCGATATCAGTAGGTTAATAATAATAATACAAGAATCCTTGTGATACGACTCGAGCCATTGTTGCTATCTACAGTTTTTGAAATCACTTGTTTTGATCCGTGGCGACAGCGGATCAATAATTGCAGATGCTTACATACCCTCTCAAGGTGAAAGATGACAAACAAGGCATAGAAGGAGTCTAAATATCAATCAAGCTCTTCACTTCTATCTTCCTTACTGTTCGAAAGACGAGTAGGGAAAATGATTTGTTGGGTTATTTCTTGTTGGATTTTTGCACCTTCCCAACATTGGGAATTTTGGGCTTCCTTCCAAACTATATGATCCTCCCATTCAATCTTTTTTCTTCCTCATCTTTCTTATTTTCCCAAGATTCTTCTTTTGTTGAGGCATGATCTTCTTGTTCTACATTTGTAGTAAAATAAAACTCCTTACAATTTCCATCCAGATGATACCCCTCACAAAAATCACAATGCGAGTGATGTGGTTGGTCAATATGTAGCTCCAGAAATTTTATATCCGCTAACCAGTGAAAATTTCGCACAACAATTGTCCACTCTGGCTCACAATTACAATACACAAGATCCTTCCCACAAAGATCACAATAAGTGTATGTCACACAATTACCATTTAAATGTGGTTCTCCACAAAAATCACAACGAAGTGATTGTAGTGTGCCTCCATGATTTGTTGAGATTTCACCTGGCTTTCATAGAATCAAAGGAGTGGTAGTAATAAAGAAAATGAAAAAATAAAAATAAAATAACAGAAAAATAAAATTCAATCTAGTAATTAAAGATTAAATTGATAAAAATTGGCAATCCCCGACAACAGCGCCAAAAACTTATTAACTTTTCGGCAAGTGTACCGAATCGTTGCAAGTAATATTAAAATGGTAAGACCGAGTGTCGAACTCAGGTATTGTGATTAATTATCAATTTAATTAATTACTAAAATGTTCAAAATAAGGAGTGATAGATAGTAACTGAAAAAGATTAAATGTGAGAAAAAAAAGCGAGAGTGAAAGTGGTTAGTAGTCAAATCCTCTCCCCTACACAATCATGTACTATAACATCGATCAATTCCAATTTAATTACCCAAATAAAAGATTCAATTCAACTATTATAGATTAAGGACAATCTCTTGCCTCAAAACCCCTTTTATCTAAAAAGAAATCCTAATTCCTTAAGTGTATCACAACTAAACAAAGCATTAAACACGGAGAATTAACGAAATTCATGATAATAATCTCATATTCCTATGATCATCACACTCATGACCTTAAACCCCAATATCCAGAAAACATAACCCATCTCCCAATGGTGAAAGTAAACCCTAGTTCATTACAACAACAATAATTATTGTAAAGCAATAAGAACGAAGATAAAGGCAAATTTAAAAAGGGTAACTAAATTGTATTGATCATAACAATGGAATCACATAATAGTTTTGGAGAGATTCATCTCTTCCTAACCCTAAGAGAATTAGCTACTCATGTTCAAAGTATTGAAAGACAAAGTAAAAGAGAAGTTACACAAAGAGGAGTGCATTGGATCCTTCAATTCCTTGTTCCCAAGTGTAGAGAAGCTCCAAATCTTACTCTTTTTTGCAGCTCCAAAACCCTATTTCCGCCTCGAAGAAGAATCCCCACAGAATTTTGATTTTTCACTAAAATTGCTGTCAAATTTGCAGACCATCGCGATGCGATGCGACTCAGTCGCGACGCGATGGCAGAATTTTTGCGTGGGTCGCGACGCGATGGTACCTGGTCGCGATGCGATGGCAAAAAGCGTGATAGTGCAAGTATACACTGTCAACAAGTAATAAAGTGAAAGTAAAGTTCGTTCCCACGAGGATTTGCACTTAAACAAAGCTTAATATAATCAACAAATTAGTGATGGTAAAAATAAAGTAAATGACACAAATGTTTGGTAACATGCAAGGTAATAAAAAGTATCAGGGTAAATAAAATCAGATATTTGGAACAAGTTGAGATGCATTCACTTTCAGTAATTTCATTCAAGTGTACAAAAATGCTATGTTAAGTGCTGCAGCACTAGATGCTGCTGCAATTGCGTATTTTCTCAAATACTAGACACTAGGTGTTTTCCTTCTAGTTTATCTCTAGACCAGAAAGGAGTATTATCCTAGGCTGCTGAAGCACCCGCAGTGTTCACCTCATGGCTTATGCCTCCCCTATCTCTAGGGTTAAGACAAGGAACAACAATATCTCTATTATGCAACATACCATGTTATCTTGTGGGGTAAATTTACAAACCATCTCTGTGAATATAAATGCTACTTATATTAGACGGCCAATCCTAATCTATGATGGAAATATTAAAAGCACACAAGATAAAGTACTCAACACTTAAACATAAACATTAATAACACAATAAATTCATTACATTCAGTTTTGCATCCCAACTACAAGAGTTTAGCTCATGTTGAGCTTTGACAACAAAGAAAATAACTTAAACATTAACATAAATGAAGAAGTCATGATAATCTCAAGGAGAGAGTTTACACTACAATCTTTGAACGTGAGAATAGCTCCAATGAAGATCAAAGGAACAAACTCCAGCTCTCCAACGTAGCTTCTACCAAGAGATGAAGCTTCAGTGTTGCTGCAGCAATAACAATTCCAGCAATTGATCTTTTTGGTAACTTGGAGAAGGCACGAAAGGGAGGCTATCTCTATACCTCTTTTTCGGCTTGACCTAATTCTGGGAATGTGGTCCTTTATATAGAGGAGGCTAGGGATGAGAGGCAACCCTAATTTGGGAGGCGCCTTTTGTCCTTTAATGAGGGCAAAAGGTCCTTTTTGCCCAAATCCCTAGGTCATCAGCGAATATTCCATGATTGGTATGCACACCCACGCCTGATGATCACTGACAGATGTCCTTTCCTCAATTTCCGTGTTTCCTATTGCTTTCTCTTTCATGTTGTGTAATTTGGCATTGCTGCCACAGTAAGTGTTGCAGCAATTAAACAAACACATTAAACCACAATTGGGCACCAAAGTGCCAATTATAACAAATTCAAGCTTACACCTTAAGCTACTCTAAACTAACATATTTACATTAATCACCATATTGCTTGAGAATTAACAATGATTTAAGCTTGAAATAAGAGGTAATAACAATCATATTTGATTGTTATCACACCCCAAACTTGAACCATTGCGTATCCTCAAGCAATGACACTTGACAGAGACAAGCACTATACCAGCAAGCAAACCAGATAGTTGAATTATTCACAAAGGCATACAACCAGAATATTAAGCTGAGCATAAAACTTTCAGATTGGCCAACCAATTGCAAACCCACTGGATAGTAAGTTCCCTAAATTACCCCTCCTCAAAAAGTGTGTGTGTGACACTTAATTCAGTTCAAAACATAGCAAGGTTCAAAATTTCACTTAACTTAAACTAGAGAGGCTTTCTTTTGAGATTGCCAAAGATGTTTCAAAACTAAGGGTAGACTAACGATTCAGCACAGAAAAGGGGGGATAAGCATGACAAAGGGCTTTGATTTAGCAATTCAGAACTCTAGGCCAGTGCACTTATTACAACTTGACTGAAGTGCTGCAGCAACAAAGACTAAAACAGAATTCTAAAACAAACAATACTTGATACTTGTGTTGCATTGCCCTTATTCTTTGACTTTATTTTTCATAGCTTTTTGCTTTTCTCTTTTTCTTTTTCTTTTTCTTCTCTTTTTTTTTTATATATGCTTGGGCAATGACAATAATTACAAATGTTTACACACATTAGTGTTTTATAACATAGCACTTTACACAATACACTGAGTTTAATTACTTCCTAAACTATGTGCATTTGGCCTAATCATTCTTTCATGCTTTGCCTTAATATAGCTCAAAGAACCCCCAAACTAAGTTTCTTATGCTACCCTAAGTTTTTAGTAAAAATTTGGCAATTCTCTAAGTTTACCAACACTAGCCTAGCTTCAGATCATTTCTAATTCACTAAGTCATTCCTAAGTTTCATGCAAAAGTGTAGGAACAGGAGCAATAGAGTTCACTCACAAACAGGGGCACTAATCACTCAATTCTCACAATTTCATCACTAAGTTTTGCTCAACTCAACTTCTAAAATTTAAAATTTTCATTCAACTAACTAATAAACATGCTAGTACAATACATAGACCATAGGTCCTCCCCCTACTTAAGACCTTGCAGTGTCCTCACTGCTCAAGCATACTAAGGGGAGGCCTAACTAAAAGCAAAACAGACATAAAAACAAACAATTACCACAACTATTGAATGCTATCACAAAACAAATATTCAACAGGTTTATTCACTAAAAGCATTAAAAGACAGAATTTAAAAGACATGAACTAAAAGATTAAGGTGAAGACGCTCCTGATTTTGCCCTTGGGCTTTGTCTTGTGGTTGTTCCTCTTCTGGACCTTGGAGTATAAGGCTTCTGTCTTTTGGCTTTTCGGCTGATAACAGCATTAGAAGTTTCTGTTGCTGCAGCATCAGATTGTTGCAGCACTGGTGGTGTATCTGCAACAACACCACCAGCATCAGAAACACCCGCCTTCTTTTGGGCAGGCACTGATGCGGCCACAAGCTCAAGAGCTTCTCTTGCAATCCGCTCAGCCTCAACTCTTCTCTGCTCTTCTACTCTCTGCTGTTCTTCCATTGCTGCAGCATCAGAAGCTGCAGCATCAGCAATGCCGTTGACCACAGCAGCAATAGTGGCATCAGTCTGCGCATATTCTTTCTCAGTCACCTTAGCAGCATCCAGCTCTTCTTCCTCTGGCACTTCATCAAGTTTCCTCTTTCTTGCCATTCTCTTAGATCTTTGCTTCTTGGAAGGTGTAACAGCAGCTCCTTCTTCACTGTTAGCAGCATCACTGCTGTCACACACTCAAACTGCAAATTGCCCAGAATTAATTCCTGCAAAACAACATTAAAACAAACAAAAACACTCATTTATTAGATAAAACCCTGGGCTGCCTCCCAATAGCGCTTGGTTTAAGAGTCCTCAGCTGACTTCCTTCCAAGATCAAGGGTTTTTCAATTCAGTGGTGATTTTGCTCCTCACCACTGGTTCTCCATAGTATTGCTTCCCCCTTTGACCATTAACCTTGAAGGTTTGTTTTCTCACATCATCATACAATTCCACAGCTCCATGAGGGTAAACTTTAGGCGAATCTTGGAATGGTTAAACTCTCATAAAGGAGAATCTTGGAAAGACTGGGGCATCTATGATATGATTGAGGTGTCGACCAGAAACATTTCCCGCAACGCTGATATCCTGCTGCCTTTGATGTCTTTCAGATCGACGACCCTCAACGTCTTTATCTTCCCCTTGGGAATGTTGACTTCTACTGTACTGGATGTGGCCGCCATTCTTGGTCTTCCTGCAGGCGGTTTGGAGGTTCATACCAACTCCAGCTTTGCTGGTGAAGATCCCCGAGGGTGAGAGCACTTCGCCTTTTTTATGTATTTCTGCAACAAGTCCTTTGGTGTCGTCAAGGAGCATTTCATCTTCGTCCATTTACTGCAATCGGGGGACAAGTATGCATGGGCCCTCTTTTTCCTTGCTCTCCTCTATCGGAGCTTGTAGAGCTTTGTGGTGCAGGTCAAGGAACATGGCTACTACTCTCGGGTCCACGGTCCAATCTGGTTCCTACAACTCTGGGTGCAGCTCTATTTTCCTACTCTCGCCCCTGGTCTGGATATCAAAACCCATTGTGTTCTGGGCACGGTTCTTGCTGCCGTTCCCGCCTTGCCCCTGGATCGGGCGGAGGTTTTCAATTTGTTTATGGATCTTGAACCGGCCGCCAAAGATAGTACAGCCCAACCATTCTGCTGGTACCCCTATCTGAAGTACCATTTGGGTCCTAATTGGGTACTCTCTCTTCAGCACTTGGCCTTGATTTCCCCACCGATCACGACGTCCTTCATCACAGGAGCCGTGTGTTGGTTGCCCATGAGTTGGTTGACGTGGTCAAGCTTAACTCCACATGGAACTTCCTTACGAGTGAGCCCTATCATCCCATCTTCGTCGCCCGGCAGTTTGGGTTGGGTCAGCTTGTGCTCGCACCCCATTCATCTTTGGCCGTCACACTCCGTCGGCAGAAGCTGCTCCCTCGGGACCTCGAAAAGATCCTCAGAGTGAAGGAGAAGCAGTTCCTTGCTTTTGAGTCGGGGCTTATCATGGTGTTGTTGGTGAGATCCCCCCATATGCTACTTGGTGGTCGAGGGTTCGGGAGTATGTTTTCCCCCAACCTACCGCAGAGTATCTCCAGTCCTATCTGGGTTCTAGTGAGTCCACCACCTCCTTCAACGGGCCATTCTTCTGCCAAGCCTTCGGACAAGAAGAAGAAGCCACAAGCCTCTGATCCTTCTCTTCGGTCATCGTTTCGGATGAGGGTTCTCAATCAACCTCCCCCTTCCAATGGTAAGGTTTGCCCTTTTGTATGTCCCTTTTCCCGGGATTCTCTAAGTTTACTTGGTCCTTTTTCTTTTTAGTGCAAGCTTCGGTCATAACACTGGAAGGCAGCGATGATGAGGACGATTAAGATGATGTCCCTTAAATACTGAGCAAAAGGCACAGAGACCACATGGCCCCAAGTTCCTCTCAGCCTGCGGTGCCGGACTCGGGCCCGTCTCCTCCCTCCGGAAAGCGTCTCCAAGTAAGCTTCTGTTTCTTCGCGTCGCTTCTTTTCTGATAGTTTTCTTGGCAATCTTTTCATTGGTTATGATGGCACAACGGCTCCGTGTGGATTCTGATTCCCCTTCATCTCCTCCAGCGCAGCCGTCTAAAGCAAACACCTGGATCTCGGTGAGTCCCCGTATTTTCCCTCCTTTGACCTTTCACCATATTCTTTCTTTTCCTCACCGTGATTCTTCTTGCAAGAGGCGGCTAATGATGCCGTGGCGGCTGACCCGAACTCGCTCGGGGTGGTCATCTCAACTAGGGACTCTCCCCTTGAGGGATTGGCTTTCCCATATGTGGATGATAAGGAAATGCAGCGCTTTTTCGCTGGTCTTGGTGACCCAGAGGCGGCTACCTCTTTTTCGGCGGCAGATCTCGCCCGAGTGGAAGCGGTCTTTGCTAGCGAAGTCCCCTTTGACCCTAGGAAAGTCGAAGGTTTGCGGACGACTCTTTTCCGTGTCTCTCTGTCCCCTAAGGTTCATCCTGCCAAACGGGACAACCTAGCAGAATTGGCCCTTCGGTTGGGGGAAATTTCTCGTCAATATGAGCTAGCTAGGTCGCCCAGTTATCGGGCTTTGGGGACTCTTGAGAGGTTGGGTCCCCTGTTGTCGGAAAGAGATGGGTACCTAGCCACCTTCCAAACCCTTAACCGGCAGAAAATGGATGTCTTGACTGAGCAGAACAATTTAGCTGGAGGTATTACGGCTGTGGAGGTCCAGATAGCTTCTCTTCGCTCGGAATTGGCTGCTCTAACTCCTCAGCATTCGCCGACCGTCTCTCAGATCACTGCTGTTAACGAAGCCATTCCTAACCTATTCCAACGCAACACTATCTTGGGTCCTCAGCTTGATGCCCTCCTTCCTCTTCAACCTGGTTTAGAAGCGGATCTGGACAGCAGCAAGGTCACCCTTTTGCGGATTGTTGACGAGTGGGGGGTTCTGAGAGCGTCTTACGATCAAGCCCTTACCCAGCGGTGCAAGGTGTAGTTGAAGTCCCTACTACTGTCAACGCAGCAGCAATTGTCCTTTCTCCACCTACCACTGTTCACACTTCCTACAGATGCCCCTACTGCTGAGGTAGTGATCCTCAAAGATGACGCCGACGAAGAAATGGGGGCGTCAGTATCAGAAACACGCTTCGCGTCGAACCCCTCATCCACAGGTCTTGAGATCTTGGGAGCAATCGCCGAGGTTTAAACGGACGAGGTCATACTTGCGGGTATTAGTGCCATGGTAACGGATATAGTCCAAGATGCTGCTGCTGGTGGTCTGGTTGATGGTGAGAGAGATGTCGTCCGGTTATAAAACTTATGTTTTTCTGTTTTCCACTAGGCCGCCGGTGTGTGGCGAGCCACTTTGATAATATTTCTGTTATTTCTTTAAATCCATCTATCGATTCCTCATATACTTTCCCATAGAGTAGGATAATATGCTTTGAGGTATTTGCCATTAATCTTTGTTTCAAATTCATCTCTGTCTAGAGTGATCAGACGATACGCTCCACCGTGATATACTTCTCTAACGATATAGGGACCGTCCCAATTCAGGGACCACTTGCCCAACTGGTGGTCTTTCCTCCCTAGTGGCAAAATGGCCTTCCATACGAGGTCACCTTCAACAAACTTCTTTGGTTTGACGTGTTTGTTGTAGGCTCGGGCCGTTTTAGCTTTGTTCATCTCTATCCTCCTGAGAGAAGCCAGTCTGTCATCATCCACCGAGTCCAACTCCATCAAATTGGCTTGCTGGTACTCATCCATGCTAAGGGAGTGCTGCCACGCTACTCTTAACGAGGTTACACTGATATCCAGTGGTAGCACGGCGTCCTGCCCATAGACCAAACGATAAGGGGTCACCCCGTGGCCGTAGACTTGGAATGTCTCGTGCCACCACCGAGGCTTGTCCTCTATGTTCTTTTTGATGAGTTCAATGATGATCTTGTTGGTAGCCTCTACTTGGCCGTTGGCTTGGGCATAATAAGGAGACGAGTGTCTCATCTTAATGCCGTATTCCTAGGCAAAGACTGCCACTCGTTCCCCGACGAACATGGAACCTTGATCGGCCGTAATGGTCTCAGGGATTCCAAACCTGAAAATGATTTGGTTTTCGATGAATCTGATCACTGCGTCCTGGTCAGCGTTTCCTAATGGCATAGCTTCCACCCACTTGGTGAAGTAATCGGTGGCAACGATAATAAAGTTGCGCCCTTTAAATTGAAGGATATATCTTGCCAATTAAGTCCATGGCCCATCCTCTAAAAGGCCAAGGTTTGACAATGGGGTGTAGCTCATCTGCTGGCACCCTTTGGATCGGTCCGTGCAGCTGACAAGCCTCACATCCTAGTCATTTCGGTCACAGCCCTGTAATTGCCAGGGTTGTCCTCGATACCACTTTCAGTGCGATAGAAAACGAGGAAGTTTTCCTCTCGAACCGCGAAGGTGCACTTCTTCGGGTTCAACCTCATATTGTTCTTTCAGATTTTCGAAAAATATTTCGGTCACATCTTTGAGATGGTTTGGATCAGTTTTTCTTTTAACTATCATGTCATCTAGATATACCTCAGTTACTCGGCCTATCTAATTTTTAAAGACTTTGTACATCATTGTTTTGTAAGTTGCTCTTGCGTATTTTGAGTCTGAAGAGTAGCAGCAATTACCTTGGTTCATCATGAACACAGTTTTTTCTTGATCGGGTAGGAACATCGGGATTTGATTGTAGCCTGAGAACGCATCCATAAAAGTTAATAATCGGAAACCTGAAGCACTTTCAACTAATTTATCTACGCTAGGGACGGGGAAGTCGTCTTTTGAACATGTGTAACATCCTAAATTTTACTCGTTAATAAAATTTAGTACTTTACATTTTCTAAAAAATTAGATACACACAACTTGAAATTTAGATTAAACTTCACAAATATACTTCACATGACCATGACTTTATTCATATGCTAATAAGCTTCCCTATCATAATTCATAAATTTCATGCGGTCAGACTACACCAGTTACATAAAGTCCAAAGACCACTAAGTGGTTCAACATTTCTAATACATAAGCATTTCAACCAAATACATCATAATAATGATTTCCTAAGTGAATACCAATAAATAAGTAGATCAAGAAGCCTTTTTCATTGCCTTTTCCTTTAAAAATGTTCACCTGTTTATCTGAAAATCACCACATAAATAAAGGGTGAGATTTATGACAGTCTTAGTAAGTTCCTCAACGGCACCTCACGATACATATACTCACGATGTCTTTTAATTATTACCTGGTAACGCATTCCCAAATGGTGAAGTCTTACATTTAAAATTTAATGCTACAACCATCACAATTACGAAGCCCACACTCAACTATTAGTTGAGCTCAAAACTAAAGGCCTTGGGCTTGGGTGCATGACTCCCTTCCCAAGTACGTCACATAGTCCATTAATCCATTTATATATATATATATATATATATATATATATATATATATATATATATATAAACAGAGAGAGAGTTCTTCACTCACATAATCCTAACGAAACGACAATGCATTAACCAATCTGTATTGGCATTCAAATTTCTCATAACATAATCAAGTCAATTTCATAAACAATTCATCAATTGCAAGCATCACACGAATACAATTTCACAATTTCAGAAAAATCTCAAACAATCAACATTATGAGTTTAACATAACATTTCAAAGCAAAGTCAACATTCATCAAAAGATTAACTAATAAAATAGGTTCATCCATCATATAGTCAGCAACCATAGAGGAGTTCTAAATACCAATAATGCTTGACAAACCCTAAAAGAAATAAAAGGATAGAAGAAACTCACATAATTAGGAGAAATTGAACAACAAAGGGTTATGCTTCCATAAATGCCAAAGAGCTTCCAAAAGCTCCAAGGAAAACAAACTAGCTCCAAAGAAAACAACTTATTTCAACTAAAATAATACATCTTAATACATCTTAATACATAATAAAGGTTTTACAAAATATCAAAAGTTTTCTCTTTTCTTGGAAATCCATAAGAAGCGGCTTCTTCGAGCATTTTGAGATGCAAAATCATTTATAATCTCATTAGCATCATTGTTCTCCAACATATCATTCTCGATTGACAAAGTTGTCAAAGAATTCAACCTCTCTTGTGACATTGAAGATTTCAAGTAGGTTTTATAATAGAGAAATGAATGGGGTGTGTTGGGAAAAAAGGAATTGAATGGAATCATGATGACTAATTATTATGTGGAGTGAGAGCTAGGATATTTCAGAATTTGTAGAGATAATTTTGTACTAATAAAGATTTTACATATAAGTTACCGATCAAGATGTTGAACAAAATTAGAGACATTCTTCATCTTTAGAACTAAATATTTCTCAAACACCTAGGCTCAAACTCGCTCAACACCTGCAAGATCGCAGAATCGTGCGATTCTATGAACCAACTCGCGATTTTGTCTACTATGCTAAGATTCACTAAAAACCATAAAATTTTATAGCATGTAAGTCTAGCATAGCATAATAAGGCATTAAAACTACCAAAGAGATAATTTTGAGAAACGTTCTTATTAAAATCAAATTTCACTTAAGACTGTAGTTAACTTCCTGACACTAAGAAGTATATCTATTCCACCTATCACACTCTCATGGGCAATGGCAAGATACAAAATAATTTTGGGCCATTACTTATGTCCCAAAAAAAATAATCATTGTTGTCAAACAGAAATGTATACATTCATATCAGTTATGACCCACAAAACTTTTCTATGACAAATCGAATTAAGCAAACGATAGACATATAATAGAATTGAAAGGAATAGGAATTAAATTGCAAAGTTATATTAATCTCAAGTATCGGAACCTGAATACAGCAGATCAACCACGTGATTAGTTCTCCATCGGTTTTCGTACCAAGCTCCCGAAAAATAATTTGTGAACAGTAAAAACGAGATAGCTCACAGCACTCGCGGCTATTAGGTATAGGCAAAACAAAGAATTCGGATTCTAACCCAACCGGGTCGTAAAACATCAAAAAAACAGGCCCAAAACTAAATATTTATTAACTCTAGAACTTCAACGAATTATTTGAGACTTCTGAACTCCGAATCAGCTTTTGGCTTCAACAGGAAACTTGTAGCTCTTTCTCTTATCTTTCCAAAGCATCTCATAATGCGTCAATCCGATTCCCGTAGCTCAAGTTATGGTCTGCACAGCGGACAGGTATCAAATAACCGCTAATGCAGAAATTAAAATACGAAAATTAAATAAAGGCAAAAATAAACTAAAATTTAAAAACACAATAAAACAGTAAAAATAATAAAACAAACTAAAGAAATGCCTAAGTACAATAGTAGAAGAATGTGCATCAAAATGCACTGATCAGCCTTGGTGCACCTTCCACGTGAGCATTTAAGCTCGGAGTCGGGAAGGACATGGGCCTCGCCTCAAACCGTTGTCCGTCGAGTGGCCAGCTCGGGTTGGACTCGGGTAAGAGGGGCTTCGCTGGCGTCGGAGGACCTGCGAGTTGGTTCATATTGCAAATAAAAATTGACAGTGAAGGCATACTTCTACAATCATTTTTATTGAAGACAAGAAACGAAGTTGGATACAACTTGACGTTCAGCTCATCTCCTAATCCCTTTGTTGGGGTGCGGCCCCCAATTACTCCTTCTTGGTCCCCCTTGCTGGCTACCGCGAGTGCCTGTTTTTTAGCTCATCGTTCCGTCTTGAGGCATAGGTATTGACATCTCCTCGCCCCGTCGAGGTCCACGGGGACCGTCACCTCCTCTTCCTACTCCGAGAAGAATCTCATTTTGAGGTGGACCTTGGAAGCCACGGCCCCAAGCTTCCCCAGCGTAGGTCGGCCGACAATGCAGTGATACGGTGAAGGGCAAGGCAACACTAGGAATCTTGTTTTGATGGTTTTGGAGAGCTTATCTTCACCGTAGGTTACCCTTAGCTTGAGGTAGCCTAGAGGTCGGGTTCTGGAACCATTGAATCCCACCAGGTCGGATCCTTCGTATTCAAAGAGGTCATTTCGAAGATTTTAAGCTTGGGGAGCAGCTTTTTGAACAGGATGTCTACCGAACTCCTTTGGTCAACCAGGATCCTCTTCACATTCTGACTAAAATTGCAGAAATGACCAAGGGGATCTCCTCGTTGGGTTTACCTCGGAGGAGATTTGAGTCGGCGAAGGACAACGGAGGTTTGTTTGTTTTGGCTAAAGGAGAGTTCAGGCCAATGGCGCTTGATGGACCGCTTGGTTCTCCTGACCTCCATGGAGTAGCCCTCCATGATGACCATAGCTACGGGCCGCGGTCTTTGGGACCTCAGCGCTTCTTCTGCAGAGTCGCTACTATCAGCAGGGGACTTGGCCACCTCATTCACAGCAGTCTTAGACTTATGGGGTGAGTGCTTTGGAGATCTCTCCCTTTTCTTGTCGTCTGACCTCAGATACTGTTTCAGCTTTCCTTTTTGGATTAGGTCTTTTATGTCGTCCTTTAGCACTCTGCAAGCTTCCGTGTCGTGGCCCCTGCTCGGGTGGTATCTGCAATAGGCCTTTTTGTTGGTATTTCCCCGTTGGGGAATCGGAGCAGGCCACTTTATGTCGCGGAACTCGATGTTTGTACATTCAGCTAGGATTCTCTCCCTCGTGGTGTTGAGGTCGGAGTACTCAGCATGTCTTCCACGCCACTCTTTCGCACCGGCCCCGGAATCCTTCTTGCCTTTCCCTTTGCCCGACGCAGGGTCTGTGTTGGAAGTGTCTGCGGCGTCGGGCTTCTCATAGTCTATATAGTGTTGTGCTCATTTGAGAAATTCGCTCAGGGTTCTTGGCTTGCGTAGCCCGACACTAATCTGGAAGAGGCTTCCCTTCAGGAGCCCGTGTCTCATAAACAGAACCCTAATGTCGTCAGAGAGTTGGTGCACATCATCTGCTACCTGGTTGTACCGTTCTATGTAGTCTCTTAAATATTCCTTTTCCCCTGCCGGATCCTTTGCAGCACGTCCTCTGACTTGGGCTTCAACCTGGAGGCGGTGAAGCGAGACGAAAATAGCTTCGTGAACTGCTTCCATCCCGAGATCGATCCCGGCGGGAGGTCACGATACCATTTCAGGGCGCATTTGCTCAGGGTAAGGGGGAACAGCTTACATCGGACATTGTCCGAGGCATCTCGGTAATCGAGCATCAGGTGAAAGGTGTCCACATGTTTGTCTGGGTCGCCCCTGTCGTCGTATATGTTTAGCCTGGGGGGTTTCTCGAGATATTTCGGGATTCGACAGTTCGCGATCTCGGGGGTGAATGGACTTGACCGGGACCTTGCGTCCTTCTTCTTGGACTTGCCTTTGTGGGTTCCTCTTTTGTGGGGAGAAGAGTCCCGGGATGAAGCAGATGAGTTAGAGGAAGGGTTGTCTGAGTCACCAGGGGATTCTGAACTCGGTGGAGATGGTGGAGTCGGGGGTTTGCCATGCCGCTTCTCCCTGCGAACCGGTGGTGAGATGTCGCTTGGGACGTTGTCCTGCGGAGGTGACGTCCGACGCCTTCGAGAGGCCACGGCTTGAGGTGGAGACTGGGGGAGCCGATCCATGGGTTCAGGTTGAGCCGCGGCAGCTCGAGCGATGGAAGCCATATCTTGCTGCATTAAGCCCTGGCTGCGCCGTTCCAGCACGTCGAGGAGTTGGATGACGGCCTGGAGTTGTGCCGGGATGGCGTTGATTTGTGAAACCGGGACGGGCGGAGGAAGCCAGCTTGAGCTGGGAATCGCCTGAACTTCCACGAGTACGGTCTGTACATGTCCTTCGGGTGTAGCTTGGGGCTGAATCCCAGAGTTAGCGTTCTGAAGTCGAGATTGAGATCGAGTGGGTGGTCGTCCTCGCGGAGCCATGGCTAGTTGAGTATGAGTTCAGAGAGGAGTGATTGTACTCCCACTGTGGTCCCCAAGAAGGCATTAACCAACTCGCGATTTTGTCTACCATGCTAAGATTCACCAAAAACCATAAATTTTATAGCATGTAAGTCTAGCATAGCATAATAAGGCATTAAAACTACCAAAGAGATAAGTTTGAGAAAATTTCTTATTAAAATCAAATTTCACTTAAGACCGTAGTTAACTTCCTGACGCTAAGAAGCATATCTGTTTCACCTATCACACTCTCATGGGCAATGGCAAGATACAAAATAATTTTGGGCCGTTACTTATGTCCCAAAAAAAATTCATTTCAGCCAAACCGTGGCCTCTCGAAGCATATCTGTTTTGTGCTTTAACTTTGGTTCAGTTATGACCCACATGAAAACCAAAGTTAAAGCACAACACAACGACAGGTAACATAACAAGTAATATAACACGTTGTAAGGTGGCTACCTACATTTCATATTCTTCGCAGCCTTCAATTATAGTATATCAAAGGCCTCCATTAAGGAACTAACTTCTACTTTTCTAATCACACTTAAAAATGTCAAAGAATGAAGCTACTAGACTCTAATTCGAAGTAAATGCAGAGAAAAGTTGTTACACAAAAATATTGCAGACAGTTGAAAAGGAAGCATCCCGTTTATAATGTGAAGACCACCAACCAAGGCAAATCAATGAGTATTATGATATAACTTTCTGTTATGTAATGGGCCACGAGGCCCACTCAGTAATTGGACATAGATTGGTCCAATCACTTTGGTCCATATCCACAACCTACAAGCCCAATTATGAACTCTCATACTTGGAGGGCTCAAATCGACTCATTCAATCCAACGGCTCACAACGGGCACGCTTTTCTATAAATATTGGCTCACATTGCCATAATTAGGTACTCTCTCATTCCTTGCTAAATCACTCGCCTACTCTCAATACTAAGTTGGGCGTCGGAGTGGCTTCGCAGGTACCCCTCCCGGGCGCACGTTGACATCAAGCCATACCGCAAGAGACCACTGACCGCAGCCCGCACAACACTGCTAGGTATAGAACATTGGTGACCACAGTGGGAGGTCTCTACCTTTCACATCATCTCTACTCTTAGAACATTTTCTCTTGCACTGCCATGGCTCCCAGAGGCAGACCCGGGGTTAAGAGCGTTTGTGTGTCTGCACCCCAGCCTGAAGGCACTCCTGAGGGCAATGTTGCTACGCATGAAGATACCCCCATCCAGGCTCCGCAGGAAGACTCCCCACAGGGAGGGGTTCAACCCCCAAACGTGAACCAGCTGTTGGATCTTCTGGCCAACCGCACTCACACAATGCTGCAATAAGAAGCACGCCTTAGGCAAATTGAGAGGCGTGTGGCATCCATGCCTGAGCAACCTCCTCCTTTCTAAGGAACTCCTCCTCAAATAACTGTGGGATCAAGGCACCATCGATCCCCCTTGAAGGCATCACGCCCATGGTTCCCCACCAAGGCGTAGGCACGTGCATCGTTCTCCCCCTCGACGTCAGAAACATTGTGGATCAGGCTCACCACCAAGGGTACCTCCATCCTCTCTGGATGGGATTTATTGGCCCGATGACCGCTACTCCAGGGCCTCTTCAAGTGACTCCTCCGATTCGCGCGAAAGGTCAAGGAGCAAGGCTAAGACTCACAAGAGACGTCACCAAGGATCGCCATCGAGGAGATCCCCCGACAAACGTGGATATCAAGACCTAGACTTCTCCCTTCGTAACTCAAGAAGGTTTTCAGACGAAGGACCCTTCACTCGGAAGGTGGATGAATGTCCAATACCAAGGAACTTGAAGAAATTGCCAACCCTCAAGATGTACGATGGGACCGGAGATCCGGATCGACACTTAGCACATTTCTCACTGATGATGCGCTATAGAGGCGCTCGAGAACCTATTCATAACAAGATCTTCCCTCTTACCATTGAGGATGCCGCATTAGAGTGGTTTCAAGAGCTGAAGCCAAACTCCATCTCTTCGTGGGGACAATTGGCAAGAATGTTCACGGGTCGTTTCACCGCCTCCCGGCTGAAGCCCAAATCAGAGGAAGTGCTGAGGGCTGTCAGGCAGCGAGATGATGAGACGCTAAGAGAATACATAGAGCGTTTCAATAAGGAGGCTTCATGTGTTCGAAATTTGGAAGACAAGCAAAGGCTATTTTGGATGAGAGACGGCCTCAAAAAGGGAAGTCTTTTTGAAATTGATGTGGGGGTCAACAAACCTAGAGATTTGGGTGAGTTCCTCCAAAAGCCACAAAAGTACATGGACTACGAAGAGAACAAGTTGGCTTACCAAGAGGAAGCCAAGGTTGGCAGAAAAGAGGACGCGCGGGCCTATAAGGCCACCGAAGAGCTGTGGCAGAAGCGAGGCCAAGCTGAGAGAGCTCCCTGTGAATCTCGACCCCGACAAGGTCATTTCTTAAAGTACACCCTGCTGAACACATCCCAGGCTGAGACCCTTGCTAAATGCGCCTTCGAGATATCAAACAGCCCGAACCTCTCGTACAAAGGAAAGGCCGAACCTCTAAGAAGTATTGTCATTATCACAAAAGTTATGGGCACAGTACCAACAAATGCTACACCCTCAGGGATGACATTGAGTAGATGATTCGCGAAGGGAAGCTTACCCAGTACGTAAATGAAGAAGAGGATGAGACCCATGACTCTGAATAGGGAACAAAGCATCAAAACCTAAATCTAGAGCTAGGACTAGTTAAGAATTTTGTTGTTGTTTGGGCACAAATGCAAAATGTAAAAGCTCGATATGAATGATTAACAAAAGTTCATTTTGCAAGTACTATTTTTGCTCTAGCTCACCAGCATTAACACTGGTTCCAAAGAAAATCCATTAATATTAAGAAAGAAAAACGTCCAACTCCATAGTTGGGGGCGGAACGAAACAAGCTTTAGACCCGACATACCTCGCAGGGAGGGACTGCGTGG
Source organism: Astragalus glycyphyllos (assembly GCA_963573325.1). Taxonomy (NCBI): domain Eukaryota; kingdom Viridiplantae; phylum Streptophyta; class Magnoliopsida; order Fabales; family Fabaceae; genus Astragalus; species Astragalus glycyphyllos. Next base: position 9,242,202 of record OY754314.1, on the reverse strand, counting down.
CTCACAGGGGCAACCTCATCATTAGCTCTAAGCCAAAACCATCTTGCCAAGGTCGTCTTTTTAAATACATCCCTTGGAATCCTAGTAATGGGGTCAAGAGTGCCATGGCACGCCGAAACAAATAAAGACTGTCGGTAACAGAGTATTCAATTAGAGCCACCATGATCATTAGCATTTTCCCTACACACAGAGGCAGGAATCTCGTGATTCGCTCCACTAAGTGACCTTGGTGGTCACAACCCCTTGGGAAAGTTATATCCGGGCCGAGTCTTGGTAAACTGTGCCAAGGGTATACTTCAAGTGACATTGGTGGTCACAACCCCTTGGGCAAGTTATATCCGGGCCGAGTCCTGGTAAGCTGTGCCAAGGGTATACTTTAAGTGACCTTGGTGGTCACAACCCCTTGGGCGAGTTATACCCGGGACGAGTCCTGGTAAACTGAGCCAAGGGAAAACATCAGTTGACCTTGGTGGTCACAACCCCTTGGGAGAGTTTAACAGACCACGAGGTGACATGGTATGCCTAATGCCACTCAAGGTATACCGGTCAAGCCCAAGTTCCGGTCTGCACAAACAAAAAGTGTTTAAAAGATGAGTAAAGTTACCTTGACGAGATATGAGGAGCAAATTATGCCAAGATCAATAAGGAGACAGCTTCCCGTGTCACCAAGCAAACTCTGAAAAATTAAGGAGCAAAGAAAATCATGAGAGTTTAACTAAGTATTTAAATAAATAAAAAACACGCGACGAGGCGCCAAGACAATGAGACAATAAATAAATATCATTGTGGTAACCCGGCAGGCAACCATAAGAGCACTCGAGCAAAGGCTCAAAATAAGCGGCAACATAACCGGGTTGGACACCGGCAACATGCCGGCCTTGGGGTTGAGTCACGGCACCATGAGGTGCCCTCCCTTGGTTGCGATCCCTGGCAACATGCCAGCCTTGAGTTTGGATCACGGCACCATGAGGTGCCCTCCCTTTGGTTGTGAACCCCGGCAACATGCCGGCCTTGGGGTTGAGTCACGGCACCATGAGGTGACCTCCCTTGGTTGCGAACCCCGGCAACATGCCAACCTTGAGATTAAAGAGGTGCCCTCCCTTTGGTTGTGAGCACCGGCACAAATCCTACCCCGACAGCTGTTTGATAAAATCCTACCCAGTGACAGTGTGTGAAATGTTCCAAACTTGCACCATGAGCTGCCCTCCCATGAAAGAGAACGCCAGCAACACGTGCGTGTCATACAGCGTACAAGACCCGGAACCCTGTCGGGATTCAAGTGCTCGCGTGCGTGCGAGGTGGTGAGTGTGGTGTGCGTTCGTGGCTATGTGTGTGCCCACAAACTATTTGTGAAAATGCCTCATTGAGAGTCCCAGCACCACGTGTTGCACATCACGTGTTCGATGAAATGTCTAAACGACCCGGCACCCTGCCGGGATTCGGTGTTCGCGTGCGTGCGTGGTGGCGAGCAAAACCCGGCACCCTGCCGGGGTTCAAATGCCCATGTGCATTCGTGGCTTTATATAGGTCTGCGTGCAAACTATTCGAGAAAATGCCTAAGAGACTGTGTTGTGCAGGGAGGCAACACAAACCAGCAACTTGCAGGGGGTTCCCTTGCCCATAAACTGTTCGTAAAAATGTCTCAAAGAGAGACCTGAACCAGCACACAAACTCCCCATCGCATAGGCGCGTTTGATTTTGGACAAGAGTGAGAATCGGAACCCAGCACCCTGCCAGGGTTGGGCATGCGCACCACCTATTTGTGAAAAGGTTTCAAAGAAGACCCAGCAGGCGTGTGTGTGCAAGCGCTCGAATCCCGGCACCCTGCCAGGGTTGGGCATGCACGTCAGCTGTTTGTGAAAATGTCTCAAAGGAGACCCAGCACCATGAGGTGCGCACCACCTGTTTGTGAAAATATCTCAAAGTCGAACCTCGGCATGTTGCCGGCTTCCGCGGCCTACGAGCCGAACCCCGGCACGTGCCGGTCTATGCGGCCTACGAGCCGATCCTCGGCACGAAGCCGTCCTACGCGGCGTGTGAACCGAACGCCGGCACCCTGAGGTGCCATCCCACCAGCGGTATGTGAAGTGTAGGTGTGGAGAAAGATAATGGAGGGTTGTCTAGTCTGCAGGCCATAACTTCGTCCATGTTTATCATATGGAGGCGTGTGAGCATGCGTCGGATAGGTAAGAAGCAGATCTACAATTCTTATGTTACACTCTAAATCCAATTCGAACGTCTTCTGCACCCGGAACCATGATTTCGTGATCTGGCACCATGGAGGTGCCAAGGCACAATCACACAACACCATGAGGATGCTTAGTCCCACGACACCATAGAGGTGCCAAGACATCATCACACGACACCTTGGAAGGCCAAGCTCCCGATACGTTGGACGAACCGATTCAAACTTCAAGCCAAGACCATCATACGGAATAATCTCGGCTGGGGGGCAACTGTTCTGGACTGGGCCATGAGGCCCACTCAGCAATTGGACATAGATTGGCCCAATAACTTTGGTCCATATCCACAACCTACAAACCCAATTATGACTCTCATACTTGGAGGGCTCAAATCGACTCATTCAATCCAATGGCTCACAACGGGCACACTTTCCTATAAATACTGGCTCACATTGCCATAATTAGGTACTCTCTCATTCCTTGCTAAATCACTCACCTACTCTCAATACTAACTTGGGCGTCGGAGTGGCTTCGCAAGTACCCCTCCCGGGCGCACGTTGACATTAAGCCATACCGCAAGAGACCACCGACCGCAGCCCGCACAACACTGCTAGGTACAGAACACTTTCCAATCAAGTTTGGGGGTTTACAATGACCATAACTGATAACAAAGCATATCAGGAATGCAGAACAGAAGTGATCTAGTTTAATTAGGAACCCAAAACTAGATAATATCAATCATAAGGAAACATGACTTTTATAAAATAAAATGATAATAATAAACAAAGAGCCCAGAAGATGGAAAACCAGATGCATCAATCTGACAAGGATAGGTCCAAAGATTCTATGGTTGAGGGTGTTGAAGATTTTCGGGGCTAAGGAAATCATTTGTTATTATTCGTAGTATCCTGTATGGATTATTGAGTTGATCAGGCCTAATACTCCACACAATATAGTGAGTTGATCAGGCTAACTGACTCAATCTACCAGTTTGACTAATCACAAAATCAATAAGCCCGATAGGTCGACGACTCTGATACCAAAATGTAACATCCTAAATTTTACTCGTCAATAAAATTTAGTACTTTACAATTTTGTAAAATATTAGAGACACGCAACTTGCAATTTAGATTAAACTTCACAAATATACTTCACATGACAATGAATTTATTCATATGTTAATAAGCTTCCCTATCATAATTCATAAATTTCATGTGGTCAGACTACACCATTTACATAAAGTCCAAAGACCACTAAGTGGTTCAACATCTCTAATACATAAGCTTTTAAACCAAATACATCAGAATAATGAGTTCCTGAGTGACCTTCAATACATAAGTAGATCAAGAAGCCTTTTTCATTGCCTTTTCCTTCAATAATGTTCACCTATTTATCTGAAATTCACCACATAAATAATGGGTGAGACTTATGAAAATCTCAGTGAGTTCCTCAACGGCACCTCACGATACATATACTCACGATGTCTTTTAATAATTACCCGGTAACGCATTCCCCAAATGGTACAGTCTTACATTTAAAATTTAATGCATGACTCCCTTCCCAAGTACGTCACATTTTCCTTTAATCTATTTATTAATATATATATATATAGTGTTTCGGAATGGGCCAAAAACCAACCAACTTGGGCCTGCCCCAACCCGTACGAACCACCAAAAGCCCGAAACTAATCCTAGCGCAACACGCGACCTGCATCCGACGCTCCAGATTCCCTCTCGCCTGATCCAACGGCACAGGAACTGCATTACCGTCTATAAATACAAGACTCATCCTCTACTTCCAGGTACGTGATTCATTCCCGACTCTAAGTACCTCTTCACTTCCCCTGCTGACTTAGGCATTGGAGTGCTTGTAGGTACCCCACCCGAGGCGCGGGAGAAAGAACACCTCGGCCAATCCGAGGTCTAGACTCGACGATCCTGGTCATGCCGAGATCCAGATAGCGTCATCTGAAATCAAGGCTCAGCCCTAGCGACCTGCACTTATCCGAGGTAACTACTTGTACTCCGGTACCGAACATTAGCGACCACAGTGGGAGAAATCGCTCCCAAGACATGATTTCAGGTGGCTCATCCGTCTCGACGACGGAAACAAGAAAGTCTCTGAAGCGCAAATGGAGGGAAATAGCCAGCTTGACCTCCAACCCAACTTCGGCCTCGGTTTCATGCAAGAGGCCCCTCTTCTTCTCAGACGGAGACTACCTGCTGGGTGAGCCAAACGAGTTCATCCCCCTGATCATCTCGGCAAACATGCTCGATGTCGAGGTAAAGAGAATCTTAGTGGACCAAGGAAGTTCAGCCGACGTCATGTTCCAGGACCTCCTTCCGAAGCTCGACCTGTCCCTAGCGGACTTGCACCCCTACCTCGGGACCGACCTGTCCGGCCTAGGGGAGGAGCGAGCCCGACCTCTGTGATACTTGGACATCATGGTGACTTACGGACGGAAGAAACTCTCCAGAACCATCAGAACCACTTTCTTAGTGATACCGCTCGTTACCCCGTACCACTGCTTCGTTGGGAGACCAACCTTGGCCAAACTTGGAGCCATAGCTTCTATAGTGCATTTGAAGATGAAGTTTCACACTCTATCGGGAAGCATCGTAACCATTCTAGCCTACATCAACACTGCGGAGAGATTCCAGTATCTCGCACTGAAAGGTACCCAACACCGACTGCAGGAGCTTCCCGAATTAACGACAACCGCTGCTCAAGTGCATCTCGCCGAGGTCGACGCTCGGTACGACCCGGATAGCTTTGGAGAAGAGGACGACGATGACTTGGGCAGGGAGCTGAAAAGGAGAATCAAACGCCCCGAGCCCTAGGGGAATTCCTTGAAGTTCCCCTGTGGAGCGACCAAGCGAAGACTGTCAAGATAGGAGCCGACCTCGGCGAAGCCCTCCAAGAAAGCCTAATCGCCTGCCTGCGGCGGAACGCCGATCTGTTCACATGGTCCGCCTCTGGAAATGCCTGGGATTCCCCTTGAAGTAGCGTGACTTCACCTAGTAGTGTCCCCCGATGCCAAGTGTGTGGCGCAGCGGCGCCGAGCCCAAAGCGACAAAAAGGCCGAGGCAGCGGCGAAGGTAGTCGCCGACCTCTTGGCGGCAGGTTTCATCAAAGAGGTAAAGTATACGACTTGGCTGTCCAACATCCTACTCGTCAAAAAGAGAAACGGGAAATGGAGAATGTGTGTGGACTACACTAACCTCAATAAAGCATGCCCCAAAGACGCGTTTCCCGTCCCCAACATTGACAAGCTCGTCGACACCGCGTCCAGATTTTGGCGTCTCTCCTTCTTAGACGCCTACTCCGGCTACAACCAGATCGCGATGAATCCTCCAGACTAGAAGAAGACGACCTTCATGACAAGCCAGAGAAACTACGGCTATAGAGTGATGCCCTTCAGACTAAAAAATGTTGGGGCCACCTACCAACGGATGATGAATAAGGTCTTTCGCAAGCAGATCGGACGGGTCGTGGAAGTCTACCTCGACGACATGATTGTAAAGAGAAAAGCTGACGAAGGTCATCTGACCGACCTCTAGGAAATTTTTGACGAAGCCAAGAAGAACAACCTCAGGTTCAATCCCGAGAAGTGCACCTTTGGCGTCCGAGGCGGGAAATTCCTTGGTTTCTATTTAACAGAACGAGGCATCAATGCGAATCCAGATAAATGCCGAGCCGTGACCAACATGCGTCCCCCAACCACCAAGAAGGAAGTACAGAAATTAACGGGCATGATTGCCGCCCTCTCCAGGTTCGTCTCCAGGGCAGGCAATCGTTCTCTCCCCTTTTTTAAAGTTTTGAAGAAAGGCGTTGAGTTCCAGTGGACACCTGAATGCGAAAGCACCCTCATCGAGCTCAAACGGATATTATCCGAACCCCCAATACTGCTGAAACCAGTTGAAGGGGAAACGCTTTACCTCTAACTCGCCGTGGCCGAAGAAACAGTGAGTGCGGTACTCATACGAGAAACAAAGTACTACAGGGAGCCAAGCCCCAGTACCAAAAGATAGAAAAGGTGGCACTGGCCTTGGTCGTAGTGGCCAGGAGGTTGAGGCCATAAATTGTTACTCACCAGATGGTCGTAAGAACAGACCAACCAATCCGCCAAATCTTACATCGGCCCGACCTTGGAGGGAGAATCATCAAATGGCCAGTAGAACTGTCCGAATTCAGCATCAAAAACGAAGCTCGGTCCGCTCTCAAAGCTCAAGTCCTGGCCGACTTCGTCGCGAAAATGACACCATCCCAACCTGTGGCGGATCCGTTGCAGTGGAAGCTCAACGTCGATGGTTCCTCGAACTCAAAGGGCAGTGGCGCCGGTCTCATCCTAGAAAACTCCGAAGGACTGATCATCGAGGTCTCCATCAGTTTCGCATTCACCTCTTCGAACAACCAAGCAGAGTACGAAGCCTGCATTGCCGGGTTGAAGCTAGCCTCGAACTTCGGAGCAAAGACCATCGAATTGAACACGGACTCACTACTGGTAGTGTCTCACGTCAAAAGGGACTTCGCAACAAATGATCCTGTCCTGCAGCGATACCTAGCATGGGTCCGGGAATTACTCCTCCGATTTGACAAATCCGATCTCAAACACGTACCCCGAGCTGAGAACGCACGAGCTGACGTCCTGGCAAAGCTGGCCAGTAGGAAACCAACGGGTGGTCTGCGGAGCATCATTCAAGAAAACTTGACGAAGCCGAGCGTTGATCTATCCCCAACCACGGTGGCCGAGGTCAACATGATCGTCAAAGGACCAAGTTGGATACAACCTATCAAAGACTACATCGAATCCGGGGTTGAACCAGACAACCCAAAAGAAGCCACCACAGTCCGAAGATGGGCTACGTCCTATTCAATCATAGACGAGAGGCTCTACTGGCGTGGTTTTTCTACCCCCCCTTCTGAAGTGTGTTGAAAGGGACGAGGCCGGGTACGTACTGGAAGAGATCCACGAAGGGATACGTGGACAACACCTGGGCGCTCGAGCTCTGGCAAAGAAGGCCCTCAGGGCAGGATACTATTGGTCAACCATGACCCAGGACGTCTCCGATCTCGTTAAGAGATGTGACACATGCCAGTGATACGCCGACGTCCATCATGCCCCACCGGCTGAGCTCTCCTAGTTATCGGCAGCATGGCTTTTCAGCCAATGGGGTATAGATCTCCTCAGACCTTTCTCCCCTGGCCGAGGCGGAGTCAAATACTTGATCGTCGTAGTCGACTACCTCACCAAGTGGGTCGAGGAGGAACCACTCGCCCAGATAACGGCCAACAACTGCATCAAGTTCATCAAGAAAAATATTCTCACCCGCTTCGGAGTCCCTTCCGTGGTTATTACCGGCAACGACACACAATTTGCAGACAAGGGCTTTCGGAAACTGATGACGGACCTGAATATCAAGCAACACTTCACCTCGGTTGAGCATCCCCAAACCAACGGGCAGGTGGAGTCGGCAAACAGAGTCATCCTCAAAGGACTGAAAAAGAGATTGAAAGGAGCAAAGGGGGCCTGGCCAGAAGAGCTGCCATACGTCCTCTGGGCGTACGGGACAACACCGCACTCTACTACCAACGAAACCCCTTTCAGGCTAGCGTATGGAATCGAGGCCATCATCCCGGTCGTGGTCGGAGAATCAACTTGGAGAACTTTGTACCCCCTAAGCAGCGGCACAAACAGCCAAGCCACAAGAGAGGAGCTCGACATCGTGCAAGAGGTCCGAGACAAAACGCAGCTTGACGAGGCCATCGTAAAAGCCCGCATCGCCAGACGGTACAATCAGAAAGTCATTTCCCGAAACTTCAACATTGGGGACCTCGTCCTTAGACGAGCCGATGTCGGCAACAAGAACGCCAGCGAAGGGAAACTTGCCCCTAATTTGGAGGGACCTTATCGAGTCACAGCCAGGACCAAGACGGGAGCCTACCGTTTAGAGACCCTCTCCAAGGAAGCGATACCTCAAACCTGGAACGCTACCAAACTCAGGCTGTACTATAGCTAATCTCATGTAACATTCGGACCGACAGTGTCCCTGAATAAAAACATTTTGGAAACAATTATTTTCCTCACTTGCAGGTCCCGCGGTGGCACCAGGTCCGACCGACAAACAACGCCCCTCTCACCCGAGTCCGACACCGAGCTGGCCACTCGGCGGACAACGGTATGAGGCGAGGCCGACAAAGCACTCGTCCTTCCCGACTCCGAGCCTAAATGCTCCGTCAAGGGGCGCGCAAAGGTCCACAGCGACCCCACAATTGCTCTTCGCGAGCTAGTCTCCTCTTTAGCTTAACTTAAATGCTGAGACGGAGACCGGAGGAAGAAGTCCCAAGCGACTTCGACCCCATTTTACGAGCACCTGCCTTCTCCCGAACTCCGAGCTTCGATGTTCAGTTCGAGACCGAGGAAGAAGTCCACAACGGCTTCGAAAAATCTTGACTCCGAGCTTAAATGCTCAACCAAGACACAATTGATTCCGGGCTTGAACGCTCTATCAAGATTTACTTGATTCTGAGCTTGAATATTCTGTCACACCTTTTTTGAAGGAAAACGTAGGGAAGCACGGGTCCGATCTCTTTAAGCCAAGCCCGACCCTGGTCAGCTCGACCTCGGCTTGGGGGGCCACTGTTCCGTACTGGGCCAAAACCCAACCAACCTGGGCTGGCCCAACCTGTACGAACCACCAAAAGGCCGAAACTAATCCTAGCGCAACGCGACCCGCATCTGACGCTCCAGATTCCCTCTCGCCTGATCCAACGGCAAGGGAACGACGTTACCGTCTATAAATACAAGACCCATCCTCCACTTCCAGGTACGCGATTCATTCCCGACTCTAAGTACCTCTTCACTTCCCTTGCTGACTTAGGCATCAGAGTGCTTGCAGGTACCCCACCTGAGGCGCGGGAGAAAGAACACCTCGGCCAATCCGAGGTCCAGACTCGACGATCCCGGTCATGCCGAGATCCAGATAGCGTCATCCGAAATCAAGGCTCAGTCCTCGCGACCTACACTTATCCGAGGTAACTACTTGTACTCTGGTACCGCACACACACAGATAGATATATATATATATATATATATATATATATATTTTGAGAGCGAGAGAGAGAGGATAGTTCTTCGCTCACATAGTCCTAACGAAACAACAATGCATTAACCAATCTGTATTGTCATTCTAATTTCTCATGGCATAATCAAGTCATTTTCATAAATAATTCATCAATTGAAAGCATCACACGAATACAATTTCACAATTTCAGAAACATCTCAAACAATCATCATTATGAGTTTAACATAACATTTCAAAGCAAAGTGAACAATCATCAAAAGATTAACCTATAAAATAGGTTCAGCCATTTTATAGTCAGCAACCATAGTTCTTAACACCAATAATGCTTGACAAACCATAAAAGAACTAAAATAATAGAGGAAACACATAATTAGGAAAAATTGAACAACAAAGGGTTATGCTTCCATAAATGCCAAATAGCTTCCAAATGAACAGCAAAAGATAGAGATTAATGGCACTGATAAACATTGTAACCTCTTCCCCTTGAAAGATTGTGAAAGGAGTTAAGTTGAGATACAAATATGTTGCAGATAAGTTGACGAACTCTCTAATTTTTTTCAGTTTATTCTCAATTAAACGCACCTTCTATTTCTTATATAAGAATTTATGCCTTTATTCTTTTCGATCATTTTCAATTCAACCTTGCATTTCTAATACTATTTCCACGTAAAATGATGTCGAGTATTGTTTCTACGTGTAGCAGAGAAGGTATATGATATGTGAATTTTGAGACATTTGTATAACAATAAATAAACTAAAGACATGAACTAAATAAAAGGAGCATATACGCAATAAACTACGCCTACACATGGTTAGGTTCCTCGACGTAAATTAGTCACCGATAAAGTCGGTAGATACTACACACCAATAAGACGGACACTTCCGTGCTCCCATGCTTTTTGTCCGCTTTTTCTATTGTGCTACAGTAGATCCTTAAGTAGAGGGAGTTTATGGTGTGTTCCAGACTGCATTAGCTCAGTCCAAATGGGTTTCACTTCAAAGGCCCAACAAGCACATCGCTCAAAACCGCAATGCACACCGTCTTGATCTGACGAATGAGTTTGGGTCGGCGACGTCAAATTGTCAAGATCACACTTCATCCCTTAACCTGAGCTTCCTTGCGCCTCGAGGATCCGCGTGTCATTCGCCAATAACGGCCATAGTGAGGTCACATAGTTATAAGTGTTAATGGCAAGTGACACACAGATCCACAAGGTGCATGCAAACATGCGTGAAGAGATGAATTGTGATCTTTACCTTTCGACCTCACCGAGCCGATCTCAACTGTTAGATCACAAGGGTGTGCAAAGTGGTTTGTAGCGTTTTGCTTATTGGACGTTTGGAGCGAAGATCATTTGGATTGTGCTAACACTGTTCAAAACACACAACAAACTACAACTATATACAGTATCTACTGTAGCGGAGTAATTAGGGAATCTGTTGACAAAACCCTTGGGAAAAAATTAATAAGTGAAACATTGAGGGTAATGAGACTTATGCCACTAAACAACGACAAGTGATGGGAACACAACTTTTTCATTGGAGATCACATGAAGAAGATTCATGTAAATAAAAAGAAGTTACTATTAGTTATGGTAGCACTAAACTAATATTGTCCCTTTCCTATGGTGTCACGAAGATGGATAAGAGAATGTGCTAATTTATTTAAAATTAGGGATAAGCTATTAGGCTTTAAATGATTACTATAAGACCTTAGGAAGGTGTATAGTGGTAACATGCACAAGATGGAATTAGTTTGGGTTGCTTTAAAATTAAGTTGACAAATGAGTTCCAATTAAACCCTATACTGATCTCTCCACGCGCGCTACCATGTACCTTTTGACCTTGCAGAACTGAGCTCAGTTGTTAGATCAAGATGGTGTGCATAGCGATCTGCAGCTATGTTCTTTATTGGGCCTTTGGAGTGCGCTAACCCAGCCCGGGACACGCAATAAGCTACTACTAAGTATCTACTATAGAGCAATATAAAAAAGCAGAAAGGCGCTTGTAAGCTCGCGTGAAGACATTAGGTGTGATTTGACCTTGCGACCTTGCCTAGCCGATCTTGGCCTTTAGATCAAGAGGGTGTGCATAGAGACTTGCACAAATGAGCTTATTGTGCCTTTGGGGCAAAACCCATTGGATTGAGCTAACCCAGTCTGGAACTCACATTAAACCACTACTTCATAAGTATCTACTGTAGCGCAGTAATAATAACAATAATAATAATAATAATAATAACAATAATAATAATAATAATAATAATAATATGGGGGAACACTTATACAGAACTAAAATAGGCCCCCCGCCAATGAATGTAAATCATAGGCTCCCCGCCTGAAAGTATCAATAATAGGCTCCCCGCCTGAAAGTATCAATAATAGGCTCCCCGCCTAAAAGTCAATAATAGGCTCCTCGCCTAGAAATCAATAATAGGCTCCCCACCCCGAAATATCAATAATAGGCTCCCGGGCTCAAAATGTCAATAATAGGCTCCCCACCTCGAAATATCAACAATAGGCTCCCCGCTTGATCGGTAAATCATGGTGCACCAAGGCTAACACATACTGCTGTTAGCATGCAACGTTCTGACAAAGTTTTACCCCAAACTGTTTTGAAAATACAATAAAATATACATATATTGATAAAACCTCTCGATCGACAAATATCGTAGTGAATCGGTAGTCTCAAGATATTATTCGCAAACATCAAACCAATTATTCATAAAAATTTAAAAATTCAAGTGATCAAAACAATCCATGAGAATCCTCACATTCAAGTTATCAAGCAATAAAATCACATTACCATGTCCCAAAAAATGTGTTTCATATAAAGGGTAATAAAGTCTTTAAATTGCTTAAAAAACATAAGACAAACATCCAGTCAAATAAATATAAAATCAGTTTAAAGAAGTAAAAAGGACTTGTTATAGTCCCCATTATTTACTCACCGACTTCCTAAGCCGGTTAGAGAGGAATCGAATACCGATACTGATGGGAAGGATTCTATGATTATAGATTAGGATAAGATTAAATTAGAGTACTCGACAAAATATACAAAATTAAATCTATTACTAACCCCTATTTATATTATAATAACATGTCTAGTTTCTAGTTTCCGTTTTTCTTATGCTCTTCGATATTGAAAACTCCTAATCATTGCTAATCAAGTTTCTAATGACTTCACATATCTAAAACGCAACATTAAAGATGCTACTCTACATCTATGAACACTTAAAAGCTTCTTATAATTACTACCCTTACCTAAACTAGCTCTAGTATTTCTACTTACTAACCTAATCTCAACTTCTACCTTCACAAGAATTTTATGCTCTCAGTATTTCAGTTAATCTAAACTATCAAATACCGGCATAAAAGTTCCATAATCAAAGAAATGAGACGTCTTTTACCTCAAATAATTTGCACTTCTGCATTGACTCACCTTCTTCTCTTTCAAACTTATCTATCTTTTCCCCTAGCCTTCCTTTCCTTTCTCTTCACTTGTTCTGCTATTTACAGCTTGTATTACCACAACCTTTCCTCTATTGATCACTCAAGCACCTCACCAATGCAATCCCACATGCGCCCTTTCAATATATGCTTCCATTGTGCTTCAACTTTCTTCCTCCTGGTTTGGGCTTTTACCCTCCCTATTCTTTACTTTTTGTTCTAAAGCATTCCCTGCGTTCTTCTTGCTCTTTTTTGCCCGTGTTCTGTTACATCTAGGTTCTAATTTTTTTTCCTTGTTTTATCCTCATCCTATCTGTTCCGGACTGGGCCAAACCGTCACTAGCTTGGGCCCGGGCCACTTCCATACTACAGGACAGCAGCACCCTCATTCCAATCGTACCCAACGGTGAGGATCTTTCTCACACATCCAACGACTTAGGTACGACACTCTGTCTATAAATAGAGGCTCCGCCCTCTGATCCAGGTACATCTTCAACATCTCCAACTCCTGTATTCACGCAACGACATGCGTGCACATATTCTACCTATCCCCGCACACGAAAACACTCTCGCACCGCCCACGGCGCCACGCCGTGCTCATATTCCTTGCAATTCTCTCTGATCTCTCTACTTTTATTCATCTCTATCCTTTACTGACTTGGGCGTCGGAGTGTCTTGCAGGTACCCCCCACCCGACGTGGACTGAAGGTTAGCTAGGACAATTCGAGCTCCACCTCCTATCCGCCGGATTCAACATTCATCCTCGAAGAATACTTCATCAGGAAGCATAAGCATATCTTGAGCCTCGAACCCGATCAGCTGTATGGCCCGGGCGCCTCAGACCCGTACTCTGGTACCGAACATTGGCGATCACAGTGGGAGCATCGTCGCTTGCTTCCATACTCTATCAAACCTAGCATGTTTCCTCTGGACTAGTTCTCCTCCCCAACGTACGTTCCAAACTTCAACAATCTTCTCGTGTACAACGTTCTCTTTTTCTGGGCAGATTTTGCTCGCCTCCCAATTACGGCTTGAGCTCGTATGTTTTGCTCGCCCCCAAGCAGGTTTTGCTCGCCTCCACAGCATGGTTTGATTCTCCACCCTATCTCGAATCTCTTCACCAGAATGAATCTCTTGGAATGCCTGAGACTTATCTCAGACATCTATCTCCAACTGGATATTCATCCGATCCCTTTCAAGATTTCTTTGCAGGTCTCCATTTAACCTCGGATCTCGTCGTGCTCTCGGCATTCAGCAAATAGCCCGCAGCGGCTCCAATAGCTCTCTGATCTCCAAGCTCTGCGCTCCATCAGAGAGTCCGACCTTCCCTCTGATGTTAGAGCTGACGAGCTCCATCAGAGGCCGAAGGGTTCCAAATTTCGCCTCGTGCGAGCCGACCTCCTTCTGATCTCCGAGCTGACGAGCTCCATCAGAGGCCGAGGTCTTCCCAATTTCGCCTCGTGCGAGCCTGCAGCACCTCTGATCTCCGAGCCTCGCGCTCCATCAGAGGCTGAAGGGAACAGGTCCACAGCGATCTCCGTTGGAGGAATCTTTGGAGAGAGGATCCCGCCGCAGCTTTCTCATCTATAAAGGCTAAGGCCCACAGCGGCTCTCTTATGCAATCTAGCTATGGAGAGGGGGGCCCGCAGCGGCCTTCCCATCTATGAAGCTTGGCCTGCTACGACTCTCTTAAATCTTGTATTAAAATGCAGGAACCTTACAGGTATCTGGGCTACTGTTGTCAACATCGGACTTCAACTCTTTTATCTGCGGTTATATTACTTTGCCTACACCAAAGCCTGGCCGTTCTACAAATTTTATTCTCATCTCGATAACGGATTTCTACTCTACCACAAGCATTCAATCAAAGCATGCAAATCAGTCAAGATATATAAAGGCAAAGTTAATAAAGTGCAAAATGAATTGAAGTCGGAGAAAAGGGATGGTGCCCAATGTATGTTACAAATTAGGATTGGCTCCGAACATGCCCGAAGCCAATCGGCAAAAAAGAAATTCAAAGTCAAGCAATCTTCTCAGCCTCCTTCTCTTCCTCGGCCTCGACTACCTGCTCCGGATTGGTTGGCACGACATCATCAGGGATGGGAGTTGCAGCAAGGTCATAAATCACTGTGCTCTTGTAGACAATCTTCCCATCTTCAGCCTTGTACTTGGCATACAAAACAGGTTGATGTTCAACCCGGGCTCCAGGACTACAGCCATGTTGAGGCAGCGATCGAAGCCAAACTTGGCAGCCTTTGCCATATTCATGGTAAGCTCGGCCTTGTCTTTCTTCAGCTACTCCACCAACCTCTCCCGAACAACTTTGAGGTCGGTCTTTAGCGTTAGAATCTCATCAATACTTGTTTTGCTGATTAAGTTTGGCATTGGCTTCATCAAGACGCTCCTGGACTCCTTTTAGCTTCTCCAGCTCCTCTCGCAAGCCCCGATTGTCTTCGGAATAAGCTACCAAATTATTTTCTCGGTAAGTGCTTAATTCACGACATATATGAATTAACTTTCCTTATAAGATCCTATTTTAAGCATCAAGGGCAGAAATGTTACCTTGGAGGCTGCCAAATAATTTGCCTACTGCCAGCTCTTACAACTCCCGGATGACCTCGGCACCGGTCTAGCCGACCCTGATGCAGGCCTCAAAATCAGCCATGGAAGCCTTGCCTTTCCCCTTCTCCATCCTCTTGTCTTACTACATTTGTTTTTGCTTTTTCTGTGCAACAGGCTCATCAGAGGCAGCTTCGACATTGTCCATCTTGCGGCTGTCATTTGTTCCAGACCCCGAGTTCTGCTTCAGGGAGGAAGATCGGACTGCTGCAGACTTTGTTTGAATTTCTGGTTTTTGTTTTTCTTGGGCAGGCTTGCCCCTAGAGTGGGACTTACCTGCCTGTGTATCTTACAAGGGACCGGTCCCCGAGGCCGACCCCGAATTTTTCTTCTCTATTGTCTTCTTGATAGGAGCTTTATGAACCTTGACTTTGGTGTCCAGCCCGGACGCGGCAAAGACTGCATCAAGATCGAGCTCTTCCATTTTACCTGCAGCAATAAAAAGAAATTAGCAACGGTGACTTGCCGAAGCCGGCGCAATACGAGTCAGCAAGGAAAGATCAAATAAAAAGAAAATTACAAGTATCAAAGTATCTATTCAAGTTGGCTTTGGACTCGACCACAGCGTCTATCATAGAGCTGCAGTGAAATCGCAGGTCGGCCTTAACCATTGCTTTTCGCCATTTATTAAATAGTTCATATGATTTTTTATTCTCTCCTTCCAGCTTTTCAGGGTTCATCATGTAGCTCTGGGTTCCGATTTCCACCCCATCTCAGACAAAGTGCCCCTTATCCCAAGACAGCGACAAATGCGCCCTCGTTAACTCCCCGTTTTTGAAGTCTCCAACAACAAGTTTGGCAGCACTGCTTAGAGCCCGGACGAAGAAGAATTTCGACTTGAAATCCCGGTTTGAATCGTTGGCTGGAAAGAAATAAGAGCGTGAAGCATTGCACCTAAGTCCAACGTGTCGTTGCCTCTTGCCTTCCGTTCTTGCTTCCGAAGAACGGAGCACGTTGAAGAAGCAGCAGAACACTTCCTCAGTTGGAACCCTCCCGAGGCGCTCCATGGCCATTTCGAAGCCTCAGACGAAGCCCCAACCATTCGGCTGCAGTTGCAAAGGGGCCACATGCAAAAACATCAGCACGCCTTTATGAAACTCGGTAAGTGGGATCCGAACCCCCGTGGTCTCCAGGACGACCCCATAGAAGAAGAAACCTGTTCCGTTGTGCACCGTGCATACCGGATAGTTCTCAGCCTTGAGCAGCTTCCATCTCTGCTCATCAGTACCAACTATAAACTTCTCATAATAGGAAAGGGGGCTTGTCCGCCCTCAATCTTGCAGCAGTATTGCAGATCCTCTTGGAAACCCAATTGTACTGGTCTTCAGCTACAACTTCCGCTTCATCCGCCTCGGTCGCAGCTTCGAGTTCGGCCTCAAGCTCTTCCTCCCAGGATTCAACTTTAGCATTTCCCATTTCTGGATCCTCCTCAACTGTGCACTTGGAAGTCTGCCAAACCGGCTCCCTCGTCGAAGCTCCCGACGCCGCAGGGGAAGGAGCATATGTAGAAGACATCAGAGAAGGAGCATATTTCAGCAGAATCGGTTTACTAGGTGGCTTTCCAAAAACCAGCTGTTCCTCACTCCTAGTTTGGGCCATTATCTGCAAGGGGAGGACGGCGCCATCACTAAATCTATCAACATTAGGCTTCCTGCCTAAAGGTGTGTGCTGTACTTGCCCGGGCCTCGAGATTCTCGAAGCCGGGCTGCCTCCTCCCCCTGGAGTGAGCAGCGACGATCGCCGAAGCGACGACATCGGCCGCAGACAGTACTAAAAGCATTATTAAATGATTATGCAGAAAAATTAACCTTTGTGCAGAAACTTCCGGATGTCGGACTGAATTTTGACCTCGCGAAAGAGCAAACCCAAGAAATGACGTCGACAAGTGAAATGTTGAACTCGTGCGACAGCAAAAAGAGTTCGCTTTGCAGAGCTCGGGATGACAAAATATGCAAAAGTGGTCAAATGGATCTCCAACTCGCCTTTTATAGAGACAGGAGGCGAAGCACCACAACGAATTAATGCGCGCCTCTTCAACTCTGCGCAAACAGGTATCCGAACTCCCTGAAACGTTGCATATTTATCCAACTTACCTTTCGGGAAGAAGCAAATTCAACAAGTATCCTCCTCAGAAGACAAGTAGAAAACAAGCCGAGGTCGAACTCATGCTGCCCTCGCCCTCGACTTAAGGGGCCACTGTTGCAGATTGGGCCAAACAGTCACGATCTTGGGCCCGTACCACTTCCATACTATTGGACAGTAGCGCCTGCATTCCAATCGTACCCAATGGTCTGGATCTTTCCCACACATCCAACGGATTAGGTATGACACTTTGTCTATAAATAGAGGCTACACCCTTTGATCCAGGTACATCTTCAACATCTCCAACTCCCGTATTCACGCAACGACACGCGTGTAGATATTCTATCTATCCCCGCACTCGAAAACACTCTCGCACCGACCACAACGCCACCCCGTGCTCATATTCCTTGTAATTATCTCTCATTTCTGTACTTTTATTCATCTCTATCCTTTACTGACTTAGGCGTCGGAGTGTCTTGCAGGTACCCCACCCGACGTGGACTGAAGGTTACCTAGGACAATTCGAGCTCCACCTCCTATCCGCCGGATTCAACATTCATCCTCGAAGAATACTTCATCAGGAAGCATAAGCATATCCTGAACCTTGGACCCGATCAGCTGTAAGGCCCGGGCGCCTCAAGCCCGTACTCCGGTACCAAACACTATCATTTTGGTCTGCGTTGATTTAACATGAAGTTTCTAGATTCAATGTTTACCTATTATTTTATTATTAGCTTTTACTCGTTTTTTTTTTATATAAAACTCTTGTGTTAGACATTATACCATTATAGTATATTATAATATCTAAGTAGAATAACGGGCGAGATATTTCTCTAACATCTCTTTTCATTTTTTTTTTGTTTTCTTTTTACTTACTGTATAAACTAGTTATAACTAAATTATTGCAAATAATTTTTTTTTACTTCAAATAATTTTAACAATACTATAGTATTATCATTTTATTAACATTGATGACATGAATTTTTTGAAACTATTTAGTCTCTCTTTGTAAAACTTGGAAAACTACATTCAAGTCTTATGTCGTTTGATAATTTATTTGCTTGAGCCGAAAAATCACACTTAAAAAACTTAGAGCGTTACATTTCTCCCCTCCTAAAAAATTCAGTCCTGGGTTTTAGACATGTTTACCTAAGCTTTAAAACATTTGTGGATATTTTGATCGCATTCTCTGGCTGCTAAGTAGCCTCCTCAAAAGGAAATTTATTCCAAATCCTATTAACAACAGCTATCTCCTTATTACGAAATTCCTTCGTATATCGATCTACAATAGCTGCATGCTCCTCTTGATAAGATAATTGTTTTCTTACTTGAATTGATTGTTGATCGAGTAAATATTTTCTCAATATAGAGATACGTGGAATACTGAGTGAATGAGTTCAAATTCGGGTGGAAGAGCTAATCGCTAAGTCAATGCACCAACTCGCTGAAGATTTTCAAATAGCCCTACATAAGATGGACTAAGCTTTCCCCTACTACCACAACTCATCACTCCTTTTGATGGCAACCTCGGAGCCGTCGGTGACTATTTCGGTAGTCATGTAGGTGGGAGTGAATGAGACACCACGAGCGGGGATGGAAGACCGATCGATAAGTCAAGGAGACGCCACAACTGGCTATGGAGGTTCCAGTTGATAAGTCGGGATGAGCGCCACGGCAAGCCGATAAGCTCCAAGAACGGCTCAAAGAACCATAGAGACACGTCTCTAAATTTTTACTCAAAATTCAACTTGTTTATTTCATAAAATGCACTACAATATATAGAGAACCTCAGGCCCTATTGGCCCAAAAGAACCTCAGGCCCAATTGACTTAATAAAACCCTAGAAATTAAAATACACTAATAAATATCAAATCCTAATTTTAATGGAAATAACTAATTGGCATTAAAGCCATTGATTCTAATCCTAAAATAAAGAAGACAATTAAATGAAATTAAAGTCTTGGATATAATCCTAAAATAAAGTACTAAAAATGGAAATAAATTGCACTAATTTATTCTTTATGATATTGTACTAATATACTCTTCACGAGATTTTCCTTCAACTTTTCAACGTGTAGACCTTAGTTGCATGAGTTGAGAGGAATTCTCTCCAGCTAATGATAATGCAAGATAGCTACTTGGATTCAAAATTGGCATAAGCCATTAAGTCTTGTAGTCAATGAAATACTGATATCTTTATACGTTTCTTTCCACATGCTTAAGGCAATTAGGATCTCATCAGTAAATAATAAAGAACCTAACAAGCGGGACACGCTAATATAAATTTTAAAAACATTCAACAAAAATATAGTTTATTCAAACAAGTCGTATAAAATCAAATAATAATAATAATAATGAGAATATGGGGTAACACTTATACAGAACTAAAATAGGCGCCCCGCCAATGAATGTAAATCATAGACTTGATGCCTGAAAGTATCAATAATAGGCTCCCCGCCTCGAAATCAATAATGGGCTCCCAGCCTCGAAATCAATAATGGCCCCCCCGCCCCGAAATATCAGTAATAGGCTCCCCTCCTCAAAATGCCAATGATAGGATCCCCACCTCGAAATATCAACAATAGGCTCCCCGCCTGATTGGTAAATGATGGTGCTCCAAGGATAACACATACTGCTGTTAGCATGCAGCGTTCTGACAATGTTTTACCCCAAATCGTTTTGAAAATACAATAAAATATACATATATTGATAAAACCTCTCGATCGACAAATACCGTAGTGAATCGGTAGTCTCACGATATTACTCCCAAACATCAAAACAATTATTCATAAAAATCTAAAAATTCAAGTGTTCAAAACAATCCATGAGAATCCTCACATTCAAGTTATCAAGCAATTAAATCACTTTACCATGTCCCAAAATGTGTTTCATATAAAGGGTAATAAAGTGTTTAAATTGCTTAAAAAAACATAAGACAGAGATCCAGTCAAATAAATATAAAATAAGTTTAAAGAAATAAAAAGGACTTGTTATAGTCCCCATTATTTACTCACCGACTTCCTAAGCCGGTTAGAGAGGAATCGAATACCGATACTGATGGGAAGGATTCTATGAATATAGATTAGATAAGATTAAGTTAGATTACTCGACAAAATATACAAAATTGAATCTATTACTAACCCCTATTTATATTATAATATAATAACATGTCTAGTTTCTAGTTTCCGTTTTTCTTATGCTCTTCGATATTGAAAACTCCTAATCATTGCTAATCAAGTTTCTAATGACTTCACATATCTAAAACGACGCAACCTTAATGATGTGAATCTACATTTATGAACACTAAAAAGCTTCTTACTAATTACTACCTTACTTAAACTAGCTCTAGTATTTCTACTTACTAACCTAATCTATTGTCAACTTCTACCTTCACAAGAATTTTATGCTCTCATATTCGCATATCATTACAAATATGAATCATTAAAGTGTAACATCCCTAGTTTCGTTAATTTCGATTTACGAAATTAACCAGTGATTTATTATTTTGAGTAAATAATAAGTCAAGTCTCGGATGTATGATTGTCGCAAAAGTAATATATATAATTGCTAAGCTATGTTATTCATTGAATTATTATTGAAATTGTATGGTTGTTTGGGGAGAAAATGGGTAGAATTTGGTATTAAGTGAGAATTAAGGAACCAAGGAGCATTTTGGTCATTGTATTAGAATATACCTTCAGCTCACACACTCATTAAAAACCAGCACCTCACTCCAACACACTCACGTTCAGCATTTGAGAAAAGAAAGAAAAAAATAGATAGGAAGAGAGAAGAGGGAGTTACGTGAGAGGAAAAGATGGAATTGAAGAGGAAATTATGGAAAATCATTGCATGCAAGTATGTTCTTGATCATCCTTTTTCATGTTTCCTACTATTTTCAATAATGTATCTTTCATCATCTCATTCCTTCCCATTCTCAATTCACCATTGATGAGCTCTTGAGCTAATCTTGTCCAAAACTTCAAATCAACACCATTGCATGTTAATTTGAAGCCTCAAAATCAGTTTAGAAGCCAAATAGCAGTCTACATTGCTGATTTAAAGAGGGATTGGAGTGTTGAAGTTATTGTTCTTGAAGTTCAAAGTGGGTTGGTTGTCATTTTTGAAGTTTTGAGCGAGTTCGGTACTCTTTCGGGAAGCATTTGAGTCGTTACGGGGATAGTTCGAATGATTTTTATCCGTTCGTTATATGAAGACTCGAATAGTTGAGGACTCGACATTCCAGGTGAGTTTTACTCACGTTTAGGGGTTATGTATCTGAATATTTGGTTGTGTTTTTTATTTCGTTACGTTAAGTTTTGAAATTTTTTCGAATCGAAAACCGTTTTTTTGGAAAATTACGTTTTTACGGTCTATCTACCAAAATATATGTGAATTGTTATGTGGATTGGAATGATGATTGTTATATTTGGACTGAATGTTGTGAATTTAAACTCTGTTTCGGTGTTTGGTACGAGTTGGTAAAGGAACAGAATCGAATCGGAATGAGAAACGAAACAAATTTCAGCAAAAGCGTGCCACTGTTGGTCCACCACGGGTGCCCGTGTAGTTTTCAATTTGCAGCACCAAAAACTGCAAACAGCCACCACGGCCCGTGTTGCTTGCCACGGGTGGCCGTGTTAGGATCAGTTTGGCTCACTTATATTGCAAATATAACTGTAAAATAGGGCATATTGCCTATATTTTGATGATTTCAAATCAAATTGTGTCGAACTACAAATATTTTGAAATGAACGACATGTAGTCTACGTGTGAGCGAATTCTTTTTGAAAATAAAACAAACTATATGTTCAATTCAATAATTGTTTAATGGAAATGGGATAATTATATATTCCATCTAAGATTGATTTAAAGATCACGATATATATATATATATATATATATATATATATATTATCGAGTACAAGAGACGGCCCAATGCGGGTATTATATAAGGTTGACGGCCCAATGCTGGTGTGATATATAGATTATATCAAATATGGGTGACGACCCAAGAGGTAGCATACTAGGCAGGGAAGGTCATGAGCCCCTAACCTAGGCCCAGTATCCGTTACGGAAAGTACTAGCGGGAGTAAGCAATTGTATGGCGGCCGATGTTATGCTAATGTTTGTTGCACGAATCACCGGGATTCGCAAATGTATGGCAGCTGGTGTTTAGATTAATGTTTTAAGCTAGTGGTTATAGATTAAACTACAAATGCTGTGGTTTTATAAATTGAACCGAGAGTGGCTAGGGGTCACGGCAAAACACACTGAGATATGTTTATCTCACCCTATCCTTTATTGTTGCTTTAAAGAGAAACAAGTAATGAAGAAGAATAAGCGGCACTAGTTGGTGGCGTGTATTTGGAGATGTTGAAGACTAATGGTCTTTGGTCATGTTTATTAGTTTTCCCTTGTTATTTCTGTTTTGGGATTATGAAACTTGCCTGGTGACTAAGTTGTATAAACCGCTTCTGTGTCTATCTTGTTTTTGGATATTGAACTATAGGGAAGGGCTTGCTTATGTACACTAAAGAATTTAAGTACTTGACTTATGGATTGTTGATAAGTACTTATGGTTGTAGTGAATCTTGATATGAAATTCAAAGAGTTTTTGTTTGGTTCAATATCTAAAACAAGAATTTTGTTACTCTGATGTATGCCAAGTTGTATGCTTTAGTGTTTCTATTATTTAGGGATACTAGGGTGTTACATTTTGGAATCAGAGCAGTTCGACCTTGTTGGACTTAGAGAGCTTTGGGTTAATATGTTAGATCAAGTCAACAAGGGACTTAGAAAATTAAAATGTCAGAACCTTTCTGTATATTATCTGACGTATTGAGTCATGATCCACTCAATATTTCATATAAATTACTGAGAATGATGATGATTAGTGCCTCAGCCCCGAAAATGTCCAAAACCTAAATCTTAGGATCCTAGCCTTCTCGTTTCATCAGAGCGCGCAGCATAAGCGAAGGGCTACAGTTGGGCATCCGGATTTGTTCGAGGAAAACTGTGGACGATTGATCAGTTCCTGAATCCAAGGTAACTGTTGTGCTACAGCCAAGTTGTTGATGTAAGATCAGTTAAGATTAGCTGATATCTCGGAGCTATGACCTTTGAAATTAATCTACTCGGGACTGATATATAGTTCAGCAATTAATCCTTCTTAGTGACTCAAGCTAGAACCCTGACTTATGTCACGATTATAGAATGATTTCGAATAAGTTCCAAGTCTAAATCAAGATTCTGTTCTCACAGAATCACATCTCGAACTGTTATAAAGCCACTCTAGCACACGATAGAGTAACCTCTGTATCGGTGAACTGAGTTACCAAATGTTGATAGGATTAGTTACCGATCTGAACCCTTGAACCAAACCCCTTTCAAGATGAAACTAGTAAAGGGAGTAGATAGAATGACCTTATTACAATTCTCTAGTTAAGTTCACACCATCTTAGTTTGTGAGAGATTTCAGCTAGTTTTCCGACTCATTTTATTCATAACTTATACTCCGAAACTCCGATTTTTATATTCCAAGAGGCGTTGGGAAGCTAACGAAAATGTTTATACATCTGAGTAGGTCGTAAATTGAGTTTCTAATTTCACTCCGATGTGTATCTCTGTCTTATCCTAAACAGTCCACTCTAATGCATTTGTATATTGGGAATCTTGCAATTGCACGATATATTGGAAGAGCAGTTCCAACCATTAAGTTTAGATTCCTAGACACCGGTTCTGGATGGCTTTAAATTTAACTTTTTCCAAATAATCTATTTCTCGGGAATGATTATTAAGTAATTATAGCCTTTCAACAATTGGAAGTGTTTTCCAAAATCTTAGTCTATAAAACCCATTTAGTCTGCTGAAAGAGCGAGAAGCTCAAAGTTACCTAAGTGTCGAAAAGGATGATGTTCTGGAAGTAGAACTTGTTTTGAAGCTTGATTGATTAACGTGATCGTAATGACGATGCTTGAATAGTTACAAAAATTTGAAAAGAAGTGGGGCCAAGGAAATGTTTAATGATATTTTGCTCAAATTTTATAAATCAACATGACGACACTTATGGTGTGCTCGTTTGATTCCCTAAACATTTTCATTTTCAAAATCTCCTTGGTGCCACCGCTGTTTCAATTTCATAATTAGTCCGAGAATAATCGTTACGCCAAGCTTAATCAATAAATCAAGAAATCTCTAGAATTCCAATGAATCGTACCCTCTAAGGAAAACCTTATGTCGATCTAGTAAGACTCCTAATACCGAAACTCTTACCTCCTTAGTGTCTGCGTGATCAAGGTCTAAAAAGGCATAGGTGTCAAAGTTTCAGCTTTGTTGATCCAGAACGGCAGATGATTTTGGACAAGTCGTTGACTTGTAAGATTCAGAAAAGTCATATCCTATGTAAGGGTTTCAAGTTTTAGGGTTGAGATTCTATGGACCGAGTCATGAGGTTGAAAGACGCACTCTTATTAGTATTTTGGGTTAGTTAAGGGAACCGGCTCATATGGGTATGTGAAAAAATTGTATTATAACCAAAAGTTTTCACGAAAGTTTTTCTTCAAATCTTACCCATTTATGAGTCAGTCAAAAACATCGTCTGTACCAGTGACTAACCAAAATGCTAGAGGTGTTTCTATGACGACCGCACATAGACGACTTAAGTTCCTAAACTGTCTAACCGAAGGGAGTAGAAGTTTTGGCAAACTTGCGATTCTATTTACAAGTAACAGAAGTATTAAGCTATGTTAGGGCAATCCTCTTTTAGCAGTTATAGTACTAGAGTTTCTGCTACTGGAAGAAGACTCCAATCGTTAACCTTGATTTCGTTAGGGTTAACAAGTAAATTTTCATGACTTAAATCCACTCGATGCGTCAAGACTAGTTTCTCGATCTTGATATTCTATTGGTTAGATGTCAATACAGCAAGTATGTGCTAAATTTTGAATTGTTATGATTATAGCACAACGTACGAGGCTGTTCCTGCAAGAAATCCAATAGGTTGGATATGTGTGATAAAAAGGTTTTAACCACTACGTCATTTTGATAGAGGAATGTCTGAGTATGAACCACATGTCGGTCTCAGACTAAATGATTGGACAGTGATTGTTTGACACATGAATCCTTGATAGTGAATACTATTACCATTTTGTGTTGTTTTTGAGGTAATAGGTCCATGTCTGTTTTGTACTAAGAAATATAAAATCTTTGGTTTAGCATTGAAGTCTTGCAATTAGGCTAATTTGAGAAAAGAATTGAAAGGGAACGAATTGGATCGAATAGAATAGCGGTTTGAGAAAAACAAAGTTTTCAAATAAAGGTAGAGATGAAGAAGTCGGACCGTGCGCCGAAGGCCCGATCTGAGCACCTGATCTGTCCCTACTATAAAAATCAAATATCTGCTTTCCCTTCGGCACAATCTCCTTCCAAATTCCTTCCTCAAACTAACCTAAATATTTTAATCCGAAAGAGGCCTAACTCAGCACAATGAAGGAAGTTTGCGAGATTTTGACTGCACAGATGGTTGACTTTAACAAAAGTAATATTTTATTCTCACTTCCGACATTGTAAATTTTCAAAATCTGAAAGTGAGAGTAGCTTTTGTTAAAACATCGTGCATTTAGTAAGGTCGTTTATAAGTTGGGGTGAGTATCGTTTTTGATAACTGTGTTTTTCAAAGCATCGTTGTTTTAAAACTTTAGTGAAACAAATTTCTACCAAGATAAACTGAGTTCACTTATGAATCTTTAAATTGATTTAATAAAATGTGTATTTTACTACGATTTTAAGATTTTATTTGAATCCAGTTACGAGAAAATCACTTTTCATGTTCATTTGGGTAAAGAGTCAACATATTTCAAAACAACTAAGTTTTCTTCTTTGGCAATTTTTAGTAAAAGGAGTTAAGCGCTTATGTAAGCAAAACTCAAAGAGGAGAAAATTTGTCTTCCGGATACATTATGGTTTGATTTCAAAGCAATCCTCTCATAGACGTCAATTTCTCCCAATCCAATGCTACATCTAGGCAGGAACATTCTGAGCTCCTTCCGCATTGAAGACGAAAGACATGTCTCTACCCTAAGTTATGAATCGGTTTCCTAAACAAGCTCGGTTGAAGTTTCTGTTCTTGAAGTTCAAAGTGGGTTGGTTGTCATTTTTGAAGTTTTGAGCGAGTTCGTACGCTTTCGGGAAGCATCAGAGTCATTACGGGGATAGTTCGAGTGATTTTTTTTCAGTTCGTTATATGAAAACTCGAATAGTTGAGGACTAGACATTCCGGGAGAGTTTTACTCACGTTAAGCGGTTATGATTCTGAATATTTGGTTGTGTTTTTTATTTCGTTTCGTATCATTAAGTTTTGGAATTTTTACGAATCGAAAACCGTTTTTTCAGAAAATTATGTTTTTATGGTTTATTTACCAAAATATATATGAATTGTTATGTGGACAGGATTGATGATTGTTATATTTGGACTGAATGTCGTGTGTGTAAACTCTGTTTTGATGTTTGGTACGAGTTGGTAAAGGAACATAATCGAATTGCGGAAAGGCGCTTGCAAGCTCGCGTGATTAGGTGTGATTTGACCTTGCGACCTTGCCTAGCTGATCTTGGCCTTTAGATCAAGAGCGTGTGCATAGCGAGTTGCACCATGTGCTTATTGTGCCTTTGGGGCAAAGCCCATTGGATTGAGCTAACCCAGTCTGGAACTCACATTAAACCACTACTACATAAGTATCTATTGTAGCGTAGTAATCAAAAGTGGAAGAGGGGAACCGGAGTGCCCATCTTCCGCTAGTAATAATAATAATAATAATAATAATAATAATAATGAGAATATGGGGTAACACATATACAGAACTAAAATAGGCACCCCATCAATGAATGTAAACCATAGGCTCCCAGCCTGAAAGTATCAATAATAGGCTCCCCGCCTCAAAATCAATAATAGGCTCCCCGCCTCGAAATCAATAATAGGCTCCCCGTCCCGAAATATCAATAATAGGCTCTCCGCCTCCAAATATCAACAATAGGTTTCCCGCTTGATCGGTAAATCATGGTGAACCAAGGCTAACACATACTGCTGTTAGCATGCAGCGTTCTGACAATGTTTTACGCCAAACCATTTTGAAAATACAACAAAATATACATATATTGATAAAACCTCTCGATCGACAAATATCGTAGTGAATCAATAGTCTCAAGATATTATTCCCAAACATCAAACCAATTATTCATAAGAATCTAAAAATTCAAGTATTCAAAACAATCCATGAGAATCCTCACATTCAAGTTATCAAGCAATAAAATCACATTACCATGTCCCAAAAATGTGTTTCATATAAAGGGTAATAAAGTCTTTAAATTGCTTAAAAAAACATAAGACAGAGATCCAGTCAAATAAATATAAAATAAGTTTAAAGAAGTAAAAAGGACTTGTTATAGTCCCCATTATTTACTCACCGACTTCCTAAGCTGCTTAGAGAGGAATCGAATACCGATACTGATAGGAAGGATTCTATGAATATAGATTAGGATAAGATTAAATTAGAGTACTCGACAAAATATACAAAATTAAATCTATTACTAACCCCTATTTATATTAAAATACAATAACATGTCTAGTTTCTAGTTTCCGTTTTTCTTATGCTCTTCGATATTGAAAACTCCTAATCATTGCTAATCAAGTTTCTAATGACTTCACATATCTAAAACGCAACATTAAAGATGCTACTTATTCCGGATCCAACTTTGGCTAGAGATAATGGGCCCAAGAGCCCAATTGTAAGCAAGCCCACTTACACCACTATATATATCACTCCACATCCTAAACTATGGTATGCTTTTCTCCACTCCTCTCCATTTTGATTATGGACTGACTTGGGCGTCGGAGTGCCTGCAGGTGGCAGCCTCACCGCACATCGGAGCTGATATCGTCTTGGATCTCATATTTCCACATCTCATCATCACCACCTGAGGTACGATTTTCTCTCAGTGAGTTCCGTTCGGAACACTACTCTACATCTATGAACACTTAAAAGCTTCTTATAATTACTACCTTACCTAAACTAGCTCTAGTATTTCTACTTACTAACCTAATCTATTGTCAACTTCTACCATCACAAGAATTTTATGCGCTCAGTATTTCAGTTAATCTAAACTATCAAATACCGACATAAAAGTTCCATAATCAAAGAAATGAGACGTCTTTTACCTCAAATAATTTGCACTTCTACATTGACTCACCTTTTTCTCTTTCAAACTTATCTATCTTTTCCCCTAGCCTTCTTTTCCTTTCTCTTCACTTGTTCTGCTGTATACAGCTTGTATCACCACAACCTTTCCTCTATTGATCACTCAAGCACTTCACCAATGCAATCCCACATGCGCCCTTTAAATATATGCTTCCATTGTGCTTCAACTTTCTTCCTCTTGGTTTGGGCTTTTACCTTCCCTATTCTTTCCTTTTTGCTCTAAAGCATTCCCTGCCATTTTCTTCTTGCTCTTTTTCTGCCGTGTTCTGTTACATCTAGGTTCTAATTTTTTTTCCTTTTTTTATCCTCATCCTATCTGTTCCGGACTGGGCCAAACCGTCTCTTGGTTGGGCCCGGCCCACTTCCATACAACAGAACAGCAGCGCTCGCATTCCAATTGTACCCAACGGTCAGGATCTTTCCCACACATCCAACGGCTTAGGTACGACACTCTGTCTACGAACAGAGGCTCCGCCCTCTGATCCAGGTACATCTTCGACATCTCCAACTCCCGTATTCACGCAACGACACGCGTGCACATATTCTACCTACCTTCGCACACGAAAACACTCTCGCACCGACCACGGCGCCACGTCGTGCTCATATTCCTTGCAATTCTCTCTGATCTCTCTACTCTTATTCGCCTCTATCCTTTACTAACTTGGGTGTCGGAGTGTCTTGCAGGTACTCCCCCCCCTCCCCCACCCGACGTGGACTGAAGGTTATCTCGAACAATCCGAGCTCCACCTCCTATCCGCCGGATTCAACATTCATCCTCAAAGAATACTTCATCAGGAGGCATAAGCATAACCTGAGCCTCGGACCCGATCAGCTGTAAGGCACGGGCGCTTCAGGCCCGTACTCTGGTACCGAACATTGGCGACCACAGTGGAGCATCGTCGCTTGCTTCCATACTCTATCAAAGCTAGCATGTTTCCTCTGGACTAGTTCTCCTCTCCGAGGTACGTTCCGAACTTCAACAATCTTCTCGTGTACAACGTTCTTTTTTCTGGGCAGGTTTTGCTCGCCTCCCAAGCACGGCTTGAGCTCGCGGTTTTTGCTCGCCTCCCAAGCACGGCTTGAGCTCGCAGGTTTTGCTCTCCCCCCAAGCACGGCTTGCGCTCGCAGGTTTTGCTCGCCTCCACATCATGGCTTGAGTCTCCACCCTATCTCGCATCTCTTCACCAGAATGAATCTCTTGGAATTCTTGAAGCTGATCTCAGACATCTATCTCCAATTGGATCTTCATCCGATCCCTTTCAAGATTTCTTTGCAGGTCTCCATTTAACCTCGAATCTCGATCGTGCTTTCGGCATTCAGCAAATAGCCCGCAGCGGCTCCAATAGCTCTCTGATATCCGAGCTCTATACTCCATCAGACAGTTTGGCCTTCCCTGTGATGTCAGAGCTGACGAGCTCAATCAGAGGCCGAAGGGTTCCAAATTTCGCCTCGTGTGAGCCTGCAGCACCTTTGATCTCCGAGCTCCGCGCTCCATCAGAGGCTGAAGGGCGGAGGTCCATAGCGATCTCTGTTGGAGGAATCTCTGGAGAGAGGAGCCCGCAGCGGCTTTCTCATCTATAAAGGCTAAGTCCCACAGCGGCTCTCTTATGCAATCTAGCTATGGGAAGGGTGGCCCGCAGCGGCCTTCCCATCTATGAAGCTCGGCCTGCTACGTCTCCCTTAAATCTTGTATTAAAATGCAGGACCTTACAGTTATCTAGGCTACTGTTGTCAACATCGGGCTTGTACTCTTTTATCCACAGTTATATTACTTTGCGTACACCAAAGCCTGGCTGTTCTACGAATTTTATTCTCATCTCGGTAACGGATTTCTACTCTACCACAAGCATTCAATCAAAGCATGCAAATCAGCCAAGTCAAGACGTGGTGAAGGACGAAGAATTCAACCCAAAGCGAGCTTTTGATCTCAACACCAATGAAGTCCCTGTCATAACCTCAATGCTACGAGATAAGGGTTGGCTACCTTTCAACTCTTTGATCAAGAAAGCTAACCAAAGCTTCATCAGAGAGTTCTAAGCTAATGCTTACAGGGCACTTAGCGAAGACAAGACTTGGTATTCTTTTGTCCGAGTAAAAACAGTTTGCTATTCACCTGGGACTATGAATGAAATGTTGGGTCTATCTAGGGTATCATCTTGCGGAATGAGAAATAGGAATCTTGTACTGAAGGATCTGATTGATTATGAGGAGATACTTAGGGAATTGTGCCGTCCTGGAGCACAATGGATCAACTCTTCTGATGGTTTTCCCAGTAGGCTTGGTAACAAGGATATGCACCCAATAGCCAAAGCGTGGAGTTCTTTCTTTCATCAGAACATCGAGTCTTGCTCTAACTCTTTTGAAGTAAATGTCAAGCGGCCGAATGCAATAGTGACCATTGTTAATGGTGGTTTGGACTTGGGGAACATCATTTCAAAGAGCATTCTCAAAATAGCTAATAGCACTAGTGCACAATTGGGGCACTCTTCTCTCATCTATGCTGTGTAAAAAGAAGAAATGTGATGAGAGAACCGATGACTGTTCTATAAGTCTAGACGGTCGATAGCTACAGCTTGGATTCGTAAGCAACCAGAGAGCCCGATTGATGGACCATCTTTACCACAGGCAGTGCAGGATACCACTCCTACTCCCCAGCAGCAGCCAGCTTCTCAGTCTCATCAGCAGACAATACATGGTCCCTCATTCCACTATGAGTTATTGATGGCAAACTGGCGTGGGATGCAAATGTTATGTGAGCATCAAGGCTTGAACATCTCCTTCCTAGCTACTCCTCGTGTTGCCAATGTTGCTCAACAGTGCATAGCTCAGCGTAGAGCTGCAGCTACCCTGGACCCATCTTCATCAGCAACAGATCAGCAGCAGGACGCACAAGACCCCTTGCTACATGGGGATGCTTACATTGAGCATCAGATTTCATCCTCCTAAATAGTAGCTCATTGTTACTTACTCCTTTTACAGACACTTTTTGGGTTCTTATTCTTCCTTTTATTTTGATTTTACATTTTGCATTTTGGTCTATACTATGCTGATATGACTGTTACATTGATTATGATGCACCACAACTTTGAACTCATAGCTGGATTCTCAATGATGATGATGATTGTGGTTGTTTAGCTCTAATATTTTTTTGCATATTACCATTTAATCACTTTGACTTCAACTGCTGGAATCATTAAGCACCATGCATTGTCATTTGGTTAGGATAAATATTGAGGAAAATCTAGATCATATGTTGGCAAGCTTTTGATATTTCAACCTCTTAAAATCCCAGCTGTGAGGTTGAGCCTAAACATTTATAATTGGTTGACTATTTGGGCATTCCTTGCTTGTATTATTCTGCAGAACTTGAACTTGTGCTTAATTGTCTTACATTTGATTTATACACACACCGATGAGGCAAATTTCTTGGAAACCCAGAGCCTTTCAAACCACCTCATAACTATTTATCCTTTGCTAGCCCCTTTGAGCCTA
The DNA here is from genome assembly GCA_963573325.1 of Astragalus glycyphyllos. NCBI lineage: Eukaryota > Viridiplantae > Streptophyta > Magnoliopsida > Fabales > Fabaceae > Astragalus > Astragalus glycyphyllos. The sequence continues at coordinate 9,210,040 of OY754314.1, read as the reverse complement.
AATGTTCTTTTTTTGTTGTTGTTTTGTTCTGGCATAGACCGCACCAAGAAAACTAAGTTCATAATTTGTTTCAATTGACTTGGAGTTAGGCAGAAAAATGTATGCAAGTCTGGAAAATATCTAAGTTTGGGGTTACTCATGGAATAGCAACAAATTAATTTTGGGGTGTTATATGCAAGAGAAAGAGGGAAAAATATACATATACATTATTAAAGAAAAGAAAAAAAAAGTATAATACAAAAAAAAAATCCTTCTCTTGTGAAATTTTGTTGGGGGAAAATTGTGAGTGGTGAGATTGCTTAAAGTTTGAGACTAAAGATAATTGTGTCTAACTCCAAGTGTTAAACCTACTTACCCAAATAATATCCACTTTTACCTAAGCCCCATTACAACCCTTAAGTCCTAGAATAGTGTGTGTGCATATCATTTATGTGGACTTTTCTAGAACTTGTTCAAACCTATGAAACGATGATGCATGTATTGTGAATTGAGTGATTACCTTATACACTTATGAGAAGAGAGGCAAATTGGTGAGATGTGCGAAAAGAGAGAACTTGAGAATCTTTGTCTCAATATGATCTTGTATTTTCCAATTTGATTTGTCATGTTAATCATTTGATATTATTCTAGATGATGGTTGTTGATGTTTTGAAGTATCTAATGGTATGTGTGAAAAGTGTGAAAGCTGAATAAAAAAATTGGCACAACCTGAATTGAATGATTGCTTGAGGACAAGCAAAACTCCAAGTTTGGGGTTGTGTTGACACATGGTCATATGTATACCGTTGCTCAGTTTTACAGTCATAATGTGAGTATTTGTTTGTTTTTTAGTTAATTTCTATGGAGAAATAGCTTAGATTATAATTGATGTCATTAGGATTGATTTGTAAGTTGTTATCCTCTTTTCAAAGGATTGTAGTAAAGCAAAACCATCAATTTGATGTTTCGTTGGCTAGCAAACCAGACAGCTTGCTAAGCAACACAACAGAGAAAAGAAGAAAAGTTTCTGGTCTTTATCGCCTCGCGACCAGCGTGCATCGCCTCGCGATCAAGGAAAAAAATTGTCCATCGCCTCGCGATAGACTGCAGATTTCAGTATTTAAGCCCAAATATTAGAAAATTAGGGAACTTTTGGTCTTGGCTGTGAAAAAGAGGATTGGAGCTGCGAAATTGAGGAAGATTTGGAGCTTCTGTACTCTTCGGAACAAGGAATTGAATGATCAAATGTACTCATCTTTGTGTAACTTCTCTTTTACCTTTTCTTTAAATACTTTGAACATGAGTACCTAAATTTCTTATGGTTAGGAGGAGATGAATCTCTCCAAAACTATCATGTGATTCAATTGTTTTTTTTTTTTGGTATCGGACCCTCGCGGGCGACCCACGCAGTGTCTAAACGCTGTCAACGAAGGACTAATCTGCGCTCGCTACTTGAGGCTCTTAATCATTTCGCTGGGTTTAATCAACGAAAAACTATTTATGTGATTCAATTGTTATGATCAATACAATTTAGTTATCATTTTAAATTTGCCTTTACCTCCGTTCTTATTGCTTTACAATAATTATATTTGTTGTAATGAATTAGGGTTTACTTTCACCATTGGGAGAAGGGTTATGTTTTCCGGATATTGGGGTTTAAGGACATGAGTAATAGAGACAGCTCAGCATAATAACTCAGCACAAACAATGCCACGTAATGAAGCCAAGTCACAAGGGTAACCTACTACCGGTTGATCAAGTCAACCAGTTCACTTTACCAATTGAAGAATTGTCTCTGTTAGTAAAGTTAGTTTTGGGAAACTGTTAGAAACAGTTTTAGGTTAGTTTGAATTTGTTTCAATTTTGTTGGTATCTCTCAATCTCATTATGTGTATATAATCTCCAATGTAAACACTACTCAATTAATGAAATCTTTCTTCAGTCTCTATTATGGTATCAATCGCCGTAATCGTTCCATAACCATCGCTTTAAATCCTCGTCTTCAAGCTTCGTCCATGGCAGAACAAACGCCCAAACAAGCACTCATCGTCGCGGAACCATCCAACAATGTCTTCGCCGTCAACAATCTACCACCACATGGATTTGCCTCTGCACCCAAGTTATCAATCAAGTTGGAAGATAAGAAATTCCTTCTTTGGAACCAACAAGTTGAAGGCATCATCACCTCCTTCAAACTTCATCAGTTCTTGGTAAATCCTGAAATCCCTCCTCAATACGCTTTCGAAGCAGATCGTGTCGCCCAGAAAATCACTGATGCCTATGAACGGTGGCTGGTTCAAGACCAGATGCTATTCACCTGGCTTCTCTCAACGCTCTCACAATCTGTTCTTCCACGCGTTCTTACATGTAAACATTCCCATCAGGTGTGGGATCGCATCCACAAGCATTATTACTCGCATCTCAAGGACAAGATTCGCCAATTGAGATCTGAACTGAAGAATACCAAGAAGGGAGAGCGATCTATCTCTGAATATCTCATGTGTATTCATAGTCTTGCTGATTCTCTCCTTGCCATAGGCAAAAACATATCTGATCAAGACAAAATTCATGTTGTTCTTGATGAATTGCCAGAAAAATACAATCCTTTTGTGATGATGATGTACGGAAGATCTGATTCTTCATCACTTTCTGATATTGAAGCATTGCTTCTTGTTCAAGAGGTGCAATTCGCCAAACACTGCCAAGAACTCTCAAATGCAGCTGTTAGTGCTAACATTGCACACACATCATATGGCGCTCGTGGAAATTCCAACAATTATTGTGGTCGTGGTCGTATCAACAGAGGTCGTGGCCGTGGACGCACCACCAGCAACGCTCCTCCACCTGCAACAACCACTAGTTCAAGACCAACATGCCAAGTCTGTGGTAAATATGGCCATATTGCCATAGATTGCTGGAATAGATTTGATGAATCGTTCTCCAATTATGGTGAGGCAAGTTCCTCTCAACAGAAACAGGCCAAGAGTGATGGCAATCACAAGGAACAACGCTCATCGCAAAATTCAGCCTCACAAGCCCAAGCCAACTATGCATCAGCTAGTGAGGAGATTCCTGCAACCAACCTAGAAGAGGATTGGTACAAGGATACAAGTGCATCTCATCACGTTACACCTCATATTCACAATTTAGACACAAGCACACCCTATAGAGGCTCAACACAAGTCTCTATGGGCAATGGTCACAAAGTACTAATCAATGCCATTGGTACAGCTAGTTTTACATCTCCTTTCAATCCATCAATAGTGCTTAGACTTAATAAACTGCTGCATGTTCCCTCAATTTCCAAAAATTTGCTCTCTGTGTCAAGGTTTTCTAAGGATAACAAAGTATATTTTAAATTTCACTCAAACTATTGCCTTGTGAAATCTCAGGAAACTAAACAAGTTCTGCTTAAAGGAGTAACGGGCAGAGATGGGCTCTACTCTTTTAAGAAATTTCCCTTTCATGTTGCACTTAAACCTAGAATGAAGATTGGTTCTTTGAACAAAACAAAATGTAAATCCTCTGCTACTGTCAATAATGTTTCTGTTAATAATGCCTTTGTTTCTATTTCTGTTTCAAATACTGATAGTACAAACAATGCTCTTAGGAAGTTTAATCTTTGGCATTCTAGGCTAGGGCATGCCAACTCAAATGCTGTCAAGTCTGTCCTAAAATTGTATCAAATTCCTCTGCCTAATAAAGCTGATGTTTCCTTGTGTAAATCATGTTGCATTGGTAAATCACATAGATTGCATGCACCAGCATCACACACTGAATATACACAACCCTTTGAGCTTGTTCACTCTGATTTGTGGGGACCTTCCCCTTCACCATCTAAATCTGGTTATAGATATTATATAGCTTTTGTTGATGCATTTACTAAGTTTACATGGATTTATTTTCTTAAAAACAAGTTTGATGCACTGCTAGCATTCACAAAGTTTTCTGCCTTGATTGCTACACAACACAACACCTCACTTAAAGTTGTACAAACTGACTTTGGTGGAGAATTTAGACCATTCACTGAACTACTCACCTCAAAAGGCATTCACCATAGACTCACTTGTCCTCACACCTCACATCAAAATGAGACTGTTGAAAGAAAACATAGACAAATAGTTGAAATAGGGCTCACATTGTTATCTCATTCCTCTTTACCTACCTCATATTGGGATGATGCCTTTACTACGTCCACACACCTCATTAACAGGTTTCCTACATCTAGTCATCCTACCTTCTTCTCACCATATGAGTCTCTCAACCAAAAACAACCTGACTATGCTCACTTAAAAGTTTTTGGATGCACTTGTTACCCTTTCTTGAGACCCTACAACAAACACAAACTAGAAAATAGAAGCATTGAGTGTGTAAATCTAGGAATATCCCCACAACACAAAGGCTACAAATGCCTTAGTTCTGATGGCAGAATATATGTTACAAAAGATGTGATTTTTGATGAAACACAATTCCCTTACACCAAACTATTCCCAGACTCACTCAACACTACAAATTTCAGTTCACAACAGTTTACTGACTCACATCATATCATTCTCTTAACCTCCTCAGAAACAACAACAATAACAACAACTGATCATCCTACACCATCCACCCTTCCTCCATTAAATACTCTTACCACTCCTACTGTAAATAAGCCTTCACCACCCTCCACAGAATTCGCCTCACTCAATTCTACACCTCAAACACCACCCCCAGCTATAGACAATCCATCCACAACTCACACAGACAGTGCTGCACCACCTGTGCCTCCTGCAACAACTTCACAACACCCTATGACCACCAGATACAAAACCGACAAACTTAAACCAAAAGTTTTTTTGACAATGGCAGAGCCAACTTCAGTTAAACAAGCCTTACATGAGCCACAATGGCATGAGGCAATGACTCTTGAATATGACACTCTTATTAAGAATGGTACCTGGACACTGACTTCATTACCACCCCAGAGGCAAGCAATTGGCTGCAAATGGGTGTTTCGTGTGAAACAAAATCCTGATGGCACACTAAACAAGTGCAAAGCAAGACTGGTTGCTAAGGGATTCCACCAAGTGCATGGGAAGGATTACAGAGAAACTTTTTCTCCTATTGTGAAGCCTACAACTATTCGCATTATTCTGACACTTGCTCTCACTAACAAATGGGAGACGCAGCAGATTGACATTAATAATGCCTTCATAAATGGGCATCTCGGTGAAGAAATCTACATGAAACAACCTCCTGGATTTGAAAGTTCAGATAAGAATCAAGTTTGCAGACTTCACAGAGCTCTTTATGGCCCCAAGAAGGCACCCAGGGCTTGGTATGAGAGGCTGGCCACTGTTCTACTCAGTTTTCGGTTTCACACAAGTAAATGTGACCCCTCTCTATTCATCTACATATGACCAGGAGTCACCCTTTATGTCCTAGTCTATGTGGATGATATTATCATCACTGGTACATCCAGCACTCTCATTCATGATCTCATCAGCAAGCTCAATCAAAAAGTTGCTCTCAAAGAGCTTGGTAAACCAGATTACTTCCTTGGAATTGAGGTAAAAACATTGTCTAATGACTCAGACCAAGTACATCTTGGATTTACTTCGAAAGGCCAACATGAGCAACTGTAATGGTGTGCCTACACTAATGCTTGCTAACCTAAAATTGAGTAAGCATGGAACTTGTAACACCCCACCTTTTATAAATAATTATTAAGAGATGCTTTAGAAATTATTTTATTTCTAATTGTGTGCTTTAGGACTTAAAGAGAAATTGTAGTTATTACTATTACTACTTTTGAAAATATAGTTATTATTATTATTGTATATATTTGTTTGTGTATTAATATTTACCGTGTATACTTGTTTAAGATTATTATATAATGATATAAGATTCAACTTATATGTATTATGATCATGATATAGTAACTTACCATAAACTTAGAATAAAATCTACTTTCTTCTTTCATGACCAAGTTTCCTTCATTGTTAAGTAATTGTACAAGATAACAACACCTCCTCCTTCCACAAATTATGTGTTGGTTTAACAAGAATAGGCCATGTAGATGGTTGCTTTGATGAGTCACTCCTTTGAAGCCATAAATTCATGCCACCTTAAAAATAACCTTACACTTCACGCTTTATGATAAAAGTGAGTCATCATTTTTAAACCCATGAGATTTTGACACCAAAAAGGAATTGAACACCTCATGCTTCTTCTAGACTTTGTGTTGGATGTATTAGAATAGGACACCTCATGCTAGCTTAAGATGAATCATCTTTTTAACCCATGAGAACATGCCACCTAAAAGACAATACACCTCATCCTTCTACAAGCTTCATAAGAGTCTTCCACTTAGGTACTTGCTTAAGATGACTCATCACTTAAACTTATAGGATCATGCCACCCAAAAAGTGAGTTTTACACCTCATGCTTAACATGATGTAAGCAAGGTCCATAGAACTACTATAAATAGCAAGCCAAAGTTCCTTGATTCATTCATCATCCAATAACCAAAATACTTTCTTCTCACATTCCTTTAAAACTTCGACCACAAAACAAACATCTTGTGTTCCTAGTTTCGAAGATTTGTTCGTGTACGTGTCGGTGTTGTCGGAACAACAGTACGATCGCGCTACAATTCAGGTGGGGGCAAGATACCGTATTCGTCGAGACGGTTAGTGTAAAGTTTTAATTTAAATATGTGTAGAGTGACCCAAGCTCTACTAGAGTTAAAGAGTCAGCGACACCTAAAGATCATTTGACTGCTCTTCGGAGTTAAGGTTAAATGAAGTTTAGGCCGTCGATGACCGGTTAACGCATAGGAAAGTTTTATATTATTATTTGATTGTTTGAGTGATTGATTGATTGATTTCTTTAATGCTTTGATTGTTTTAAATGTTATGAAATGCTTATGTGCTATTTGTGATTATTTGTTGAATTGTTGAAATGTCTTAATGATATAGTTAAGTTTGAGAAGCATGACTTTATTTAATAATAATGGTAATAAAGATAAGATTTCATAATGAACCTAGGCGTGCATATTGAACTAAGAGTCATAAAGAGATCTAAAGTGGAATGAATACTTAACCGTAGTGCAGGAGATAGTACAAGGTACTGACTAATAAGATGAGTAAGGCATACGGGTTAAGATGTGATTAAACAGAATCATATAGACTGCATTGTGTTGTAAGTCCACAGCCGTGTGGTATGGGACACACGAGGTCAAGTACCGGGCTTGGTCCTTAGTAGGACATATCTATGATTGGCGCCTGATGGAGTAATGTTAGGATTAGATTACTCTGATCTGTTTTTGGGCAGGGAACGACTTATAACATCCCGACTCCATGGTGACATTCGGATGGCGTTCTGCACGGATGTGGGGACGTTGTGCCATCAGGATATGGCCAGAGTCAGCATATAGTATTGACACATATTCATAAATAGAGTCAGAGGCATAAGATATTAATAAAGAATAGAAGATAAGAAATAATATAATTTAATGTGCTTGTAACATGTTTAAATTAAGTTTTACCTTATCTTCTCATTTTTCTGACTTATACATGTATCTTAGCCCTGTGTGTTTTCTCTTGTATTGTTTATTTATAACGCTTAGATCCCGTTGAGGAGCCGCTTGCAGCAGAAGGAGATACTCTTCCTTCCACGATGGACGTCGAAGGTACCGAGGATGCCGGTGCGACGTGATGGAGCAGACAGGTGTCTCATTGTGAGAACCTGAGTTTGGTTTTAGCCAGTGTGTCACTCTTTTGAGTCTTGTTATGATTGGCTTGTTATGCGTTCCTGTTTTCCGTTGTTTTGAAACACTCTGATATATGTTCGAGTGGCTTTAGTATTACTACATGTTTTGTAAAACTATGAATATTATGTCTTTATCTATGTGATGCATATTCAGTCATATATGTGTTAAGTTTTAAATTTATTAGGGGTGTTCGCGGTGCGGTTTGATTCGGTTTTGAGAGAAAAAGTGAACCGAACCGAGAGATAAAATTGCATGCGGTTTGGTTTGGTTCGGTTGACTTTCTAAAATAAAACCGAACCAAACCAAACCAAACCAAACCAAACCAATGCGGTTTGGATTGGTTCGGTTGGTTCGGTTTTTTTCAAGATAAAACATAATTTAAAATGAAGTTAAAATTAACTAATTTAAAAAATGGCTAAGATAAATCTTTAATTCAAATTGATCAGTGCATTTTGATGCACATTCTTCTACTATTGTACTTAGGCATTTCTTTAGTTTGTTTATTTTTACTGTTTTATTGTGTTTTTATGTTTTAGTTTATTTTTGCCTTTATTTAATTTTCGTATTTTATTTTCAGCATTAGCGGTTATTTGATACCTGTCCACTGTGCAGACCATAACTTGAGCTACGGTAATCGGATTGACGCATTCTGAAATGCGTTGGAAAGCTAAGAGAAAGACCTACAAGTTTCCTGTTGAAGCCAAAAGCTGATTAGGAGTTCCGAAGTCTCAAATAATTCGTTGAAGTTCCAGACTTAATAAATATTTAGTTTTGGGCCGGGTTTTTTTATGTTTTTCGACCCGGTTGGGTTAAACCCGAATTCTTTGTTTTTGCCTATACCTAATAGCCGCGAGTACTGTTCATAGCTCGTTTTTACTGTTCACAAATTATTTTTCGGGAGCTTGGTACGAAAACCGATGGAGAACTAATCACCTGGTTGATCTGCTGTATTCAGGTTCCGATACTTGAGATTAATATAACCTTGCAATTTAATTCCTATTCTTTTCAATTCTATTATATGTCTATCGTTTGCTTAATTCGATTTGTCATAGAATAGTTTTGTTTCCTTCGATTGATTTATGTTCCCTAATTTTGATTGCGTGTTACCGTTTGCTTAATCCGTTAATTCGCTTTATTCTTAACCATTTGCTTAATTCGGTAAACAGGAAACATACTTCTTATAATATCATTCTCGCTTGTTGAATGTTGTTGTGATCGAACAGGAATAGGATCCGCTTAGGATAGTGAAGTTATAAAAATCGATGATAGGTAGGAACCGAATCAGTAGATTAGCTTATTTTATAATCACTTAATTTATAATCACTTTCTGTTAATTCTTTTCTGAATCAAAACCTAAAACCCCCCATTTTTCCAGTCAGTTGGTTAATTCATACAAGAATCCTTGAGAAACGATACTCGAGTTGTCGTTACCGTAAACTACATTTTAAAATTACTCGTTTTGATCCGTGTGCGATAGCGGATCAAATTTGTGTCCTGGATGCACCTGTAGGAAAAACACCAGCAACAAGATAATTAACAATATCAGCAAACCAAGGAGTAACTCCATGCATAAGTAAAAGCTGCTCATCAGGAAAGTCATGCTGAATGGGAAAAGGATCTTCATCCCTCTCTATCCTGCTCAAGTGATCAGCCACCAAGTTCTCAGCTCCACTTTTATCTTTAATCTCCACATTAAATTCTTGGAGTAACAACATCCACCGAATCAATCTCGGTTTTGCTTCTGGCTTCTTCAACAAGTACTTTAAAGCTGCATGGTCAGTAAAAACAACAACCTTGGAACCTAGCAAATATGATCTGAATTTATCAAGAGCAAAAACAATAGCTAGAAGTTCCTTTTCAGTGGTGGTGTAATTAGACTGTGCAGAATCTAAAGTCCTAGAAGCATAGTAAATAACATGGGCAGCCTTGTCAATTCTTTGTGCAAGGACTGCCCCAACAGCATAGTTAGAAGCATCACACATAATCTCAAAAGGGAGGGTCCAGTCAGGGGGCTGGATGATGGGAGCTGAGGTCAATGCTTTCTTCAAGAAGTCAAATGCTTTTTTGCAATTGTCATTGAAGTTGAAAGTGACGTCATTCTTCAACAAGTTGGACAGTGGAAGAGCTATCTTGCTGAAATCCTTAATGAAACGCCTGTAAAAACCTGCATGACCAAGAAAAGAACGAATCTCGCGAATGCAAGATGGGTAAGGCAATGTAGAAATCACATCAATCTTAGCAGGGTCTATAGAAATTCCTTTTTCAGAGATTATGTGACCTAAAACAATTCCCTGTTCAACCATAAAATGGCATTTTTCATAATTTAAAACAAGGTCAGTTTCGATGCATCTCTCTAAAACCATATTTAAACTGTTCAAACATGCATCAAATGAAGAACCATAAACAGTGAAATCATCCATAAACACTTCCATGCAATTTTCAATAAAATCAGCAAAAATGCTAATCATGCATCGCTGGAAAGTGCCAGGAGCATTGCAAAGACCAAAAGGCATCCTCCTGTAAGCAAATGTACCGAATGGGCACGTAAAAGTAGTCTTTTCTTGATCTTCAGGTGCAATATGAATTTGAAAGTAACCTGAAAAGCCATCAAGAAAACAATAATGTGATTTACCAGCAAGCCGTTCAAGCATTTGGTCAATGAACGATAAAGGAAAGTGATCCTTTCTAGTAGCCTGGTTCAATCTCCTGTAATCAATACAAACTCTCCAGCTATTCTGAACTCTAGTGGGGACAAGTTCATTCTTTTCATTTTTTACCACCGTGAGTCCAGATTTCTTAGGTACAACCTGCACCGGGCTTACCCATTTACTGTCAGAGATAGGGTAAATGATACCTGCTTGCAAGAGTTTGGTTACCTCTTTCTTCACAACATCGAGGATCAAAGGATTAAGCCTCCTTTGGGGCTGCCTTACTGTTTTAGCACCATCCTCAAGTAAAATCCTGTGCATACACATTGAGGGACTAATACCTGGGATGTCTGCCAATGTCCACCCAATTGCCTTTTTATGCTTCCTCAAAACCTGCAAAAGCTTACTTTCTTGATCGAAATCAAGGTTAGAAGATATTATAACCGGGAGTTTTTCATTACTCTCTAAATAAGCATATTTCAGATTTGCAGGGAGTTGTTTCAGCTCCAGGGAAGGTGGTTGCTCAATGGATGGAGTGCTTGGGGCAGCCAGGGTGTCGAGAGCTTCAACTGCATAAACAGCTTCATCGACAACTTCACCTGTAGAAAAAATGTTACCCTGCAAGGCTGCATCAATCTCAGCACATACAACACAAAGGTTAGTGTCAGTACAATCATCACATGAGTAAACATCATCAAAACCAGATAAAGATGGAAAATCAAGTGAAAACAATTCAGAACAAATGTCATCAGTTTCAGGATAATCAATACATAAACCATTATAGTTCACATCAGGGGCAGCAAGCTGCCTTAGTGTTCTTTGTTCAACCATGTTATCAAAAGCTAATATATGTAGTTTATAAATTACTCTCTTTTAATTCTTTTAAGATAGCTAAGACAATGTTTAAAAGAATTTGAATTAAATACTTTATTGTAATTTTTAAATATAGCATAACATTATGGTTTGTTTGTAGGTGAGTCAAAGAATTAATTGAATTTAGGCTAGTAAGTGAGTGAGAGTTGGGTTTTAGTTGCATTTGGGCTAGTAAGTTAGCAAGAAAGTTTGTAAGTCAAATAGCCTTAGTGTTAGTTGCGGTTTGGTTTGGTTTGGTTCGGTTCCTATAATCAAAACCGCGAACCGAACCGAACCGCGCGGTGCAATGAAAAAAGAAATCGAACCAAACCAAAAAGAAGCGGTTTTTTGCGGTTTTCAGTTTGGTTTGCGGTTTTCTATTGGTTTGGTTCGGTTTTGAACACCCCTAGAATTTATCTATTTTCTTGAAATTAAGAGATTAAGTATAAGGGTTACTATAATGAGGACGAGGGTCGTCTTAGAATTGATACTCTCAGCAACCCTCATCAATACAGATCATTGGTGGGAGCCCTCCAATACATTACTTTGACAAGACCAGAAATTGCCTTCAGTGTAAATAAACTATGTCAATTTCTGTCTTGTACCTTAGAATCACACTGGCTTGCTGTAAAAAGACTCCTAAGGTATCTAAGTGGTACATTATATCATGGATTACATCTTCAACTAGCTTCACCTGATACAAAGTTCTCTCTTAGAGTTTACTGTGATAGTGATTGGGGAAGTGACATAGATGACAGAAGATCTACCACTGGTTTATGTGTATTTCTGGGGCCTAATTTGATCTCTTGGAGTGCTAAGAAGCAAACTCTGGTTGCAAGGTCAAGCGCAGAATCTGAATACAAAGGCATGGCTCAAGGCACAGCTGAACTTCTGTGGATTAAATCTCTGTTGAATGAATTACAGGTTGGTCACCAAGTTCCAACTCTATTGTGTGACAACCTCTCAGCTGTTCTATTAGCTCACAATCCAATATTACACTCAAGAACAAAACACATTGAGATGGATCTTCATTTTGTTAGGGAAAGGGTCATAGCCAAGACTCTGCACATCAAACATGTTCCTGCCTCAGCACAAATAGCTGACATTTTAACAAAACTACTTGGAACCTCTGCTTTCCACATTCTCAGAAACAAGCTCAAAGTTCAATCCCTCCTTGAGCTTGACAGGGGAGTAATAGAGATAGCTCAGCATAATAACTCAGCACAAACAATGCCACGTAATGAAGCCAAGTCACAAGGGTAACCTACTACTGGTTGATCAAGTCAACCAGTTCACTTTACCAATTGAAGAATTGTATCTGTTAGTAAAGTTAGTTTTGCAAACTGTTAAAAACAGTTTTAGGTTAGTTTGAATTAGTTTCAATTCTGTTGGTATCTCTCAATCTCACTATGTGTATATAATCTCCAATGTAAACATTACTCAATTAATGAAATCATTCTTCAGTTTCTAATAATGAGTGTTGATAAACTCTAATTTAGTGTATTTATTAGAGATATTTTGAGTTGTTTTTAGAGTAATTATTACTGATTAAATAAATAACTGACTTAAATTACTCTATATTTGCAGGAAGGTAGAAAAAGAAAATAATATAAATGTGGGCTGAAATTAGAAGAAATGTTAGAATAAAAGAAAGCAAGCCCAAGCCCATTAATGCAAGAAGGCCCACAGTAATAAAAAGAAGATCCTCTTGGAGATTTCAATCAAAAGTGATGCACATGTGACTTGGAGAGAAAGAAAGAGGCTTGGAGTGGAGAGCAAGCAACACATATTTAGGAAGGATCTAAATCCTAATATTTAGGGATTGGCATATCTTGCAATTAAAAGTGGAAGCAATCTTGACTTGATCCTTTGCTTGGAGAGAAAGAAAATGAACTAATATAAAAGGAGAGCTTCACTTGTGAAAGGGGGCTAGACACCACATACACAAACGAGAGCTACGGAAACGCTACGGAGGGAGAGAAGAGTTATTTGGCACCGTGAAAGAGCTTTGGAGCAAAAGAAGGAGATTGAAGACATAGACTAAGACTTTCTCTATTTCCGGGTTATTCTTATTTCTGTAATTCATGAACCTTCTTTTTCTTTTATTGTTCTTTATTATTATGGACACCTAAGTCCTCTTCTAGGGTCTTAGGTGGATCTTGCATGTTTAGAAACCTCTTTATGTTCTAATTTCTTATTTGAATTCCTGTTTTTATTTCAATTAATATTGTCCTATTGCTTTAATCACATAATTAGGATTGACAACCCTTTAAATGTTCATAATCAATTAGTTGATCAGCGACCGTACTGCAATTAGTTGGTGGACCTATAGGATAATTGGGGCTATAATTAATGCATGACCAAACTCTAATTTAGTCTTCCAATCATTCAACCTTTTTGTACTTTATGCTTTTCCTGAATTTAAATTCTAGCATGACCAAACTAGGGTTAATTTAGGAAAAAGAATATTAATCGCGAATGACCAAACGGATTAATAGTTTTAGTAAAGGGATTGGTAATTAAATAAAATAAGGGAATTCAGGTAGAATTAGACATAGGGGAATCGAAGCTTGCAAGTGAAACCGCGACCCTAGACCTCTCTCCAAATTATTATATCTTTTATTAATTCTTGCCATTTATTTCTCTTTATTTTGTTTCTACAACATCCAAATTATTTTTTCGTCTAAACATTAAATAATCTCGATTAGTTTGGTACTTGCTAATTAATCCCTGTGGATACGATATCTTTTATACTACTTCTGCGAGAGAGTACACTTGCTCTCAAGTGTGTTTTAAACTCAACAAGTGTGATGATTATAGGAATATGACATTATTATCATGAATTCCGTTAATTCTCCATGTTTAATCCTTTGTTTATGGGTGATACACTTAAGGAATTACGGTTTCCCATTAGATAAAAGGGGTTTTGAGGCAACGGATTGTCCTAAATCTTTAATAACTGAATTGAATCTTTTAATTGGGTAATTAAATTGGAATTGATCAATGGTATAGTGCATGGTAGTGTAGGGGAGAGGATTCGATTCCTAGCCACTTTTATTTCTGAATTTTATTGTCATATACTTTATTTTCGGTTACTATCAATTACCAAATAATTAATCTTATTATAACTAAGAATTATTTAACTAGTTTGGCTGATAATATTACTTGCAACGATTCGGTACACTTGCCGAAATCTTAACACAAGCTACCCCACAAGATTAGAGAACCCTTATTTATAAGACATTTTCTATTTCAGCACAATGGCGACCCATATGCCATTTGCAAGATACTCTATCCTATCTTGATAAAGTTAGTCGATACTACACACCAATAACACGATAATCAAAAGAGAATACCAACATTCTTTTGTTAGCAACTAGAGATATTACACATTAACAAATGAGAAGTAGAGACTCCATTACATCACATCAATTAGATGTTTTGTACCATTGAGAAGACTATTAAAACAAATGAAATTATACCCGAGAGTTCTTGGATGAGATGGTGTAAGTCTTTTCCAGCTTAACCAAGGTCCTGGGTTCGAATCTAACCTTGGGAATACAGCAGCGTTAAATCTCTTGAGGGAGAGCTATACCACCCATTGTGAGGGGTTAGTCTCTACAGTTGTGCGTAGAAGATACCCAATTTAAAAAAATAAATAAATTAAATTGTCAACTCCTACAAAATCACACCCCAACAACTAAGGTCATCTGCAACTTTATTAGACTCTCAGTATACATTTGAATGTTGATTGACCAAACTAAGTGGAGCAAATGGCGAATTCTTGTAATAACATCTCTGCCTTGAGCAGCCCTTCGTCGAGCCCAATAGAACATGAATAACAACCTCAGAATCAACATGAAGCTTAATAAATAGACACGATTTTACAAGAGTTACTTTTTTTTTACCGATACAAGAATTACTTTTAACTACGGAAAATGTTATACTTTTTCTCATATATCTAATCTAATATCTTACCATACAAGATACACTACTCGATATAGAAAATGGGTTTTTTTTTATGCATATGTATCTCGATTTTAGAAGCATACTTTTGACTATGCCGGATCAGTTAAACTTAAAATTTAATAGATCTATGAAAGAATTAGAAATTTCAGGTTTTATGTATGGAAATGGATAAAGAATCAAGAATGAGGACTTTAATAGGGTGAATCATTAATGATCCCTTACAATATACTGCAAATCAGTCTACCTCAGGAGAAACTAGTTTGTGCAATAAAAATGGGCAACAAGAAGACTAGTGAGGAGAACAATCGAAATTCAGAGAGGGACTTTAATGGAAACCGGAAATTGATATTGAAAAAATATATGAAACTATGGAGTTATACTCCTTACAATCACAAACAGAATTCTAAAAGAGATTAAAACAGAAATAATGCAGATACTATAAACCAGAAAATAGGAGATGAATTCCTTCTTCAAGCATAAAGCTTGCCCAAACGTTTTCCAACAAATTTCCTAATTGCCTTTCATTCTGCTACACCACTTTATATAATCCCTCTAATTCCTCTCCTCCAATTCCCTACTGCTACCTGTCACATTCTGTTAGAATTCATCCATTTTTCCTCCAGCTTAGAGTCCTATCAGACTTTTTTTGCAAATAAAAAAAATGCATCCAAGCAAAATACCTATTACCATTTAGTGTGGGTACTTCATGCCAGATATCACCTCATTTTACACTTTTTGTAATAAAGCAACATCTATTTTTCATACCAATATTACTAGTCCAATTAAAGAAAAATCCCTTACTTAGCAAACCATCAAACTATTGTCCAAAAATAAAAATGCAAATCACGAAAACTGATGTGCAACAAAAGGCCAGAAACATGCCAATAATTTTGACAACAGTCAAATACCCCGGCAATTCACAAAATGAAAAATATTTGGCTAAGGGAAATTTTGAAAAATATTGTATACTCAGAATTATCATTACAAAAATCCTATCAGCCTTTAACCACATCAGTTCTTAAAGTTAAACAAATAACAACACATATTTCGTTAAAATCACATTCCACAAGCAATCTGAAATAGGGTTAACATCTTAGTGTAGGCAGGCCTCAACTGGAAATTGCTGAAGCTCAGGATGACTTCCATTTGGAAATGTGTGTGCATTCTCAAATATCCTATAGTTGACAAGAATCACAAAATTGCTTTGTATAGATGGACCAAAGTTTTCATAGAAACAAAATTGAAGTAAACAGGCTATCAAGCTTACATTGTAATTTCAAAAGATAGATGCCATAAAAGTATAACAATGATAGAGCTATCAGTCCAAGAAAGAAACCACAAAAATCTCAGAGTCTCTACTACATGAAACACAGAATCTCTGTTGAAATGGTGTGATCCAGAGCAAAGAATACTATGTTTGACAACACATGTACTATAAATCAAATTATGAAAATGTTGAATAAGCAGATCATTTCCATCAGACTGTTTCATTTTTCAATATGTTGTTGCTTATATATCATAACTATTAATTCCAGCTTGTGCATAATAACAATCAATTCTAGCTTTGAGGATTGTTCATCGTAACAACTTTGAGACTCACAACCTTAAAGATTATCGACAAAATTCAGAAAACAATATTATTGACAGGTTTGATTATTGATAGTGTTTGGCAGGTAATAAAAACTTGATTTCTTAGGAGCAAAATCTAATGTCGGCAACAAGAGAGAAGAAGCATATAAACAAAAGTATATCATAAATTTGTTTCCACGAATCTGATCAGTACAGAAGGAGGCTAATCTAGCACAGCTAGTTTCTGATATTCTGGGCCAGAGATAGCAGCTTCCATGGTCTCTACGGGGTCTAAATCTCCATCATTATTCAAGAACAATTTCAGCAGATTCTTAGAAAACCCACTTACCAGTGCCACACCTTTCTGAGTGGCTGGCACCGGAGTGGCCATCGAGTCTCTCAGATTCCAAAAAACTATCTGAGGCACAGCAGAACCATACCCTTTCTCTGTAAACTTCCTAGTGATTGCTTGGTAATCAGTCTCCCAAGGGTTCAAAGAGGCTTGGTCAAACTCCATGTCACTGAATACAAACACCCTCTTAATCATCTGATCCGCCTTGAGATTCCCATTGACAGCCACTTCCAATATCCGATCAAACACTTTCTGGAAATTAGTGTTCATATTCCACTCCATTTTCGTCACGAATTCAGTCTTGGACTTCAAATCAGTCCCTTTGATCAAATGAAGCTGAGGATTTTTACTGAAAGTGATAACCTTCCCTTTCCAAGGTTCCTCACACAATTCGGACACCAACAACCCCAATGCCACAGACACATCCAAAGAGGTTCCATACATACTCCCAGACACATCACACACAGCAAGACAATTCCTCATCTTGCCTTCCTTGAGCAAGTCATCCACCATTCTCTTCCACTGCAACTCGGCCACTTTCCCATCATCTCCATCTCGCAAAGACTCTATAATCTCATGGGGAAGCAGAGCACCAGCAGCAATAGTAGTCTTCCCTGACTTGACATCCTCCAAGTACTTCTCAAATCTCTCCTTATCATGCTTCAAAAACTTCTCCTTGTAAAATTTCATTGCCACAGAGGCAACCCTATTGTAACGAATCAAATCCCATCTATTATCCCCAATGAACACCTCAGGCAACTCAAGCACCTTCCTCAAAGGCACCAAAACCTCCTTCCTCAACCGATCGCGGACCCTATAAGCATAATGAGCCTCCTCCACTCCTTCATACTCCTCATCATAAGGAAACATCCTCCTCGCAATGCTTTCACACAACAGCGTTGACCGATCAAAAGAAGAGTCAATTGAAGGACACCATTTGGCGGCAAGACTGATTTTTGTGGTGGACCCAGATTTCAAAAACTGGAGATCAATCTTGAGACAGTCAGCAAAAAGATCAGAGATACGATCATGAAGGAACCTAAAATTGGGATCATTATTATAACGGTGAAGAAGCTTGCTAGCCATAGCAACCCTCTTTTCTACCCTCAAAAGATGAGCACGTTCTTTCTCAGGCTTACCCCTCAGCAAAGAATCTGTTTTACTTTCCTTCTCCTTCTTGCTCTCAGTTTCTCCTAAAAGGTATTCTGTAAATTTGTTTCTCTTAGTCCTCTCTAGTTTCTGAATTTGACGAATATCAGAACCTTGTAGAAGGCGATAGAGAATTTCAGGGAGATCTTTGAAGTAACCAAAGTCAGCAAGTGAGGGAACATTATAAGCTAGGGTTTTAGGGTGGTGGTTATGAAACCAAAGAGCAGCGGCGTAGTAGCCTTGGCGATCGGACTTGCCGGAACCGCGAACACCACGGAGGTTACAGACGAGTTTGAGAGTGGTGAGTGGGTGGTGTGACCAAGCAAGTTCAAGTCTTTTAAGGACAGTTTGAGAAGGAGTATTAGGAACAACGTGAAAGAAGAAATCAAGACAAGGGTTACCTGAGGAGAGAAATGTAGGGGATCTATTCTCTGTTAACCCCATTGGTGGGGCGTTGAAGTTGGCTATCATTTGCTGCATGAAGGGGTCAGTGGCGGCGGCGGCGGTGGGGGTTGAATTGAGATTGTGAGTGTAAATTTCAGGTGGGCCAATGAGAGTGGGAGGCAATGGCACGGTGTTTTGGTGAAATTGAGAGAGTGTTGCTGTTGTGTAGTGGAGACATGTTACGATACGAGAGGTGCAAATGAGAGTAGTATTACTACTAAGTTTATACATTCAGGCCGTCACAGAGTGAGTTTCAGTTGGGGAGTGAGGACGAACGAGAATCCAGGATGATGATTTTATACTACTATATGCTTGGCTTGCTTGGGGCCCAAGTTCTATAAGCCAATAGAATCAGTCGTAATCTGACCACCTATGTATTTGGCATTACTCATGCATCAAGAATTGTTGAAGGTTTGTTATTTTTGACAAAAATGGTTAGTATTTATTTAGACAGTACCATTATGGGAATAACGGATCATTTGCTGATATGAAGGATATAGTTATTCATGAGCTGAATTTGTGGAATAAGGGAAGAGTCAAAATAGTATTTGCAGCCTTTGATATGGTCAATAAGAATGATGATGCTCTACGGTTGGGAGTCCAACTTTGTGTCCTCTTTTATGGTACCATCTTTGCTTACATATATAGACAGAATGTTTTCATGACTTGGGTTCTCATTGGGGACTTTAATGACGTTCTCCTTCCTCATTATTAACGAGGTGGAAACTTCCCTCATATAAATGCTTCATACTTTACACAAGGGATCAATGATTGTCACTTGGTTGATATGAAATTTTTTGGTAGTGTCGGTGCAGAGGGGGGAATCTAATGTCTAGAAGGTTAGATCGTGGCCCGTGTGACAACAGATGAAGGTTAGAGTTTCTGGAAGCTTCGATGTGAGACCTAGTTAGAAGGAAATCTGAGCAGAATTCTTTGCTTCTATGTTGTAGGCATGATACAACAAGACGTGGTGTTAATGCTGGTAGTTGATGCCTTTAAGACTCCGCGACGAGAGGTGTCCCTGCAAAGACACTTTGATGTCTAAATTTGTATTAAGACTTAAGGAAATAAGAGGAGAGCAATATCAAATTTTCAATTAGAAAATAGGGGTTAGCAAACCTAAGGGGTGGAGACCCCTTTATCTAGCACTACCGTCCAGAAAC
Organism: Astragalus glycyphyllos; assembly: GCA_963573325.1. Lineage (NCBI taxonomy): Eukaryota > Viridiplantae > Streptophyta > Magnoliopsida > Fabales > Fabaceae > Astragalus > Astragalus glycyphyllos. The sequence goes on along the minus strand of OY754314.1, from coordinate 9,190,159 downwards.
CTTAGGTGCACTAAGGCAAACCCTAGTTGCAGAGATCTCCCTAATTTAGGGGGATTTGACTGAGTCAGTAGTAAATGAGATTGTGGCGAGAGTCCTCTCTATTAATGGTGTCATTACTTGTTTGGAGCATTTGTTAGGCGAGGGGGCAGAACTAGAGTTTAGTTCCGACCTCTGACTTGAGTGTGATCTCGGTCCCGACGAGAGTCTACTCAGGGTAGTATTCGAAAATTGGCCCAGGTACTTGGTTTCTCTTGCAGTGTGTTTCGTGATACCTTAGAGGCCAACTTGTCTATGAGAGCTCGAATCGTAGACACTTGCGCAAGTGGTCGGTTAAGTCGTCAATTCAGTTAACCATTTTTTCGTACATGATTAACCACCTTTTCTGACTTATTTTTTTTAACTATGAAACTCACCACGAACACTATATAAAATATCCAAACTAATTATATCTTAAGCTATGTTACAATAATAAAGATTTACAAGCTTATTGTCTCAAATGAGGTTTGTTTTGTACCTTTCCCTAGTTCGAATGCGGCCGAGTTGAGAATTCAGTAGGTGATTGAGTCGTAGTCATCCACTCTTGCCCCAACTTAGATGGGGGGTTGGTACCTGCAGACACTCTGATGCCACAATCAGTAACTAGAAGTCAAAGTGAGGTCCAAATGAGAGATGCGTACCTTACATGGTTGTTGGGTCAGTATTAAAGGCGTTAGGTGGGATGCCTTTGCTTGTAGGTGGGATGGCGCAATCTACGCCATTTGATTTTGGAAATCAATCTCGACTAGTGGGTTTAGGCAGGTGACAATTGGTTGACCTCAGAGACGGGTTGGACCATGATTTTGAGGCGGAGTCAGGCCAGGCGCCCAAAAAGTCATCTCTGATGGACTAATGTAACATTTGGGTTTTTACAGATGATTGCCTTTTTGGGCCAGTCATTAATGCGCCTTGATGGGGTGCAACAATTCGAATTCGACTCGTTGGCGTGCTTAGGCCCATTATAAATAGAGTGAGGAGTTCTTCATTTCTTACTCTGTTGAATCACTCTAACTCCGAGGTTGAGAGTTTTGCGACCGACATTGACCCTTCGATGATTGGTCTTTGCGATCAAGGTGTACGCCATTGAAAATTAGCTGACCATTGTTGACGCTCCGCCGTCGTTTCCAGATTCCATTTCAAATGTTCATTGTTCGAGTTCATCTGACTTCTTCGCCGACCTCCAAGTATGGTCTTTTCCAAGTCTGTTTCCTTGTCGTTTTTATTTTGGAGGACCTTACCTGTCCTCTAAGACGTTACCTCGAAGAGGGGCTTTCGTCTGGTTCGAGGTCGACCTCGTCTTTTTCCCTGACCATGTTCCCCTTTCCTGCAGAAGATTGAGGTTCTTGTTGATTTCTCTTGACATTGGATAATGCATCTTCTTAGAGAGTTGAGGATTAAAAATGATCAGTAATCTTCTCAGTAGAGGATTAAAGTCAATTCCCTTAAAGGAGGCTTGAACTTGAGAGAGTTGATTGCTACAGGATGGTGAGTGACATCTTTCATCCTTAGCTAGTTCATTTTGACCAACATATATCTTCTTAGTGAAGATATTCCTTATATTGTCTTGATCTGAGTTGGTGTCAGCTCATGAACTTTTTCACTTCTTTCGGTTCAACTTGTTTCTCTTTATCGCTTTATTTCCTTGCAACTTCATAGCTCTTTAAATTGATCTTGCGTTTCCTCTTTTCATCACATTTGTTCAATAGAGCTTATTTTGTTATGGCATTTGATTGGCAAACCTTCATGAGAAGAAAGAGATAATTTTAGTACCCAAAACTCATTGGGTCCTTGGACTGTTAGTGTACTCCTTCTCAGGATCCGTGTACAGCATATTTAGAGTTCAATCAAATAATTTCAAAGACATGAACATATGATGATGGTCTTTTTAGATGCATGACATAGGATTTTAATAGATTGATGTAGGGACATTTGTCAGCATATACTCTGTTGACTCTCATTATGATAAGATAGAAAGAATTAAGCATATTGATCATATGACATTTGTTTGTAAGATATTTCTACAACTTTTGTGTTTAGGTTTATGATTCCTTTTTATCATTGATATCTTAGAAAGTAATTTGTTGGGCATTTCTTATCCTAAGATGCTTAGCACATAGTAACTAGATTATGCATGTAAAACATTCAAGCAGTCATTAGAAGGCACTATTTAAAAGTTTGCAAAAGATGAGGCCTTTTGCTTGATCTGTTGGTATCATCTAGACTTATAATAATGCATCATGGAGTTCATTTAAATGTACATGAGAAACATGATACATTGCCAATATTTTCTGAAGGGGAAAAAGATAATTTTCAGAAAATGGTTTTAAAAAGGTTTAAATAAGTTTTTAGTTCTTACAAATATAGCTGCTTTTTAAGTAAGTCCTTACAGTTTTTTTAAAAAAAAAATCCCTGCAAAATCAATCTTTTTCGTATTAGTCCTTCTATTAGTATTCTGTTACAAAAGATGCTGACTTGGCTGATAAAATTCTTATGTGTCATTTAATTTTCATTTTTGTTTATTTCAAATACGTATTTGGAATGCCAAGTCACTATTTTTTATTATTTATTTATTTTCATTATTCCTCGTCTTCTTCACTCCCCATTTCCATGACCATCTTCAACCAAAGCTCAAGCACAGCCCAGAAAAAGAAAAAAAACAGCAAGACATCGCCACCCCTAACTCCGGCGACCTTTTGCCGGAAACCACCACACCAACACCACCACCATTTACATTACAAAATTGATTACATTTGATTTGGAGGAAAACAAATTGAACACCAACACCAACAAATCTGGAAACAAATTAAAACACCACCAACACCAAATGCAAGCCATAGCCAACAACACCAAATTAAAACCCAACACCAAGCTTTTGCATTTCGATCTTTCGTTTCCCTTTTTTTAGTGAAATCTCTGGTTTCCCATTGTGGACACTACGCAAGCCATCGCCAACACCAAACGCAAGCTCAAACCACCAACGCAACAAAGTGCGTCTCCTGACACGGCGTAGACGTTTTCCGGCACGGTGGTCGCCGGAGTAAGGTGCCCGGAATTTGAAATTTTTAGAGGGATTCTTTTCAGGATAAGAGTAGGATTCCAAATCTATGGTTAGATTTTCGGATGCGTGTCTACTTACGCCGGAAAAGAGGATTGAAGGTGGTGGTTTCTAGGTTTTCAATATATTCGGTTTTGTCTCTTTAGATTAGACACCACCACAAATGTTGTAAAGGAGAATGAGAGAAACACGGTGGTGACCTTGGATGGTAGATTGGTGAACGGAGTTAGCCGGAGGAGCTCAAAAAGTGACGGTAATGGCGGGTTTGGGTGAGATGGCATGCGTTGTTGTTGATGGGTAATGCAGTAGTGGTGGTTTTGGGTAATGGTGTTTTATGTGTGTTATTGCTGTTGTTGTTGAAGGGAGGGAAGATTGAAGAATGGAAATGAGTTTTCTGCAAAAGGGTGTTGGTGTTTCACGTGTTGTTGTTCGTGGGAGACATGGAAGAAGATAAGAGTTTTCTGGAAAATTTAATTTGGAATTTAATTAATTTATCCAAGTCATCAATTTAAATTAAAAGAAAATGAAGACAATGATGTGTCAATGCCACCATGTAACTCTGTTAGCCACATTAGCAAATGGCTAACAAAGAGTTAACAGAAGAACATATTTAAAACAAAAAAATTTTGCAAGGAGTTTTTAAAACAAAAAATTTTGTAAAGACTTATTTGAAAAACAATTATATTTATAGGGACAAAAAACATATTTAAACCTCTTAAAAAATGTAACATCTATGTTATGAATCATATGTACTCATATTTCAGCCATATTAGGAATATTTTGGCAAAAGATTAGGACAGTTGTACACAGCCGAATAATTTATGCAGTTAGATGTAAGATATTGCATTTTCTATCTCATTTGCCCTAATGTTGTCTTTGAACTCACCAACTTGCAAGATATATGTATTGATAAACCTTTGTACTGGATGTGCACTAAGAAGATCTGGCTATTCAACTTTATGACTGTTTTTGGACTCTTGCTTCTGAGATTTGCTCTTTGTACTTCTATAGCTTTTGTCAGATGAATAGCTCACTTCTTTTCAATTTGCTCTTGTTGACCTCTTTAGTCAGTCTTCTTAACCTTTCCTTATCATACAGTTAATCCGAAGAGGCATAAGACTTTCATAACATCCTTCTGAAAAATGTTCTTTGACACTTTGGTTGATCATCACTTTACCCAGAATCTTTTTCTCTTCACACTGTTAAGTGTGTTTAACCCCAAGAGCCTGATGCTCTGATACCAATTCAATTCAATCGTATGTCAATTGGAGTCATAGGAAATGGGGGTTTGAACTGTGACCCTTTTAAACTTTTGACTTTGATCAATCAAAAATCACCTTAAGCAAGAAGATTAATCTATCTTCCTTAAGAGTAGCACAATGAGAGCATCAGAAGATAGAAGCTATCTTCTGAACTGTTTTCTTAAAGAGTCTTCTGAACGTCTTCTAAGTCACTTACCATTATCGAACAAGTTGTATCTTGTTAGATTCTTGTCTTACTTTGGTTGTGTTTAACGCATGACCCTATAAGTTCATTCAATATTCAAAGGAGTTTGACCTAGTGGCTGTATATTCTAAACACTCCTTTTAGGTTGACATGTATCTTCTAAAGATCTGTGTTTATAAGGATGATTACCTTCAATAGTACACAAGCTCTTCTATTCTGATTTACTGATACATTCTTTATGTGTCACTTCAAGAATGTAGGACCATGTTGACTTGACTTGACTTGATTCTTCCATAAGATGCTTATATGATTTCTCAACCTGTTGTTTGAGGGACCTTTTGCTCTGTCATCTTATGAGAATGTCTCTAAACCTTCATCTTCTCACTTGTAAGAATTATTTGGCTAAAACTGCTATGTCATAAGAGGATTCTTACTGTTGCTTATGAGCTTCTGAAAAGTGTCTTCCAACTGAATAGAGTTTCTCAGCTTGACATTAATTATTAGTTCGTCTGGCTTTGATTAGTGAATCTCTTTGTCTTGAGGATTTGCTTGTATGTTTTTCTTTCTTCATGAAGAACTAATCTTCTCGTGTTAGAAAAGCATATGTTTCAACTTCCTCCATGTGTCTTCTATTGATCATCATTCATTTCATGTTTAGACACTTATTATGACTTCTGATCAATTTAGGCTATTTAAAAGAGGGGAGTATTCTTGCCTAATGAAGTTATTGTCACTTTATTATTTTCTTATTTGGTTTATCCTCAAAGCCTTCTTGGATGGAGCTCTTTTAGCACATAATCTTCTTGAGATATATTTGAATATTTCATACACTTTAGACCACTCAAGAATATCCATTAGATCCCTAATGGATCAGAGAACTTAAACACTTAACAAATTGGTTTGCTTCCATCAAAATTGATTCAAGGGATTTTTCCTCCACAATCTGGAGGTCGGGGTTCAGGCTAATGCTGCAGCGGCCATCCTGGCTGAAGACGTACCAATACAAGTGCATCGCCAAGGACTTGCGTAGAATAAGCTTCTCCCTGAGGACAGACGCCGATGTTGCCCGATTTCGGAAGTATGTCGGCAACCTGGTCAGGAGTGGCACGTGGAAGGGGTCCCGGAGGACTAAGTGATTTGCCATTCTCTGGATGACTTGAAGTTTTTCGTCTACACCGTTATGCTTGAGAAGATAAAAATCCGACCTCCATTCTCGGATTTCTAGAGGAGAGTCCTTAGGTATCTGAGACTCTCCCCATCCCAATTACACCCGAATGGGCAGGGTTTTGTGAAGGCCTTCTAGATAGTGATGGCCTCCCTCAGAAGACCCTGTAAGCTTAAAGTTTTCATCACCATCTTTGATGAGGTGCGCCAAGCCGAGTTGGGAAGCGACGAAACACAGCAGAGACATGTTATCCTCCGGGGCAACCGAAAGTATCCTCTCTTAAACCTTTCACCGACTCCGTGAAGGATATCAAAAGTAGGTTTCTGTATGTCTCCCTGGTCGACACTGTTGCAGCTGAGCAAGTGGCGACTTGGAACGACAAAAATGAGATTGTGTCTTACAAGCTCCCCATTGCTTAGACTAACAAACACTTTGATTACGACGACTCCGAGTATACTTTGAAAGCCGAGAAACTTGGGGCCGAGGATGCCAAAACTCTAAGGCGGCTCCAGCTCTGGGTATTCCCCTTTACATATCGTTTGAAAAGGATTAATATTCTAGCGTTGTTTCAGGTCAAGTCTGAATCTGCCTTCAATCTTCAATTTGTGCTTGGTAGGATAGAATATTGCCTTCATAATTTCTTTCATTATTTGCATTATTTTTTGGTTATTTATTCCATCTGACTCTGACCTTGTCCTTCCTCACTTAATTTGAACAGATAACATGATTTCTTCCCCAACAAGCTATGTCGACTTCATGGCCTTGGCGGGCGAAGATGATGAGCTCCAGGTCATCAATCAGCTCCTTCCAAGACTTAAGTGACCGAGCTCAACCCAACTCCGAGGTCGAGCTCTGCCAGGCTATAGAAAAGATGGATGATTTTCCGGCCTCCCTCAGGCTGGCCCCAGCTCGAAAAAATTTGTTAACTATTTTATTATTTATCAAATGTCATCAGAAAAACCCTTTTCGAGATGCTGAAGTTAGAGGTAACGTCAATCAACGTAGGAAATGATGGTGATGATTATCATGGTGATAATTGTCAAAATGGTGATAACCAATAAGATGAACCCATACCACTACCATCTAGACAGACAGAACATAATGGTGTCAAGAGAGATAGTTGGGCACAAGAAGTGATGCAACCTAACAAAGTTCGTTTGAATCAAAATTGAAAACGACCTCATTGTGGAACATCATCCCACCATTAAAATTTTAAGCTATATGATTATCATATTTTCTTATTTGTCTTTTTATGCTTTTTATTTATTAAAAAAAAAAAGCAAACTATACAAAGAAGTTAAAGAAGTTATACATGAGGAGTATGACTGTGTTAGGATATTTACTGAAGACGTAATTGCCATATGCAACTTCACTTATTCCATACAAAGTTTTACACGAGTAATGTTATTCAACCAAACTTTTTCATCCAAAAATAGCTAAAAACCATATTACAATATCAATTAACCCAGTTTTTTAAGCCATTAACCAATATACGTTTTCAAAATTTAGTCATTGGTCTAGAAAACTATGAAAAAGTAAGTTGGTTAATGGCTTAAAAAACTTGATTAATCGGTGTTGTAATATAGTGTTTTTTGCTAGAAAACTTTGGCCGAATAACTTTGCTCTTAACATGACCCATACAACTTCAACTAAAGTAGTATTCCACATGTACGATTTGAAAATTCTAAAGAAAACAAATATAAAATAGGCAAGGTTGTACATGAAGACTTTCGTATATTGATGAAAACTTTTCAAACTACACCATTTGGCAATCATCACTACCAAACCATTCAGGTAAAAATGCTCAGATCCATATCTAATTCAAAAGCATCTAGGAAAAAAAAATTAAAACGGTGGTATAATTACAAACAAGCCACCTAATTTCAACTGGAAACGACTTTATTATTATTATTATTATTATTATTATTATTACTACCACTTCTACTATTATTATTCAATTTTAAACTCTTAACAATTAAAATATTTTCCAAAGAAGTTTTATTCTAAAATTTAAAGACTTTGATCAAAAAATTCTAAAATTTAAAGACATATTTAAGCAGACATATTGTCAAAAAAAACATTGCATTTCTCCACTTTTGTTTTCAAAAAATGACGATGACGTCGATGAGTACACAAGATATATGAATTCGTATTAACCATTGAGTGAGCCTTTTTTTTTTTGAAAAAATTGAGCGAGACTTATTACAAGCACCTAGATCTTGTGAGAAAATGAATCGACAAATTTGTGGCATACTCTAAAAATCGCACTAGTGATTACAATATATGCAAATGCAACAATATTTGTTTAAATACACGTATACAAATACAAATACAAAATATTTACATATAACTATGTGACGGCTTACTAAACCCTATTCTTCTAGGGTTGACATAAAACACCAGCCGAACTTTGTTTACTAGTCACGCAAGCATACACCTGGAGAGGAAAAAAACGAACCCAAAACGTAACTATTGTTTCCCTGCCATTGGTATGTAAGTATTCATATAACATTGGAGACTAGAGATGCTCTCCTTAGTCCTTAGATCTATAAATGAACACATTCCTAAAATAAATATTAGGCATTTATGTGTAAATAAATATTATGCATTTATGTGTTTTTATACGCTTAAAGCTTAAAACGATAGTAATTTCTTAATAGAGAGAATCTCAACTCAATAATAGCACGACAAAAGAAAAATGGTTTTGCTAACTTTGGAGCCAGTAAAGTTTAGGGATTTAAAATTGAAGCAATGAGATATACCTATCTATCTACAGCCGAAGAATGGTTCTGAGTGTGTCTGATAGATTTTGAATAGTCCGCTGCTCCTGAGTTGCTTGCAACTCCTGCAGTGGCATATCTTCGTAACACCTAACAAATAAAGCAATTGTGTGAATAGCCACATTTACATAGAAACCCAATACACGCATAGCAGGAACTGAAAGGAATCACCAGATCAGAAATAGTGTGCTTTTCTGACACATAGATGTGAAAATTTATACAGTTCTCCAATTTAAGCATTTGCATAAAATTGGTAAACAAAACTCATGCAAAAGCTGAAGGGACATACATTTTATGGTAAGCTAAAGCCTGTGCCAAATTCATTAGAGTAGAACTTGACGTCAACCTTTGGTAAATGCTTGGAGGAAGTGGCATCTGCTGCATGCCAATTAGCAAACCAATGTAAGTGATCGTAAGAAGTGGACAACACACAAAGGTGTGTGCACACACACACACAATACACAGTCACCTCATTTAATCCTCTCCGACCCTTTTTGGACTGCCCATCACCACTAAAAAGTTCTTGCAATGCTTCTACTGTTCCAGTTCCATTGGTATCCTGTTGCATGGTGCCAAGCACATTGTCTGAAAGGAGAGCAATAGGTGATATATCTGTTGCCCTTAAGAATGGAATGGGTACTGTATTACCAGCAGCATAAATGGACCAAAGCTGCAAAAGCAAAAAAAAAAAAATAGTTAACAGATGATCAGCCATAGACTACAGTCTCACAACATACATTAATGCAGGCCAAAAAGATACAAAAGCTAAGGCTGTTCAAAAAATACTTGTATTGACAAGCAAAGGATGTACGAAGATAAACAATGTCATTTTCCTGGCATACTTATTACGAATATCAAAACAGTGATTATTAACTTCAATAACTAAAAACACAAACCTTGCTCAAACGGGTGAAAAGAATATTAAGTTTCACAGAAAATATATAAATCAAATTACAAAAATACCTTATCTTGTAATGCAAATGATTTGTGGCTGACTGTTTCATTCTTCAATGTGCTATTCCTTATATCACCACCAATTCCAGCTCGTGCTCGATGACTACCTTTTGTTTTGATGTCCTGCTCAGTTGAATTGCTGACATAAGGTAGAGACGATTGCATGGCATCAGTAGCAGGACTCGATCCTCTAAAAGGGGATGTGTTTGCATTACCAACTTTTTGACTGTCAACCCTAAGTATCCATAAAAGAAAGCAAACTAAATTAGAAAGGAATGAAAGGTAAAAAAAAGATGGAGGGGATCCAATAAGCATATAATGCATATTTTCATGTTTGCAAAGCTTAGATTATAAATTGCAAGAGAAAGAATGACACAAACATTTTCTTGAAAAACATAGGCAGTAGAGGTAAATGGAAACCACGTTTTCTTGAAAGAATTTGTAAACGGTCATGAAGAGAGGGATAAACATAAAATTGACATGAATTTGTCATGCAAAAATCTAACATAAGATTTATTCCTAGAGTCGAACAGGTGCGCAAGTACCCAGGGTCAGATAATCTGTCTCCTATGCTGCTGGCGAGAGCAGCAGATAAATAAACTGCAGAATCTGCATCCTGTGTGGTCTTACGTAGCTCATCTCCATGGACTATTACAGTACCAAAGTTCCCTGCCAATAATCCACATCAATCACAATTTTGACAAATATATGAACTTGAAAAAAAAAATGGCTTTCATTTCTTGGAGTTAAGGAATTTAGAAAATCAAATTAATTAGAATTCATGGAGGAGAGAATTTCGAAAACTGAAATGCAGAGAAAATTTTGAATTTTTTGTTTCCAGAGTTTTCCTTCTTACCTAATTTATCTTTTTATTTTCTCTTCAACCAATTGAGAAAATTTTAGAACATCCAAAATTGTTTTTCCTCCCTATATTCTTTCTCAGTCCAAAGATAGGTAACTGACCACAACTTTAAATACAACATTATCCAACTAGTTACATATATATCTAGAAACTTCAGACATCAGGCAGATTGAAGAAAGGAACTTCGGTAAATTGAGCTCAGAATTGAACCCAGTAATCCTCAACTACAGTACGAAATGTTGACTGGTTTGTTCGTGACTAGCTGGCAAAGGTTTTGGTTTGTTCATTCTTGTTTTGGGTCAAGTAATATTGCGGTTTGGTTTGCTTACAGTTCATGAAAATTAGTTGTGGTTTTGACACTAAGTTTGACTCGGTATTCTTATTTTTCTATCATTACAAAATCTATATTGGTAACAAGCTTAAAGCATAATAAGCTTTAGCTTGAGGGCAAGTGTTGGAATATGAGAATATCTTTTCTTACCTAAGAGTATCTTGAATTTTCTAAGAGGATTAGGTTCGTAGCAGTTATTATTATGATTTATTTTCCTATTCAATTAGGATTAAGAGTCTGTACCCCTAGTATAAACAGGGTTAGTGCTTAACCTGCTTTTATCATCAGATCATAATCGTATTTTAGAGTCTTCATTCTTTCTCATCTCTTTCTAAATCTAAAACCCATAACTTCTAACATTTTCAAGTTCAACAGCCTATATGAAGTGAAATTTGCATGCCCACTTCCTCAAAGGCCATTTTTGTAGTGGGTAAACATTAGCAAATACTCAAACTTCAAAATAAGTAAAGTCAGGCTAAAAACAAGATGCATGAAAATACAAACCTTCACTTGTGGCCACATCTTCAACCTTGTGAAGCTTCCTCATAGTTCCATGTGATGAGAGATCGACAGCTCCTTCAACGTCAATGTTTTGAAATCTCGATGGAACAGTATCTCCATATTCGTCATTTAGTTGGGAAGCTATCATTGTCTCCTTCAAATTAAAGTGTATTGCACATGGAAATTATTTTCAGCTTTTTAGAGTTTTCTAATCTAGAAGGTAGATGTGAAGAACAAATCTGAGTAGATATGCATGCGATTGTGTATATTGGCGTGTTTGTGTAAAAATGAGCAAGCAGAGCGAGAGGGATTGGAGGGAGGAGCAAATTTTAATCATACCCGAACTCCTGTTGCAGCTTGAGCAACAGTTTGAGCCTGCAAAGCCATTAAAGCCCTCATTTGCCTTGCCTTTTCAAGCCTTGGCAACATTGCAGCAGATCCACTTTTCCACTTTTCAAAGAATTTGTGCTGGCAGCCAGAAAATAAAATCAATGGAAATAGATAACAATTGAAGAAAACATCTACGCAAATGCAAACTATATAGGCATAAAACAAATTAGTAAAGGCAAATATTTTGAGTTTGTTTAGTCGCCCATTATAAGCAGTGGCCAAAATAAAAGCTCATGCATGATAAGCCATCACTCAGAATTAATTTTGTAATTTCAGATAACCAGAGTATGTTTCAATCTATTATTATTATTATTATTATTATTATGCTTAACTTATTATTATATGCTGCGGGAAATGTGGAATATTGAAACACTCACACAATATAAGTATATTTTGTTTATTATTTTCAAGTCATATAACAAAAATCAATTTGGTTTTATACCGGATTGATCCACTGTGGAAGCTATATTTTTATTATAAAGACTAGTGGAGAGATATCAAACAAATCAAATAGATTTGCGTTTGGTTTCCATTGATTTGGAAAAGACAATGAAAGCTTGTTTCAAGAGAGCTCTACATAAGAAAGGGGTTTGGATTTCTAAAATTAAAGCGGACAATGATACTTGAATGGTTCCAGCCCCTGGATGACTAGGTTACATAAAATCGTAGAACCGACGTTCCGTTTCGATTCTGAAAAGGAGACATTGCTAGGTTTGATTTCTCGATCCGATTCTGAAAAAACCAGGTCAAGGACTTTAAATAACATATTTGTGTTGGATTTCTTTGCTGGCTTCTGTGAAACATACATTCTCGCACTCTCAAAATTGCTACCTAACCTAACAGAAGCTCCCTTTTCTCTGCGAAGTAGTTGCCTTAGTATCTGGAGTCACTCTACAACCAATCTTTCACTTCTATCTGCTGAAACTCTCTCGATCTGTTGTGCAGTGTATTTCTCTGTTCTCTCTTTACTTTGTTCCACACACTCCATAAAATATCATTTTTTCTTTATGTTTCCGTAAAATATTTCCTGGCCTCTATCCTGTTCGCCAACAAAAAACAATTAAAAAAACAAAGCTAGCTCTGTCAAACCTCTTCACTTTTCTCCCTTCCTATAAATAACTTCTATAAAATATAGTATCTTGCTCTCAAACAAAACACAGGTTTCTTTCTTTTTGATAATAGATAAAAATAATGATAATAAATTGGTTTATTTTTTTATTTTATTTAAGGATTTATTTATTTTTCTTATTTAAACGCAATGCACACATATTTGTATGCATAGTATAATGTATAACATATTTTAAAATGAAAAACATTAGGTATAACTATATATTTATAATCCTCAATATAATATATTATGCATAACATATTCTAAAATAAAAACATTAGGTATAATATATTATTATGATTCATTTTATTTAATACTTGAATTAGCTCTTGATTCAACAATAAACATCAACTTTCTTTTCTTGAAACTCTTGGATCTATCAAATGGTTCCAGACTTCCAGCACCTGGATGTAAATTGGTGTTATGAACCCGACTTCTTTTTGGCGGCTTCCTCAAAGTCTCCTGAAAACCTCCTGAAAACTGATCCAACAATTGTTCAACGAACCTCTGTTGCATGTTAGACAGCCCATTTTGATTTGTCCTCAAGGTATTGCACCACTCCCATACCTACACACCCCTCCTCCAGACCCATTGAGGAAAAATGATTTTGAAGCCACCCAATTCCATTGGTTCTCCACCTGTCTCCCGCACCTCCTTTTAAGACTGTCTTTACACCTTCATGAACAAGCTTCACACACAGATAACCCCCCCCCCCCCCCCCCCCCCCCCCCACCCCCCCCCACCTCCGGCCTTTTCTAAAGTGTGCAACCATGAGACTCCAAGAACTTAGTCTAAACTTCCCAATTCCAGCACCAAAGCATCTAGGGAGAAGTCACGATTGGCCAACTGAACCTTGAGATTCTTGCAAACACCCTAGGTAAAAACTCAATGTCCATCCCACAATTGAATTCCTCACTACCGGCTTCCCCACTATCCACAAACACTGCCACATCAATTACCATGAGGCTTCCTCTTCTTCCCCCAAGACCCTCGCTCCACTAAAATCCCTCCTCTCTCCCCTCGTTGAACCAAACACAAAACATATTTAGAATCACTCCCCTTCCCCTTCTCCTCTGCTCCATTAAATTCCCTCCCCTCCATTGAACCAAACAGACTCTAAAAAAGTGGGGGGAGGGGGGAGTAGTTCGGGAAAATGTCAGTAATCTCCATCCTAGTTAGCGCGTCTTAATTCTTAATTCTTAATCACACATAAATTTAAGAAACTTCAGTTAAAACTAAGTAGTCAAGTCTAAGTATATACCAAGTGTAAACGAAAATCAATATTTTGACTACTGACATAATATTAAACAACCTGATATATTAGTGGATATACTCTTCTCTACACTTCTTATAACTACTATCCGTTATTACTTTTCAAAGAAATCCACTACCAATAATATAACAAGCTCCTATAATCCCTCTCAACTGGACCTTGCTATTTGTTATCTTTTCCGTACCAAGAAGCTTCTACATCCCCCAATACACATTGAATTCATCTCTTCTTTATTTTTTTTTTTGCAAGACTTTTAAATATGCAAGCATAGCTCTGAATGAATTCAAGACTCTTAACAATCCTTACAATATTACTGAGCATACCTTCAACATCTCAGATGCAGGAGGGCGAAGACGAGGTTCTTTGGTCAGACACTTCGCAACAAAATCATGGAAATATAGAGACCTACAAAAGAAGAATCAATTATAAAACATTATCATACATAAAGAGATCATTCACTAAATTGAGACACTATCTCAAACACCATTAAGATATTGTCGCCAGGAAAATGACACCATTAAGAGTGAGTAATGACTGCCAACCAGCAAATAACGATCAGGGTAATTTATGATGCACTTGTACTATTAGACAAAGAAAGCACTAAACTTGTCTTCTTCTTTTTTTTTGAATAAAGAATAATTTTCATTAAAACAGAGAAAAATAAAGTAAATTTGGGATCAAAAGGGATCCTTTAAACAAAAAAGCACCAACCTTGTACTCCTAGTCCTTAACAGTTAAAAAATGACAGTGTATTAGCATTACCATTTAAATGTGGGTTAGATTCCCTAAAGAGGAAGGAGCATATGTATGAGTTTTTGTTCAAACTTATCTTAGGCTGGTCAATAGATGAAATTTTTGCTTAACAGTTAATATGCATATGTTAGATACATCACTTGAGAGAAGATTTATGTAAATCAAACCCTCAATTATACTATACAGGTGGATTAAATTTAACGATGTCTTAATATAGCGTCCTTTATGAAAAGGAAACATCTGAGAAAGTGAATAGTAAAAGTATTTCAAGAAGTGGTGACTCAGTACTCAGCAGTGCGTTCAAAAGAGAGACAACAAGCACAAAATATATCATATAATCAAATAGCATCCTACATCATCAACTAATTGTTTGAAGCCCACTAATTCACAAAAAGAGTACAGATATTTTAGTACAAACCATTTTTCCTTATCCTCAAGCATTGGAGCTGGTTCGATGGATATCATGAATAAAACCTACAAAAAAACAATTTGATCATCATAACTCCACTCCCCTCAAGATGAAAACAAAACTAGCGCTTGATAATGGCAAATAAACAATTATTAATAAAAGTTTCAATATTTGAGATCTTATCAAATCCTTTCAAACAAATGTTATTAGTACATCTTTTCTTTTCTAAACATCCATTATTAAGCATGACAACCAAATTTTTGCAGTTCGTTTAAACAAGTGTATATCAACTGTTTCATCAAATAACATAATTTCAAGAGAGGGAAATTAATAGAAATTGATATCTTCTTAAAAGGACTAATACAAGTAACTTGCTCAAAGGTTTTGAGTCAAAGCATACAAGATTCTATCTGATTTGATATTGGTTTGGTTAGCTCTCGGTAGCTTGTAAAATTTACTATGCCCTGGTTGTGACCTTCATAATTTTCTCAATAAAGGGAAGAATCAACTCTCTTTAAATTAAGAATGAAGAGAACAATGACAGATATATTAAAAAGTTTTTCTGCTTTCCGCTCAAAACATAACACACTGGGTTCGAAGTTTGAACAGTAGCTCCCATTGCACTCTGCTCCATAAAGGTAGCCTTGGGTCAGAAAGTCATTTTCAAATAATAGCTCAACAAGTTATGACAAACATGTAGCCCTCAAAATAGATTCCCAAGGTCCAATCATTTGAAACATGTTCTGAAAGATACTAGCCCCACTTCTCAAGAATCATATACATGGCATTAATGCAATCGGTTATATTCTGAGCCTGTTTGGCGGACCTACTGCCTGTGTAGTCAATTGCGGCCGTCGCGACCGCTATAGCGGCGGTGCGAGGCAGTGCGCCGGTCCAGGGCAACGCAAACGGTGGTGGCGGAACACTTTACAGATGCGGGCATCGCGGCCGCTAAAGCGGCGAAGATTGCGGGTTGTCGCGGGTCAGGCGCGGGTGAAGCTGAAGGGGCTGGCTTTTTTTGGGTAACCCTAATTTTAAAATGCGAAAAGACCTATTTTCCCTCAGAATAGTAACCGTTTCCTCTTTTTTAAAAGGTTTTTTGTCTTTTCTCAGACTATTAACCTTCCAGTTACTGTATTAATGCAATTTACTGATTTATTTTGGGAACTACACAAGTACAGTACACGCTTCTCCTTCTTCTCTTTCTCGGACTATTCACTGCTTCTCCTTCTTCTATATAACAGAGAGAATGCTCACACTTCTTCTCCTTCTTCTATAAAACCTTCTGCTTCCCAGAGCCACAAAAGTGACAAAACAGAGACTGTTTTCACAAAACAGAGACTGTTCTCCCGAGGCTAGAACTTATTTAGTATTTTGTTCTCGATTAAGTGTTTTAGATGTGATATTTTGAGCCTTGGAGGCTAGAACTCATTTACTATTTTGGTTTATGTTATGTTGAACTATTAGTAGCAATGAAGTTTTATGATTCATTATGAATATGTGTTTATTTTTTAGTATTCTTAATTTTTTATGTGTATGGTATAAATTGGCAAATCTGTTTCCCTAGACTTCGGCGTAGCGGTCATCCCGCTACCCGCTACACCGCAATAGCCTTTTAGGGGTCGGCCACTCCGCGCCGCTATTTGCTATTAACTACCTAGCCTACTGCAGAGTAAAAAAATAACTTTTAAAAGGTATTTCTGGCAAGTTTAAGGTTTCCTGAGCAGGAAACAAAGATTCCCAAAGGCAACAGAAGCTATGGACCTTCTACTGACAACACAAACTACCAAGATTATTTTTCCTTTCACATTGATTCTGCTAGGAACCCAAGAATTGAATATAGAAAAGTAGTCTTGTTCACGAACTAACTTATTGCAAAAGCAACTTTTGAGACACCAGATTTTCACAGCAAGGACAAATGGATAAAAAGTTGACTACTCTGCACTGTAATTTAGAAAAAAAAAATTGATACCTATCACCAACAGACAAGACAAATACAACAACCTTAGTCTAAATTTTGAAATAACCAGAATTTATGTCCTCTTTCCTGACTAATTTATATTCCACCAAATAACCTATAAGTTTGTAAAAAAAGAAGTAAGACTTAGTAGTTGAGGACTGGAATAACTATCGACATAAGACATGTTTATAAATAAGAAGAGAAGTTGAGCAGGAGAGTTGGGGCCTTTTTGGATTCGCTTACTTGGGCTTATCTATTAGCCAAAGCACTTATGAGACTGTTAGGGAGAGCTCATGACATGTCCATAAGTTTTTTTCGGCTTATTTCCATAAGCTCTCTAGGATAGCTTACGAAAACAACTTACAACTTGTATGAAAACAGTTTAACTTAATTTTATCTTTTATTATGGAAATGGCTTATACATAAGCTTTCATATGATAAGTCCTTATGCTATAAGCATTTAATTAAGTTATTTATCCAAATAGCTTATACAGACTCGTGAATTTGCATTTTATTCTGAAATTAAGGGGATTCTTTCCTAAGATACTACTTTCCTATCACCCTCACAACACAATTGTTCAAAATTATATTCCCTCCAACTCCTTGCTTGTAAGTTGTCATTTAGTTCTATTTCTGAGTTACTATTCTGCTTCTCCTTCCTAATTCACCTCAACAGAAATCAAAATTCCTTCCAACTAACAAAGTGACTATATGTGACAGTGGATGAAATAATAAATCATCTGAACATTATATGAACATCAACAAAGATAACCAGTTAAATATTATTTATGAGAAAGAGGGAGGAGAAGAGATCGCGTGTTATCTGTAATAAATAATACGAAATATCAATTCAGTTCCATGATACTAACCCTCATCGGATGTACATCTGATCTTGGAGGAACACCCTGAAAATTATGGCAACAGAATTTATGCAAATGTAAGCACGAGACTTGAATTTTTAATGCAGCATCGGGATATAAAAGGAGGCCTATCATGATACTTCAATTTTATTGCATGAGATGATACAGTAAATAACACTATATGGATGACAACCCAGCCACTTGGTGATAGAATGTCCCTCCAAAAAAGAAAATAAAATCACATAAATGCTCCTTAATGGAAGAAGGGCCAAAAGAAGTGGAGTAAACAATCGAAAAGCATTATTCAATTGCAAGAGATGTTTGGGGGAGAAAAAATGTTTGAAAGGAAAATTAGAGACCTGCATTAGATAAACTGGCAGTTTACTATGAAGCACGGACCCTGACACGGACACCGGACACGACACGGACACCGCTAATGTCCAAAATATAGAAAACCGGGACACCACATATATATAATTATTTATTTATTATAATTAAATAAAATATGAATATTACCTATAAAAGATTTAAACTGAGCAATTTATTTCATAGCAATAAAAGTTCTTAAACAAAATAAGATAGTTTTTCACATTCATTTTCCATCTACTATATCAATAAGTTAAAAATGATGTAATCAAATTTAATATTTTGAACCCCTTCCTTGATTATCACTACTTTAACACTTCTTTAACATTTGTAGAAGTGTCTTAGAAGTGTTCAAGAAGTGTCTAAAATGTGTTGAAGCAAAGAAGAAGAAAAAAGATTTTTTGGGACACTTGTCTTAGGTGTCGGACACGTGTCGTACGAGTGTCGTACGAGTGTCGAACACTAACATGTGTCGGACACCGGGACACGTCTAATCTCAGAGGTGTCCGTGCTTCATAAGTCATGGAATTAATAAACATAAGTAATGGATATACCTCGGCCATTTCAATTGCAGACACACCAAGAGCCCAAACATCCACCTAAAAATCAATGTAAATGAATCAACCATATCATATAAAGTTGTGACCAATAACCCAACAATGTAATATTTTAGAACTATAATTTATCTTGATTTTAATTAATGACATGATACATTATAAATAGAAATAATCAAAAATATTACTGATTCTGTTCCATGTCTCCCGATATACAAGAAACCTAGCTAAGAAGTTAACATCATAACTGGCCGTAATTTCCTTTTTAGAAGTTAGTATTTTCAAATATGTAGCAGATAAATTACAAAGTCAATGGCTATAGAAGAGTTCCCATGTGATGGTTCTTGATCTTAGTTAGCTCCACTAACTTTATATTTGCTGCAAGAGGATAGACACAATTCACATGTGTGTACCGTCACCAACTTATAGTTTTTTTACATCACAAAGCAGTAGACACAATGCACATGCGTGTACTGTCACCATCTTATATTTTTTTACATCACAAAGAAGTGCTAACTCCCCACCAAGAGGGAAAGGCTTGATTGTTGTTGTACAAAGCAGTGTGAACAAGACTCTGACCATAATTTTTCCAATACTTCATAGTGCTCATTCTTTCAGTCATTCATTCTGAATTTTCTTCACAAGATTGGAGAAACCACAATTGCAATTTCTTCATTAAGGTGAAAGAGATGCAACCAACCAACCTATATATCTTCTAATGGAATTAGAATGAAGCAAGCTTTGCAAGACCTAACTATAGAAACCAAAGGAAAAGAAGATCAACAAGGATTAGAGGCACCACTAAAATGGGTCACTTTTCTACAACTTGACTGTGATTTTAGCCCAACAACAACAACTTTCTATGTCAAATAAGCCGAAATCATATTACTCAAGAAGCATTTACAGGCTAAAATTTCTTTCATTTAGTGGCCTAATTAGTTGGAGTCTGATTAGTTAATAATAGTTAAGTTAATTTCTTAGTTTTTCTATGAACTCTTTGTGCTTAACTTATGGAAAAAATTCAAATGTCCTTTAGTCATCACTGAGTCTTTTTTTTCTCTTTATAGACTTTCTAACTAATTATGATGGCTAGTGGGAAGTAATTACTGAGTCTAAACTAATTTTCTAGGTAAGTCATGTACATCCCCTTATCAATAATTGCATGATAGTCAATACCTAGTATTGTATTTTCCAAAGTGTAGCATTTATTTCATGTATTTCAAAAAGTCCTCTTGGGATTTCATCAATTGCAAAACAGCTTCTCAATAGGGAACTCATGTACTTCAAAAGATAGTTTTGATGATTGATGAAAATTTGAGTGTTTCTCCGTTGTGAAAGCTTCCCTTTTGTTCTTGGTTTAAGAACTAAATCTTACTGGTTCTACCAACAAGTCGCGGTCATTGTCAAACTGCACTTAATAAGTGTGGTTTTACCGGCAGGTTGGTGATAGGGTAACGTTCCTCTTAGCTTTTTCCTGTCTCAATATGATCCTACATGTTCTCTTACCATTAGATTTCAAAGAATAACTTTTTAAACCAGAGATAACTTTTATCCTAATTTGCATATAATTAATTTCTATTTACTGCCACCAGTTCCCTCACAAGTCAAAATTATTTGCTTTCCTGTTTCTGATGAGCTGAACCACTAACTTTTGAAAACTGCACAAGATTGTAATTCCCATTTCAATACAATTCCTACATCCACTTTCTCACTGAAACCTATTTTATTTCTGATCAAAGCATCTGAAAATAATAGCAACTCTTTCAGTGTTATAAAAACTGGGCACGCCAGTCGGACTAGAAACCAAACACTTAGCTGACCAAGTGATGTAATCAAATTGGGGGTGACATCATTAAACCGGCTGGAAACTGGATTTAATTTTTGGCCTCTGGATCTCGGATAACTAACTGTTGGCAAAGTGAAAATTACTACAAGGATGCTTCAAAGAAAAACTAAAGGAGAAGACCCTAATGCAAGAGAAGGGAAAAATTAAGAAGCAAAAAAAAAGAGAAAGAAGATGCACTGGAAAGGAGAAGAAATGAAGAAATGTGGAAGAAGAGAGACGCTTGGAGAAGATCAAGAAATGAAAAGGAAGAAACTAAATACAAGAAGCGACAGCTTCTACTTTGTGCAAATTGAGTATCAAAAAGAGGGATTTAGGGTTGTCTTCTGGCATGGTCTATTAAGTTAAACATAGATAGTGGGAAAAAAAAAAGGCAAAGAGACCGGCTGTCATCCAGTGTTGTCAAATAGCGGCTATAGCGGCGCTATGCCGCTATAGCATAGCGGAATTTGAACAAACCGCTATTGTCCGCAATCTGCGTTATGCCCATAAGTACTGCCAAATAGTGGCTATAGTGGCGCTAAGTACTGCCAAATAGTGGCTATAGTGGCGCTATAGCACTATAGCATAGCGGAATTTGAGCAAAACGCTATTTTCCGCAATTCGCGATTGACAACACTGCTGTCATCATGACACGAAGCATACTGCCGTTGGGAAAATTGTTGGAAAAAGCTTCCTTGTGAGATCAATCCTATCTCCTGGAGATCCCAAAAACGTAACTCTACCCCTATGACAGGAACAACTTTTGTATGTTTGTCTGACAAATAATAATAATAATAATAATAATTATATACATTCTTAAGTATGTTGAGAATCTAGATAGATAGATAGAGAGAGAGAGAGAGAGAGAGAGAGAGAGAGAGAATCATTTGGTAAACTGATATTCATTATTGTGAATGATTAGTACAGAGGAGTGACCTTATATAGGTGCACTTAGAGATACAAAGAGATGACCTGCACAAGCAGGTGACTAACTAATCAGAACCTGCTGTAGCAGGTGAACAGTAATGTAAATGTATTTAGCATGTTTACACAGATAGGAAATACAAGGAGTTGAAAGTATTCTACTACTCTAACAAAGTATATGTTAATATATACAAATTATAAAGTTTGACCAGAGACCCACTTGTTTGACCATAACCTACTGACCCAATACAGTGACTGAGTCGATGGCCGGTTTGAGTCTTGATAACATTGCTTTCATGTTTAGGGAGATCCGTGAAATAGCAGGGAAGAAATATATTGGAACACAAACTACGACATATGTTTAACAATATGGTAGACCTTTACTCCTAACCCAAAAACCAACTACCGACAAAGAAAAATGGAATTAAAGCACAGAGATGTAGTACTTTGGCAACAGAAGAGGGTGCATAACTAAGAAAACCAGGTTCACAAATTCTGGAAAGCTCAATACCTTTCCATCATAGCGACTTTCCTGAATGACTTCCGGAGCCATCCAATGAGGGGTTCCAATGAACTACAAGCACATTAAACTAAAAGATCAAAAGTCCTGTCATGATAAAAAGATTGAGCAACACGTTCGTACAAAAGATAACTGCGGGATACTCAAGCAATGCACAAAACATAACTATATTCATTTAAGGATGCAGTTCGGTGGAAAGAACGTATAACACAATAAGCAAACACATAAATATATGAATCTGCAGGGACCGATGTTTGTTGGCTAGAAGGAAGTTAGAGATGTGTGTTTAATTTATCTCTAGAAACATTTTCTTCAAAAAAACATAGAGATATGCTGTCACGCCATAGGCTGAGCACTTAATGGAACTCTTTCACTTTTTCTCCAGTTTATTTATCTATTCCAGAATTCAAAAACAATAATGTAAGTAAAAAAAAGCTTGTTCTTGACCTTACTATTTAATCAAAAGTTAACAATCATTCATCAACACCATAACTCTGCCATCTAAGCTTTTAAAAATCATGTTCCTACTACTCACTTCATATATTATCTAACTCGATAACATTCAAACAATAATTTACACAACAACTACCGTATTGCGCTTTGACATTGTCCTTGTAAGCTGTGCAGCAACACCAAAATCTCCTGCTCATTATCAACCAAGATTCTTAGTCAGTCTGTTGTTAAAAGTCCATGAATATTAATGCTGTGGATTTAAATCTAATTTTCAATAAATGAAGGAAAAAAAGCATAGAGTGAACATGTACATAGATAACTTCTTAATTACAATATCTTTTTGAAATTTCCTAGAAGTATATGTGCCCAATTTTAACCTTGATATACATAATTAAATCCAGCTCCTAAACTGCTTCTGACAACTAAATTGAAATGCATCAAAAAGACATTAAGAATAGCAATGTCATGGTTAATTCTCAGGGTTCTGTACATTTTTGTAGATAGAATAAAAAATTGAGTACATAATCAAGACTTTGCAACGTACTGTTCTGTTAGAATATGAGAAAAGATCTTATTACATCTTTTATCATATTCTAACACATACTATCATTGACCGTCAAATAGTAGAATCTGTATTACATTCTGTAGTTTTAAAAGGTACCAGATTTAAACCCCAGTAATTTCAAACTTAAACTAGAAAGTGATTTAAAATATGACATCTGAATTCCATTAATTAAATTTTTTTTCCATTAATTAAATAAGTTAAATGTTGCATTCTTCTATGAAAAGTTTTAAGTGGGGGGTGGGGAGAGGGAAATCCTCACACCGTGAGCTGCCTATCAAAACCTATGCTAAACCCACCGGGCCACAACAGATGTTCAGTCCTGCCAAATCTAAACTCCAAATGTTCAACCTTGGGCATGAAGGGAGTGCTGAAAGTCCCATATTAGATAGTTATAAGGCTTGGATAGTTGTTATAACTTGTCGGGGGGCAATCCCCACCCCACGGGCGTGTCTCCCACTTATAAGTTATATTATAACAACTATTATCCAGACCATATCACTATCCAATATGGAACTCTCAACAACTTGTAAATCTAATCTAATAGATGTGTGCATGGCATACATCTATTAAAAGATATATTGACAAATGTACAAACTCAGTAACTTAAACGATAAGAACAGAGATACCACGACAATTTGAAGAGTAAATGACTGAAAATTTTAATTCTGACTGGAGAACATAAGTCGCATCCTTCCCTATGATTACAAGAGGGCTAGTCACTTGACAACTCTTGTCGTTGCAGTGAGTGATAAATTAGAATGGGGATCATTTACAAGTAATCACACTTTTTTGACTGATAGCTTCTGATTGGTGTCTTGAACAAGTTAACATAGATATTAAAGACTAGCGCTCTAATAGCTGCCAATCTCAATCATGTAAGCCAAGATATTGTTGCTAATTAAAAAATAAGGATTCAAAATAAATTACAACATAAAAAAGTGAGTTTGATATTTATTTGAGGGGAGGGAAAAGAAAAGATGGTCAACTTGATGTATAATTGTAGACTGTTTATGTTTTTCTTGTTCAAGGAAAAAATGATAATCGATCAGTAATTAAGAGCACTTGGCAATTTTTTTATTGTACACAAATACAACTACCATACTCACCTAGCTTGACATCGCCTTGTTCAGTTAATAAGATATTCCCACCTTTGATGTCTCTATGGACTTTAAAAATTGAATGTAAATATTCAAGTCCCTATACAATCAAGGAAACTATTAGGAGAAAACCAATAACATGCAGACAGACACACTACAGAAATCTCAGGTCAAATATTTCTGTTGATGTTATTTTGTTTTCCAAATTTTATCTACAGCAATCAAGAACATTTCAGCTGAAAACCTTGGTAGAGGTTAAAGGAAAAATCAACAAGTCGGACATACTCAGTCAACACATCCAGTGATGATCCAGTCAATCAACTATACCTTCAGTGCTTCTCTACAGATATATGCTATTTGACCCTCATCCAGTGATTCATCAGTCACGTTCATCAGATCAGCAACACTACCACCACCACAGTATTCCATCACTATCTGCCAAAATCTTAATCAGAATTCAGAAACCATTTTTAACAAACAAATTATGAAAGTTTGTGCAAAAGAAAAGAGTAAGCATGGAAGGACATTTGTTAAAACAGATGAAGAAAAAAAGTCCTAGTGAAAAAACAACAAATAACAAAAAACAAATACGCATGCATCCCTCTAAGCAAATCATTAGCTAATCCTCATAACCATAACGAAAAGCCCAAACAAAACACAAACATGATTATTCACAAGTCACAAATAAACCCTAAATCTACTAAGAGTTTCACAAAAGCAGTGCCATACGAAAAATGAGTTCAGGTTAGGAAAAGCCTTCTTAGTTCTCACCCAAAGATACTCCTCTCCTTGATAGCTTCCAAGATAACGGACGACATTAGGATGATTGCATTGCTGTAACATCTCAATCTCGCCGCGAATTTCCTCATACCCCTCCTCCTAATGAGGACAAGAGTCATCATAGTTCATTTAAAACAGTTCAAATTAGTTTAATCAATTAACCAAATAAACAGAACCCAACTAGAATACAAAAAGAAACAGAAGCTCACCCCTTCAGATAAGGATATGACTTTGATAGCAACCATCTCAGAAGTTCTTAAATCCCTCGCTTTGTAAACAGCACCATAAGATCCCTTCCCTGCAACAATTCCCAGAGCATAAACCATTAACAAACATGCGAAGCAAAACAAGAGTGGATATAATAATATAAAAGGAACGAGCTCGAATCGATTATTCGGAACCTACCAAGTTCATTGAGCAAATCGTACTTAGTTGTAGGGTCCTCTTTGGTAACACTGTCAGGGATCGAACTCATCGAAACCTTGGTGGTTATCGATTGCTGTTTTCCCTCCTCGTTTTGCGAGGATGCGCTTCCCTTCCTCTGCTTCCCGAATCCAAACTCTCCAGCCGCCTGCATGCTAGCCACAGCTCTCTCCATCGTTGAACCTACGCCGCCATCGTCGTCGTTATCGTCCCCGCCGTGCCTGTTAAAAGTATTAGCCTGAGAAGAACTCCCAGCCTTCCAGGTTGAGCCTGCCGGTGAAGCTATACCAGAAGGAGGCCGATCCCGCTGCCGGCTCCGATCGGACTTCACAATCACAGTGCCGAAGTCGCCGGCGTCGTTGTCATCGTTGTCGTAGTCCATCGATGATCCGCCGCCAAAGTCTTTGGGGAGACGTTTGAGGAGAGGAGGGAGAGAGGAGTCTTCATCATCTTCATCGTCATCGTGGCCGTTGTCTTTGTACAACATTGTCGCGTATGGATCGTCCTGGGTTTCGGAGCTTCCGGCTTTCCACCGCCGGCTGGTTTCTCCTTTATCGTCATCTTCGTCATCGTGAACCACGAAGGTAGAGTATATCTCAGAGTTGGGTCGGGTTCTCCGTGTTCCCGGGGAGAAAGAGCTTCGATCCATTTTCCGGCAACACAGAGTGGAGGAGGAATCTATCTCTCGCTCAGAACTTGCAGCAGCAACACTGACCCCACAATGCATGTGATGTCTAATGGGCTTTTGACGGGCCTTTTTGTTTTGGGCTTCTCTGTTATCGGTATAGAGGTTGTTTTCGATGGCTCATACTTCGTCCAACCCCCCTAGCTACTCAGTAGACACCCTTAATACGCGTGAAAAAACCAAAATGCCATTAATGAGTTAAAATGGATAAACACCCCCTTTTTAACTGGTTCGACGGCACCACGTCCAAACTGGTTCAGCCAACCGTGCGCTGAACCAGTTAAAATGCAATGTGGGGGGGTTTTCCCCGTGAGGGTATTTTGGGAATATTAAAGGTTTGGGGGTGTCCCTAACCCACACACCCAACCCTAACCCACACACCCAACCCTTCCCAAACACATACTCAACTACCCACCCCTCACCCCAAAAAAGAAACAACGTGACACCTCGCTTCGCGAGACACATCTGCATCGCTGCGACACAGCACAACCACAACGATCCTCCCATGGTCACTCTCCGTCGTGAGCCCAACGCCACAACATTAATAATGGGTATCTTGATTTCCATAAACTTAGTTTCTATGATATTCGTTTGCGTTATTTTTTATCTTGAGTTTCCATGCACTTTCAATATACACCGTGGATGAGTTGAAGAAATCTCTTTATGTTGAAGGTGTTGTTAAAGAAGCTAACTAGATGACACTTTCAGAGATGTGATTTGTTACTGCCTCTAAATATAGTGTTGTTATGTTTTCTCTGGGCAAACATGGTTTCTTAACCTTTGCCCCTCTTAGAGGTAAAGCTCTATTGCAGCAACCTTATCATCAACATTAGATTTGTTCATAAATGTCACAAGGTATAAGTACAAAATGGGTACTGCAGTTTTATTTCACTTTATGTTATATTATAATTCTCGTACACTAATTTAATTCCCTAACTACAATATTTTTTGATGATCGAGTCTCCTTTACCTCCTAATTGTCTCAGACGGTCTAGATATTGTGATGTCGAGTCTCAATCATGGAAGTCGTCATATGATAGACGCATGGAATTGTTTAAAGGTTTACTTTTACATACTGATGTAGGGCATATTTATGTAGATGTACATACTGGAAATCCTTGAAATGTCTTTAGCGCATATTTAGTCGGTAGAAACAATGACAATATAACTTACTTTGCATAGAGATTCAACACTTTTTTTTTACACAAAATTCAACACATTGCTTTTTTTTTGATAGGCAATGTTAGTGGGGGTGGGAGAAATGTTAGTTTCCGGGGATTGAACCCGGGACCTCCTTCTTGCACTCTTTTGGTGCACTCATTCGGTATTCCTTAGCTCGCCAACTGAGCTACCTACTTGGGAAACACATTACTTATTTTATTTAATGATCATCAAAAGTAAAACAACAACAATATCACATACTTTTGCAAACAAATTTAAAATTTACATATTTTATTTAATGCTCATTAAAAGTAAAACAATAATAATATCACATATTTTTGCATACAGATTCAAGACGATAATATTGAGAAGTTAATAGTTCAAACAAGTTGGTTGAGGTCTCTGGCTGAGACAACATTGTTATTTTCTTGTTTGTCAACATTGGTTTCATAACCAACTTATAACTCAACATGGCCAAGGCTTTCGTAATCGGCGAAGGCGAAAGACTTTTTTTTATAAGCCGAAGGTGAAAGACATTGATCGTACGTCTTTGTGTTAGCCTGTAATTTCGACAGACTTCATTGAAAATGGTCAACAAGGCTTGACTTATATTTCGACAAAGACCAAAGTATTTCGACAGAGAAAATGGTCATGCGCAAAGTAAGTTCGACAAGCTTCCGGGGAAGCAAAAGCAAGAAAGAGGAAAATGGACACAAGCTTTCGACAGACAAAAAACAGAGCAGTTATGCGCTGAAGAACTAGCAGTTGGTCGAAGCGTGATGAAGCGGTTCTTGTCGAAAGTAGGAGTAGCAGTTATTAATTTTCGAATTTCTAGGCAGTTACTTAGTTTAGTTTTTCCCTCTCTTTTCCTTTGTATAAATAGTAGTTTCTGAGAAGAAACAAGGGTCACAATTTCTCATACCAAGTTCCCACGCTCAAAGTACCGACACGCACTGAGAAACGAGTACAAGGAACGCATGTATGATCTTGTGTACCACCCCTTTAAATTAATGCAATATTAATTTTTCCTTTTCTTTACGTTTCCTGCAAATTTTCTCTTTGTTTTATCCTCCCTCATTTGGAGTAATTTGACGGTTTCGCGGAGAAATCAACGGTTATCTTCTTCTTTTACTGTTAAACAGCGAGAACACAAGCGATTCTGTAAAAACTCTAAACACAAATGGTCTTAGGATTCACTGGTTGATCCTGCAAGTTAACCAAATTGGAGACCAGCGGTGTTTACCAAAATCCACGGTAAACAAATTGGCACGCCCAGTGGGACCTTTGTGTCGAAATATTAGTGTTAGTTAACAGAATCTTGAAATATAATTGTTTATGCGCCTGAGGAGTGGAAAATCTTTGTCAAAGATGTCACATTCTGGGGCAAGTTCTTCAAATGCACAGAGTGGCCCTGAGAATGCGTCTATCAATGACGCTAATCCAGTAACTGCTATGGGAATAACTGCTCCAATGCCTTCGACAGGCATGATTGCAATTACATCTCCTGTGCTTAATCCTTTACCAACAATGGCCACCACGGTGACCACACGGCCTAATGAAATGGTTTCTATGCCACAAACAATGGGAACGTCTAACCCATATATGACTAGTGGTCATATCCCATTTAGCATGCCTATAGTTGGTCGACATCTCCCTTATGGTATGCCAACTGGCATGATGGTAGGCTTGCAAACCAATTCATCAACGTGTGCAGATAACATAATGAATGGTGGTTTCTCCCCTATCCATGCCTCTCAAGAGGGCATTTATGGTCGAAATGCCCAACCCTCATTAACCACAGCATCTTTGTTGGCTTTGAGGCAACAAATAGATGATGCTAATCATAATATGGTTAATATGTTAACCCAGCAAATTGGTACAGTATTCAACCCTTTGATACGTGATACCAATAACAGTTACCAAGCATTGGCAACTCAAATGGGTCGAATTGCAGATTTCTTTGGCACTCCAAGAATGCAGAATCAACCAATATCCCAAATACAACCTTTGAGGCCTGTAGAAATCCCCTTAGAAAGGCCTAACATTGAATTGCCTAGAAATCAGGCACAAGCACAAGTTGTCGAACAACCCTTGTAGGGGATGGTTGAAAACGAGCCTGATATAGTGTTAGTAAATAGAAATCAAAATGCGGATGAAGTAGTCAGGCAAGTGCAACAAAACAATTTTGGAGCACAGAATAATATAGCTAATCTTGTCGAAACAATTTTAGCCCAGAATGGCCTTAATGTAGGAATGCACAGGCCAAATTTCGTGTCGCCATTATCAGAATATATTTTGCAAAGTGAATTGCCAAGGGGTTGGAAAGTCCCGAAATTCACTAAATTTGGTGGAGAAACTAGTGAATCCACCGTCGAACATATTGCTCGTTATTTAACTGAGGCTGGAGATTTAGCCCAAAATGAGAATTTAAGAATGAAATTTTTTCCTAATTCTCTAACAAAAAATGCTTTTACTTGGTTTACTACACTACCCCCGCATTCTATGTTTAATTGGAACCAATTAGAAAAAGCTTTTCACGAGCAATTCTACATGGGACAATGTAAAATTAGTCTCAAAGAATTGGCCAGTGTTCGACGCAAAATGGCTGAAACTGTTGATGACTATCTCAACAGATTTAGACTTCTCAAAGCAAGGTGCTTTACCCAAGTACCGGAACATGAGTTAGTCGAAATGGCTGCTGGTGGTCTAGATTATTCTATTAGGAAAAAACTAGACACGCAACATTTAAGAGATATGGCCCAATTGGCCGATAGAGTAAGACAAGTCGAAAGGCTAAAAGCTGAGAAATCTAGAACTAGTAGGTTTCATAACAATAAAAAAGACAAAATTGCCTATGTCGAAATTCAAAATGAGGAACAAGAATTCGACATCTCCTATGAGGAGGTCGAAGAAGAGGTCAATGTTGCCGAATTAAAGCCAGGACCTCCATATACTTGTGAATTGCTAAAACCTTCAAATGGTAAAAATCCTGTCGAGCCTAAAAACGACAAATTCGTTGCAAAAACTTATACATTTGATGTTTCTAAATGTGACGAGATATTTGATCTGCTTGTGGCTGATGGTCAAATCTTAATGCCTAAAGGCCTAAAGATTCCACCATTAGAACAACGACAGAAAAGAGGCTTTTGTAAATTTCATGGCTTCTTAGGTCATAACACTTCCCGTTGTGTCATTTTCAGGGATTTGGTTCAAAATGCTATCAACGAAGGAAGGCTCAAATTTGGTGACAAGTCTAAGCCACCAATGAAGATTGATATTGATCCCCTGCCAACAGCTGATGCATTGCTGGTCGAAGTTGATCTCAATGTGGTCGAGGTCACTGAAGATGTTGCTGAAAATGCTAAGGCAGAAAAAGCTGTCGACAAGGTAGGTGTCGAAATGGTTACTGAAGACCAATATGCTGAGAAGATGAAGGTAGTGTATCCAGGGGCTGAAGAGGAATTGATTAACTTCCTCAATCGCTGCAAGATCAATAACACTGAAGTTATGCTTTGCCCAAGGTGCAGTGCTGTCTTCGACAAAGAGGCTGCCAAGAATCTTGAGAGATTGAAGCCTCAACTGAAACGCAAAGGAAAATGGGTCGACAAAAGGCCAAAGTTCAGTTACAATGACAGAGGGATCCAATATAAGTTTACTTCGACAAGGAATCCTCAGAAATGTCAGATTAGGACTTATGTTCCTCCAGCAAAGTCACCTGTCGAGAAATGGGTGCATTCTGGTGGAAAGAGTACTGGGTATTACCCAGTGTATTATGCTGGAAAGGATGTTGGAAATCAACAAGAGCCAGCAAAATTGGTCAGGGGCAGCACTAGTGCAACTAACCAAAATAAGGCAACTGAATCTAACAAGTATGCCTACAACAATAATTACAAAGGGAAGAACCCTATGACGAGAACTCAATGGCGTAGATATCAACGCCAGAAAAAGGTTGCTGCTGTAGGCAAGATGGAAAATTCCAACAAAGAAAAAGGTAAACAAATACCTTCGAAATCTCTTGAAATGGCTAGAAAGCCAGCAACTGAAAGGATATTTCCATCTCTCTCAGTGATTAAAGAAGGTCTCAATCTAGACGAAGAAATGGGATCTGATTTCGCAGACTCGGGGTCAGAATTCGACGTCCTGTGCGGTGTTGTCTCGATTCTCCCAATTGAGTATGACGTGGTTTCTGAGGTGAATGACGTTGAAGACGATTTCGACGAAGAAACCACTTACAAACCCATCTGTTACTATGTCCTCAAGAATGGTTGTGTGGAAGAACAACACGCTGTCTTTGAGAGACCTGATTGTGGGATGAGGAATCATCTCAAACCTTTGTATATCCAAGCAAAGGTGAACAATGTTGGGATAAGCAAGATCTTGGTTGATGGTGGCGCTGCTGTAAACCTGATGCCACAACATATGCTGAAGAGGATTGGGAAGTGTGAGACGGATCTGAAAACACACAACGTAATCCTTACCAACTATGAAGGTAAAAGTGGCCACTCTCTTGGAGCCATTGAAGTTGACCTTTCTGTTGGAAGCATTAGCAGGCCAACTATGTTTATGGTGATTTCAACCAAGGCAAATTATAATATGCTGCTGGGAAGGGAATGGATCCATGCTGTGGGGCAATTCCTTCGACAGTTCACCAGAGGCTCATTATTTGGAGAGAAGATGGCCTAGTTGAAAACATTGAGGGTGATCAAAGCTATTTCAAGGCTGAAGAGAATACTATCACCAAGAAAACCTTCGATAAGAAACTGGCGAGCATTGCGCCATGCATTTCCACTGAACATGGGTTTGAAAGCAGAGATAATGTGAGGACTTCAGTGATTCTTGATCCCAACTATGGATTCATTTGGGATAGAGAGGTCATTGACGAAGACAACTACCCACAAGGCTATGTCAAGCCTACAGGGTGGGAAGGGCCATAAATAGTTATTTATGGATAAACCCACTGTATGGGGAAGAATTACGGCCTATGTGGCCGAAAACAAAGAAAAAGCTATTCTAGAAGCTGAGTTACATCAAATGGTTGTTTTAGCCACAGAAGATAAAAATAAAGACAACGTTGTCGAAAACCAGAGGCTTGATTGCGTCTATGATGACGAGCCTTTAGGTTTTGAAAAAGATCCAATGGGTTCAACCAAAAAGATCCAAGCACAAGATCCCTTAGATGAAATTGATTTGGGAGATGGCTCAATAAAAAGGCCAACATACATCAGTGCTAAGATTGATCAAGAGTTGAAGGCGCAGATTGTTGAATTGCTAAAGGAATACAAAGATTGCTTCGCTTGGGATTACAATGAGATGCCAGGGCTGGAAAGAGAGGTGGTTGAGTTGAAATTACCTATTCGACCAGAGAAGAAGCCTGTGAAGCAAACACCAAGAAGATTTGCACCAGAAATCATGTCGAAGATTAAAGCGGAAATCGAAAGGCTATTGAAAAGCAAGTTCATCAGAACTGCCAGGTATGTCGAATGGCTTGCTAATATAGTGCCTGTAATTAAGAAAAATGGTACGCTTAGAGTTTGCATAGATTTTAGAGATCTAAATAATGCTACTCCCAAAGATCAATACCCAATGCCTGTGGCATAAATGTTGGTTGATTCAGCGGCTGGTTATGAATATTTAAGCATGCTTGATGGATATTCTGGTTATAACCAAATTTTTATTGCCGAAGAAAACATTTCAAAAACTGCATTTTGATGCCCAGGGGCATTAGGTGTTTATGAATGGGTAGTGATGCCATTTGGTTTAAAAAATGCTGGTGCTACGTACCAAAGAGCTATGAACACTATGTTCCATGATTTTATAGAAAAATTTATGCAAGTCTATATAGATGACATAGTTGTTAAGTCTTCATCAGAAAATGGTCATTTAGATCATCTACGATTATCATTCGAAAGAATGAGAAAATATGGATTGAAAATGAATCCACTCAAATGTGCCTTTTGTGTAAGTGCAGGTGATTTCTTGGGCTTTGTTGTGCACAAAAAGGCATTGAAATAAATCAAAACAAGACGAAAGCTATCATGGAAACACAACCTCCTTCAACAAAGAAAGAATTACAGTCATTATTAGGAAAGGTCAATTTCCTTAGAAGATTTATATCAAATCTAAGTGGCAAGACTCAAGTATTTTCGCCATTACTTCGACTGAAGAAGGAAGATGTTTTCAAGTGGGAGCCATGCCACCAACAAGCTTTCGATGAAATCAAAGCCTACCTGATAAAGCCACCTATTTTATACCTCCTATTAGGAATAAGACAATGAAATTATACATAGCAACATCAGAATTGTCAATAGGTAGCATGTTAGCACAAGAGGATGAAAATGGTGTAGAAAGGGCCATATATTACCTCAGTAGGGTTTTGAATGATTCTGAAACTAGATATCACCCTATTGAAAAATTGTGTTTATGCTTATATTTCTCTTGTACTAAGTTAAAGCAATATATTAAGCCTGTTGACGTGTATGTTTATTCCCACTTTGATATTATTAAACATATGCTGTCGAAACCCATCCTACATAGTAGAATAGGCAAATGGGCTTTAGCTTTATCTGAGTATTCATTAACATTCCAACCTTTAAAGGCTATCAAAGGCCAAGTCGTTGCGGATTTCATTGTTGATCATTCAATAGTTGAATCAGAAATTAACTTTGTGCACTTTCGACCGTGGAAATTATACTTCGATGGCTCCAGCCATAAAAATGGGTCCGGTGTTGGGATGTCAATCATTTCACCTGAAGGGATTCCAACTAAATACAAGTATAAAATTAAAGAAAGTTGCTCCAATAATGAGGCTGAATATGAAGCCTTAGTAACAGGACTTGAAATTCTGTTAAACTTGGGGGCAAAACAGGTCGAAATTAGAGGTGATTCTGAATTAGTAATCAAACAATTAACGAAAGAATACAAGTGCATTAAGGAAAATTTGATTACTTACTTTATTGCTGCCAGTACTTTATTGAAACAATTCGACAGCGTTGATATTCAACATGTGCCTCGTATTGCAAATCAAGAGGCCAATGATCTGGCACAAATTGCTTCTGGTTATAAAGTTTCTAAAGAAAAATTAACAGAGCTAATCGAAATTAAAAACAAGTTAATTTCGACAGCAATGACACAAGAGACCTTGTCAAGGAAAAAACTAGAGGAGGCAGAGAACTACTCTTTAGTCTTAAGTCAATTACCTCCAAGTGAAGGTGAAAATTTTATTGAAAATTTTAATGATGAAGTTTCCAACAAAGGTTATTGTGCCACTTCAAAAAAAAAAAAAAGGTTATTGTGATAATGTGTTTGAAGTTTTTGCCATTGACAATATGTCAAATGATGATTGGCGAAGACAAATTGTTAACTACTTGGAAAATCCAACAGGGATAACTGATAGAAAAACCAAGTATAGAGCCTTAAGTTATGTCATCATGGGAAATGAGTTGTTTAAGAAAACCCCTGAAGGAGTTTTACTCAAGTGCCTTAGTGAAAATGAGGCATACTTGGCAATATCTAATACTCACAGTGGAACCTGTGGAGCTCACCAAGTAGGCCATAAGATGAAATGGCTTCTTTTTCGACAAGGTGTTTATTGGCCAACCATGTTAAAAGATTGCATAGAGTTTGCCAAAGGATGCCAAGAATGTCAAAAGCATGCAGGAATACAACATGTACCTGCAAATGAATTGCATTCTATTGTAAAACCTTGGCCATTCAGGGGATGGGCTTTGGATATAATTGGTGAAATTAAACCAAATTCATCGAAAGGCCATCGTTTCATATTAGTTGGAATAGATTATTTCACTAAATGGGTGGAAGCTATTCCTTTAAATAATGTTAATCAAGAGGCAGTAATTAATTTTATTCAAGACCATATATTATATAGATTTGGTGTGCCTGAAACTATCACCACAGATCAAGGTTCGGTTTTTATTGGTCAGAAAATGGTCGAATTCGCTGCTGAAAATGGTTATAAATTGTTGAGTTCGACGCCATACTACGCTCAAGCAAATGGTCAAGTCGAAGCAGCCAATAAAATTATCATTAGTTTGATTAAAAAACATGTTGGGCAAAAACCCAAAAATTGGCATAAGACACTTAACCAAATTTTATGGGCATGTCGAACATCTCCCAAAGTGTCAATTAATAGTACTCCTTTTAAACTTGTTTTTGGGCATGATGCAATATTGCCAACAGAGGTTTACCTCCAATCAACTAGGATTCAAAGACAATTTGAAATCCCATCCGATCATTATTGGAATATGATGCTGGATGAATTGGTTGATCTAGATGAGGACAGGTTAAATGCATTAGATGTGCTCACAAGACAAAAGGAAAGAGTAGCCAAGGTGTACAATAAGAAAGTCAAATTGAAGACTTTCGACGTGGGAGACTTAGTTTGGAAAGTCATTTTACCTATGGATCGAAAAGATAGAGTCCTTGGTAAATGGTCCCCAAGTTGGGAAGGACCATTCAAAATTCTACAAGTCTATTCAAACGGCGCATATGAAGTCGAAGAGATTGGCGCTGATGAAAGAATTTTGCGTATAAATGGCAAATACTTGAAAAAGTATAAGCCAACATTGCAGGAAGTTAAAATAACGCTGCAATAAAGATAAAGAAAGCGTAAGTACGTGGCTTTCAAAGGAAGTTATGATTGCCATATGAGCATTGTCAGAATTATAAGCAGAACGTTGAGGGCCATGTGGTACACCAAGATAGGAGTAACGTCAACAACACTTAACAGTGGCGACATCAGGTATACAGTTGTTCTACTCAAGTGCAAAGTCTATTTCGATGGTGAATTCAAAAATGTTCTTTCTCTTCTTCCACCTCAAGCTCAGTCGAGAAAGACATTTTTGGGGGGCAATTTGTTAGCCTGTAATTTCGACAGGCTTCATTGAAAATGGTCAACAAGGCTTGACTTATATTTCGACAAAGACCAAAGTATTTCGACAGAGAAAATGGTCATGCGCAAAGTAAGTTCGACAAGCTTCCGGGGAAGCAAAAGCAAGAAAGAGGAAAATGGACACAAGCTTTCGACAGACAGAAAACAGAGCAGTTATGCGCTGAAGAACTAGCAGTTGGTCGAAGCGTGATGAA
Source organism: Astragalus glycyphyllos (assembly GCA_963573325.1). Taxonomy (NCBI): domain Eukaryota; kingdom Viridiplantae; phylum Streptophyta; class Magnoliopsida; order Fabales; family Fabaceae; genus Astragalus; species Astragalus glycyphyllos. The sequence continues at coordinate 9,153,824 of OY754314.1, read as the reverse complement.
GCGGTTCTTGTCGAAAGTAGGAGTAGCAGTTATTAATTTTCGAATTTCTAGGCAGTTACTTAGTTTAGTTTTTCCCTCTCTTTTCCTTTGTATAAATAGTAGTTTCTGAGAAGAAACAAGGGTCACAATTTCTCATACCAAGTTCCCACGCTCAAAGTACCAACACGCACTGAGAAACGAGTACAAGGAACGCATGTATGATCTTGTGTACCACCCCTTTAAATTAATGCAATATTAATTTTTCCTTTTCTTTACGTTTCCTGCAAATTTTCTCTTTGTTTTATCCTCCCTCATTTGGGGTAATTTGACGGTTTCGCGGAGAAATCGACGGTTATCTTCTTCTTTTACTGTTAAACAGCGAGAACACAAACGATTCTGTAAAAACTCTAAACACAAATGGTCTTAGGATTCACTGGTTGATCCTGCAAGTTAACCAAATTGGAGACCAGCAGTGTTTACCAAAATCCACGGTAAACACTTTGTCATTTAGAAGTTTTAGAATTTTTTGGTAATTAAAACGACTACTAGTGGTCAAATAAAGACACCGATGGAATATTTTATCAACTGCTTTTGTTTATTTGCCCTTCTTCTTATCAAGATTTTCTTTTTTTCAACGCATGGAGTGTGACCTTGTGGGGGGATCATTGACACACATTTTTGCAGACAAGATAATCAATGACACACATACGAACAAAGGTTGCAAGAGGAATCAATGACACTCAAACATTAAATAAGTCTCATTCAACACATAAGGTTAATAAGTAGTACAAGTAAAAGTTTCAATCGGATTAGATAACTAGCTACAAGTGCAACATGCAAATAGGTAGAAAAATATAAGCACTCCTATCCAACGATAGATTTTGGGTTAGTGCTCTTTGTAATCGTACGTACTGTCAAGTACCCATCCATTAGAGTGGGAAATCCTCGTATATCCAAGCCTAGAAGAATAATAGTGGTTAGATTATATATATATATATATATATATATATATATATATATATATATATATATATATATTTAATACATAATCAAATACACGATAACAACTTGTGTACCTGTAAGAGGGTCAAATAAAATGCAACCAGCCTTGTCTCGTGCTTACTTGTGGTACCCAATTGCTCATTTCACTACAAAAAAAAAAGACTATTAGCGAGGGAATTTTCCCTCACAAAACGTCCACATTTCGCCGCTAATCACCATTTGTGAGGTAATTAGCGAGGGAATTTGAATCCCCACTAATTTGCGTGGGATGTTCCTTTCTCTAATTAGCGAGAGACTCAAATTCCCTCGCTAACTTTGACCGTCACTCGTCTCATTTCCCTCGCTAATTCTGTCACTAATTCCCTCGCTAATTCCCACCTGATTAATTTTTTTATAAACCTGCTTTTATACCTGCATATTTTATTAATAAATAATAAAATTTAAAATAAAAATTCCGAGAATAAAATATTTGAATCTCTCTTTAGTATGCGAGTTGGCAGACTTCGCGCGGGAGTTGCAGCAACTGTTTGCGGTATATTTTCCACGAAATCAAACTCTATATGCCACACCTCGATGCCACCATTCCATTGCATATCGCTGCATCTCCTTGGGGTATATTTTGGACGAAATAAAACTCTATATGGCAAATATCAATGCCACCATTCCATTGCACGGCGTACACGCGACCATATTGTGCAACATGTTTGTGTAAATAATTTGTTTTCCTTGCATTAGATTCCCCTCTTGCTTTTATATTTTCCCTATAAAGGTGTGTCCTCTTCTTATCTGTAGTTTCAGTCTCTTTGGTACTCACAAGCGGTGAAATGGTTCGTTCTCCATCGTCAGCATATGGCCACTATTTTTATTATACTTTGGATATCAAGTTTGAGCAGTTCGAGCTTGAGTGCGTCCCTGATGTTGTTAGTATATTTATGTGTTTCCCTCTACTCTACTTATATATTCTTTTATGTATTTTGGAATTTCAACAACTGTGTTTTCCTATTTGTAGCTTGAGGTTAGGCTTCCTGCACTGCTAACAACTGAGCATGGTGTTCAACTCCCTCCGACGGTTGAATTGTTTGACGGTAGTGGAAACAAATTTGAAGTCCGAGTTGTTCCTCGAGGTTCGGATATTTACTTTACCCAGGGGTGGCGCAATATTGGTCGATGTTTGGGTTTGCATGATGGAGACTGGATAAGGATGATATATGTAGCCTTTGACTGTTTCTTCATTGAGGCCCGCAATAGACTTTTTAATGTGTCGTTCTTCCCTGCTCCACCCAGAATTTTCAGGCTTAATGAGGCGCCTAGGATGGTCCAAGATGCAGATTCGGTTGTAAGAGTTGTTGATCCATCTATGTACGTTGGTCGCAAGCCAACTGTTGTTTTCACTTTGCATACTAACTTGACTCCTATCGATGTCTCAACCTCTTTTTTGGTGGGTTAAGTTGTATAGTCATTTTCTTAATTTATTGGTTGCTTGAGTCTTATTTATATGTATGTAATCCGTTATTTTCTTTCTTCCAACACATTCCATATCGTTTCGCTCAGGTTGCGTTTCCTAGAGTTGACTCTGATGTCACTTTGGTTGACCAAGATGGAAAAGCATGGTCCTGTTCATTGATTTTTCCAAGCCCAAACACGGAGGCTGATGTTCTTCTTCGTGGGTGGGGAAGTTTTTGGGATGCTAATGAGTTTCCTGAGGGTTATCCAATCACACTTCAGGTTCCTGCTGATAATCCCCAGTTGATCTTCTTTGGTGCCCCTTAGTGATGTTCATCTTGATACTCCCCAGTTGATGTATTTTGCTTGGCGTTAATGGGAACCAACATCACTCAATGGCTTCTCATCCCCTTCATTCTGAATTTCTGTTATCAAGTTTGATACGGCCGTTTGAAAGGTCATCCAATTATTCTCTCTGTTTATTTTCCCACGCCAAATCCCAACGTCATTTTCCTCAAGCCGTTGGCTCCTACATCACATTTTCGACCATCGTTGAACTGTCTTATTTTATTATAATTAAAATAAAAACCAACCCTATTATATGTGTTTAATATAATTAAAGATAATGTAATCAGTCTTATATATGTAGTCTTGCCTTACACATGTTATATTACGCGTCCTTAAATTTGAGGGTTATATAACAGAAACCTAACCACTGGTTTTGCACCCAATTTTTTTAAACAATACCTATGAAACATGTTTAATTTTTTTACATTGGTTGTGACGTTTGTCCATCCAATAAGCCATTTACCCGTTCTAATTGTTGTTTCAACTAATGTTCAACCAATAATATTTTTCAGGACAACTAAATCAATTATGATTGGGAAATATTTGGGAAAAGATGGTATTTCCTTTTTCAATCTCTTAATAATTGTTTAAATCCTTTAGCCAGATGATTTTACCCTATTAATGTTGTTGAATGTTATCAGTAATATCCTTTTATTTATATTAATTTTTTAATTGTTAGCGTGGGTTTCCTCCATGGAGGCATCCAATTTTCCTTGAATTTACACGTTGGAATCTCATTTCCTTTAATTTTTATCCGTTTTCCTCTTGGCATTATAATATGCATTGGTTTTTATGTATCTGTGTGTATTCAAGTGGAAACAGATTATTTACATGTATATTATATTTATATATATATATATATATATACTAGTATATATCACCCGTGCCAGCACGGGTATACACGTTCTTTAAACTTAAAATGTGATATTTTTATGTGGGACTTAAAGAGATGCAGTTGTATATTTATGCGTATTATATGAGATATAAAATACTTTAGACACCATCTAAAATAAACCTATTAGAAATTAGAAATAAAAAATAAAAACAAACGCAAGCGGTGTCTTCGAAAAAAAGGGGGGTGCATAAAGCAGAAGGAGGCGTATTAATACAAAATGGCACTGCACGGGTATACATGTTCTTGTTATATGCGTAATTTTAAATTATTTTATCTTCTCATAGAATTTTATTTATAAATAGTTTGGCGATTTCTGACAATCTCTTGGTTGTGACTTACAAACTTGTTATGAAATGTTTTTTCTAAGTTGGATTATGTTATTGGATCATTGTGATCTCGTTGGAATATGTGGTTTTATTTCTAATATTATAAATAAGACTTCTGTTAGGTTCAAACTAAGCTTAAAATGGGAAATCTGTAAAGTTGCATGGCATTTGGGGAATTATCTGAGAAAGATGAAAGCTTACAAATTTCATTGGACATGGAGAATATCCATTTTAATTAATTTGGAAACACTCAAATGTCGTTGCTTCCAAAAATTGTTTTTTTTGGGAAATGCTTACAAAATTTTTTAGCATTGTGAAAAAAACAAATTGTTCGTTAAATTGTATTAAATTTCACCTGGAGATTTTTTAACAAAGCCAGTGGCGAAATAATTGTTCTTAAATTGTATTTGTCGGTGCCATATACATTTCAAGTGTGTATAACAGTATTAAATAATGTTTGCCTCTTAAATGTAATATCCTTTTTTTAAAAGAGAAGGAAGCCCTATATACATTTTTATTCTTATTAAATCTACAAAATCATCAATCTCGTTATCACCTAATCCGTATCTTTATTATATAGAGCCATCCTGGTAACATTGCTGGTCTCGCCATCAATATCATTCAACTGCAAGACACATAGGCCACAATAAATCTTTAAATTAAATGATAATCATTTTGTGTTGTCTATAGGGAGGGTTATAAACCAACTCCCCCAGGAAAAAAAAATGGTATTTAATCACTCTATGCATCAAAATTTTTTGTAGAAAGGAAACATTGGCTACAACTAAACAAATAGGCAAACTATCATACAAAATTATATAACCCCTTTCTTACCTTCTGCAAAAGATATGATCACAGATACCCACAATTATAACATTTTATACTATGAGATTGTTGTTCCAGCTAATATTTACCTTAATTCTTTGTAAGAAAAAACTAATTCTAATCAACTTAAACTAATTCCATTTTCAAAGTAGTGCTATTGCTAGTTATTATCTTAATTAAAAGAGTAAACAATTGTCTCAAGAAGCAATTTACGTTGCCTATATTAAAATCAAAGTAGTGCTACCGCAAGTTACCTTAATCAAACAAATGTTTAATCCTTTCTCAAGCAATGAGCTTTTAGGAAGTTGCTTTGGATAGACCCAACGATGAAGAAAAACTAAGGTAGCTCCTTTATGAAAATAAGATCTGATTTAGAGAGCAATCTCAATGCCTGTGCAAGTAAAACACAACATAAAAAATCAAAAGTAAGAAACAAATTATTAACCTGCTCAAAGTATGGAGGAAGAATAAGGCTTCTGTTAAACATGAAACAAAATCTAATTGAACATATATCTTAACAATCTTTGTATAAACATGTCGAAACACTAACATGCATCCACCAAGAAACTTCTCTTTGAAAGTTCTTCCAGAATGTAGCAAGGTTGGCACCGTTAAATATAAAGTAAACCTTCAAATATTTTACTTGCTAATCAAATTGCGTGCAGTAGTTGATTACAAAAGCAATGATAGCATCATTCAATAGTAGAATAGCAAGAGAAAATTACCTCAAGAAGATACTAATTAGCTACAATGCATTTTTTTACTCTTATAATAGAACTTATTCAGTACTTTGCTAAAGTGGCTCAAATGGCTTGATATAGAATTGAGATAAATGTCATATATATGTTCAAGACATGTTTAAATATTTTTGATATATGGAGAAAAGAACTGCAGGGAATAAAATCAACAATGGTTGCTAAGTGATTAAAATAGGATATGATATCATCAGTCATCAAATTGAGATGCAGGGAAATTCAGTTTGCTAAGTGACTCTGGCAAACTAAACTCACGTGTGTGCAAACAAATATTCCATTAAGGACACATAAATGGATACAATTACTACCATTGTTCTGGTAGGATAAGCCTTCCTTCATTTTTCACTTTGAGAAATCCAGAAGGTTTAAGACTGATGAATTAGATTTACCTGGTGGCTTGGACCCACTTCCCCCATAGTATTCTCCTTTGGAATTTGCTGTTGTACTGAATCAATATATCATCTACTAACTGTTCCTTCAAACTGTTCATAGGTTCCTCAAGATATTTTTGCTAGGAGTCCAAATTATCAATGTTCTGAAAAGTGAAGAAAAAATTAGAAACAAAATTTGGACTATAAATATAGTTTAAGACAATCCAAACTACTGCATGAGGCAACAAAATTTAGGTTAAAAGCAAACCAAAAGCTTGAAGGAGGAAATCCTAACATGTCTTCTCAAAAAACATCTAATGGTAAACATAACAATGGATAAAGGCAAAATGCATAGTATAACTCGAATAAAACAGTATTACCTCATTATTGTCCATCATTTCTTTTCCACCAACTGAACAAACGGGGAGAGGTTTTCGAGATTTTTAAACATCTGACATAGTGAAAGTCAGATGAACGTTTTGTTCGTGGGATTTGGAAACAAACAGTGGTGACCATACAGTAGTTTAGACAATATGGAAAAATGTGAGCTTGTGAAATGAATTGTTTGTTTGTTGCAAATATGAAAAAAGAACGAAATGGCGTGTATATTTTAAAAAGGGGGTGCGTAGAGCAGTAGGGGATGTATTTAGAAATGGGGTTGTGCAAATAGCAGCAGCTCAGTTCATTTTCTTGGACTGGCTTGCGTTGTAAAAAAGGGCCTCTAAGGGGGGTTGTAATTGATGAAAACAGGTGGTGTAAATAGTAAGCTGAATTAAAAAAATAAAAAAAACAAAACAAAACAAACACCGAATGATGATTATATAAGGCATGTTTTAAAACCTAAACGTAATTTTTAGTCTCTCTTTCACCATAGCGCCGCCAGCAACATCACAAGGAGAGATAGTGCGAATAATCAGCAATGGAGAGAGAGAGTAAATCGTGGAGAATGAGAGAGAGATAAAGAGAGAAATCCGGAGTGAGAGAGAGATGATTGCGAGAAGAAGATGGTGGAGAGAAAGGGTGCGATGACAGAGAGAGGGAGGCGCACGGTGCTGGGTCGTATACGGTGAACGACGACGACAGTGACGGGACAGAACGCAAACGACACGGGGACGGCGACGACAGCTACGGGTGGTTCACAACAGCAACGGTGACGGTGTGAACGGGCCAACGACCACCGTCTACGGTGGCCGTATTTTAAAGGCGAGTTCCATCTTTTTTGCGTTTTTACGTTTTTGATATTATTACTTCTTCTTCTCTCTTCTGTTCTGATGATTTTTCGTTGACGTTAATTTAGATTTTGCTTCCTATTTCTATTTTTATGGTCAAAAATACTAAACTGTTGACAATGCAAAATGAACACCCTAATTTGTTCATAATCCATTTTTTTAAAAAGAACTGATTCTGGTTTTTTACCTAATATCCTAGTTTAACACTAATTTTTTAACTAAACCTATTGCTAATTAATCCCTAATATAATCCCAAATAATTTATAAGGAATAATTGTGCAAATGGTTGGACAACTTACTTGAACTTGCTGAACGATATCTATGGTGCCAATATTTGCGTTTCTTCTCTGCAAGATAAACGTTTCATACAGTCCAGCTGGTATCTCCATTTATTTGCAATTTACACATAAAAGAATTGGTTAAATGTTGTTTACGCAGGTGTAACAATATGAAATTACATCAACGAATCATGGATGGAGCTGGAGCCATTTTCAAGTGAAAATGCGCTGAAGATGGTTAAATACATCTGATGCAATACCTAAATTTCGTTTTGTTTGATACGAAATTTGTTTTTTTGAATTGGCTGTAGTAAATGAGTGTAATTGTTTTGCCTAGTCACTGCTGACCTAGTGTTTTAATGGAATGGGAATATAATTTGGTATGATTGAATTTGAATTTGAAGTAGAAACGTAAGCAGCAATTCATTCGTATATTTACATAATCAATTCCGTTTTTTATGACCAGCTAATTATGTGGATGGAATGTGTTGACTTAGGGAACAAATTAATTATAGCATTAAAGCGTAAAACATTTTCTGATACGTTAATTATGACCAGCTATGTATATTTTCATCGCAGCCATTCGTTGTACAATCCTACTGTGAGATCAAATCTGAGCTGTTAATTTCGTATGACTTGGCTGCTGACTTACGCGTGGATGCCACATATTTTTTAAAAGATCTGCGTGGAATTTTTTGATTAGCCTGAGTTGGACGCTGATGTGGACAATCTCTTGATTGTAATTACTTATGATTATGATATATATATTCCACCCACCCCTTTATAAATAACAATGTTGTCCTCTTTCTGTAAATTGACGGAATCAAATCAAATCAAATATAAACATATAAACATTATATTTGTTGATACTTTTAAATATTTCCCCCCCACAAACACACGTGTTGTCCTTCTAAAAATCTTCGTGGCTTAAATTGCATGAATAATTCGCACCTCAGACTTCAATCTCCTACTATAAATATGGTCCCCCTTCTCCGTAGTCCCTTGCCAACTTTCTTCTCCCCAACCCAATACTATATTTCCAGTTGGTCATTCAGATATTATGTCTGGCATTGCTGAAATTGTTGCTGGACGGGTTGACTGGGTCCTTAACGTTCGGGTAATTCTCTTGTGGGTGGTACCTCAGTACCGAAATGATCAGGTTGCAAACACCGTTGAGATGATCCTCATGGACGATAAGGTTTGTTGTTTCATCAAAACTTTTCAGAAATCATCGTGTTGCATGTGTGTTTAAATATTATTTTAATTGTTTCCAGTCTATTGGTTTTGTTGAAGTTGGTGCAATTTTCTAGATTCTTCCACTAGGTAAGGTCTTGAAGATCCTATAGTCTAGAAATATCTTGTATGATTGATGATTTGTAAAAGTCTTTAGCTATAGAATTATCTAGAATGTGATGTAGATACCTAAATAATGTAGAATATTCTAGAATGTAAGGAAAATGCCTAATAATATAAAACCTTCTAGAACCATCCTCAAGCACCTATAAATAGGCAAGCTTGGGTGCCTTTGTAATCAAGTCATTGGAGAAGCAATACAACCTATTCCTTTGCTCCAAACTTCACACTACTAACTACTATTATCTTCCAACTATCAACTAAAGCTTTTTTCTACTATCCAACTATTTTCTAAACTAACTTTACTACCTCAAATACTAACAGTGGTACCAGAGCTACGTTCGGTTATCTACTGGGCGTAGATAAACTATCCAATTACATACTAAAAATCACTACCGACACTCTACATTACTTTCATAATTTTCTTAGCCAATGGCTAACAACACTCAATCATCATCTAATATTCAAGTCCCTACTTTTTCCGATGAAAACTATGATTTTTGGAGCATTAAAATGAAGACATTTTTTTGCTCTCAAGATCTATGGGAAGTCGTAGAGGAAGGATTTACCGTTCACGCCGATACTTCAACTCTTACTGCAGCTCAAAAGAAAGAGTTGAAGGAAAATAGGCAAAAAGATTCAAAGGCATTATACTTCTTGCAACAAGCTGTGGGTGACTCTATTTTCCCGAGGATAATGGGAGCTACTAGTGCCAAGGAAGCATGGAGTACACTACAGGAGGAGTTTCAAGGAACCGCCAAGGTACGTGCCGTCAAACTCCAAAGTCTAAGGTGTAAGTTTGAATTATTAAATATGAAGGAGTCTGAGACCGTACAAGACTATTATACAAAGATAAAAGAAATTGTTTCTCAAATGAGAGCCTACGGGGAAAATATTCTTGACAAAAGAATTGTTGAGAAAATTCTAATTTCTATTCCCCGTAAATATGACCCAATCGTGACGGCGATTGAGCAAACAAAAAATCTGTCCAATCTATCTGTGACAGAATTAATGAGCTCTCTTGAAGCTTTTGAGCAAAGATTGAGTAGGCATGACGAAGACTCGGTAGAAAATGCCTTTCAATCAAAGCTCAAATTACGGTCTCAAAATAAAGGGTATGAAGGAAATAATAATAGTGGAGAAAATTCTAGAAATTTCTCAAAGAAAAAACAAGATGAGTATCCTCCATGTGGCATCTGCAAAAGAACAAATCATGCCGAGAAAGACTGTCGATGGTGTGGAAAGCCACAATGTCGGTATTGCAAGAAATTTGGGCACATGGAGAAGAATTGCTACAGTAAAAATAAGCATCATGCTAATTTCGTCGAAGAACATGAGAGTGTCCAGAATAAGCACGACGGTGAAGAACATCTCTTCTATGCTACCCAAGATACCAACGATGACAAGGAAGGAACCTGGTACTTAGATAGTGGTTGTAGTAATCACATGGCTAAAGATGAGAGCATCTTCAAGGAAATTGATGACTCTGTCAAATCGAAGATCCAACTAGGGAATGGCACTACCGTGGAATCGAAAGGCAAAGGCACTGTCATGGTGGAGACAAAGAATGGTACGCGACTCATTAAAGATGTCTTACTAGTTCCCAATCTTAAAGAAAATCTCTTGAGCATCGGTCAAATGATAGAGAAAGGCTATGTCCTTCACTTTGAAGGAGATAAATGCATAATCTATGATAACACTAATAAAAGGGTCGAGATAGCTCAAGTAAAGATGGAGACGAGGAACAGAAGCTTCCCGATAAATTTTAAATATACTACCAACATTGCCATGAAGGTGCAAGCTGATGATTCATGGCTATGGCATCGAAGATTTGGCCACCTCAACTCTAAATCCTTAAAGTTGTTATATCAGAAGAATATGATGAGAGATCTACCATGCCTAAAAGAAGATGATGGAGCATGTGAAGGATGTCTTCTCGGAAAGCAGCATAGATTACCATTTTCAACAAGCAATTCATGGAGAGCTAAAGATGTGCTAGAGCTCATCCACACAGACGTTTGTGGACCGATGAGGACGCCATCACTCGACAACAACAGGTATTTCATCCTTTTCATCGATGACTTTTCTAGAATGACTTGGGTCTATTTCATCAAAGCAAAATCAGAAGTCTTTGGAATATTCAAGAAGTTCAAGGCCCTTGTCGAAAAGCAAAGTGGTAAACACATAAAGAGGCTTAGGAGTGATCGGGGAAAAGAGTATAACTCCCATGAGTTTGATAAATTCTGTGAGGATGAAGGCATTGAAAGACAACTTACAGTCGCATATTCTCCTCAACAAAATGGAGTATCTGAAAGAAGAAATCGCACGGTCATGGAGATGGCTAGATCAATGCTAAAGGAGAAAGGACTACCAAACACTTTTTGGGCTGAAGCAGTTTATACGGCTGTTTACATTATCAATAGATGTCCAACTCATGCAGTCCAAGACAAGACTCCTATTGAAGCTTGGAGTGGACAGAAACCATCCGTTAAACATCTAAGGGTCTTTGGATCAATATGCTACATTCATGTCCCAGAACAAAAGAGGCACAAGTTAGAAGACAAGACAGTTCGAGGCATCTTCTTAGGATATAGTACACAATCAAAAGGCTATCGAGTTTACAACTTACAAACAAAGAAAATCATTACTAGTCGAGATGTTGAAGTTGATGAAGCTGCCGCTTGGAATTGGGATACAGAAAAAATTGACAGAAGCAACATTTCCCTTCCAGCACAACAACCTCAAGAAGAAGTTGAAGAAGTAACAGAATGTTCAGGTATGCCTCCTTCGTCTTCTCTTCAACAAGATTCCTCACCAGAATCTACTCCGAGACGAGTTAGATCTCTGGCGGATATATATGAAACTTGCAATTTGGCCATACTTGAGCCGGAAAACTATGAAGTAGCATCAAGGCAAGAAGTATGGGTCAAAGCAATGGAGGATGAGATTAAATCAATTGAGAAAAATAACACATGGGAGCTAGTAGACTATCCAAAAGATAAAGATATCATAGGAGTTAAATGGGTTTATAAGACAAAGCTTAACCCTGATGGCTCAATACAAAAACACAAGGCTAGGCTTGTAGCAAAGGGCTACTCTCAGCAGCCTGGAATTGACTACAATGAGACGTTTGCTCCAGTTGCTCGTCTAGATACAATAAGAGCTCTAATAGCTCTTGCAGCACAAAAACAATGGAGCATTTATCAACTAGATGTCAAGTCTGCATTTCTGAATGGAGTACTAGAAGAAGAGGTTTATGTTGAACAACCACAAGGCTTCGTCAGCAAAGGAAACGAAGATAAGGTGCTAAGACTAAGAAAAGCTCTATATGGTCTCAAGCAAGCTCCTCGAGCATGGTATAGCCGAATTGATCAATACTTCATCGATCAAGGATTCAGGAGGAGCAAGAGTGAACCAACACTATATGTCAAGACCCAAGGTCAAGATGACACTCTCATTGTCTCCTTGTATGTAGATGATCTAATCTACACTGGAAACAACACTAAAATGGTGGCTAAATTCAAAGAAGATATGATGAAGACATTCGAGATGACAGATCTTGGATTGATGAACTACTTCCTCGGCATAGAAGTAAAACAACAAAAAGAAGGGATATTCATCTGCCAGAAAAAATATACGGAAGCACTATTGAAGAAGTTCAACATGAATGAATGCAAGCCAGTAGCTACTCCACTTGTGACAAATGAGAAGTTTGATCGGGAGCCTACTATATCTTACTGCTACGCGACCAGATATCATGTATGCTACTAGTCTACTATCAAGATTCATGCAGAAGCCAAGTCAAGTTCACTATGGAGCAGGAAAAAGAGTTCTAAGATACCTCCAAGGTACAAAGGAGTTTGGTATATGGTACAGAACCACGACCAACTCAAGATTGCTTGGCTACACTGACAGTGATTGGGCAGGTTCTATTGATGACATGAAGAGTACATCAGGCTATGCCTTCTCACTAGGATCAGGATTTTTCTCATGGGCGTCTAAGAAGCAAGCAACAGTTGCACAATCAACCGCGGAAGCAGAGTACGTGTCAGCAGCAGAAGCGACAAGTCAAGCTATATGGCTTCGAAGAATACTCGAAGACATGGGTGAACTGCAAGATCGCCCTACCACAATCTATTGCGACAATAAGTCAGCTATAGCAATGGCAAAGAATCCGGTTCTTCATCACCAAACAAAGCACATTGCTATAAAATATCACTTTATCAGAGAAGCCGAGACAACTAAAGAGATTCAACTAGAGTATTGCACAACAGAAGATCAAGTTGCAGACATATTTACGAAGGCATTACCAAGAGTCAAGTTTGAGGAACTGAGGATAAAGCTTGGAGTTTCCGAAAATCGCATCAAGGAGGAGTGTTGAAGTTGGTGCAATTTTCTAGATTCTTCCACTAGGTAAGGTCTTGAAGATCCTATAGTCTAGAAATATCTTGTATGATTGATGATTTGTAAAAGTCTTTAGCTATAGAATTATCTAGAATGTGATGTAGATACCTAAATAATGTAGAATATTCTAGAATGTAAGGAAAATGCCTAATAATATAAAACCTTCTAGAACCATCCTCAAGCACCTATAAATAGGCAAGCTTGGGAGCCTTTGTAATCAAGTCATTGGAGAAGCAATACAACCTATTCATTTGCTCCAAACTTCACACTACTAACTACTATTATCTTCCAACTATCAACTAAAGCTTTTTTCTACTATCCAACTATTTTCTAAACTAACTTTACTACCTCAAATACTAACAGGTTTCATTAACAGCATTTTTTTCCATCCATTTTACTCCGCTACGTTGCAGCTTGATCGTATCCATGCAAGCGTGAAGAAAAGCCTCCTGCTTAGGTTCCATCCAGTTCTTAAAGAGGGCTCCGCCTATCGTATTGAAAAGTTAACTGTATCCGCGAATGATCCTAAGTATCCTGCAACACCACATAAGTTTAAAGTTAATTTCATGACTGCCACAACTTGCACTCCCATTAAAGATTGTGACATTCCCATGAACCATTTTGTCTTTGCTGCCTTCTCTAATATTGACAAATCCGCTGAGGAGTGGCCTCTTATTGGTATGTGGCTCACTCCAACTAAAATCTCTTTGCACCTCCTTCGCTGTTTTGATCAAATATTCTTATCATTGTTTCCCCTATGTTGGATAGATGTAATTGGGAACTTGGTTCAGAAAGGTGATATCAAAGTTTATGATAGGCTTGGAAAGCAAACAAGTTACATGCAATTTGTTTTGGAAGACCCAAGGTATTATTCTATTGTCCCTCGGATAAAGTAAATTTTTAATTATACCGTTTCCATTATAACCAACTTTTTACTAACTAACAAGATTTTTTTGCCTTTAAGTCTTAACACGCTGCAATGTACATTCTGGGGTACCCACGCGGAAGACCTGAACCGTAATCTTTCCCAGCATGCGTCTTCAAGTCCACCCATAGTTTTGATTCAGCTATGCAAGCTAAAGCGTTTTAAAGGTATCGTCCTTAGTTATAAGCTTTCTTCACAAATATTTCTCAAATTTCCTTCCTATACGCCCCTACTAAACTACTTTATTTATCCACTTGAGGTGTAATGGGTATCTCAAATGCCTTTAACTGGACAAAGGTCTTCTTCAACTCTGACCTCCCAGAGATTAACGAATACAAGTTCAGGTAATTCTATATACCATTGGATTTACATCTTCCCATCTAATGAATAACAAATATGCATTTTCAATACTTATATTTATCACTATTAACTCCATCAGCATGGAGAATCCTGCCGCTCCTCTCACTCAAGCTGTTACCCAAGTTTGTGAGGCATCACAACTCTCATTGGCTGAGGATATGCTCTAGACACGCCGCAACACCATTGCTGATCTTATGGGGTCATCTGATGTTTGTTTTCCAAAAAAAAAAAACTTAAACTTATTAACATATTCAACTTCCTGTTCACCCTACTACCATACTAACTTTTGTCTAATTCATAGGTTGGATTTGTCGCTGTTGTTGCCCGCATCATAGAAATTGATAGTCAATATGGCTGGGTGTACGATTCATGTAACAGGTGTCTCAAGAAAGTTAGCAAGGTTGGAACACGTTTTTACTGCAAGAACAAGAAGTGCTCTATCATTGTTACCGGCGTCCCTTGGTAAATTTCAAAATATTTACATTCAATTGCTTTATTTCATTTCTAATGTATAAAAATATTTTAATTTGTTTTTTTATTCTACTATAGCTTTAAGGTTGAATCAAGAGTTATAGATTCCACCGGGTCTACAACGTTTGTTATGATCAATCGTGTGGTATCTAATTTCTTGGGCATGTCTGCCCAACAACTTCTAGAGAATACTCGTGATGATGCTCCTTATCCAGAAGAATTTGCTATGTTTTTGGATAAAGACCTGTTGTTCAAGGTGGAGATTCTGGAGGGAAACATCACACAAAACTAGCAACACTTTGCTGTTAAATGGGTGACTTCTGATCCATCAATCATAACTGCCTACCTTGAGAAGTTTCCCCTTGGAGTAAGTTTTAACCCACTTATCTCAAAATTTAAATTTCTTGATTTACATCCACCCATCGGTATGTGTTATTGCACAAACTCACATCTGTGTCTGACTACTTTCTATCCATGTTCTTTCCATTTTATTAATACATATGTTTTGCTTGAACCTAAGAATGGGAACGATGACGACGTCGCTGCTATTGCAGACCAAATTGGCATCACAGGCGAAATTATGTCTCTGGTAACTTTTCAATACCCATTTGTTTAACATTTTTAAAATTTTATCTTAATTTTTAAACGTTTCCCAATATTGGGATGTTGCTAAAGATTTTTCTCCCTCAGGATTCCTCTGGTGGTGCTGAGTATTTGGTCGATGCTGAGGTCCTTCCAGCAACTACTGACGAGACCTCCACACCTCGAAGCGCCTCTTCAATGTCTGAGTCATCCTCTGCAAACAAGTCATGCAAACGTTCCATTGATAATTCAGCAAACAGCCCTAACTCCGACCTTGAAACACCATCTACCTCAACTACAAAGAGTCAAAAGTTGGTTGGTGTTAAAATTGAAAAGGACCCCTAGAACTTTGGTGTATTTTTGAACCCCTTTCTACTGGTTGAAGTTTCGCTGTCAGGATTCCCTATGTACCAAATGTTACTCTATCTACATTCATATACTCTATTGTGCCTACTATAAAATAAAGTTACTCCTCTTATGGACTAACGTAGCTCATGATATCAATATCAATATATATATGTGTGTCTGTGTGTGTGTGTGTCTGTCACCAATGGAGGTCCTCCTGTTAGACCATCCATCTCATGTATGAGGTGGTTACAATGTAGTCAACTGACTGTGATATTAATGTCTATATATATATATATGTATATGTGTATCAGCAATTAAGGTCATCCTGCAGACCATCATGTAATGTAATCTGATAATGAAATATGTATAATTACCCTTTTGTTTTTTCCTTTACCCTAGTTTTCACATAACATTTATTACGTTTTGTCCCCAAAGCTGGCATCCTTATTAACATATTTGTTTTTAATCTCCAGAAGATACTTAAATTTACATGATACGTATCAAACAACTTAAAAAAAATTAAAATATGGAATCCTATTTTAACTATATAAGTCTAATATAAATGCATTGCTCTGTTGTCCTGATGTATCATCGCCAGCTGCGATACTATTGCGTTACCAGAACATACAAAATAATTTTCTTTTAAACACTAAAATATCAGTGCGCATTTTACATGTATAAGTCGACTATAAATGCCTACCAATCCATCTTTACATACATTTATATATTAACAAAAAAAAACTAAAGCATCTTGGTGGTATAAGAAGTCAAATATAAACTAATATAGGAACATATTGTTCCCGTTTGGTTGTATCCTTCATTCCATACCAACTATTAGTATCCTAATAATGAATTTGTCCCTTTTATTTTTGGACAAATACCCCTCGGGCGTAGCCATGCAAGACCCAACTTTACTCACGCATTATTCATGTATCATAAAATGTCTTCCTATATTTACATAAGCGACCTTTATCTTTATTATTAAGATGCATTTTCCTCTCTCTACCTTTAAAATACCATAAATTTCATGACCTCAAATAGGCAAACATACCCAGTTTAACTTACTAATGGAAGATCACAACGACCTGGGCAATAGTCCAGCAAAGCTTGTTAGCTACAAGCGCCCCCTTCGACCTGGAAGGTACATCCTCATCACAAAATCAAGCACATCTTCTTCTGGTCAATGTCCTGTTCAGAATTGCGATACTCCAAGAGGTTGGTTAGACTTTATATGCTCTTCTTTTGCATCTGAGTTCTATCATGATATATTAAATGCCTATAGCTCACTTCTCTTATTAAATATGCATTCTACGTGCAGTTGGCCTACAATCAACTCATTTAGACACGCTTTCATCTTCCTCAGCTGGTCCAAGTAGGTTACACCGTTCAAAACTCATATTTAAATCTTTCAACAACATGTCTTCGCCATTTCCATTCACATTGACCAGTGGTATCAGCATGGGGTGGCGTGTTATCATGTCTTTGCCATTTCCATTCACATTGACCAGTGGTATCATCTTATTCAGTTGATCAAGGGGGAAAAATTTAACACTCTTAGGATAGGAAACCTCAGTATTGTAACGATCTTTGACTTTTATAAGCAAAGTAGTTATATCACGATATGTGAATTGCACCCGACCTCCAAACTCAAGCTTATAGTATGATCCAACAGCATGCCATCCATCACAAATGCATAGGTATCCTGCCCTGTACTTGAGAACGACTTCAAAACGAGTTCCCACTGGGTCACGAAGGATTATGGTTCCGGGTATGGGGTACGACAACCATCCTGCAATGAAAGCTAGCACTCCGAATACCTTAAAAAAATTGTGGTCAGCTACGGACATAATATCTTTCAATTATGAAGTAAACACATTGTTCATTTCAGTACCATAGTAGGATCGTATGCTGCGATGACTGTTCTTAGCATAAATTTGTTATTGTCATCAATATTTTTATCATCTGCGTCTTCATCAACGGCATTTTGCTCCACCTGCTCTTGATCAGCATTATGCTGCACAGTGTCGTCACCAACAGGATCATCCTTCTGAAGGGATTCTTCCTCCTGCGTAAGCATGTCAAGTTAAAAAAAAAATTATAACTATAATATTTTAAAAAGAGCGGACCACAAAGATCCATGCATGTAAGAAACTTTAACCTGCATAGTAACCTTATTTGAATCCATTTGAATACCAACTAAGTTGACATGAAAAAAACTAATATAACCATGTTAATATGTAGTGCAAAAGCAGCATCACCCACGCCCAGTGAACTATTTTACATGGATTCCTTATGTAAATAATTTTTTTTCGTTATTCACATCAATTTTAAATATTGTATATTGAGTTACAAGTTATAGGTCTCAGTATAATAACTATTATAACGTCTCATTACGGGCCTGTACACCTATGCACGAAGAGTTAAAGTTATTGGGTGACCGTTTTACATACCCAATCAAGTTAAAACCGGGGCAGATTTTCAATTACTTGAACACGAAACATAACGGATCAAGTTTCTAGGCATCTAATGGATTTAAATAAGCTTTTTTGTTTAGATTTAATGAATATAATAAATAATTAAATAAAAACCGTGGGCCTTCTTTTGATTATTTTGAGTCCAATACTTCGGTATCTCTTTTGATTTATATTGTTAGATGAATGGATAACACCTGTTTTTTTATACCAATGACTCACAATTGAATATTAGAAAATGTAACTTTGTTTTTTATATCTTTGAAAACTTTCCAATTTCTCCCATGGAATCTTTGCCCAATTTTAATTTTTCCTTAATTGACTAATTGTCACACCTATGTTAAAATCTTCCTTATTCTTTGTTGGAATCCCATAATTATTTTACGTTGTATTATTTCATTTACAGTTTATGCTTTGAGTTATTAAAACTGTTTCTTATTCCAAATATTTTTAAAGCTTTGCTGTTGCCATGTGTCTGGTTCATGCATTATAAAATTTCAACAGTCGGTCGTCAATTTTTTGTTGATTCCTCAATTCATATTTTGACTACTTTTTTCCCCTTATTGTCAAATGCTAAACCTATTTAAATTTAAAGTTATCTTTTGATATTTTTGCTTTTATTTAACTCATTGTATTACACGTGTAAATCATTTTTTATACCAACCGCTCCACGGTCTTCAACGTAGTATTAACAAATATACCAACCATACTCCCAACATATTTGCCTATTTATATAACGTTCATTTCATTCATAGCTCATCAGCTCGAATCTCACATTCATTTGTTTAAGAAGATGGATTTATCCCGGTCCCCCATTTTTGGCAAAAACTATCATTATTCCCTAGGCATTAAATTCGAGAAATATGAAGTGGAATTTGTTCCTGACAAGGTGAGTTATCTTCAACTGTAATTGAGCCTCAATTTTATTTTCTTCGTTTTCATCTTTTTTGTTCTAATATACTCCCCTCCTTCTAGATGGAGATCAAACTTCCTTTTTTATTATCAAGTTAGCACATGGATCATTTTCCCTCTATTGTTCATTTAATTGATGAGCGCCGTAACACTTTTGAGGTCAGAGTTGCGTGTTAACTGCTATTTTACCAAAGGTTGGGATGAAATGGGTAAGTTTTACGGTCTTTTTATTGGAGGTTGGGTTCGAATGACTCTGGTCAGGTTTGACAAACTTTTCATAGAGGTTAGAGATAGAGTTGTGACGACCCCATGCGTTCATGGTCCACCCAAGTTACTCAGGATCAATGAACAACCTGTACTTCGTGAAATAGATGAATTTGGGTTTGATTCTTTTGATCAGTCCATGTATATTGGAAACAAACCGAGGGTGGTTCTTACGCTCTATACAAAGTTAATGAGTGATGATATTTCGACGTCTTATTTGGTATGATGGAACTTTATTTTATTAAATTTTTAAACTTTTTTTAAAACAATAATGACACTTCTTCCTCTACTAAAATGCAGCATATTCCAATGGACTTTTGCGATGTTGCTTATCTTAAGAAAGATGATGTTGGAGTTGTCATTGTTGATCATTATGGGAAGCCATGGCAGGGTTAGTTGATAATCAGATCGTCATCTGTTTGGCAAAGCCCTTCTTTGTGGTTGGTTTCCTATAATGAAAGAACACTGTTTGTTACCCTGAAGGTTATGCATTTTCATATCTTATGGTTAATGATTCCGGCATCAGGACTTGGTTTTTCATCTTACTGCAATGTAGTCCTCATAGTACCTACTGTTTAATACATGTTTCTATTTCCGCTACTATGCTAAATGTAACTAATGGGTGATTCCTATCCTTGGGTTTTATGCGATGTACGTTTGTTATTATAAAGTTACTTAATTAACAGCTTCATCCGTAAAGACAAAATAACATTATGCAAATTTGTCATTGTCTCAATCTGGAAAATTCAAACACCAGTAACTAAAATGCAATAACCAAACTGAATTTATTTTTTACCAAACATTGTAAAAACATTACAACCGTTGCGATTTTTCTTTACTTTATTTAGTAGTAACCCTTAAAGGATCATAGATTTGAATTTGAAAAATACAAATCGAGGATTTTCAACAGGTATATCTAACTTAATTGGAAATCCTTGTGGAAAGCTGTTCAGATCGAAAATAGGCTCCCATCCACGTAGCATGACATTCCCATTTAGAACACGGCTCTGCATTAGTAGTGAACATTCCCACTTCTTCCCGAGATCATCAATCAAAATCACTTCAGTGTCCACCCTCTCGTGATAAACTACATCGCAATAATCCAGATGAATGTTCTGCAGTTGAAATAAAACTTACAATTAAAGATATTTATCAATTTCAGACAAGAAGGTAAAGCAAGTGAAAAGTGTCATATACAAACCAAGTAAGGTCCGGATACATCAGAAAATGTCAGGTGAGTTCTCAAGGTAAAAACAACAGTGGGCTTCTTCGCGAAATACATTGTTGTTTCCAATGCTTTACCAATGCATTCACTATTTCCAATCAACGCAGGAGGTTGACCGATCCTGCAAATTTTCGGTGGTCCAAGACACACAGGAGCTACAAGTAACCTGTCCCTAACCTCAATGAAGATGCGATCAAATCTTACATAGACCATCCTGATCCAACCTCCCAATTTCAAATGGAAAAATTTCCCGATTTCTCTCCACCCTTCAGTCAAAAACACTTCCTCTGCCCTCTTAACAACTTTAGTTTCAAACTGATTACCAACAGAATCAAAAAGAGTGACAATATATGGAAGTTCATGTCTATGTTGTCTGCAGAAGAAATTAGGAAGTTGGACTTCCATCTATGGAGATCAAATGTTAGTTGCAGAGTAACAAATAAATTTAGTAGGAAACAAGTGACATACGGAATTTGATTATATATGGACTCACTTGATTAGGAACAAATTCCACCTCAAATTGCTCAATTTTCAACCCTAACCGATAGCTGTAACGCCTTCCATTTGGTTCTGCTGAAACACGTTCTATCTGTGAATAACTCAACACATTAAAACTTCCTAATCACTTAAAACACCCCAAAATAAACATACTAATCGGTCTTTCATACATAATTTGCAGGCCTCTGGTAAAAAAATAGCATTACCTTGGCAATTATGAATGCTAATTCTTCAACATAAGATATCTCAGCCACATTTTTAAATTTTGGATAACAACGAAGTAGCATAAAAGAGCTATTTATAGCCGACGAGGGCGATTATTTGGGGGGCATTTTCGTCAACTCATTAATTTTTCATTTTTGAAGGAACAAAATTTTTTTATTCAATAAGTCTGTGACATCTGTATGTATCTGGGGAATCGGTTTGTACATTTTCATTCAATTCAACGACAATAAATACAATGTAGTTAAACTTCTTTCTATTTCAATATGTGGCATCAAAAAAATTATGCGTTTCACAAGCAACACAAATTTTCTCCAATAAATACACAATACATGTAACTACATGTGTGGAATATACTTAATATGGACTTAAAAAAACACAATATATTAAATAAGAGCTAGAGATAAGACAAAAGGCCATATTTCTTTCATCATTGACATTAATATATGACATTATACAACTTATAATAAACTAACATTTACATAAACCTGGACAAACAAAAGTCAGATGCAGTTTAAAACTTTTTGATAGACAACAAAGGCACCTTCGTGCTTTCTTTTTCATTGGAACAACTCGCAGATACACCAAAAAGGGAGCCATCAAGTGTTATGACTTTTTGATATGACTTTTCCCCCTAAAAAGTCATATCCCATCCCAATGCCATATATAACACTTCATAATTTCCTTATGGAAATCCAATCTTCAATTCTTCACCTTCCTGTAAGACACGCAACGAACACATCTCTCCCCACTGACCTCCTACGTAGCACTCTGCATATTCTTTCGGAACTCCATCGGTTATGATCGTTACGGGACACCATTCAAGAGTACAAAACCAGGATCGTCTCCACGCATCAACAATGACAACTGATGAGGAAGATGGTTGGATGCTATACATGCAAAAATCAAACGGCAGCAGTTGCATGCAACGAATATACCATTTTAGATTGCCACACTAATAGTACCATGAATATAAATCAAGGGACTTACCAAGGTTGATATCTCAGAACTTTTCAACTTTTTAAACAGAATGTGATGAAAGCATGTTTTAGGCAGCAACCGCATGAACTCATCCTGGAAAACATTATTATCAACCAAAGGGGCGACAACGTTCATCGGTTGAAGTGCGAAGAACGCTGCAGGCGTTGGGTAAGGAACATCGTTGCCGTATCGGTCTTTTACTTTGATTACAGAGTATTTATATCACCATATCTGATCTCTAACCACCCACCAGACTGCAACTTATAATGAGAACGTAATGTGTGCCATCCATCACAGACACACAAAATGCCCTCTATATACTTAATCATCACTTCAAAACCAGTGCCAACACGATCACGCAGTATTACTTTCTTAGGAAGAGCCTTGGTGAAGCATCCTGCAATGAAAGGTAAATCTGCAAACGCCTACATAGCAATACAAATTGGAATTACATTATAACAAACTCATGAGTTAACATCGTAACTTAAATTTTTTTCGCAAGAATTTTATACTAATACCGTTGTTGGGTCGTACACCGTTAGTGCTGTCCTCAGGATAGGATCTGCTTCCTCCTCAGGATCATTGTTGTTGGTGAGTACAGCGTCTTTGTCCTGATACATAAATCCATTTGAATATCATCAGAAAAATAAAATCGTCAAATGCAGTTTACCTCTTTTGCTACATGCAGCAAAGATTCATTTACCTTAGGGGCCCAATTTTTTCCAGACATAACTAAGTTCTATGTTAACTTCCAAACAAGTGTAAAATAAACATATCCAATATTTATATGCAGCCCAAACCCTTAGTATAACCCTCTGGAACCCAAAAGGTTTGGAAAATTTAATATGTTATTTTATAATATATTTTATTTTGTTAGTCACATTAGAGTAAACTTAAAGCAAACAATGTAATCATACCTATCTACAGTGTTTTAGAAGCCGCTGCCAGCCGATGCCACGAAACATTAATATTATTGGAGGAAGGGTTTTGAACTCCAATCACGTTTAACCTAACGTAGACCATAGGAAAGTGGAGATAAAAAATACTGAACGAAATCTATTGACTATCGTGCCTAAGAAATTGCCAAATTGTTCTCCGTTTTTCTTCTCTATGTAAAGTAGCCATGTCTCTCAACATTCTCCATCTGGCTACTACATTTTTTTAACATCTTATACCAATTATTATAAATATAATCCAACGTATTACATTAGCAATGTGTTGGACTACAACCATGCCATAATTTTCATATAGTCCCATACATTTCCTACTAATTTTTTACACCATTAAATTGTGCCATTATAAACTGATCTATTTTTCCCCCCACACATTTTCCACGTACATTTGCTTATCTTTTTTTTTTGAATTATTACATTTGCTTATCTTTTCCAAACATAATTTAGATCATTTTACATAGTCTCCCAATAATTCGGTTGTGAATATGGTCCATCCCATCTATAATAGCCACCCCACAGTTACTTTTACCTACCCCTACAATAAATCTCTTTTAAAAGCAACAACTTTCATCTTCGTGTCAATATTTACATTTTACTTCCATTCATTTTGCTTTGACATTTTTACAAACTTCTCTATTTAAACTTTTATTTACCATAATTTTTATATTGTTACAATGTACCATCACATTACACTTTTTACAAACCAATAACCTTCATTCAATTACATAATGTGCCCTACAACACAATTTACAAACTATTAGTCTCGACGTCGTTTCCAGCATCCTTCTTATAAACATTCATTTTATTTTGTTTGCTTTTTTTTATATGCCACAGTGCTTGCGCAATCCGTGCATCGCACGGGTCAGAAGATTAGTAACATAAAATCCGAATCAACATAAGTTAGTCTGAAATGTTAGATCAAAATATTGAAATGTCAAACTGATAATACAACAAATCCTAATAGTTGCTGCTATCTCAGGACTCCTCATCTTGTTCCCCACCATCTTCTCGGATCTTCTTAAAATACTTCAACACCACATGCTGCCTACAGGTCACCTTCGCGAAGTCTTGCTGCATCTTT
Source organism: Astragalus glycyphyllos (assembly GCA_963573325.1). Classification (NCBI taxonomy): domain Eukaryota; kingdom Viridiplantae; phylum Streptophyta; class Magnoliopsida; order Fabales; family Fabaceae; genus Astragalus; species Astragalus glycyphyllos. The sequence continues at coordinate 9,129,323 of OY754314.1, read as the reverse complement.
TTCATAGCCTCAGTAAAGCTGTTGACCTCCAACCGAGTGGTCTGCAGCTCCTGCTGCTGAGCCTACAGTAGTTTCGCCTGAGACTGCACCAGCTTCCTGGCCTGCTCTGCCTCCATAGCTGAAGGAGTAGGAGTTGGTCGACTGCGTCATCTGCTGCTCTCGGCCCCAAACTGGCCCATACATGGAACCAAGGTCCCCGTACCATACAGGCGACCCTTATTCCAACCTATTGTCTTCTCCCAGTTGTTGTTTGCCAGATCTATCACCTCAGGAGTAAGTTGACCAAATGATTCAGGGTTCCAGATCCCCTGAGTCCGCTGAGTCATGATCTCATTATTTTTCTCCTGTTTAGCATAACCACATAACATAGCATAATTAGCGCTCCATTTTAACAAAGCAACTTTATATAATACAAATCAAGTTGAGCGCTCATCAACATACTCCTTAGCGCTATTCCTCACATGGGTGGCTCTGTGCAGCTTAGGAGCAGCAATAGGGTGTCCCGCCTTCTTACTCTGTAAAATGAAACACATTTTCAACAATTGCTAACTAATTAACTAATGTAAAAAACACACAATTTTTTAAAATAATTTACCAATCTAAGAGCATGTTGAGCCTGGTTGATGGACCCGCAACAATGAAGCGAGCCGCCCTTTTCTGAGTTTGTATTCTTCTTGGCTCTTTAGCTTTTGTTTTGAACGTTTTTGTAGCCCAATGTGCCTTGAAGACATTCCAAACTTCATCACTCGTGTAGTCTGGCTTCTTATCTTTTGTGTCCCATGTCACTTTGGTCTGTATTAAGAAAAAATAACATATGTATTAGTAATTAAATTAAACTAACAATATAGGTAATGACATAATTGACACTTACCCTAAAGAAGTCCAGCAGATCCTCCCGGTCTTCTTCACCAACTTTACCCCACTTTTTATGGAACTTTTGAAAATACTTTTTGCGGATGACATGGGTGATGTCTGATGAAGCTTCCTTCATAGGAATAATCCTGCATATGAAAGATATATCAAACAATTAAATATATAAGTCATTGCATAATTAACTTTAAAAAAACAAACAATATAATACTTACGTGTCACCACGAGTATAAATGAATTTGAGTTTAACACCACTGATAACAACTACCTCCACTGTCTCGCCATCGGTCGATGAATCAGAAACAACATTATTACCACTAATATCAGGCTCAATATGATCATCCTGGAGGAAGATTGTAAGGGGCAACAATGACTGGCCAACAAGAGTAGTCATGCATGGACAACAAGAGTAGGGTCTTGCTGATGCTTGGATATATGGAGTAAATCCATCAGAGCACAAGCCAAACCGAACATTCTGTGGGTTTGAGGAAAAATATGAATGCACTTGATCAAAGTGCTTCCACGCTTCACCTTCAAATGGGTGGCGTAAAATGTCCGAGGTACGCCTATTGTCATAATGCCAAGTCATTTTTTGCACAATTTCGGTCATTGGAAACATTTTTTGCAACCTTGGAACTATACGCAAATAGAACATTGACTTTATAGGTACGAGTTTATAATTACGTTTTGCCTCTTTACGATCATGATACCTCCGCTTAACACAAAATTTGCATTCAAGTAGCTCACCATCGTTTATACCAAATTCGTTGTTGTAAAACAACATGTGCCCATCCAACACAACAATCAATCTTCTTAAATTTCAATCCCAGCTTCGAAACTAACATCTTTTCTTCATAATAACTTTTTGGCAAATTATCCTTATTAGATGTCGCTTCATTTCAGTCAAATAGTCTAAACCCAACTCAGAAATATTACTCATGGACTTGAGAGCTAAAAGCTTCACACACATAGATAATTTTGACTGTGGCGGACCTTCAAACAAAGGTTTGTTTGAATCTCTTAACAAATTCTAAAATCTCCGTGTTTCTTCATTTGGAAGTTCATCATGATCGTCAAACTGAGGCTCATCAAATGGCACATTCACCTTGAGACCATCACAAATCATGTTATCCATCGACTCAAAAATTTGGATACGTGGAACACCAACACCAGAACTGCTTGAAGCCCCTACGTCAAAATTTGGAAGTCGTACTCCATGGTCCACCCAAATCCAATAATTAGTCCTAAACTCCCAAAGATACAAGTGCTCCTGATTTCATTATCGATCCTAGTAGGTACACCGTCGCATTTTAAGCATGGACATCTAACCCCCTTTTTCCCGTTTAGCCAATTCATGTCGCCATGCTACCACAAGAAATTGTTCAACCCCAATTACAAAAGAGTCCTTCAAAACCGCTCTTCTTGGAAATAATCGATCATACACCCAATCACGATTAAATTCATACCATTTCATCTACACGCATTTAAGAAAGCGTGTTAGATTCCCATAACATTCCCAATAACCTATCAAGTTAGTGGCATCGATATGATTTCAGTGGAGATGATTTCGAGCCGAATATGTGGGACAAGGACCGCACAAAATCCTTTTCCAGCCAAGTAGTGAAAGAAGTTATTTTTAACCTTACTGTTGTTAGTATCGTTTCGCAATGATCAATGGATATGATCGAGGTGAGGGATAGCACCTCACGCTTTTCCATCAACAGCACACAATAACAACTACATACAGTATTGTCATCTAACCTAGGGTTCATCAAACATTTCAACAATAATTAAATGCTTTTCAATTAACAACACTAAAATAATACACTTTTCAATAACACGTTTCAATTAACATCTGTAATTAAATTTCTAACAACATACACTTTTCAGTTTCAACTCAATTTCAGTTACACTTTTCAATTTCAATTTCAATTTCAACAATTTAACACAATTTCAATTAATATCTCTAACAACATACACAATTTTCAATTATCAACAATTTTCAATCTAACTCTTCTCAACAATTTCAATTTAACAAATTCAAATTCACTTTTCAATTACTAACAACAATCATCTCTAACATAGTTTCCCAAACAATATTCGCTTCTAACAACAAGAAATTTACTCTAACTCACATTTCACACTCAATCCTACAACCTTAAAAACAACAACTTTATTTTAACAACAACAAATTCTAACTCACATTTCACACTCAATTCTAACTCACATTTCACAAAAACACTTAATCCTAACTCACATTTCACAGCAACACTTAATTCTAACACACAACAACAATAACAACAACAAATTTATTTTAACAAGCAACAAAATTAAAATAATAGTTAAAAATGAAAATAAATTAAAAAACTAACCGTTATGATTGTGATCCGGTGATGGTGACACTCGGGTGCGGTGGTTCGGTGACAGTGCGCACTCCGGTGTAGTTGTGAGACTTCAAACACCAATAATTTCAATCTTAAACCATTTCAATTTCAAGCAAAAAACATAAATATATAAAATTCATGTTAAAATCAAAACAATATCATAAAAAACAAAAAGGCTAAATTGCAGTTTTGGCCCTTTATCTTTGGGGTTGGAGTCACTTTGGCCCTTTATCTTTTTTTTCTCGTTTTAGCCCCTCATGTTTCTTTTGTGTGTTATTTTGGCCCCTGCCGTTAGTTTTTTCTGACGGACGCCACACTGGGAGTTAACTACTGACGTGGCGTCCTAATTGTCCAATCTGACGTGTCTTCATTAAATGACATGACAAATGAGGGACCAAATTGAAATAAATACAAAACATAGGGGACCAAATTGACACAAACACAAAACATAATCAATCACTCTCCATCTTCTTCCTCCATCTTCACCTTCTTCTCCGGCGAGCCACCACCACCTCCGGCGAGCCACCGCCACCATCTTCGACGAGCCACCCTAAATCCCAATATATATCCTAAATCCCCAAATCCTAAATCCCTAAATCCCAAATCCTAAATACCCAAATCTCTAATTTCAACAAAAATGGAAGATTGATTATGGAAGAACTACTAATTGAGTAATTGTTTGTATGTATGCAATATGCAATGTATGCAAGATTTGGGGGAGATTTGGGAACCAAAATCAGTTGCATCGTTGATATGATAGGAGACCGAAAGTCAAGCATAGTTTATTTCCTTAAATTTACTTTTATACTGTGAAAATTTGTGAAATCATTTGCAAATTTTTATCTTCCTGTAGAATATTATGAGATAAAATTATAAATTTCATGTGTCTTGCTTAATCTCCATTTTTGTACACTCCTACTTCAAACAGAGTTAATGTCATGTGCTATGTGGCTTGCAAAATATTGCAGCCTCTACTGTAAATGCAGTGTTCCTAAAAATAATTTTTCGTGTAAACGCCAATATCCACAAAAGGTCAGATGAGAATTACTTAATCTATATAAGATTTGTTTTGCCTAGTTCTACCATTGTTGAATGATACTTTGTTATGGAAGATTGATTATTAAATTCTATATAGAGAATGGAAGATTGATTATGAAATTAGAGATTTGGGGATTTAGGATTTGAGATTTGATGATTTAGGATTTGGGGATTTAGGATGGCTCGCCGGAGAAGAAGAAGGTGAAGATGGAGGAAGAAGATGGAGATTGTTAAAATATAGATAGTAAGCCCATTAGTTGGGTAATAAGACTCATTAGATAGTAAGGTCATTAGATAGTAAGGCCCATTAGTTGGTTAGTATATAAGGTAGATGGTACAATCATTTGTAATCATCTTCTTCCCTTAGTAATATTTTTACCACTTTCAATATAATAGACCTTTAGGGTTTTCTCTCTAATTTTCATGAATGCCATGTTTTTCAACATGGTATCAGAGCAAACATGGTATCCTCCATGAATTCCGCACTATCTAAGTCATTTTCTTTATTTTATTAGTTTCCTTTTTTCATTCATTTTCTTTTCCAATTTTTTTTGTTTGCGTCATTTTTTTTCTCGATATGTTCTTGAATCTTATTTTCATTCTCTAACTATTTCATTCTCTAAATATTTGATGGTATCATCTGTTATTGCTTTTGCGAAGGATCCTGATGGTTACATTTTTGAGCTAATCCAAAGAGCTTCAACACCTGAGCCATTGTGCCAAGTAATGCTTCGTCTTGGTGATTTAGAACGATCAATTAAGTTTTATGAGAAGGCCTTGGTTTGAGGCTTGGAAGAATCTTGAATTTGCTGATCTTTGGCTCAATGAGTTGGTTGAGTTTCTTTTAATTTTGAAGCTTGTGGTTGCCAATTATCTGTTTGATGTAATGCCAATGAGAGACCCGACAACATGGAGTCTCATGGTTGGTGAGTTTGCCAAGCTTGGAGACTATTACAATTGCTATGCAACCTTTAGGGAGGTTCTGAGATGTGGTGAAAACCTGCTGATGTTTTCTATGGAGGTAAATGATTTTTGAATTAAGGTGCTCTTTGTTAACTGGGTAACCTGGTGTTTTGTTAGAATGGAGATTTTAGATTAGTAGTTTGTTGTTGTGTGGAGTGTGGTGAAAAAAAAGAGAAATGGGAATCTGTTTAAATTGATTGTGAACTTTCTATTTGATGTTGATTGTGAATGGAGACATCCATAATTACGGTTTTGTGCTTAATTTTTTTTGGTATGAAAGGAAAGATTGAAAGCAGTAGCTTCTTTAATGGTGCTTAGTGGTAATTGTAAAACAAAATTGGGAGGATGGTGTTCCACACGCGGTATTAGGTGCCTTTCACATCTCCATGCCTCACATTATAGTGGCATTCATGCAAGGTGTTAATAGTTGAATTTGGCTTGGATGTTTCTGCATACTTTGGAGACCCGAATAGCAATTCTCCTTCTTCTCTTTGGAAGTTACTAAACAGTGGCACTTGATTCCTATATCACATTTGTGCACACCAAGCGTTTGGTGATTTGCCTCTGTTGTTTTGTTGATGCTTAGCTTTAATTGGATTGTTGTAGCAGATGGCTTCAAGTGGTCTTGATGGAGATATTAGTTTGTGGCAGGTATGCCAACTTTAATTACCACTCGAAGATGCCAAAGTTTTTTTGTTGGTGTTTTTGGTGTTGGCCGATTGTGCTAAAGTTTGTTCAACAAGGGGGTTTCATGGTAGAGTTGATAACTAGTGAGTATTCTTGTTGTCACATGCAAAGTTTTCTGGTTTGATTGAAGGTCTTGCTCCCTTGCTCATATTTGGAATTAGTTCTTCTGAAGTTGATTGTCAATTTCATTAATTGGCTTGGTTTTTTTTAGCTTTTGTTTATGGTGGTTAAGCATGATGCTTCTGCTATAAATGGTTAAGCATTGAGATTTTGCTTCTGTCTTGAGTGATTAAGTACTCTTGATGGTTAAGCGTTGATGTGCTTCTGCCAAATGGTTAAACTTTGAGGTATAGTTTCTGTTTGGTGGTTAAGCCTTTGGCCCTATGGCCTGTTGATGTTTGCTTCTACCCTATGGTGGTTAAGCGGTTTGCTTCCTTCAAGTGATTAAGCCTTGAGTTGTGGCTTTTGCTTGATGGTTAAATGTTGGTTTGTTACTTCCTCCGAGTAGTTAAACCTTGAGTTGTGGTTTCTACCCGATGGTTAAGCTTTTGTTAACTTCTTTGGCACTTGGATGATTATGCCTAAGAGTGGAGTTTGCTGATTCTATTGGAGTGAATGTTGTGGAGACGCTGGAAGAAGCTTGAAAGGGCCCAAAGATTGGTCAAAGACTTCTAGGAGCTATGCACCTCAACAACTACCAATTCGGATTGCTCTTTATTTTCTTTACTTTGATAGTATTTTGTATTGCTTATCTCAAGCTGGAAGTGTTGTTAACTTCTTTGGCACTTGGATGATTATGCCTAAGAGTGGAGTTTGCTGATTCTATTGGAGTGAATGTTGTGGAGACGCTGGAAGAAGCTTGAAAGGGCCCAAAGATTGGTCAAAGACTTCTAGGAGCTATGCACCTCAACAACTACCAATTCGGATTGCTCTTTATTTTCTTTACTTTGATAGTATTTTGTATTGCTTATCTCAAGCTGGAAGTGTTGTGAACACCTTCCAGCTTACGGGAGGCTGTTAAAATATAGATAGTAAGCCCATTAGTTGGGTAATAAGGCTTATTAGATAGTAAGGTCATTAGATAGTAAGACCCATTAGTTGGTTAGTATATAAGGTAGATGGTACACTCATTTGTAATCATCTTCTTCCCTTAGTAATATTCTTACCACATTCAATATAATAGACCTTTAGGGTTTTCTCTCTAATTTTCATGGATGCCTAGGGTGGCTCGCCGGAGATGGTGGCGGTGGCTCGCCGGAGGTGGTGGTGGCTCGCCGGAGTAGAAGAAGGTGAAGACGGAGGAAGAAGATGGAGATTGATTGATTATGTTTTGTGTTTGTGTCAATTTGGTCTCCTATATTTTTTATTTGTTTCAATTTGGTCCGTCATTGGCCACGTCATTTAATGAAGACACGTCAGATTGGACAATTAGGATGCCACGTCAGCAGTTAACTGCCAGCGTGGCGTCCGTTAGAAAGAACTAACGGCAGGGGTCATAATGACACAAAAAAAAACATGAGGGGCTAAAACGAGGAAAAAAAAGATAAATGGCCAAAGTGACACCAACCCCAAAGATAAATGGCCAAAACTGCACTTTAGAATGGTTATATTTCTTGCACGCTCTTTTCTCAAGTCTTCTGTGGACGTGTATGATTTATTTGCCTCAAGTGTGATGTGCAGGGAGCAGACTTACTTCTAGCAGGTTTGAGCTCTTCACAAGCAGACTTTGTAGCAGTAAGAATAAGAGACATGAAGTTGTTTCGATCTCTTTAAGATAATTCACACATGTTTTGTCTATTGGACAAGTGTCGCTCTTATCCTAGAGAGACAAACTCATGAAATGTGCTTAATTGAGAAAGCTTCCTTTGGAATGAGGTTTGACTAAGGTACATATATAGATGATGAACTGCCACTAAGTGGATTTTATGGCCATTAAAGGTCATTTTGGAGTGTTTATAACAGCAAAAACATGTTTCTCCATATGTGCTATAATCAGATAGAACGAATTTTAATATATTAGAAGCTCTAGTTTCAGTACTGGATAGTTTGGACACGTTCTAATTTATAATTACCTTTTGTAATCAATTGGATTTTATTTGGAACACAACTGCAAATTTTCACATGTTCTAATTGATTAACAACTAATATTTGATCAATTAAAATTTGTATCAAACACACCATGTTACTATTTTGATCATAAATTAAGCTATCTATCCAACACGGCACACTATATATTACTATTTTGGAACCACTACAACAGAATTGTTAAAAAAGGGCGCACCCACTAAGGGCGCTTTGTAAGAAGCGCACCTGAAGCCCAAAACACGGAGGGCCTTTAGAGGCGCTTTTTAAAAAGTGCCCCTGATGCCCAAAACACGGAGGTCCTTTAGGGGCGCTTTTTAAAAAGCGCCCATGATAAAAAGCGCCCCTGATGCTCAAAACAAGCGCCCCTGATGCTCAAAACACGGAGGCCATTAGGGGCGCTATTAAAAAGCGCTCCTGAAGGTGTATGTGTTTACACTTAATTAGTTTACGTTTCATTTCATCAGTTCTCTGGTTTCTTTGCTTGCATTTCATCTTCCTCTCACCTTCACGAACAACTCAAGAACCCTACAATAATTTTTGTCCCTCTCATCATCTTGTTCGTTGCTTGCATCTTCATCTTGCTTGTTTCTCTCTCAAACCCTCACGAACAGCCACTGTCGCGCTAGCTCTCAAACCCGATAGCAAGGTGCTCCCCTTTATTTGAATACCCACCTACGGCTTTGATTGTTATTACTTCTGCAGGAGCTACGACGTCATTCCTTGCGGCAACCACTGGAATATTACAGAACGATCTAAAGAGGGTCATAGCTTATTCAACTTGCAGTCAATTAGGCTATATGATCTTTGCTTGCGGCATCTCTAACTATTCGGTTAGCGTCTTTCACCTAATGAATCACGCCTTTTTCAAAGCATATATTACTCTTCCTGAGTGCAGGTTCGGTGATTCATGCCATGTCGGATGAGCAAGATATGCGGAAGATGGGGGGGCTTGCCTCCTCGTTCCCCTTTACCTATGCCATGATGCCCTTTGGTTCACTCTCACACAACATTGGTGTGTTGTAAGCTTGTTGGAGAAGAAGAGAACTGACCAAAATCACATTCTCTCTCTTTATCAACCAGGTAAATAAACTCGTTTCCCTCTTTATGATTTTTGAATCGTTTTGAATCGTGATGTTTATGTTAGTTATTGCTTCATTCTTGGTGCTGGTTTCTTCTATTATCTCTATTGGTGTTGAGAAAATAAGCCTAGGATGCATAGTTTTGCTGAGATATTCGGTTGCATGCTACCTGTTTGATAAAAAGTCAATATAACATTCATGCTCATAGGTATTTTGTCTTCTGATTTTGCTATTGTAGGTTTTAGATTTGTGCTCATTTGTGTTCATTGTTGTTACAAGCTCATAGGAGTTTGAAGTCCAACTCAAAGGTATGAAATTTAATTGGTTTCCAGTTTTTCTTTTTATGCATTTGATTTTCTATAAGTTTTGTTATTCTGTTGATTGACTATGATAATAAAAATTGCATTAGTTGGTATTGGTTAAATCAATTGGTGTGTTGATTTAAAATTTGGTTCGTATTGGTTGTTGAGTTGATATTGGTTGTTGTTGGTTGATGAAAATGAGAGTAGGGATGTGCTGCAAACTATAGGATACACTAGAAACATGAAAAAATGTTTTTTTTTTTAAAAAAGCAATCAGGGGTGCTTTTTAGAAGCGTCCCTGTTGGTCTGAGACGCTAAGACCAACAGGGGCGCTTTTTGCGAGCGCTCCTGAATGTGGGGTTGGCATCAGGAGCGCCAGTTTCAGGGGCGCCCGAAAGCGCCCCCAATGGATAAAAAAAAGCGCCCATGTTGGCCTTGTTCTGTTATAGTGAACACAACTGCAATTAAAAAGTTTGCATGTCAAAAATGATGCAACATATATATACGGTCCTGTGTTGCATGCATGGTAGAGGGGAATAGGGGATCAATATTTTGGGTGACCATATCTCCTGCCACACAGCCACCATTGCACGAAGAATCGAAGATTCTTGCTAGTTTCATTGCATAGCCTACAGCTATTATAGTGGACATTTTGAGAATCTTATCTTACGTGCCTTTAATATTAATCTTTTAAAAAAGAGGCTTTACTTTAATATTGCAACTCAGCCCATTCGTTATCGAAACTAAATAACGAAGATGCTAGGAAAAATAATGAACATAAGTTGGCTACTCCTAGACAGAATATTTGTAACTTGTAATTATAATGTTTCTAACATAAAATAGTCATATTTAAAATACTAACCTGTTATGGTAATTGGTCTGTTACTATTTGCAGTCCCCGGAGGCCCATTTTCTCACTGGCCCATCCTCTTAGGTGAGCCCATAATTCAACACTTCAGATGCAGCCAACACATCCAACGGTTCCTAATCATTAGGTCAACACCATTCAAAACCTATAAATACCACATTCAATGCTCATTAATGGTAAGTTATTCAACTCATAAAAATACTCTGTTTGACTACCTTACTGACTTGATCGTCGGAGTGTCATTGCAGGACCAACACCTCAACCTCGACCGGAACGTTCGTCATCAAGGACCACATCTACCAACTACCTCGGACCGACCTCCAAGGTCAGAAGTACGATAAAGAACATTGGCGACCACAGTGGGAGGGTCAGTACTCAGACCTCGTCCCTTTACCTTGATCGACGATGGCTCCGGTCCTACGTCCGAAGGCCACTAACCTGGCAGTCGAGCCTGTGGCCGACCCTAGTCAGCAGGTACTACCAGAGACCGTCCCTCAAGAAACCCCGGAGGGACATGTGCAAGACGTCTCGAACTCAACTCAAGCTCAGCTTCAACATCCGAACAACAACTTCGTACTAATCCCTGTAAGTTCGGTAAGGAACCGACTTCCGTCCCCTCCTCCGGTAACGGCTCCGCCGGCGCTTTCCGTTCCGGCAGACGCAGTCCAGCAGCTCATGCAACTACTAGCCCGGCAGGAGTTGGCCAACCAGGCTAGAAGTTTCCGTTTCACCGAACTCGAAGCAGAGGTGGCTGAGCTCCGGGCCTGGGGAATCGCCGACCTAGGCTCCCCAGAACCAGACTCTCCGGAAAGAAGGAACCCGGCTCGTAGGAGGAACCGATCTCCACCGGAAAGAAGGAATCATGGATCCCCATCCCGAAATGATCGAGTACGGCATCGCTCGCCACGACCACATTCATCCTGGGCGTCGTCGTCCCCACGTAGGCGGTCGAGGAGCAGGGGGAATTCACCCAAGGAACAGGCACGACGCGTCGAACCTCATCGTCGTCATCGAACCCCTCCACGAGCACAAACATCCAAGCGAAAAGGACCTTTTACGGAGGATATCGACAGTTACCGAGTCCCTCGGCACATAGAAAAACCACCTGAAGGATTGAAGACCTCTGAGAGATTACATTGAAAGATTCAATAGAGAAGCCTCCCAAGTCCGCAACTTGGACGACGCGTTCCGGATATTTTTCATGACCCAAGGTCTGCTTCCCGGAAGTCCGTTCAAGAAGCATACCCTCAGGTGGGAACCCAGTACCTTGCAAGAGTTTCTCGAAATATCGCAATGCTTCATCAACGAAGAAGAAAGCGGCAAGACCGAAAAAGTCCTAACACCGCTCGGACCTTCAAAATCACGAAACGAAAACCCTCGCCAGAGCGACAACCGAGGGTACGACGGTCGAGCCAATCGGGATCCCCGGTCTCGAAATCGTCATAGCTCTTATACTGAGCTTAACGTTTCCAATGCACAACTCTATGGCGAATGCTAGGACGTAGAGTTTAAAGATGTCAGACCTCTCAAGCCCCTTCCACACCGTCCAGGCCAAAGGCTCAATAAGTACTGTCGGTACCACCGAAGTAATGGTCATGAGACAAACCACTGCAACGCCCTCAAGGACGACATTGAAGATCTCATCAAACGAGGAAAACTGTCTACTTATGTTAAGAAGCCCGGAAACGAGGCAGCCGAGGTCAAACAAGAAAAGGAGACTAATGTCAAGAGAGGAGGGAAGAATGCAAGCTCTGATGACGATGAACCCGACCCCGGACGACATAAGGGTCATCCCGTATTGATGATGATCTCGGGAGGTTTCGAACACCAGGAATCCACCAAAACCATGAAGCGAAAATGGAAGGAATTATTAAGTGTGGCGTCGGCTTCGACGACCCCGACCACATCAAGTCGACCGCTTTTGTCGTTCGGAGATGAAGATCTAATTGACGGTAAGCCCAACAAGCACATACCTTTGATAATATCAGCCATGATAGCTAACAGAGAGGTTAGAAGAATCTTGGTAGATAAGGGGAGCTCATCAGATATACTTTTTCTTGGCCTTCTGGACAGAATGGAGATCGACAGGGACGATCTCACCCCTTATTCAGGATCGGCTCTTTCTGGCTTCAATGGATCTCGAACTAAACCACTTGGCCACATCGAGTTGATGGTACCTATGGAGAGGAACCGTTGGTAAGGATGATCAAAACCAAATTCCTAGTTTTACCTTGCGAATCCATCTACAATGGTATCATCGGTAGACCGACCCTTGGGAAACTCGGGGCAGTAACTTCAACCACCCACCTGAAGATGAGGTTCCACTCCCTTTGTAACAAAGTAATCACCATAAAATCCGACCTCGAATCAGCTGCGAGATGTTTTTTCCTGTGGACTAAAGCTGAGCAAAAAGCTCGAGACGCGGAAGGGGTCCCACCTCCGGAAAATCCCGATCATCCAAGAGCGTCATCTAGCGAGGTGAATGCGACGAATTTAGATGCTAGGTACAACCCAGATAGCTCCGAGGAAGAAAGCGATGACGATCTGACAAAGGAATTAAAGAAGAAAATGAGAAGACCCCAACCTGACGGAGAATTCCTCCACATCCAGGTAGGGAAAGACCCCACAAAAGTCGTCAGAATCGGTTCCGACCTAACAGAAGGAATCAATAAGGACCTCATCCAATGTCTCCAAGATCACGCTGATCTGTTCGCATGGTCGGCTGGGGATATGACCGGAATCCCTCCGGAGGTCGCATGTCACCAGCTAGCCGTCAACCCGGGAGCGAAATGGGTGGCCCAAAGGAAAAGAGTCCAAGGTAAGGAGAAGGCAGTTGCAGCTGCCAAAGCGGTGGACGACCTCATCAAAGCAAGCTTTATCACCGAGGTAAAATACACGACCTGGTTGTCCAACCCTGTTTTAGTTAAAAAGAGCAACGGGAAATGGCGTATGTGCGTAGACTACACGGACTTAAACAGGGCTTGTCCAAAAGATGCCTTCCCGGTCCCCAGCACAGATCGTCTGGTTGACAACGCATCGGGTTTCCAACTCTTATCGTTTATGGATGCATACTCTGGTTACAACCAAATCGCCATGCACCCCCCTGATCAAGAAAAGACGGCCTTCATGACGGACCTTGGAAACTTTGCATACAAGGTCATGCCCTTCGGTTTGAAAAACGCTGGTGCCACTTACCAAAGAATGATGAACAAGGTTTTCCAAGGGAAGATTGGGAGGAATGTAGAAGTCTACCTTGATGATATGATTGCAAAGAGCACGGAAGGCAACCTTCACGTATCCGATCTTAGAGAGATTTTTGCTGAAGTAAGAAAGAATAGCATGAGGCTGAATCCTGAAAAATGCACTTTCGGGTCCGAGCTGGAAAATTCCTCGGATTCTACCTCACTGAAAGAGGGATTGAGGCAAATCCTGACAAGTGCAAGGTAGTCACGGAAATGCGCACCCCAACATCGAAGAAAGAAGTCCAAAAGCTCAGCGGCATGATTGCCGCCCTATCTCGCTTCATCTCAAATGCAGCTTTCAAGTCCCTCCCTTTATTCAAGTTGTTAAAAAAGGAAGAGAAGGAGTTCGTTTGGACTGACGAATAAGACCAAGCACTTAAGCAACTCCAGAAGGTACTATCCGAACCTCCGATCTTGACCCAGCCCAATGAGGGAGAGATTCTGTACCTATACTTGTCGATCTCGGAAGAAGCATTGGGGGCAGTTCTCGTAAGAGAGACCGAGGTCGGGCAAAGCCCAGTTTACTTCGCAAGTAAAGTCCTACATGGGGCCGAAGCTCGTTATCAAAAGATTGAAAAGATAGCGATGGCCTTAGTTGTCGCAGCTCGGCGTCTACGACCTTACTTCGTGGCTCACCAGGTGGTCGTGCGAACTAACTACTCTATCAGACATATACTGCACAGACCCGACCTGGCAGGCCGAATGATAAAATGGGCGGTCGAGCTTTCGGAGTTCGGAATTAAGTATGAAACCAGAGTTGCACTGAAGGCCCAAGTCCTCGCCGACTTTGTAGCTGAAATGACACCTGCTGACCCTGAAAACGAGATCTGGGCCCTACATGTGGACGGATCCTCGAACCCCAAGGGAAGTGGTGCGGGCATCATGTTGGAAAGTCCGGATGGGGTGGTCATTGAGGTATCCTTAGCCTTCAACTTCCAAACTTCAAATAATCAAGCAGAGTACGAAGCTTGCATTGCCGGTCTCCGACTAGCAATCGACCTCCGAGTCCCTCGGATACGCTTGCACACCGACTCTCTCTTGGTGGTCTCCCAGATTTCGGAAAAGTATGAGACGAAGGATCCGACGTTGCAGAAGTACCTGGTCCGAGTTCGAGAACTATTATCACAATTCGAAAAATCAGAAGTAAAACACGTACCGAGGTTGGAGAATCAGAGGGCTGATATTCTTTCAAAGCTCGCCAGTACGAAGATCCCTGGAAATCACAGGACTATCATCCAAGAAACACTCCACCAGGCCAGTGTTCCCCTTGAATCCGACTTTATTTCGACTATCTATGTGTTGGAAGAAAGCACAAGTTGGATCGGGCCAATCTTGGACTATATCAACTCCGGTCAAGAACCAGGCGACGAAAAAGCAGCCAAGCTCATCAGAAGAAGGGCTTCGGCATTCTCAGTAATCGATGGAACTCTATACCGAAGAAGCTTATCTTCCCCCCTGCTAAAATGCGTACAAGGAGAAGAGGCTGATTATATTTTGAAAGAAATACATGAAGGGATCTGTGGCCAACATCTTGGAGCCCGGTCGCTAGCTCGAAAAGCACTCCGATCCGGTTTTTTTTGGCCCACCATGGATGCCGACGCCAAGAACTACGTTAGGAAATGCAATAAGTGCCAGATCCACGCCCATGTCCACGTCGCTCCACCCAATGATCTGACGACCCTGTCCTCTGCGTGGTCGTTTGCGTGGTGGGGGGATTGATCTACTAGGGCCATTCTCAGCAGCCCCCGGGCAGGTGAAATACCTCATAGTGGCAGTCGACTACATGAGCAAATGGATAGAAGCAGAGCCCTTGGCCACCATCACGGCTAAAAACTGCATCAGGTTTTTTAAGAAAAACATCATGACTAGGTTCGGGATCCCCGAAGTTGTGATAACGGATAATGGAACTCAGTTTACTGATGCTGGTTTCAGAAAGTTAATGGCCGACCTTAAAATCAAGCACCGGTTCACGTCGATAGAACACCCCTAAACTAACGGCCAAGTCGAAGCAGCAAACAAGGTCCTCCTCAACGGCCTGAGGAAACGACTTGACGACGCCAAAGGCAATTGGGTCGAAGAATTACCATACGTCCTCTGGGGTTATAGGACGACTCCTCAAAGCTCAACAGGAGAAACACCTTTCAGGCTCTCTTATGGCAGCGAGGCAGTCATCCCTGTCGAAATTGGGGAACTGAGCTGGAGGACGTCACACCCCAAGCCTCGGGATGAAAATACCCAAGCCCTCCTAGAGGAACTTGATCTAATCGACGAAGTCCGAGGACGGGCCTCTCTTAGGGAGGCTGCTGTCAAACAAGGAGTGGCAACTCGATATAATGCCAAGGTCGTCCCAAGAGATTTTGAGGCCGGGGATTTAGTGCTTCGAAGGGCCGACGTCGGACTAAAAAATGCCGGTCAAGGAAAACTCGCGCAGAATTGGGAAGGACCCTACCGTGTCAAATCCAAGACCGGCAACGGAGCTTTCTCACTTGAGACCCTCAGGGGAAAGCCGATCGAGCGAACTTGGAATGCGTCCAAGCTGAAGAAATACTATGGTTAAAAACTCCGTTGCATCCGTTTGAAAAGTCCTTTTCTTGAAAGGCAATTTTCTCCTTAAGGACGCCGCCTCTAGGCGTGCCAACCCGCTGTAATGATTTACTCATCAATTAAAGTGGCACCCACGTTCATAACATCTTTATTTTTCAAATAAGATAAATCGAACAGGGACCGATCTTACGATCTCCCCGCGACCATATCAGGTCGCGACTCTTTAAAACAGGTTAGATCCGAGCCGAGTCTCGGTAAACCGTTTTAACGAGAGTTGGTCTTCAGGAACATAGATTTCTAGAACGACCATTGGCCGCAGTTGCCAAGATCCCAAAAGGGCGAGTTAAATCTGGGCCGAGTCTCGGTAAACTGCCCTTAGGACGACGTACGTGACTAGCGAATATTAAATGCATTCGTAAACACAAAACGATGTCGACACACGATGTTAAATATCAAGCTAGCACACGACGATAATAACTTTTAAAAAAAATACGAAGTTAAATTTCATTACAGACCATCTCGGATACGGCCAAGTCCTAAAGTTCAAAATCACACACTCCTATCACCAGAAAAGAAAACTAAGCACAGTTCTGAGTCTATGCAAGATCGTTTGGCGATGTATAGACTCAGAACTCCTGCGAAAGTTGCTACACAAGTATCAAGCATCGAGAAGAGGAAATGTCACGGTCTTCGCTTTCGTCTTCATGTCGGTCTCAACAATTCGATCATCTTCCACTTCATGCTCGGCGTTGATGATCTTGTCATCCAACTGCAGGGAAGGATGAACCAAAGCAACTTGTTTCAAAGCCTCCTTAAAACCATCTTCATAAAGACCGACCGCCTCTCGAGCAGCCTCTTGAGCTTCCTCCTGACTCTTCTTAAGAGCGGTCTGGGATCTCGCAAGCTGGGCTCGTAAAACAGCGATCTGAGCTTCAGGATCGGAACTAACCTCTGCTTTATCTTCAACGGCTGAAAGTTTTCTCTGAAGCTCAACTACCTGACCTTCGAGACTTCCCACTTTCTTTTTTGCTTCATCCTCCGACGCCTCCAAGACCTTGATTTGACCCTCCAAATCTTTTACCTTAGCTTCGGCATTATCGGCCCTTGTTAAAGCGGCGCTTCGGGCTTCTTCAAGACTTTTCCTACCTTTCCTCAACATCTCAAGATCGGAATTAGCTTTGGCCAGAGCAGTGTTTTTTGCGGTCAGCTCTTGCAGGATCTGAAAATTCTTCTCTTTCTCCGCACTCACCAACTCTGGAAAACGAAGAAAAAGGAGTTATACTTAGAATCTAAAATCGACGACCTGAAAGAAACAACATGCTCGGTTTTTCATACTTTTCTTTCTGGACCTTATGCACCTCAGCCAAATTCAGGAAGATCTGCACAGAAGCTGCGATAGGATCAACCCGCCATTCCTCAAAGTTCTGTTCCAAAAATTCCTCAGACAGAGGAACAGCTTTGACCTTATGCTTCACCTTTTTTGAGTCTTTGACCTTTTTGACGCTCTTATCGACTTCAAGATCGTCACGTTTCCTTTTTACCGAAGGACCAACGTCGGTAGATCTTTTCTGAAGAGATGCGGCATCAGAGGACTGCACCTTTTTGCCCCGATCATCGGCGTTCAGATCACCTTGGTTGACAATGCTGATAGGGATAGCATCGGGAATAGGATCAGATCGTTGGGAATCGTCGTCAATGTCGACAGCCTCCTCCACCTGCCTGAAAGCCAACTCCTTCATCCGAGCGAGCCTCTTAGAAGCCATAGTATCTGCAATGAGAACAAAGAAAAATTGTTAGTCAAATACGAAAGGAAAACAAAAAGGCACGGTAATGATCTTAATCAAACCTAAAACTCTTTGCACGTCGCGCTTCTTAGCGGCCTTAACAATGACGTCGGTAGGAATACCCCCATACTTCGCCTTTTTGTAAGGGATTTGGTCAGAAATGTAGGCCAAGATCTTTTTGGTAAGACGATCTTCCACACCCAGCTTTTTCTCACCAACGGCATAAGAATACGTAGATCGGTTGTAATGCCCATTGCTCCAGCCAATAGGAAACTTAGTGGATTCCAGCGTCTGACCATCGGATCCGAACTTCCCCACACAGTCCACAGACTTGTCGTTCACGGGCTCCACCCAGTAGAAAAATTTCTTCCAATCACCTCGCAAGGAATCAGTGTAAGCTCGGAAGATTTTCGAACCTCGCCTTGATCGGAAACTCACATGCTCACGCCCGAAATTAGCGGCCTTCTTTTTGCCACTATTTCGGTTAAGCTCGAACAAGTGAAAGAACAGCGTGGGCGACGCCGGCCTTTCCAAATGAATACACAAGAGCTCGAAAGCTCGGAGGAATGCCCATGCATTAGGGTGCAGTTAAGAAGGTGCAACGTCCAACCTGGCCAGTACGGTTTGCTGAAGACAAGTAAAAGGAGGTCGGATGTTCATATCCTTGATCGTCACGTGGTACATCGTAAACTTGAAATCCCCTGCCCAAGTAGCCACGTGTTCACCGTCCCTCATCCCTTCGACCCTCCAGATTCTGTCCGAACGACCATTAATCTTCTTCATAACAGCTCCGAGATTATGGAAAGATCGATAAACCGACTCTGTCTCCAAAATCGAGCTTGAAACCCAATCGTAAGGACGTGCTTCCCTGGCTGGAACATTTGAAACACCGAGGCCAGTGCTAGAATATCCATCTGCAGATATGGCCGAAGATCGACTGCTTCCTGGAGGGTTGGCAGTTCTTCTCTCTTGATCAATAGGCGCGTCGCCGGAATCCTCGATCGAAGGATCATCCGTCATATTTTCAGCCTCGCCTGATCCACGAGTTTGTGAGCTCCCTTGGTTTTCCCCAGATTGGATTTCTTCCTCGGACATGTCGTCCCCAGATTCGTCGTCCCCATCGTCGTTGTCATCATCATCACCATCGTCGTCGCTATCTTTTTCCTCGCCTCGACCTCCAGATGATTCGTCATTTGCTTCAGAAGCGTTGGGGTCGGACGTGAGATTTTCAACGTCTAGATCCTCATCGGCTTGCTCGCTGGTCGGAGCCGAATCCAGGTGGTCTTGTTCGTCTGAAGTAGTAGATTCAATCTTATCTTGAACATCGGGAGCATCGACGCGATCGTCTCGGAGATCCCCAGCAGGAACTCCACCGCCCGAGGCCATTTTAGTTGCTAACTCTGGGGGTTTGGCGGTGATTTGTCTCGGAGTTTGCTTAGTGACCGCCAGATCAGACCTGCAGAAATGGGGGACGAGATGTCAGGGTTAAACGCCGCAAATGGGTTCACGAGCAAGTCGGAACCCGACCTGACGGCCCCCACTCTGAGGGAGGGTAAGAGGACCAAGGTAGTTTCGACCTTATACATAAAAAGAAAAAAGGAGAAAGATTTTTGGACAAAACTAACCTCGTAAACGACGTATGAAGGGATTAGGATCAAGCGGAAGTCTGGCTTTGTGATCTCGAACGATTGAAATGCACTGGAACAAACCGACCCTCGCCACTTTCTACTTGCTCACTCAAGATCACTCCCCAAGATCGTCAGTCAGAGCAGTGGAGTTTCGTAACAAACACAATGAAGGAACTGATTCCCTATTTATAGTGGGCCAAGAAGCTGGGCCTCAGAAACAAAGCGACGGGTCCAATCAACATGAATTAAACCGCACACGCAAAACGATGTGTCACCATCATTAGCAGTTATGAAAAGACGTACCCTGTCAGAGGCATTTAATGCGTGGCACATATCACGAAGATTTGTCTTTATGCGCCTCTCTGATTTCCTAGAAGGCGTACAGTCTCTTAACGTCGTGATATATGAAGCTCGGAGACGTCGACGTCTTCTAACCTCGTATAAATCGGCATGGTCGAGATCGCTCGCACAGTTATAAAAGTCAAGATCGCCTATCAGACGACCAGACTCGGGGGGCAACTGTTATGGTAATTGGTCTGTTACTATTTGCAGTCCCCGGAGGCCCATTTTCTCACTGGCCCATCCTCTTAGGTGAGCCCATAATTCAACACTTCAGATGCAGCCAACACATCCAACGGTTCCTAATCATTAGGTCAACACCATTCAAAACCTATAAATACCACATTCAATGCTCATTAATGGTAAGCTATTCAACTCATAAAAATACTCTGTTTGACTACCTCACTGACTTGATCGTCGGAGTGTCATTGCAGGACCAACACCTCAACCTCGACCGGAACGTTCGTCATCAAGGACCACATCTACCAACTACCTCGGACCGACCTCCAAGGTCAGAAGTACGGTAAAGAACATAACCCAACACAGGTTTTATATATTTTAAAATATGATGCTAAACTGGAGTAATTTATTTATTTATTTAGTATCAACTAATTGTTTGTAAAAAGATAAAAAAACCTTTGACCAAAGAGAAAGGAAAGGGATAAAACGTAAAAACAACAAACAATTAGTTGATACTATAATTAAGAAGGAATTATTTAAAAATAGTGAGGGTAAAAAAGACTAAAAAGAGGAGATGCTATAATTAAGTTATAAGCTCAAACGCTACTTGAAGTAGCGTTTCAAAAATTGTTATAACCCAAAAACGCTTACCGCTACTTACTGCTTGCCAAACATGACTAACTTTTTTCATCCGCTATGCTAGTCAAATATGCTAGTCAAATCCGCTATGAGCTAGCAGATATGGCTTGCCAAACAAACCCTAGGTATAAAACGAATATTAGCAATATTCCTCTGTTGCACTCTAAACACTAGTGCAAAGTATATATGGATGATACAACATGTTTTAAGATCAATTTTTTTATATAAGAAGTTTATTGAAGTTTCTTCCTCGATCATCCTTCGAACCAACCTGATCATTCAAGAATTTTTTTTGAAGCTTCTTCCTTGATCACCCCTCAAACCAGCTTCGACGTCTTTGTTGTATTTAAAGGACGAGGAAGATTTTTTTAGCAAAAGAAATGGTTATGGAACCTCATTAAAACCTTCTGATGAAAATCCCTCATTAGGGGAAAAACATCAAGAAGGAACGAATACCTCCCCTGCAATTTATTGATAAAAAAGAGAAAAGATACAAAAGACATGGGGGACTAGGCCAAAACCCATTAATGAAACCATACAACCGAAAGGAAAAAATAACAATTCTATTAAAAGGAAACTAATCCAACGAAAGATAAAATTGGCATGCAAAAACATCACTATATTAATGACTTTCATCCCAACCAGGTTGGCACCAAAGCCACTAAAATGATTTTCAGTTTTAAGATTAATTATTTAACAACCGAGTGAAAAAAAGGGTAATCACATTTTTTTTAGATAGTAAGGTAGTGACATTTTCAAAACTAAATGAAAGAGATTTGTAGATATGTCTGAAGTATAACCCTTGTAGAAATTAGATGTTAAAATTTAAATCGATCTAGAAATGAAAAAATTAAATTAGTATTCTCTCTTTTTTGATCATTACTTTTTGAACCAATAGAAGCTGTTTTTTAGCTCGGTTAATTATCTATTACAAAAAAATAAATTAGTATTCTCCCTTGTACGAGGTTTAGATTAGCTATATATATTGGACCTAGCTATAACAATATTCCCTTCAAATTGTTGCACTCTAACTTGTCAAAATTCTCATTAAAAGAGTCTTTATAGGTAAAATCTATTAATTGCATAGTAAACAATTTGTAAAATATTCTTGGTTATGGAATCATTGATATGATATGAGAATCAATGTTAAATATGTGCTGATAGTAACTCCCATTTCTGTTGGGCACATATATAAAAGTGTCCATTTGGATATACAAATCCTAAATGCATCTTCTTTAAATCAAAACAAATAAAGCTGGGAAGCTTTTGGAAGGCTCTTGGTCATAAGCAGGATATGTTCTTTTTTCACAGAATATAAATCTAGTAGGTCCCCCACAAAAATGTTTGTGTCTGGGTTCTTATTCTTCAATCATTTAAAAGTAGCACGTGTGAAAGTGTCATTCATATCA